>LR990094.1:1520888-2720888 GCA_905147235.1 Erynnis tages | reverse complement strand
ACTCACTTTCGGTGCCTCTCAGGCCATTGCATACCAGGAAAAATTTTACTCTGTAAAAATTTTGTGTGTTTTAATGGTAAAAAGTCTTGCGATAGACGGATATACCACGAAAAGACGTAGGGAACGGAATGTATCTAATAGGGCTCACTTGACAGCCCTCGGAACCCAAATAAACATTATTTGCCTTTACAATACAGGATACTTGAAGATACAAGTGGAAATATTTCTATGATGAACGGTTAAATCCGTTTTCGTGGAAAATGTACCGTTTGCTTGGCACAGATTTATTTAGGAAAAATTCAAGCCTTATTTTATTTTTGTTGTTTGACACCTATAAGTACCTTAACAGGGGGATAAAATCATAATGATGCCATTATAACTTCATTGATTACCAAGACTGACAAAATTATGACTCATTTTGATGCGATTATAACTCGATTGTAGAACATTCGGTCCCACAGGTTGTCAAATATTTCGCCATTACAATTCGCTAATTCAAAACTCAGCAAATTCATAGTTAGAAAACTGGTACTTTAATATATTATTCTAGATGCGCACCATAATCCTTAAAAGTATCAATGCACCATTTTAAATGAGATGTACCTCACATTAGCCAAACACTAAAGTCAATTAAAAAAAATTATTTCAGTTAGCCACGGCTTGTTTCTCCCACAAATGAAACCCTCATTAAAACTTCTTCATAGATCTCACGAAACCTTTTTTACTTTTAACACGCCTTTTGAAAATTCTGTCGCTGAAGTTTTCATCGTTTATTCTTTCAAAATCTCGCAGACGCGTGTTCTGCGGTCGTGGTGTTCACGCCAGCGCTGGAAACCTTTGAACACGAATTGCGGAGAACCGCAGCGCTGGAATTACGTCATTCGAATGAGAATGGACAAAAATTACGCATCCGAGGTGTTTTTGTCCATTATATTGCCAGCATATCATATAGTGCCAGTTGACGTCTATTATCGTTAAATTTAAATAGTTTGTTTTTTTAATTATGGACTGTTAGGTCAGTAACCCATTAATGACCCACTACAGGGTCGGGTCTCCTCTCAAAATGTAAAAATTCTGTTTAAAATTAAAAAAAATCTACAATTGTTTTTCCGCTTCCAAGTTTTTCATATGCATTAAAATTATTCCACTGAACATTGTTCAGTGTTATTTTTTTCAAAATCCCGCAGATGTGTGTTCTGCGGTCGCGGTGTTCACGCCAGCGTTGGAAAACTTTGAACACGAAGTGCGGAGAACCGCAGCGCTGGAATTACGTCATCCAAATGAGAATGGACAACAGTGCGTATAAAGTTCCTGTTAAGTTATGTTGGAGTTGATTTTAAATTCTCTGCAATACATTTATGGTCCAGTGCCGGGTTGTCTTAGAATGAAAAGGAAAATGAAAATTGAGATAGATTTAGTTCACCACGCAAAACTATTAGTGAAAGGAAAGTGCTCAATGAAGCTTTTGAAAAACTTGGGAAAAAAGCTCTGGCCTTCTAAAATCTCTTAATTTTCTAAAATGTATATAACTAAGAAAAGCCAATGGTATTCAAAACCAGACTTCTCTAATAAAATGTCCAATTTCTAGCCACTGCCTCAGTGTTTACCTTCACTTCAGTTGATTCATTATCACTTAGACAAAGAACAAAATTTGTACTTATTTCAATCAATACTCAAATAACTTAGTTTTAAAGGAGTAACAAATCCTCTTACAAACTCAGACTATACTCGGGACATTATGGGATCTAAAAATGTTCCAATCAATTTCTTTTTCAATAAAAGATAAAACTGTCAGATTATCAAGTGATATTCAATAGCTATCTTATTTTAATTCAAACAATTTCTAATCATTCAATTATTAAGGCCCTTCGAGCCGGATACCACTTAAATCACCGACATGCTCTCAAGTGACAAGGCTACGTCACAAATAACAAAGATTACAGAAGTCAAACTTTACAGCAAACACGAAACACATAGACATCGCTCACTGCTACCAAAATTCGAAACTGTTAGATAACAGTTGAATGAAATCTTGAAATGGTGGAGAAAAACAGACATAGATCTAAATATATCACGCTTATATACTTAATATTACTTCCCGTGTTCACGTTTCAGTTCAAAATATTTGAAAAGTTTGCGCAATGCGCAACCATCGTTGCTGTTTTGTGTAATCCGCACTTCGGGGTTGTTCACACAGGACGTCAGATTTATTATTCTTCCAATCCATCAAGTCACAAAAAATCTATTCGTTTAGTAATCGTCATTATCATGACGAGTTCAAATCGATTCGATTTGATATGATAAATAATAATTTAATCGAATATTTCAGATTCCCGTCACTAAAATATATATTTTTTTGTCTTATTCGATAGTAAAAACGCAGTACACAGTAGCAGTAGCAGTAAGGAACAAGTTTGTTCTTCGCATGACATAACTTGCGACATCTGTTTAGACCTACATCTGTGGTTGAAAATTTTCTTTGAGAACATTACGATGTATGAAATTTCATTTCTGTACTCTATGCAATTTGTGGCGTGGTAATCTCCATTTGACATTCACAAACGTACTGACGAGGATTAGGAGATTCCTTGTGTTACGAAACAGTAATTTCGACCCACTTATCATCACAATTATATGCGATAAGACATGAATTAATCATGCCAAGGTAAAGTAGAATTACTGTAATAAGTTGACGCAATATGTTTCTACAAGGTATGGTTTGCGGTTTTACCTGTTATATGACAACCGGGGTGGCGCAATTGACACGATCGATGCGTGCTCAAGGTCCCAGTTTCGAATCCCCTGGAATCGTCCTGTAGTTTTTCTTATCATCATTCTTCATGTAAGACTAACATTAGTTTTTTTTTTTAATTTTTGTATTGTAACTTCTTCTTATACCTGAAAGGTGAATATGGATTGATCAAAATGCCCTGTCAAACCTTAAACTAACCCATATTCGTGTAAATAAATGATTTCATTTCGTTTCGTTTCATTTCATTTGGATGTGGGTGTCCCGCCCATGCATTGCAGTGACCACTTCACATCAGGTTTGCTATCATCTCGATAAGAGCCTCTAGCAATAACTTCGTATAGTACTAGTATCGAGCTGCCATTAGTATGAGAAGATGACAGAAAGACTGACATATAACATACTAATGGCTGACCGTCCGAATACCTTGACGATAGAGTTCATGCTCACGACACGGTTAAATTGACAATGAAGTATTTAACTTTATTTATGAATTTAATTTGTTAGTTTTATCTCCTTAATATTTGCATATCTAAAAATGGTAAATATAGATTGATCTACTGAAATAATTAGTAAAAACTCTATACCTACATTTGTGCAAATAAACGTTTTGTCTTTGTCTTTGTCTTTTATTTCTCGTAAGAACTAAAATGCTGTATTGACATAATGCTGTGAGCAGCAAGCCGACTTTTGAGACAACCTATACACAGACATATTAAATACCAGTCTCACGTAGCTTATTTCAGTAATAACGGGATTATTAAGCCGTTGATAAAGTCTGAGATATATTGAGGTTACCTTACATGAATATTGGATAGCAATTATGAAATTTTCCGTTTGCCGCCTCGTAAAAATTAATGAGTGGGATTATTTAAAATTCCAGGCTTTAGGGAGGCTTATTTTTAGGCTAGGCCTTAACATGAAGCTGTGAAACCTTTGGCAATTAGACTTTAACGACTAGACGATCCGAGTGGCGCAGTGGTTAAGACACCGGTGCGCTACGCGGAGGGTCCTGGGTTCGATTCCCAGCAGAGCAGAGGTTCGAATGATGAATTTGAATTTCTGTTTCTGGTCTGGGTGTGTTATGTGTTCTTGTCATGTGTTTGTCCAAGGCACCTACGACACAGGGAATCCTAGTGTGGGGCTATGAGTGTGAAGCGTTATTTATTTATTTATTTAACAGTGTACTCGTTAATTAAGATACTATCCCGCAGGAAGCTATACGCTATAATAAAAGAGAATACGAGTATATTAATTAGCTTATGACGTGAATAGAGCTTAGGTTCCCATCTCATTAGTCTTTTACGGAGTAAGTAGGTAATAATATGTTCTCATATTGGTGTTACGATATATGAACATGTTTTTGATACTTACTGTTATTTTAAGAAAGTCAAATAGTCGTTTAGACCTAATGAAAAGTGTTAAGTAAGTACCTATCGTATGAGAGCTGATAGACATCTATAAACAGGGCTTTGTTTGAGACATTTTCCAGAGCTTTTCTTATTTTTAAGCGGTGATGCCCAGTGGTTTAGAAATACTCGTAGAATGGGCTACGTTAAAATAATACTTTCAGGTTCGGTTACGTTTGCTTGAGTGCCAGTATGACAGTTAAAAATGTTCACGTAATAATAAAGCATGAAAACCTATTTAAAAAACAATTGTGCATTTTCCCTTTTGTTCTTCAAATCAGCCGGAAGCGCTCCTGAAGGTATAATGACCAATCTCGGATATTACACTGGCGTCTGCTTTGTTCCTGGGATCGCGGAATTTGCGCTAAGCTTGTTCTAGCGAAGCTTTAGTGTCATTTTAATTTTCATTTGTGTTTACGATGAGTGTGAAAATTGTGTTTATTTTGTAAGATTTTTTTGCTAAATACTCTTTAAAAATCTTTGAAAATAAAGAGTATTTTAAAACCGTGATTTCTTAGGTTTGTATTAAAAAACAACAATTGCCGAATATAACCTACATTATGTTATTATTACTCAGTGTTCACAAGAATCTGTCAAGTGATCGTGACCCAAGGCTTTCTTCGGTTCTATTTTTATAAAGTTCTATAAACCCCGATTTAAATCAGACATAAGCTAAAACTCAGCTCAATCCTTCCAAAGATAACTTCTTCATACATTTTTTGTAATTCTGCAGTGAAGCCACTATCTCAAAAGTAGCCAAGAACTGCGACCTACTTAAGGAATTATTCCGCATTACCGCCTTTGTTCTTCCGATCAGCGGGTTTGTTTGAAGAGCTTAACGACTAATCTTCTAGATTACACGGAAATCTCTTGGTTTGTCTCAGGATCTGAGCTCGGTTACGTGATGCTGGCATCCATCCGTTTTAAACGAAAAGTCATAAACTCTTTCATAGTTCATTAGTTTTTTGTCTGAAAAAATACCCAACTTAAATATCACTTGAGGTAAAGGTGAAAGAAAACGGTGAAAGAAAACATGAAATTTGCCTGAGAGTTTACAAAGAAAATGTTCTCAAAAGTATGTGAAGTCAGCCAACCCGCAGTAGGCCAGCGTGGTGGACTAAGGCCTATATCTCTCGCATTGTGAGAGGAGACCCGGCCCTGTGGGTCATTAATGTGTTACTGACAAGTCTATGACTTGCAGCCGTTGACCGTAAGCCGCTTAGCTACTGATTAAAATAAATAGTAACCTGTTGCTATGCAAATGAAAATACCTCAAAGATTATTCACAATCCCGAGGAGCGTAAAAGTGATTCAGACCCGGATAATTAATTCCAGTCTACGTCTCCCTATTAATAAGGATTGACTCGGCAGGGCGACTTTTGTTGAAAAAATAGGTACCTATCTGTTGGAAAAGAACATCGTTCAATGGAATAACCTTTCTTTAATTGTTTCTTTCGAACTTTCTTTATTCTTAGGCAGATATTTTGTTTTCCGTAGAGTAGATTTTCGTAGTTCTAAAAGGTACATTAAACGTTATTTAGCTGGTAGAGCCATACCTAGTAGCTCGCTCGGGAAGGTAGCTTACCGCCAGTCTTTTTAGGCGTCGTAATTTCGTAAAGCAGCACGTTCTTCATGTCACGTATTGTCGGCTGGGGAGGTATGGTTGCTGAAGATACTTTATTTGAGGCGAACATCTTAGTCTTCATAAGTAGCAAAAAATCCGCATACAACCTCAGATAGGATTTTTTCTATGAGTTTGGATGAGTATCCAAGGGCTGCGGTAACCACTTAACATCATTTATCCTGCTCGTTTGCCAGCTCAGCTAGTAGCAGTCATGCCCCAAACTAACTCTGTCACTCTTACTCACACTCGCGATGAGTGTAAGAAAAGTAATTTATAAATATAAATAACGCTTCACACTCATACCCCGCACTAGGATTCCCTGTGTCGTGGGTGCCGTGGACATACACAAGACAAGAACACACCCAGACCAGAAACAGGAATTCAAATTCATCATTCATCTCTGCTCTGCTGGGAATCGAACCCAGGACCTTCCGCGCAGCGTACCGGTGTCTTAACCACTGCGCCACTTGGGTCGTCAAATATATGACTATTGCTATTTGCAGAATTTAGGGTACGCTTGCCCCACTCTTTCGTTTTCTCATAGCCATTCTATTTACATCCTATTTCTATGATAGAAACATATTACTTGGTCATAAAACTATTTTTAAACTTTTTAATTATGTTCCTCCTATTCCTATTCTAAGGGAGCCTCCCTTAGAATAGGAATAGGCTAGGTCTTGCTCCAATTACGTCATGTCAGAGTTTTATATATATGCCAGCGATGTAGAAAACTTCTATGTCATCTCTTGACGAGTAGCGGAAGTCGTCACATCCCCTTCCGGTTAAAATTCATAAACACTGTCATCATTTAAATACATCTAATTCTCAACCACTATCATCGGTTGGATGGATGTTTGACTCACGTTAACTCTTGGTAAAACCAAAGTGTTTAGTCGATTCGGGTTATTTATAGCCTCTATTAACGGTAATGGCTTAAATGGCCAATGATACAACCACCGGACACTGGTACCGTTTGTGGCTACGAAACGAGAGTTATAATTCAATTTTAAATCTACGTAAGCTGCCTACCTAGCGACCTAACTGCGTGACTGTTTGATAAGTCGTGCAATATAACCTGCATAATCTGATTTTCTTTACTTTTAATATTATATAGGTGACTATTAGAGATGCGCCAAATATTCGTTTGGTATTCGGTATTCGGCGTATTCGGCACCTTTTTCACTAATATTCGGCCGAATTATTCGGTTTTAGTGCCGAATATATTCGGCTTGAGTATTTCTATTTTCTTGACACTGTATATAGTAGGTACTAAAAGAAAAAACTTCATATGTAAGATTTAGGTTATAAGTCAAAGAAATCCTATAAAGTATGTGTTGAATTAAGCTAATTAAATATTTAAAGCAATGAAATATCAAGTTAACATAATTTTATTTCTTAACCTAACCTATAGTTAGTACACTCAACATTCGTTTCAAACCTTAAAACAGCATTTATTTTTAAACTTCAAAACAAAAATATATTTTACGTGGCAAAAAAATTAAATGGCTAACCGGTTCGGTAAAGGTAAAACCGAATAGTATTCGGTTATTCGGTAAAAACTATTCGGCGCATCTCTATTAACTATCAACGACAACGCATGCAAACATCTCACGTTAAAAGACCAATTTTATTCTAAAAAACAAAGGTCGTGTATTTTCAGGTGGTATTGCGTAATTTTACGGCAATGTGTTGCTACTCAAGAAGCCTAAGGATGACTGAGGTCAAGCTCAAGTCAAATAACTCCAGCATCCACATGTTTTGAAGACTGAAAGATGATCATGACCTCAATTTTCTTACCGTTCTGATAAAACAAAATCCCTTTGTCAAGGGAAAGGACACGTTCAGTCAAAAACAAACATTACACTCAGAAAGACAAATAAAATATATACATAATAATATGAGTGTTACGGCTCTTTGCGATCTTGAAAACAAATTTGATATTTTCATTTATTAAAATCAAAATTAAAGTTTGGATTTTTTTAAATCTAAATAATTGAAGGAGCATTCCAATAAACCCAATCTTACAATCTGTCCTTCGTTTATAGATTAAAATTATAGATATTTTGTTGTGAAACTTACTATACCTACCTACTTATATTGTAAAAATTGTTACACTTGACGGCGCATCCATAAATCATAGAGTGAGTGGAACGCAAATGAATGACATTTGACGTTTCCCGCTCTGACGCAACTCCGAGCGCTAGTGCACAAAAGCGCGCGAAAGTGAAGATGGCGCTAAAAAATAAGAAATTCGGTGCTGTGGTGAGAGTGCATTACGTGTTCGGTGGAGGGTCAATCATTTTGTGTGATTAGTTCATTGTTACATTTGTTTGACTATGCCCGATCTACCAACGCCTACCCAATAATATCCACCGTGAATTATAATATTGAGTTAAAGAAAAATAATGATAAAGACACTGATAACGGCCTTGTGCCTTTACACTTGATTTATTGTATTCATCTTCATTTGTTTATAAAGAACAATGTTCAATCACCTATTCAATGGCCATTCGTAAAGGACGCTGGTGGCGGACAGTAATCTCGATTTATTGAACACAGCTATTGGCTGCGTCGCTGCGGATTAGTGCCGAGTCGCTAATTTATCGCAACACCACTTAGCACTAAACTGGCCCGTTGATAAGTGAATGTGGTGCGTTTGGTATGGTAATTTGTTTGGATTTTGCTGTCTACAACCCCATATCGGAACGGAAAGCGTAAAAAACTTTGAACATAATGGCCATTTAGTAATTTCTAAATGTCAGATGAAGGTAACATTTGGCACAATTTTCAAGGACCGATGAATTGATGAATTTTTCCAACTTGTCTTTTATTTTTCAACTTGTTATTTTAGTGCCATCAAGCTAATCAAAGCAATTGAACTCCGGGATTCATAAACGAAGTCTAACCGTGTTTCAGCTTGATGCATAAAATGTTCTTAACTGACGAAGATTGCATAAGTCTCGGTGACTGGCTTAATGATGAAAAAAGAAAACATGGCGTTTTGGCTAAGTTTTTAACTGTATTACATTTAGTTAAATTTTTATTTAGATCTATAACTTATGAAATTAAAGTAATTTATGAAGACGGAAGAAGAGGCAAAAATTTTTACTGTCTGACCATAAATTACGATATTTTAGGAACCACGTTAAAACACTTATGTTTCTATGTCGAAGCATTTGTGCGGCAAACGTAAGTCATTAGTATGTTATATGTCGGTCTGTCTGATGATAGTTTTCAAGCTTGGGCCACTGATTGAATCGTGCTAAAGTCACGTCAACGTTACATTTCCAAGCAAATTCAAAATAACGAGCAAAATAACAGTATTCAAAGAACTTTTACCGTGAAATCTTTAAAAGTCAATTCCGAACTGTCTAAGTAGACTCGATCAGAATCGCAGTGACTTCTTTAAGCGAAATAAACTTCAATAGAAACTATTTCGCTTAAAGCAGATGAAAAATTTCGAGTTGCAGATCAACTTTTGCTCTTTAGGTGTAGGTGTACTTTCTCTATCAATGACTATACATGGTGAATTTTTCAAATGTACTCGTACGTGATTAGGGAAATCCAAAACTATGAGGAAATTGCGAAAAATGCTGAAAGGAGCCCAGGCTGATTTTGAAGAAAACAAAAATTATATGGTTGGATTTTTGAAAAATCAATATGCTTAGCCAGGAATCGAACCAATTGATTTTGACAAAAAATATCACACCCTGTATTATTACATTATGCGATAGTGTCACTAATAAGAAACGAATTCTGTAAAGTTAAGGATAGGATAAGAAGGATAGGACGGCAAACTTAAGGATAGAGCTTATTTTTACAAAATATGTTATTTCCATACATTACTTATCGATAAAAATTATGAACATTAATCAAAACTATACTATAATATACCACTGCTACAACCACTTAACATCGGCACCTGTAAATTAATTTGCTTTTTATAATATAAAAAAATAACAACAATAAACTATGTTTTTAATTTATTTTGTAACAGAAAACCCAAACAATAGCAACCCTGATTAAACATATCCATTTCAGCGGTAAATTTATTTATTCAGACACCCGAACAGTGAACACAAAAAGGCTCGCTAGACATATCTAAATGAGAATCATTATTCCTGAACCAACCCTCAATAAGAGCGAATAAATAGAGGTACAAATCAAATTAGCGTAACAAAACAGGCTATTTACTGTTCGCAAGATATTATCTTAACAATGGAATTGGGAGCGGAAACTATGGACACCTTATGGAATTATGCTGAGTTGTGTTAATGAGTAATAATTAACGCGTGGTTAATTGTTGGTTTAACTACGTTTTCATTAAAACTGATTAAACTGTTGTTAACATCTGCTTTTAAACAACTACTCATATGGCCGAATTTATATTAATACTAGTTTACATCAATCTCATAACAGTAACAAACGGGTATGCAGGTATGTTTGTAGCTGGTCACTGCACACCATGAACACCCACGTCAAATCGCAAATAGGACAGAAATCCTATCCGAAGTCATACGCGGATGTGTCGCTACTCATGAGTACTAAAGTGTTTGCCTCAAAAATAATTTACCCGACAACCACGCCTCAAAACTCAAAACTTCCAAGAAGTCTTGAAGATGCGGCTTCACGTCACTGCAAGGTACACAAGGCATGCACCGCGATACTATAAAAACTATGACTGTCAGTGACCCATTAATGACCCACTACACTCGTGTTTCTTATCACAATGAGAGGGATGCTGGACTTCATCTTGGGGAACTTTTTTTTCTGAACCTCAGGCATAGGTTTCCCTATAATGTTTTCCTTCACTGTAACAGCGGGTGATATTTAATTTTATAAATAATATTATAATAATTGTGTAAACGCACGCAACTCATAAATAAAAAGAACCCGGTCCCCTCGATTAAGAGGTCGAATTCTAAGCCACTGGACTATCACCGTTTGTGAAAAACTATAACTAAAATATAAGAAACTAGCTGACCCAGCAGGCTTCGCTCTTCCAATGATTTTTTTTATTTTTATTTAATAGCCTATGTTACTCAGGCTGAATGTAGCTTTCCAATGGTGAAAGAATTTTTGAAATCGACCCAGTCGTTTTTGAGTTTATTCGTTACAAACATACAAAAATACAAATGTTTCCTCTTTATAATATTAGTATAGAAGTATAGATATGAAAAGTAATGGAAATTTAATATGGCATTAGAAGAGTTTGTTTACATCCACGTTGGTGCTCGTATCAATACTGAACCGAATCAGAATTCCAACTCCCTTATTCGTTATTCAGCGACCGTTGCGGGAACATGCGACTTGATATTGGATTTACGCAACATGCTGTCTGTACTTTGTCGCTTCTTTTGATATAAAAACAGCAGGTAGTATGCAAGCCACCTTATCTCAGCAGATTTCAGTGATCACTGGAGTTTACTTTCTTTTCTTTTAGCCTTTGTAGTCCACTGCTGGACATAAGCCTCCTCGACGCCACACCATCCAGTCCTGGGCTCTTCGAATATTTTGTTGCTGTCTGCTTTAAATTTATTAGGCCACCTGTTTGGAGGGCGGCTAGTAAACCTTTTACCATTAAGCAATCGCATATAAGGGCTATTTTATCCAATGATTTTATTTATCGGTCCTTCGAACGATCTGTTTTTTTGAGATATTTACTTGTGTCTGAGAATTGTGATCACTTTTTAAAGTTATCCATAAACTGGAATCTGGATTCCATGCTAGCAAGTACTCCATATTGTCTTCATACTCGTATGTGAAATGAAATCCACCAACACGCATTAAGACAGCTTGGTGGAATTAAATCCTTACCATTATGAGAGTCATTAATGTGTTACAGGTAGGATACTAACTTTTTCGCCGAATAATAATAAATGTAACAATAGTTTTATTGATATCCTTATACTGTGGTTCAAAGTTACCTGAGATGACTCTACTAGGCGAGCATAAAATAAAATTCTTACGCAGTAAATCCGATTGCGGGAACCACTTCGATATCTTAACGTTTTTAGGTCTTCCCTCCAACTCGTCCTGGTCCCATTTCCATAAAACGTCGTACGGCAGAGTGGAAAATACCTTTAGCAAAAGTCTGACCTTATCGGCAGGTAATGTTGAAGGTTTCACATTAGTCCCCAGACTCATGTAAATTACTCCATTTGTTGAAGAGTCGAGATAGGATTTGAGTTCCTGGAACGCAATGAATATAATTTTATAATAATTATATTGTGTCCTCTTTTTGAATAATCTCTCTCTCTCTCTGTTTAATGTAATGTAGTTTTTAATTATTATAATTATTTTTCAACATGACGTATTAATGATTTCAAATGTATTTTAATGTTGTGACTATTTCTTTTTTGTAATTCTTATTAATTAACTAAACTGACATTGTATTGACAAAATATTGACATTATTTTGTAAAACCTTGGGCTTTTTTTGAAGAGATTTTTTTGAAGAGATTATATATTATATGTAACTAATATCATGAAATTGTAAATGAATAATGTAATTGTAATGCTGTTTAACGCCCAACTGTGTACTTGTATTTGCACGCCTGTTATGGCAGAGTATACTTGGACTATTTGTTAACCCCAATATCTATTACCATTACGGTGATGTACTATACTCTTGCAAATAATCGATTTATTATTTATTATTATTATTATTGAATTAGAAATGTATTTGATAATAATGTAGAATTGTAGAATATCTAAGAGATTGAATTACCGTCTAACACACGACATACCTATCTGAAGTAGAAATCTATAACTACTACATTGTAGTTTTCGTTTTCCGAAAAAAGTATGAGTTATTTTTTGCATTTCTACAATCTACTTATACTTTTTATCAATGAAAGGTTTTTATACTTGTCGGTGTGTTTGTCACTTAGTTATGCTGAATTGGCTAAACAGATTTCGATGAATCTTGCCTTCATATTAATAAATTATGGATCTTTTTTTGCTCAACTAACTTTTCTAAGATTCTTTACTTTTCAGAGTTAACATAATTATGTTTGTTTTAAATATCAAATCCCACGTTACTTAACGGTAAATGAAAAACTTTGTGAGTAGTGATCTATTTTTTCATGAACTATACTTATACGTATACGAGTAACATTGCCTTTTCCGTAGCATTACTAATAATGTAAGAATATATCTATAATTGTCCGTTCAATGAATATAAAGTAGGTAATAACGCAACTAGATAATGGAATATGCGATATAATTAAAACAGCGATATATTTCACTCACTTCACCGCGTCATTAATTGAGATAAAAGTAGGTACTCATATTATCTGTGTCTAGAATCTTTTAGCTCTAGTGTCTATTACTATCACACAAGACGTCAAAAGGGCTCTAATGATTAAATTAAATTTGAAATGCGAGCCATACAAAGATCCTAGATTTGTCTTATGAAAAGTAGTTATCATATTTTTTTCTCGCAAAAGGTCTACTGGCATCATAATTCATAATGCATGAAGAACCTATAGCCCATTTTTCTACTTGTCTTGTTTAGTAAACAACCAATGTTTATCTTTTTATTTTTATTTGCAATATAAAATAACGGAGACAAAAAATTATAAAGACTTCAAAACTTTATCATTTAATGCTGAAACAAGTTGAAAGTTATTTTTATGTTGAAAAAGTAATTTACTAAGGTTAATAGAAATATGAAAATGATATACTTCTGCGTCTACTATTTGTGTGACAAAAACTTAAATATTACTTTGCGCTTTGAGTACAAATTTTGCCATGAGTTTTGCTTTGCCTTACAAGTTTTGCGTTCGTATAATGAATGCCGAATGAAATCATTCATTCCAAAAAAACCTAAACAGTAAATGCAGTCAAAAAGGATGTGTCGAAACCACAGATTATTAAGGATCGTATAAATAAATACAAAAACATACCTTCGGTAGGGGTTTTAATGGATTCTGATGTAACCCGCCCAAATAAAGAACATTAGGGGCCACGGGACGATTAAAATCCCATAAAGGATGTACGTTGAAAAATATCATGTCCACCCTCCGCCTCAGCTCACTTATTGGGGGCACGTCCGATCCAAACATACTTTTCAGCTCATTATGTTCCGATTCCTCACTGTCCACGAATAGTTTTTCAACAAAGTAGTTATTGTAATATTCTGACAACTTATCCCACACGTTCATGCCTACTACCCTCTGTCGTAAAGGTAGAGGGTAAAGCGTGATATGTGTGGCAGCTCCCATTGCTTCGATCATTCCTGGTAAAGCACCGAAAGAACTGAACTGAATCGTTGGTATCTTCAACACGTGGGTTAACACCAGCGCTGGTCGCACGCAAGCCTCAATAAAAAGCAGATCGTAACCCCGCTTATCATGAAGCGCCTCCTGCACCTCAGGGTTTAACAGTTGCGTTTTGAAAATTAGTAGTAGCTGATCCATTGCGATTTTTATATGGTTCGACAAATCCTTCGTTCTGCCGCTTGAAGATTCGACGAATTTCGACCACAGCTCGTAAGACACATCGTGGACGTCGATTTCTGTGAAATTAGCTGGTGTTTTGCCCTTTTTGAAAATCGGATCTGTTGTAACAACCACAACTTCGTGACCGCGTTTCGCTAATTCCAAAGTCACCGGTCGAAACACTACTTGGTGGCTTATCGATGGCGTTGGGAACACTGCTAATATTCTTGCCGAATCACTCACAACCACCACTGCTAGTAGAACACAAGATATAACTAAAGAACTGGGCATGGTTGAAGCGTAGGACCGTTCAAGTTCAAAGACGAATGCTATATAATGCACATGCGGAATCATTTATGTATGGGACGTTAGCATAGTGCCTACGTATCGCGTCTAATTGGCCTATGACATATAGAATACTATATTATCTTAGATAATGAGGTAGATGCAGAACAATCATGAATAGATGCTTTAGTATTGCAATGTCACTGCAATAATTGTTCATTTATAAGTACTGGGAGCGTCTGTTTCAATCGAGAGTCATTATGTAACGTCTATAGAACGTATGGATATTTTTACTATGTTAGTATACTCGTGGTATAATTATATTATATTATAACACACTGTTTAATTTTATAAAGCACACAACTTTTAAAGTAAATAATTGGTCAGGCAATCGAATTCGAACCCGAACTCTTCGAGTAAGAGTCTGAATTCTAAGATTGGATTATCTCTGCTGCAGTCCCGCCTAGTAAAGTTACGGTCTATAAGTCTTTGAATTAAACGATATTCATCTTCATAGATTTAACATAAGGTAGATCTGCTGTCAAATGATAGAGGCAAAACCAAAAATATGTACATCAAGTAGTGATTTCCACGCTCAATTTCGATATTGTTGACTTAATTTTTAAGAGCACTGTTGTAATTTATTAATTCGACGGGACGGGTATGCTTTATTGTAACGCTTAAAATTGAAATAAACAACAATAAAACAAACATTTTTTAAATTCTTAATAAATCTTGCAATGAATTCTAACGCATTCCAAATATTAATGTGATCAAATACCATGATTTTATAATCCTGTGCAATAAATCTTTTGAATTAACTTTTAAACTCGCATTGAACTGTGGTATAAAATTTCTACTTAAAAACCTTAGTTGTTTAACCAAAGACAAAATACGGCAAGCCACAGAACAAAAGCAAAGCGAAAATTCTGATTCAAACGAAATGGAACGTTTTCTTGCAGACATCATTAGAACGCTTAGTCGCATGACTACGTCTTTGTTTACTAACTGCGCTCGCTTATGCTCTAGCGCGCTCAAGCTTTTTGTTGGGCTTTATAGTTTACGCTTAAATTTAGTTGAAATGGTTATTAACAAATAACTAGATTTAAGAAGATTAGAATGCTTGGTTATCAAGCAATGAAATGGTTATTAACAAATAACTTGATTTAAGACGATTAGAATGCTTGGTTATCAAGCAATGAAATGGTTACTAACAAATAACTTGATTTAAGACGATTAGAATGCTTGGTTATCAAGCAATTCAGGTTTTCTAGGTACATTTCGAAGACTTTGAAAATACTTTTAGAGTCCTAGTTGATGGGTAAATGAATAATTTACAAAGCAACATGTACTCGTATGACGTTTATTAAGTGTGCACAAATTGCACGAATAGAAGCTTTTGAGTTTGATTGTACGGAAATTTATCAAAAATGGGACACCTAATTAAGTATCTAATTATTTTGTTTTGGTTATAATTGTCATCGGTGTAAATTTGTGAACCATAAATTTCTTCGAATTATGATAGGAACATACCAATCAAAATCATAACCCTCCTTATAAGTTCGAAATTTCTCTCTCAGTAACCCATTAATGATCCACTACAGGGTCGGGTTCTCACAGTGAGAGAGATGTAGGCCTTAGTCCACCACGTTGGCCTACTGCGGGTATGTGGACTTCAAATACCTTTGAGAACATTTTTTTTGAACTCTCAGGCAAGGTTTCCTCACGATGGTTTCCTTCAACGTAACAGCAGGTGATATTTAATTTTATAAAGCGCACATAACACTGGGATTCGAATCCGGACCTCTTGATTCGAGGTCGAATTCTTAGCCACTGGGTTATCACCGCTCGATCGCAAGTTCGACATAGTCCCGTGAAAATAGTCGTATGGTATGGTTAGCAAACCGATATGACGGATTACAAGAAGCCCGATGTCGTTACTAAAGTTCAGGCGGATTCCATTCAAACGGTCCTTGGATCTAGCCTCATCAATCATGACCAGACTAAATGACGACAGCAGACAGAGGAAGCATGCCATATTCGCTCTTACTCCCACACGGTTAAGGTCTAAAATCAAATGCTGTTGGCACATGCAAGGTTATTTCTGCAAATCTGCATAATAGTGTAAGTTTTCAAGAAAATCAGAGTTGGTTGACTCTTGCTGAGTTGAGCGGATGAGTTATGTAATGGAACGACGAGCCTGAAGTTAGGTCGGGGATTCGGTATATTTTTATTTGGGTAAAGTATCTTAAGCTTGACCCGAGGCATTTCGATCTTGATAATAAAGTAGAGTCTAATAGATCCGGAGATTGTAGTTCGCTTTCTAATCCTACAGTACTGTAGGTGTCGTACGTAACTGCTCTGAAAATTGCGGATTAACTACACTTATTGTTATGGCGCCCGAAAGAGTTCGTGTATTGTTTTTTTGTATTGTTTATTTCGTGAAGTTATTTCGTGTCGGCCACAGAGAACGAGGTGACAAAAAAATTTAATACTCAAATATAGGATGAAAAATAGAGAAAGAATAATATTCTGAATCAGATACATTTAGGAAGTTTCAATAAATCTAGAAACATTAAAAAGCATTTCCAGCAAACATTACCTTTTCAGCTGGATTTTCATTAAAAGTTTGTTGACATTAAAGGGACCGCAAGGGTTGGACACACTCGATTTCAGTTAAGGCGACGATATTCACTAAAAAGTATTTAACAGCGACATTAATTTCTTAAAAAAGTCGTATAGTTATAGAGCTCTTGTTCAAAGCGGTTCCATTGATGTTGTTCGCGTTACGGCTTTAATATCGCTTAAATTTCTTCGAACACAAAACTGTGCCCCGTGTATGTACAGTACACTTGTCAAAGTGTTCATATAGTTAACGTATATCATTAGTATGGGAAGATGTCAGGCAGATTGACATAATGACCTTGGGGGACTAAGCTTGGTCGACTAAGGCCTATATCCTTCATCATCGTGAGAGGAAATCTGACCCTGTCACTAATGAGTTACAGACGAATATTCATGTTCACCGTTTTGCCTACGCTTTAAGCAATAACGCTTAAAATTTGGTATTACCTATCATAGATTTTTGTGTGCTCTGTCCGAATTTCAACTTTGCCGACTCTAATCTTTGGAGCGTCTGCCGCCATCTTGAAAAAATGGCGTTTGACAGCGGTATTTTGATAATATTTCCTTTCCTGCTCATTTAACGATCAAATCCCCAATGTACATATTAAACTTTTATAAAATTATCTTTGTTTGATTGCCATCGCCTGCGCCTTAAGCAATAACGCTTTGTCCCGCCCGCCTTGTCGGATTTGATTAAAATTTAATTTCGTTCCCATCGATATTTTTTTGTGGATGAGGGATAATTAAAACGTGTTTAGGTAAATTTGCTCGATTGTTTCCCGGTTTGTTACTTGTTTTTTGAAACGGGGATCAAATTTTGTTACAATCGTATTCAGCATTTATACGCGTTTTGTTTTTCTTTTCGTGTTTTGATCGTTATCTTGTTTAATACCATTATTTTTGATACTTTGGATGTTTGGTGAATAAACATGATAATAATAATCACGGGACAGAGATGTGGTTAAATTTTTTAAACGAGGAATTAAGTTTTGCTAATTTGTTCTTACATTTTCTTATTATTATCTAATAGCACAAGGGGATATATAAGCTACCAGTTTGTCAAGTTTTCGTTGCGAACCAATAGACCCTCAGGTCTAACCTTATATAGGATCTTATTCGAAGTTACCGCTACAAGTATAACTGTCACTAATATTACGATAATATAGTAACAGTAATTAGTAAGTAGTTAGATAAAATAGTAACAGAATATTACGATAATAAAATTATACTCGTAGGACTGAAATCAATCTAAATATTATATAGAACCTACCAATGTATTCAAAAAACACTGACTAAAACTGTTTACTTAAATCTACAGAACATGGAAAATTTCATATCACTTACTTTTTTGATTGAATTTAATTTTATAAATTCACAGGCCTTTGAATTGCATTTAAACCACTTTCAGCCTTAAAATATGCATAAAACTGTAATAGACCATCCAACTTTGCTTATTTGACTTTAGAATTGAGTATTTTCAAAAGGGTAAAATAAAGTAGCTGTAAACCGAATTACGTAGGCACTTAAGCGACTTTTTGCTTGGAATACACAAATTTTATCTTTTTAAACCGACAAGACCTTGAACGGTGGCTAAAGGACTTGTTTCACTGTCACGCTGTAAAAGGTAAGTGATATTATCTTTAAAATATTCTCTCTGAGAGGTACCTTCGTCACCCTCGCAGGCCACCTGATGTTACTAGTGGTCACTGCAGCCCAGGGACACCTTCATCCAACCTCAAATACCGAAGAAAAACCATGCTTTTTATGTCTTGTATTTTGCTTGAGTATTGTATTTGCTTGTATTAGCGGGATTATTGTATTTGCTAAAAATAAGTGTGGGTGCTGTGCATATGTGTTAGTATGTGTGTGTGTGTTTGTGATTTTACTGAGTATGTATATTGCGTATTTAGATTTGACTACGGTTATATATTAGTGTGCGTACCAATTTTGTTATGTGTGCATGAATATGAAAGGAAACACTCAAATAGCAGGCGTCGTCATTTAATCGTAAGAGAAATCCATCGTTTAGTTCCTAAGTACATGTTTGATCCGTATCTTGGTGGACTGGTAGTCGATCCAGCTCCTCAAGGCTGATACCTTGGCATAAACTCCTGGGTAGTTGGGTCTGGCGCATCCGAGGCCCCAGGATACCACTCCTGCCAACCTTCCGTTGTGGACGAGAGGGCCGCCGCTGTCACCCTGAAAAATAGAAAATAAAAAATAAAATAACGCTTCACACTTAAATCCCCATGGGGTTCCGTTTTCATGGTTGCCATGGACACACACCCACATGCAAGACACACGAAGATATTGACCAGAAACAGAAATTAAATTCGTCATTTAATTTTCTGATCAGCTGGAAATCAAACTTTGTTCTTCGTGTAGCAAACTCGTATACAACTGAGCCAAAAAAAATATAAATACTCGTAAATGTCAAAGATTTTTGTATGTCAAGATGGAGTGTCACGGTATCAAAAACGGCATACATACTTAAAATTAGGGACCTTTTATTTTTAGGTCGCTTTTATTTAATTTTAATTTTCAATATAAATGTCCATTGTCTGAATGCACACCGAACTGTGTCACACAAGGCGTAAAATGAGCAAAATTTTTATTCGTCTAAATAATGACAGAACCGAACCTAGATGCGTTTGCTTGGAAGGGATCGCTTCTTAGCTATAGGAAGAAAATATGGCGGTATTTTCAAGCGGTATTAAATATTTTGTAGCATCATCATGATTAATGTTTTTCTGACGTAAGTTAAATCAGTTTAATAATAGTTAATTATACCCCTCATATTATGCAACAAAATAATAATAGGTAATTATATCTACCCCTCATATTATGCAACAAAATAATAACTGCGAAATCACTACTGTGCCGCTAATTGCACTTCCTGCTCAATAAAAAAAAACAATTTTTCAAAGGTTGATTTTTTTCTATTATTATATCCAGTGATTTGTCTCTTTCCACATTCATCTTTGGCCATTACTTTTGATATGGACGGACGATTTCAGTTCAGGTCATACCCTAATATTTTTACATGTCAAGATAGAGTGTCAGGATGGGACGCCGAAAATAAGCGTCCTTTTATTTTTAGATCGCTTTCAGTTAACGGAAACTGCTGTCGTGACACATTTTTGATATCCATAACTTCTACCAACATAATTATAATAATATTCATTCAACATTCTCTATTTTTTCAAGTTTAAATTATTTTCCCAATCCAAGTTATTTTCTTTATAAATATTGTGTCTCTACATCTTGTCCTAATTGCGACGAAAAAATCGGTCGCGTCAAGTTTGTCGTGCGACAATGTCATTGCGTATATTTATCGCATGTCAGCGGGTATTGTATATTAGGATTTCATTTAGAAACCTGTGTTTAAATCTTGTTGCATCGAATTGTCACAGCCAATCAAGACGAGCCGTTAGTCGCTTGGGCCTCTTTTTTTAAAAAAATAGTATAAAGTTAAGCCCACATTTTACTATTTTTAATACGCCTTTTCTACTAGGTATAGTATCGCTCAGTTTGAGAAGTCTTTGCTTTTGATATGGATGGACGATTTAAGTTCAGGTCAGACCCAAAATAGGCAATGGACGTGACTGAAATAAGCAGCCTCATTGAGATTATATCCCAAGCTCAGCTTTTTTAAAATTCAGTGACATGCAGATTTCCTCACGTTTTATTTGGAGTGCGGCCTTGGGCACGATAATGAAAAGAAGCCTCAAATTTTTCGGGAATTGACCTTATTTTTGTTTATATCTGCATATTATTACACCGTGTACGAGTTGGTTGAGTCCAGCCAGTGGAGACGAGCGTATAACATCAATTCTCCTACTACAGGCCTACATCTCGATCTTCAAACCTTTTATAACGCTTCCTAACCATTGAAAATTAAACACAGGGGAAAGATCTGTCTCTACCAAAATATTTTGCCATGAGAAGTTCTTTCTGACAAGAGATCTTCTTTTGCCAAAATCGCCCGTCATGGCAACCTCCTATACTTACCGTGGGGTACTTTAATTCTCCTTTCTCCTTCTAGAGTCCTACATTCCTCTCATTGTGAGAAGAGACCCGACCGTGCTGGGTCACAGAGAGAAGATATTTGACAGATACCTGACAAGCATCCTTGCCGCCCTCGGGTATACCAGCGCAGAGCATGTTCGCCGTGATGCGGTACAGGGGTGAGTAGGCGCGCTCGCAAACCGCCATATTCACTTTGGGAACCAGTACCATTTGTAACGTGGATGGATAACCGCCTCCCTCCTGTAAAATAGAGGAATAACGCTTCATGCTTGTTTATAAATTCACTCAATTTCTGTCTTCTTTCTGTCTAGGAAGTACGCCGAGTCAGCTAGTGGTTCATAAATGGGGATACAAGCAGATACCTACCCTCGTATTCCCCCACCCTGTCACCATTGTGGCCTCCCCATCGACGATCTCCTCCCCTTGACCATACATGGGAATCGCGGCGACGCGGTCATTGAACTTGAGGGGTTTCTTCAGCCACAGTATAGCGATGTCGCTGTCCATCTTGTTGTAGCTGAAGCCCGGATGCCAGACGAGGTCACCGACCGGATACAGAGTTCCGCCATTTTGACTCGACGATGAACCGACGCGGACTTGGTAATCATTGGCTTGCGTTCTGTGGAATTAAGAGTTATATTCTGATATCGATATTATTTATTATCTTAGGCGTATGCGGAAATCCCTTGTCATTTTAAGTTCCACGTGTACGGATTGTTGCCAAGAAATATAAATACGAATTAAATTCTGAAATCAATTACGGTTTATAATTATCATGATAATTGTAAAATAAACAAACAGTCTGAATGTAGAGGTAAAAGATTTTTAGAGGAGTTAAAAAATTTAAAATCAAATTTTTGTATGGAGTGAAAGACATGAATACTTATCGTAATACTAACAAATATTTAATACCTACTGGATAATATTAGTTCGAAATTTTACAGAACATTACGGCCAATTCACGGTTATTATGTTTCATTAATATTATTAAACATTGAAAGAGTGTTAATTAAAAATAAAGCAATTTTTGTGATAATTTATCTAATGCTTCATTATTTTTTTAACTCTTCTAAAAATCTTTTTCCTCTATTGGTTATTACACTGTGCATTTTCGTCTGGTAAGCTGTTTTTTTCACGATGTTTTCCTTCACCGCAACAGCAGGTGATATTTAATTTTATAAAGCGCACATAACTTTTTTACAAAGTCATTGGTGCGTGCCACTGGTTTTCGAACCCGGATCCCTCGATTCGAGGTGGAATTCTAATCCACTGGGCTATTACCGCTTAGTTTGAAATTAAGGCATACTTATTACTTACCCAAGAACACAATGCGCGGCTGTCAAAATCAGGTCATTGGCAATGATGGAGCCGCCGCAAGTGTGTCGGCCGCGGCTGACTATGGACACCTGGTATGGAGCTTCGGTGATGTCAATGTCCTCGCCACCTACGATCCTGATATCCGAAACGTCTGGGACTGGCGTGGATACTGCAAAGCATCAGGGATTTGAAAAGAAACCGTAAAGGAGAGAAACTGTAGAGTTTTGAAATTGGATCTTTTTTGTTTTTTAGATTTGCTGTTGACGTTTACCCTATTTACGAGTACATGTAATTAATACTAACTGTGTTTGTCTTTGTCAAAAAAACTGATAGTGTAATAACTAAGTGACTAACCTCCGCCCGCGACTTTGTCTAATTGGACCTACGAATTTGACCCAGCGAGAGTAAGATAGTAAGTAAGTAAGTAAGTAAGATAACAGTAAGATAGAGCTTAGCTTCCACGCTCTCCTCAAAATCTTTTATGATTTATTCATTTGCAATACAAGTTGTATACACAATGATTATAATATAGGTAGTGCGTCCACTTTGGTTGCCTCTTTGACAATCGGAGCCTAGGAGAAAACACGGGCGTAAAAAACCACAGCGCCTTTTTAAATCAATTTTTAAATGGTAAATATAAATTGATCTAGATAATTTGCAACAACTCTATACCTATATTTGTGCACGTTTACGTAAACGTTTTGACTTCGTTTTTGTCTTGTCTGAAGTACACTTGCACTGTAGGGTTTCAGTAACAATCTACGCTACAGGTATAGTACAAGATAATATAATAAATTAAATAAAGAACTTTTTAAAAACTGTAACTTAACGAAAAGAAACACAATTACTTTAGAGATCTAGATAAATATGCACTTAAATAGTATATTAAGTATGTAAATAAATAAACTCACCCGCCACTCCCACTAAAAGACACCAAGTCAGTCTAAACATTATGCATCTAAACACTACAGGTACTGGCCACGGTAACCCTTGTCGAAACTACATTTATACCTGGCAGTTACAAAAGAAAGATTATTGGGTCAACACAATTATCTAGGAGATAATACTGGACCTTCACACCAATGTACTAGTGACTGATAAGGGTAAGATTTTAGATAATTCAGTGTTTATAAGTCTAATTGTTGTGATAGTTACGATAAATATTTGTAGGCACGTGAGATTTTTTGTTGATACACATAAATAAAACAATGATAATAAAGGCTAAGTGCGAGTCGTAGTCACACATTATGTTCTGTACAAAAAATAGAAAGTGTGAAAAATACTTTAATAGATGAAGAATAAAGCAAAAATGTTGTTTTTACGGGATCCTTCTGTAGTTTTATTAAAGTTAATATTCACTCAATTTTTCACTCACAATTCACGTTCAATACGAGTTCTGTAAAAATTACAAACTTCTAATAATTAATACATATACAGTAAGATAAGAAAGGGAAGCCTTCATAATTTTTTTAATTTAAAAATTCCAATTCCAATTCTAACTCACTTTCGGTGCCTCTCAGGCCATTGCATACCAGGAAAAATTTTACTATGTAAAAGTTTTGTGTGTTTTAATGGTAAAAAGTCTTGCGATAGACAGATATTATACCACGAAAAGACGTAGGGAACGGAATGTATCTAATAGGGCTCACTTGACAGCCCTCGGAACCCAAATAAACATTATTTGCCTTTACAATACAGGATACTTGAAGATACAAGTGGAAATATTTCTATGATGAACGGTTAAATCCGTTTTCGTGGAAAATGTACCGTTTGCTTGGCACAGATTTATTTAGGAAAAATTCAAGCCTTATTTCTGTTGTTTGACACCTATAAGTACCTTAAGAGGGGGATAAAATCATAATGATGCCATTATAACTTCATTGATTACCAAGACTGAGAAAATTATGACTCATTTTGATACGATTTTAACTCAATTGTAGAACATTCGGTCCCACAGGTTGTCAAATATTTCGCCATTGCAATTCGCTAATTCAAAACTCAGCAAATTCATAGTTAGAAACCTGGTACTTTAATACATTATTCTAGATGTACCTCACATAAGCCAAACACTAAAGTCAATTAAAAAAAATTAATTCAGTTAGCCACCACGGCTTGTTTCTCCCACAAATGAAACCCTCATTAAAACTTCTTCATAGATCTCACGAAACCTTTTTTACTTTTAACACGCCTTTTGAAAATTCTGTCGCTGAAGTTTCCATCGTTTATTCTTTCAAAATCTCGCAGACGCGTGTTCTGCGGTCGCGGTGTTCACGCCAGCGCTGGAAACCTTTGAACACGAATTGCGGAGAACCGCAGCGCTGGAATTACGTCATCCAAATGAGAATGGACAAAAATTATACGCATCCGAGGTATTTTTGTCCATTATATTGCCAGCATATCATATAGTGCCAGTTGACGTCTATTATCGTTAAATTTAAATAGTTTGTTTTTTTAATTATGGACTGTTAGGTCAGTAACCCATTAATGACCCACTACAGGGTCGGGTCTCCTCTCAAAATGAGAGGGATGTAGGCCTTAGTCCACCATGCTGGCCTACTGCGGGTTGGTGGACATGGACTGCTAGGTAGGGACATCTTTCAGAATGAAAAAGACAAAGGCCTTAGTGTACCACGTCAGCTCTTCTGGACTGCTGATGGACTTCTCATAAAAATTATAAAGAGCTTGGAGAAATCTCAGTTAAGTGCGTTCTCACATAATATTTTTCCCTCTTTTACAGGGCTGCAGTGATCAATAAAATTTTTGTCAAACCAGCCGTTTGTATTTTCTTCTATAGTAAAAATTCTGTTTAAAATTAAAAAAAATCTACAATTGTTTTTCCGCTTCCAAGTTTTTAATATGCATAAAAGTTGTTCCACTGAAGATTTTTCAGCGTTACTTTTTTCAAAATCCCGCAGATGTGTGTTCTGCGGTCGCGGTGTTCACGCCAGCGTTGGAAACCTTTGAACACGAAGTGCGGAGAACCGCAGCGCTGGAATTACGTCATTCAAATGAGAATGGACAAAAATTATACGCATCCGAGGTATTTTTGTCCATTATATTGCCAGCATACCATATAGTGCCAGTTGACGTCTATTATCGTTAAATTTAAAAAGCTTGTTTATTAATTATGGACTGTTAGGTCAGTAACCCATTAACCCACTACAGGGTCGGGTCTCCTCTCAAAATGAGAGGGGAAATACTGCGGGTTGGTGGACATGGACTGCTAGGTAGGGACATCTTTCAGAATGAAAAAGACAAAGGCCTTAGTGTACCATGTTAGCAGACGGCTGATGGACTTCTCATAAACATTCTGAAGAGCTTGGAGAAATCTTAGTTAGGTTCGCACATAATATTTTCCCCTTTTACAGGGCTGCAGTAATCAATAAAATTTTTGTCAAACCAGCCGTTTGTATTTTCTTCTATAGTAAAAAGTCTGTTTAAAATAAAAAAATCTACAATTGTTTTTCCGCTTCCAAGTTTTTAATATGCATAAAAGTTGTTCCACTGAAGATATGTCAGCGTTACTTTTTTCAAAATCCCGCAGATATGTGTTCTGCGGTCGCGGTGTTCACGCCGGCGTTGGAAAACTTTGAACACGAAGTGCGGAGAACCGCAGCGCTGGAATTACGTCATCCAAATGCGAATGTACAACAGTGCGTATAAAGTTCCTGTTAAGTTATGTTGGAGTTGATTTTAAATTCTCTGCAATACATTTATGGTCCAGTGCCGGGTTGTCTTAGAATGAAAAGGAAAATGAAAATTGAGATAGGTTTAGTTCACCACGCAAAACTATTAGTGAAAGGAAAGTGCTCGATGAAGCTTTTGAACTTGGGAAAAAAGCTCTGGCCATCTTTCTAAAATCTCTTAATTTTCTAAAATGTATATAACTAAGAAAAGCCAATGGTATTCAAAACCAGACTTCTCTAGTAAAATGTCCAATTTCTAGCCACTGCCTCAGTGTTTACCTTCACTTCAGTTGATTCATTATCACTTAGACAAAGAACAAAATGTGTACTTATTTCAATCAATACTCAAATAACTTAGTTTTAAAGGAGTAACAAATCCTCTTACAAACTCAGACTGTACTCGGGACATTATGGGATCTAAAAATGTTCCAATCAATTTCTTTTTCAACAAAAGATAAAACTGTCAGATTATCAAGTGATATTCAATAGCTATCTTATTTTAATTCAAACAATTTCTAATCATTTAATTATTAATGCCCTTCGAGCCGGATACCACTTAAATCACCGACATGCTCTCAAGTGACAAGGCTACGTCACAAATAACAAAGATTACAGAAGTCAAACTTTACAGCAAACACGAAACACATAGACATCGCTCACTGCTACCAAAATTCGAAACTGTTAGCTAACAGTTGAATGAAATCTTGAAATGGTGGAGAAAAACAGACATAGATCTAAATAGATCACGCTTATATACTTAATATTACTTCCCGTGTTCACGTTTCAGTTCAAAATATTTGAAAAGTTTGCGCAATGCGCAACCATCGTCGCTGTTTTGTGTAATCCGCACTTCGGCGTTGTTCACACAGGAAATCATATTTATTATTCTTCCAATCCATCAAGTCACAAAAAATCTATTCGTTTTGTACTCGTCATTATCATGATTCGATTTGATATAAATAAATAACAAGAATATTTCAGATTCCCATCACTAAAATATAATTTTTTTATCTTATTCGATAGTAAAAACGCAGTACACAGTAGCAGTAGCAGTAAGGAACAAGTTTGTTCTTCGCAAGACATAACTTGCGATATCTGTTTAGATCTACATCTGTGGTTGAAAATTTTCTTTGAAAACATTACGATGTATGAAATTTCATTTCTGTACTCTATGCAATTTGTGGCGTGGTAATCTCCATTTGACATTCACAGACGTACTGACGAGGATTAGGAGATTCCTTGTGTTACGAAACAGTAATTTCGACCCACTTATCATCACAATTATATGCGATAAGACATGAATTAATCATGCCAAGGTAAAGTAGAATTACTGTAATAAGTTGACGCAATATGTTTCTACAAGGTATGGTTTGCGGTTTTACCTGTTATATGACAACCGGGGTGGCGCAATCCGTGCAATGGACGTTCGAATCCCCTGGAATCGTCCTGTATTTTTCTTATCATCATTGTTAATGTAAGACTAACATTAGATTTATTTATTTTTTAATTTTTGTACTGTAACTTCTTAATTTGCATACCTGAAAATGTGAATATGGATTGATCAAAATGCCCTGTAAAACCTTAAACCTCATATATAACATATCCGTGCAAATAAATGATTTCATTTCATTTCGTTTCGTTTCGTTTCGTTTCATTTCATTTGGATGTGGGTGTCCCGCCCATGCATTGCAGTGAGCATTTAACATCGGGTTTGCTACCATCTCGATAAGAGCCTCTAGCAATAACTTCGTATAGTACTAGTATCGAGGTGCCATTAGTATGAGAAGATGACAGAAAGACTGACATATAACCTACTAATGGCTGACCGTACCTTGACGATAGAGTTCATGCTCACGACACAGTTAAATTGACAATGAAGTATTTAACTTTATTTATGAATTTAATTTGTTAGTTTTATCTCCTTAATATTTGCATACCTAAAAATGGTAAATATAGATTGATCTACTGAAATAATTAGTAAAAACTCTATACCTATATTTGTGCAAATAAACGTTTTGTCTTTGTCTTTGTCTTTTATTTCTCGTAAGAACTAAAATGCTGTATTGACATAATGCTGTGAGCAGCAAGCCGGCTTTTGAGACAACCTATACACAGACATATTAAATACCAGTCTCACGTAGCTTATTTCAGTAATAACGGGATTATTAAGCAGTTCATAAAGTCTGAGATATATTGAGGTTACCTTACATGAATATTGGATAGCAATTATGAAATTTTCCGTTTGCCGCCTCGTAAAAATTAATGAGTAGGATTATTTAAAACTCCAGGCTTTAGGGAGGCTTATTTTTAGGCTAATCCTTAACATGAAGCTGTGAAACCTTTGGCAATTAGACTTTAACGACTAGACGACCCGAGTGGCGCAGTGGTTAAGACACCGGTGCGCTACGCGGAGGATCCTGGGTCCCAGCAGAGCAGAGGTTCGAATGATGAATTTAAATTTCTGTTTCTGGTCTGGGTGTGTTGTGTTCTTGTCATGTGTGTGTCCATGGCACCTACGACACAGGGAATCCTAGTGTGGGGCTATGAGTGTGAAGCGTTATTTATTTATTTATTTAACAGTGTACTCGTTAATTAAGATACTATCTCCCGCAGGAAGCTATACGCTATAATAAAAGAGAATACGAGTATTTTAATTAGCTTATGACGTGAATAGAGCTTAGGTTCCCGTAATATCTCATTAGTCTTTTACGGAGTAAGTAATATGTTCTCATATTGGTGTTACGATATATGAACATGTTTTTTGATACTTACTGTTATTTTAAGAAAATCAAATAGTCGTTTAGACCTAATGAAAAGTGTTAAGTAAGTATCTATCGTCTGAGAGCTGATAGACATCTATAAACAGGGCTTTGTTTGAGACATTTTCCAGAGCTTTTCTTATTTTTAAGTGGTGATGCCCAGTGGCTTAGAAATACTCGTAGAATGGGCTACGTTAAAATAATACTTTCAGGTTCGGTAACGTTTGCTTTAACGCCAGTATGACAGTTAAAAATGTTCACGTAATAACATAGCATGAAAACCTATTTAAAAAACAATTGTGCATTTTCCCTTTTGTTCTTCAAATCAGCCGGAAGCGCTCCTGAAGGTATAATGACCAATCTCGGATATTACACTGGCGTCTGCTTTGTTCCTGGGATCGCGGAATTTGCGCTGAGCTTGTTCTAGCGAAGCTTTAGTGTCATTTTAATTTTCATTTGTGTTTACGATGAGTGTGAAAATTGTCTTTATTTTATAAGATTTTTTGCTAAATACTCTTTATTCGTTTGAAAATAAAGAGTATTTTAAGACCATGATTTCTTAGGTTTGCATTAAAAATACAACGATTGCCGAATAAAACCTACATGCATCAACTCAGTATTCACAAGAATCTGTCAAAATGATCGTGTCCCAAGGCTTTCTTCGGTTCTATTTTTATAAAGTTCTATAAACCCCGATTTAAATCAGACATAAGCTAAAACTCAGCTCAATCCTTTCAAAGATAACTTCTTCATACATTTTTTGTAATTCTGCAGTGAAGCCACTATCTCAGAAGTAGCCAAGAGCTGCGACCTACTTAAGGAATTATTCCGCATTACCGCCTTTGTTCTTCCGATCAGCGGGTTTGTTTGAAGAGCTTAACGACTAATCTTCTAGATTACACAGAAATCTCTTGGTTTGTCTCAGGATCTGCTGAGCTCGGTTACGTGATGCTGGCATCCATCCGTTTTAAACGAAAAGTCATAAACTCTTTCATTGTTCATGAGTATTTTGTCTGAAAAAATACCCAACTTAAATATCACTTGAAGTAAAGGTGAAAGAAAACGGTGAAAGAAAACATGAAATTTGTCTGAGAGTTTACAAACAAAATGTTCTCAAAAGTATGTGAAGTCAGCCAACCCGCAGTAGGCCAGCGTGGTGGACTAAGGCATATATCTCTCGCATTGTGAGAGGAGATCCGGCCCTGTGGGTCATTAATGGGTTACTGACAAGTCAATGGCTTGCAGCCGTTGACCGTAAGCCGCTTAGCTACTGATTAAAATAAATAGTAACCTGTTGCGATGCAAATGAAAAGACCTCAAAGATTATTCACAATCCCGAGGAGCGTAAAAGTGATTCAGACCCGGATAATTAATTCCAGTCTACGTCTCCCTATTAATAAGGATTGACTCGGCAGGGCGACTTTTGTTGAAAAAATAGGTACCTATCTGTTGGAAAAGAACATCGTTCAATGGAATAACCTTTCTTTAATTGTTTCTTTCGAACTTTCTTTATTCTTAGGCAGATATTTTGTTTTCCGTAGAGTAGATTTTCGTAGTTCTATAAGGTACCTTAAACGTTATTTAGCTGGTAGAGCCATACCTAATAGCTCGCCCGAGAAGGTAGCTTACCGCCAGCCTTTTAAGGCGTCGTAATTTCGTAAAGCAACACGTTCTACATGGCACGTATTGTCGGCTGGGGAGGTATGGTTGCTGAAGATACTTTATTTGAGGCGAACATCTTAGTTTTCATAAGTAGCAAAAAATCCGCATACAACCTCAGATAGGATTTCTTCTATGAGTGTGGATGAGTATCCAAGGGCTGCAGTGACCACTTACCATCATTTATCCTGCCCGTTTGCCAGCTCAGCTAGTAGCATTCATGCCCCAAACTAACTCTGTCACTCTTACTCACACTCGCGATGAGTGTAAGAAAAGTAATTTATAAATATAAATAACGCTTCACACTCATACCCCACACTAGGATTCCCTGTCGTGGGTGCTATGGACACACACAAGACAAGAACACAATACACCCAGACCAGAAACAGGAATTCAAATTCATCATTCATCTCTGCTCTGCTGGGAATCGAACCCAGGACCTTCCGCGCAGCGCACCGGTGTCTTAAGCACTGCGCCACTTGGGTCGTCAAATATATGACTATTGCTATTTGCAGAATTTAGGGTACGCTTGCCCCACTCTCCCGTTTTCTCATAGCCATTCTATTTACATCCTATTTCTATGATAGAAACATATTACTTGGTCATAAAACTATTTTTAAACTTTTTAATTATGTACCTCCTATTCCTATTCTAATGGAGGCTCCAGGCTAGGTGATCATCCCTCGGTATCGGTCTTGCTCCAATTACGTCATGTCAGAGTTTTATATATATGCCAGCGATGTAGAAAACTTCGATAGCGTGATTCAGGATCGTGTGGCGCCATCTCTTGACGAGTAGCGGAAGTCGTCACATCCCCTTCCGATTAAGATTCATAAACACTGTCATCATTTAAATACATCTAATTCTCAACCACTATCATCGGTTGGAAGGATGTTTGACTCACGTTAACTCTTGGTAAAACCAAAGTGTTTAGTCGATTCGGGTTATTTATAGCCTCTATTAACGGTAATGGCTTAAATGGCCAATGATACAACCACCGGACACTGGTACCGTTTGTGGCTACGAAACGAGAGTTATAATTCAATTTTAAATCTACGTAAGCTGCCTAACTAGCGACCTAACTGCGTGACTGTTTGATAAGTCGTGCAATATAACCTGCATAATCTGATTTTCTTTACTTTTAATATCATATAGGTGACTATTAGAGATGCGCTAAATATTCGTTTGGTATTCGGTATTCGGCGTATTCGGCACCTTTTTCACTATTTGTATTCGGCCGAATTATTCGGTTTTAATGCCGAATATATTCGGCTTGAGTATTTCTATTTTCTTGGCTACACGACACTGTATATAGTAGGTACTAAAAGAAAAAACTTCATATGTAAGATTTACGTTATAAGTCTAAGAAATCCTATAAATAATGTGTTGAATTAAGCTAATTAAATATTTAAAGCAATGAAATATCAAGTTAACATAATTTTATTTCTTAACCTAACCTATAGTTAGTACACTCAACATTCGTTTCAAACCTTAAAACAGCATTTATTTTTAAACTTCAAAACAAAAATATATTTTACGTGGCAAAAAAAATAAATGGCTAACCGAATAATTCATCCGAATATCCGGTTCGGTAAAGGTAAAACCGAATAGTATTCGGTTATTCGGTAAAAACTATTCGGCGCATCTCTATTAACTATCGACGACAACGCATGCAAACATCTCACGTTAAAAGACCAATTTTATTCTAAAAAACAAAGGTCGTGTATTTTCAGGTGGTATTACGTAATTTTACGGCAATGTTTTGCTACTCAAGAAGCCTCAGGATGACTAAGGTCAAGCTCAAGTCAAATAACTCCAGCATCCACATGTTTTGAATACTGAAAGATGACCATGACCTCAATTTTCTTACCGGTCTGATAAAACAAAATCCCTTTGTCAAGGGAAAGGACACGTTCAGTCAAAAACAAACATTACACTCAGAAAGACAAAGAAAATATATACATAATAATATGAGTGTTACGGCTCTTTGCGATCTTGAAAACAATTTTGATATTTTCATTTATTAAAATCAAAATTAAAGTTTGGATTTTTTTAAATCTAAATAATCCGTTTGTCCAAACTGCATTGAAGGAGCATTCCAATAAACCCAATCTTACAATCTGTCCTTCGTTTATAGATTAAAATTATAGATATTTTGTTGTGAAACTTACTATACCTACCTACTTATATTGTAAAAATTGTTACACTTGACGGCGCATCCATAAATCATAGAATGAGTGGAACGCAAATGAATGACATTTGACGTTTCCCGCTCTGACGCAACTCCGAGCGCTAGTGCACAAAAGCGCGCGAAAGTGAAGATGGCGCTAAAAAATAAGAAATTCGGTGCTGTGGTGAGAGTGCATTACGTGTTCGGTGGAGGGTCAATCATTTTGTGTGATTAGTTCATTGTTACATTTGTTTGACTATGCCCGATCTACCTACGCCTACCCAATAATATCCACCGTGAATTATAATATTGAGTTAAAGAAAAACAATGATAGAGACACTGATAACGGCCCTGTGCCTTTACACTTGATTTATTGTATTCATCTTCATTTGTTTATAAAGAACAATGTTCAATCACCTATTCAATGGCCATTCGTAAAGGACGCTGGTGGTGGACAGTAATCTCGATTTATTGAACACAGCTATTGGCTGCGTCGCTGCGGATTAGTGCCGAGTCGCTAATTGATTGCAACACCACTTAGCACTAAACTGGCCCGTTGATAAGTGAATGTGGTGCGTTTGGTATGGTAATTTGTTTGGATTTTGCTGTCAACAACCCCATATCAGAACGGAAAGCGTAAAAAACTTTGAACATAATGGCCATTTAGTAATTTCTAAATGTCAGATGAAGGTAACATTTGGCGCAATTTTCAAGGACCGATGAATTGATGAATTTTTCCAACTTGTCTTTTATTTTTCAACTTGTTATTTTAGTGCCATCAAGCTAATCAAAGCAATTGAACTCCGGGATTCATAAACGAAGTCTAACCGTGTTTCAGCTTGATGCATAAAATGTTCTTAACTGACGAAGATTGCATAAGTCTCGGTGACTGGCTTAATGATGAAAAAAGAAAACATGGCGTTTTGGCTAAGTTTTTAACTGTATTACAATTAGTTAAATTTTATTTAGATCTATAGCTAATGAAATTAAAGTAAATTTTACTGTCTGGCCATAAATTACGATATTTTAGGAGCCACGTTAAAACACATGTTTCTATGTCGAAGCATTTGTGCGGCAAACGTAAGTCATTAGTATGTTATATGTCGGTCTGTCTGATAGTTTTCAAGCTTGGGGCACTGATTGAATCGTGCTAAAGTCACGTCAACGTTACATTTCCAAGCAAATTAAAAATAACGAGCAAAATAACAGTATTCAAAGTACTTTTACCGTGAAATCTTTAAAAGTCAATTCCGAATTGTCTAAGTAGACTCGATCAGAATCGCAGTGACTTCTTTAAGCGAAATAAACTTCAATAGGAACTATTTCGCTTAAAGCAGTTGAAAAATTTCGAGTTGCAGATCAACTTTTGCTCTTTAGGTGTAGGTGTACTTTCTCTATCAATGACTATACAGGGTGAATTTTTCAAATGTACGTGGTTAGGAAAATCCGAAACTATGAGGAAATTGCGAAAAATGTGAAAGGAGCCCAGGCTGATTTTGAAAAAAACTAAAACTGTAGCCAGGAATCGAACCAATTGATTTGACAAAAAAATCACACCCTATATCACACCCTATATTATGCGATAGTGTCACTAATAAGAAACGAATTCAGTAAAGTAATGACATACGGCAAACTTAAGGATAGAGCTTATTTTTACAAAATATGTTTTTTTCCATACATTACTTATCGATAAAAATTATGAACATTAATCAAAACTATACTATAATATACCACTGCTACAACCACTTAACATCGGCACCTGTAAATTAATTTGCTTTTTATAATATAAAAAAATAACAACAATAAACTATGTTTTTAATTTATTTTGTAACAGAAAACCCAAACAATAGCAATTCTGATTAAACATATCCATTTCAGCGGTAAATTTATTTATTCAGACACCCGAACAGTGAACACAAAAAGGCTCGCTAGACATATCTAAATGAGAATCATTATTCCTGAACCAACCCTCAATAAGAGCGAATAAATAGAGGTACAAATCAAATTAGCGTAACAAAACAGGCTATTTACTGTTCGCAAGATATTATCTAAACAATGGAATTGGGAGCGGAAACTATGGACACCTTATGGAATTATGCTGAGTTGTGTTAATGAGTAATAATTAACGCGTGGTTAATTGTTGGTTTAACTACGTTTTCATTAAAACTGATTAAACTGTTGTTAACATCTGCTTTTAAACAACTACTCATATATTCTATATATTCATAATAATATAGTTAAGGCCGAATTTATATTAGTACTAGCATACATCAATCTCACACAGTAACAAACGGGTATGCAGGTATGTTTGTAGCTCGTCACTGCACACCATGAACAACCACGTCAAATCGCAAATAGGACAGAAATCCTACCCGAAGTCATACGTGGTTATGTCGCTACTCATGAGTAAACTCTTTTTGAGTAATGAACCACGCCTCCCCAATCAAGACTCAAGACTTCTTGGAAGTCTTGAAGATGCGGCTTCACGTCACTGCAAGGTACACAAGGCATGCACCGCTGTACCACCTATAAAAACTATGACTGTCAGTGACCCATTAATGACCCACTACAGGATCGTGTTTCTTATCACAATGAGAGGGATGTTAGACTTCATCTGGGGGAACTTTTTTTCTGAACCTCAGGCATAGGTTTCCCTATAATGTTTTCCTTCACTGTAACAGCGGGTGATATTTAATTTTATAAATAATATTATAATAATTGTGTAAACGCACGCAACTCATAAATAAAAAGAACCCGGTCCCCTCGATTAAGAAGTCGAATTCTAAGCCACTGGGCTATTTTTGTGAACCGTGACCGTTTGTGAAAAACTATAATTAAAATATAAGAAATATGAAAAGTAATGGAAATTTAATATGGCATTAGTAGAGTTTGTTTACATCCACGTTGGTGCTCGTATCAATACTGAACCGAATCAGAATTCCAACTCCCTTATTCGTTATTCAGCGACCGTTGCGGGAACATGCGACTTGATATTGGATTTACGCAACATGCTGTCTGTACTTTGTAGCTTCTTTTGATATAAAAACAGCAGGTAGTATGCAAGCCACCTTATCTCAGCAGATTTCAGTGATCACTGGAGTCTTACTTTCTTTCCTTTTAGCCTTTGTAGTCCACTGCTGGACATGAGCCTCCTCGAAGCCACACCGCCCAGTCCTGGGCTCTTCGAATAATTGGTTGCTGTCTGCTTTAAATTTATTAGGCCACCTGTTTGGAGGGCGGCTAGTAAACCTTTTACCATTAAGCAATCGCATATAAGGGCTATTTTATCCAATGATTTTATTTATCGGTCCTTCGAACGATCTGTTTTTTTGAGATATTTACTTGTGTCTGAGAATTGTGATCACTTTTTAAAGTTATCCATAAACTGGAATCTGGATTCCATGCTAGCAAGTACTCCATATTGTCTTCATACTCGTATGTGAAATGAAATCCACCAACACGCATTAAGACAGCTTGGTGGAATTAAATCCTTACCATTATGAGAGTCATTAATGTGTTACAGGTAGGAAAAGAACTCATCCACGAACTGATTATGTTGACAACCCCCCACGTAACAACAGGTAAAATCACGATCATTTGCCGCTTCTTTAATACAAAATAAACAACGAAATAAACGAGCGACTTCAAGACAATTCCGCCTTGCTCCTGTGTAAACAATTTGCGAGATTTTGGCTTTACCTCGACGTCGCTTTCGTGTGGAATGAGGGAGATTTACAATTTGCTTTTAACACTTGGCAACTAGTGCAGGGGTTTGTAGGGCTTGTGGCAACATTCGTGTGAATGTAGAGAAAACAAATGCAATTATATGCCCTCATACAAAAAGCCATGAAAAAGGCAAGCAATGTCGCGTTGAATGGAGTCAGTATCTGGATGAGATCGCTAGTGGCGAAAATGAGTGCTTCTGTGCTTCGTAAGACACGTTGAGCCGTTGGTCTCGGTTGTTGTCGATAAGTCGTTAAATCTTGTAGGAGTTTTTAAGGGCGGTTGGAATACATCCGACACGGGTTAGCCATGTGCACGTTTGACCACAAACCTGTTTAGGAGCAGCGTGGTAAAGTATGTTGCTCTAGATCTCTCTATTATGAGGGGAAAGACCTATACTCATCGGTAGTTGAAAATGTTATAGCCAAACTCGTTCAACGGCTGCAAAAGACTTTTGCCGTACTAAGAACTGAAACTTAGCTACCAAACACCAGTGACTTTTACGGTAATACTACTAGTATAGTATCAATATCTATTAAAAAATAAAGGAACATAAGATTCAGGTTTAAAAGATTGATAAAAAATTTATAAGACAGTTTAAATAGAAGATAGTTACAATGTTTAAAACAGGATTTGTAATTGTAACTACCATGAGTGATTTGCACTTATTTATGATTGGATATTCGGGATCCAGCGGTGATAACCCAGTGGCTTAGAATTCTACTTCGAATCGAGGGGTCCGGGTTCGATCCCAATGGCACGCACCAATGACTTTGTGAAAAAGTTATGTGCGATTTATAAAATTAAATATCACCTGCTGTTACGGTGAAGGAAAACATCGTGAGAAAACTTGCATGCATGAGAGTTCGTAAAAAAAATGTTCTCAAAGGCACGTAAAGTTCACCAACCCGCATTTGGCCAGCGTGGTGAACTAAGGCCTACATCCCTCTCATTGTGAGAGGAGATCCGACCCTGTAGTGGGTCATTAATGGGTTACTGACATTCGGGATCCGATATCAGAGCTGTTTTAGCATTCTATTCGGGGCGTTGACAGAAATTGGCCTCGACGAAATGAGAGTGATAATTCCGTTAAGCCGTGACTTGCCTGACAACATCACGAATTTAATATCCCAGATGTCGGCTGTTTACGACAATTACCCGAATTTGACGGTCGGCACTCATTACCTACCGGGCGAATTGAAAAACATATTACGGTGATACAAGAGTTAATTATAGAATTGACATTATTTGTTTATCGTTTACGTATGACTAAACGTTGAATTTTATAGGAGGTAGTGCCAAAGTAGCCAGTCTCTTAATTCTTTGTAACGCAGCTTGTTTTTTGTTTCTTGTGTTTCAACTGGAGTATACGTAGATGCCGGAGACACTTTATTTGAAGCTAACATCATATTCCTCATTAGAAGCAAAGTACCCACATACAATGTATGACAATCTGAAATAATAAAACAAAATTATACAACGATTCGTTTAATAATAAAATTATACAACTTATGTAAGATTATGTATCTTTTCTATATTGCGTCCATTACAACACAAACACTTATTATTTCTAAGATCTATGTTCTTTTTCTACCTCTGCGCCAGTCAGTCTTTGAAGCCTTGAAGCCAGCTCTTGAATTGACTGTGAAGACTCCTTCTTACATTACATAAAACGAACTTATGAAACAAAAATGAATTACAGATATTTCTAAAACTAAATTTTACTTCAAATTAAGAAACTGCGAACTTCAAACCAACCGCAACAGTGGTATATCAGAGTGCGATTCCGTTCAAACTTCACTTCAAAATAGGAAAACAAAACAAACAAACAATTGCCTTGCCACAAAACACGGAGTTCAATGAAAACAAGAAAGATCTTCAGTTTAGTACACAAATATAGATCTAAATAGATAAACTGTAAGTATTTCCCGTGTTACAAAATATTTGAAAAGTTTATACAATGCGCAGCGATTGTCGCGGTTTTATTTAGTTGGTACTCAAGGATTCTTCACATAGAACGATAGATGCATTCTTCCAATCCAATGTCTCGAATAAAATCGATTTGTTTGATACTCCTCATTATTATTTCTTTCCAACGCTTAAACATTCTTGTTTTGTCTCAGTATATAGTAAAAGCGGCTCGCTAGGTTTTCATGCCAATAGATTAACTTGCGTTATCTATTTAGACCTCTATCTATGGCAGGACGCTATTTTCCGATAAACGGAACAGCGTCGATGAACTTTACTTCGAGTTTCGAAGACGCGATAATCCGATCGATTTTGCGAAAAGATACGTTAGTTTACTAACCGACTTCAAACAGAAAGTTCTTAATCCCTTTACCGATCAAAAAAGATGGCGTGATTCTTTTGTTTTGTAGAGACTACAAAAAAGGAAGATGATTCTTAATCTTTATTCAGGATTACAGGATTTCTCCTCTATTTGATGTTGGTATCCAGCCGTGCCGTCCCCGGCTTTAGAAGAGGCGGACCCAACTCTTCCAATGGATGTCGTAAAAGGCGACGAAGGGGCCCGATGAGAGAGTGGGCAGCAGCGGTCTCTTCTCTTTCCAACTACGAACTTTGGATGATATCACTGCGGTGTGGAAGGCAAGGGGAAACCACCACACTATTTCCCCATGAAAGTCGTCATGAAGGAAACCTTCAACAGACGACCACGACCGCTCTATCAAGAGCGACTTAGAAGAAAAATTAAATGTGAAAGATTGTGAAAACGGATAGATTTTTGTAACTCTTTCACGCAAAAACGGCTCAATAGATTTCGACGAAATTTGGCATACACGTAGTTTATAAAGTGGATTAACAAATATGATACTTTTCATCCCTCTTTGGACCAAGTTCCAAAATCCACGCGGACGAAGCCGCGGGCAGAGTCTAGTTTATCGCAATAACGATATCATAAACACCAATCATAACATCCTCTTATCCCCTTTCAAAGATGAAAGAACTTTATTCTGCTGTGACAACGAGATAATCTTCAAGGGTCATTGACGTGTACTACAGCTCTCCTTTAACCTTTACACGTACGAGTACATTGATCGATAGATAGGGCATGATCATTAAAGTGAAATGTTAAGAGTATGTCTGATCCTGTGGAGAGATCTGATCTAAGATTTTAGATTGTAGGTAGGTACTTATTAATTCTTCCTTTTACTATCTAAAGATAAAGATAATCTTACTTCAGAAATGTGTAGCGTCTACTGTGAAGCACTTGAGTTTAGTGATAGCCCAGTAGTTAAGAATTCGGTTCTGTTACTTGAGATGTGGGTTCAAATTCCAGTGGCATTAAAAAAGTATTTTTTGAAAATTATAATAGTAAGTCTATATGTCTTTGTTGCTAACTAAGGTCACGGACAACACCAGGTATGACTCATGTTTAAATCGGTAGAACAAAACAATTGTAAACTTTGAAGTTTGGCCGTATACAAGAATTGCCTTGTGCGAGTTATTTTTTTTTAATTTTGCGCGAAAATGGTGACTTTTCCTTTCAGCCCCACACTATTATCATATCTATTGAACTTATACACCGTGATATATAAGATAAGTATAAATTTACTGCGTCACCGTAACTACACCTGCTTACCTACACTGCTATGATTTATTCAAAAACTGTATAACTGACCACATAAAGTCGGCAACAAACAAACGTGAAAAAGTGGAATGGGAATGGAAATAAACCAAAACTGTGTGATAGTTAAAACTTTTAACGAGGTGACTAAAAATCTGCGAATCCACGACTAACGTAAATGGTGCATTGATTTGAATACCTACATTGTATCTGTAGGTAGAATTTAAAGAATGATTTTAAAAATTCAGAAAAAAATACCTGTTTCCTTGGTCTTCTTATAAAAATGATCATTATTTTGACATCTTTAACTTGGAAAATGAACTTCTTGATTTGTCATCTTACATTGAGTTTCGATAACTTATCTTTAAATTTGGATAGCTTGGTTACCTTTATAATCTTTCATTGCTCTGATATAACAGATAGGCCTGGTAACAAATAGTTTGAAAATCATTGAAGATGATCGAACATGACTGAACACTCTTTTGTAAACTAATAGTAATCTTACTATGTTCTATTTGGTTGAAGTGATACGTACTCAAAATAAAAAATGTCGATCAGTTTTTATTCGCGCATAGATTTCAGTTCCAAAATTTTAATTTTCTGTAATAAATTGTTGGACCTTAAAATATGTCGAATTCAAGACTTAAGCCCTGTTTTTATCAGTTCTTTCTAGTGGTCCAGAAATATCTATTCATGCATACCTTTCATTTCCATAAGACCACTTACAAAGGACAGAGTGAGTCAAACTACAAACAGAAATACAATTATTCAATCGCGGAGGTTTGGGACGTGCTTATGAATATTGATTTGAACCAAAAAGCATCCGATGGCACTAGGATTAGGATCGGTATTCGAAACGAATATCTACATGTTAGTTTAATAGATGTGGTTAATCATGTTTGCAGTGCAGTGTGCGATGACCAATTAGCATAACAAATTAAATGGCTGTGAAAAAATCTAACAGTCCATAAAGATAACGCTTCGCACTCATAATCCATCCACTAACCCGCACGAGGCCAGCGTGGTGGACTAGGGTCTACATCCTGCTCATTATGCGATGACACCCTGCAATGGATCATTAATTGGTTATAGATAGACTCATAGCCCAACACTAGCCGATTCCCTGTGCCGTGGGTGCCATGGACACATACAAGATGAGAATGCAACACAGGCCAGAAACAGAATTCAAATCCGTTATTCAAATCTCTGCTTTCGAAATCGAACCCAGAACCCTGCGCGCCGCGCACCGGTATCTAAACCACTGAGCCATTTAGGTGTGACCAATCACGATGCTTTATTTTTCATTCCCCTCCTCATGCTTACCTCAGTCCTTCGACTGAATTGTTTCTTTTCAGAAGCGGTGTCTATAGGTTACTTCGTTATACACTCTTATATAAGCAAGTACATATTTGATTTTGTTTGATATCCAAGCGATTGCCTTGTAAATCAGATTAAATCAGCCAATTCCTCATAGCGCATGAATCTATGATCCCCATTAGGCATTAGGGTCTTAACCGCTAAGCAATGGTACAAATTATATTGTGCAATTAATATCCTCAATATGTTAAGACAAACGCGTTCGCTTAGTAACGTGGATTGAGTTATTAATATGTATGTAGATGATTATTGCTTGATGCAGCGCTTTTGATGCTCCAATGTTGTAACAGTCTACGTCTACTCTGAATGAGAATAATTGATAGTTTATGAATTAAATCACGTCTTATTTACCTGTTTCGTCATCAGATCCGTCCAACGATATAAAGCAGACATTTTCATAGTGCATCTTTAGAGAAATGCAACCAGTTTAACCATAACTACCATTATTTATTAGTTACGGAGTTGGATGATGCAAAAATGTTGTATTCACCACCTCACTGTCCCGTGAGTCACATGTGACTCATGTGTATAATTATTTTGTCTATTTCTGGCCAGGAAAAGTGTTAACATCGGTCCTTGATAAGTGTGCCAATTGTGGATTAGTCTGATATTACTATTATTGGACAAGCAAGGTGTAAATACAAAATGGCGTTTTGTTCAAAAATAAAAGTCATTGTTCCACAGTAACATGTCAAGTCTAAACTGAAAATGGCAATGATATTAACTCGTAAAATCTTTTCAAATACTTAAACGCACCTGGCCGCCATTCAAAAGATTTCCTCAAGATTTAGGAACCGGATTTTCTGGAATGCCTGAGCCCCTGGATTAGATTCGGGAATATTCTAGAACTTTTAACATAAGATAAATGCTACCTTTTATGTTAGAAACGTAAATCTAACCGTAGAGTCAGATATTTTATTTAACCAGCTAAAAAGGTAACTACGTAAAAGAAGAAAAAACATTTTGATTAGGATCCTAAATAAACCTTATTCTAGTGTCTACAAATTTAGCTTTTTAACGGTAGAGAATACCTTTATTTTTTGAGTGTTTCTTGAGAACCTATAGTAAATCGTTTAATTTAAAATGAAGGTTCGGCTTACCCTCTATGTAAACTACGTATAATTTTCGGAATAACCGGAACATTTCCGAACTTTTTTCAGCACTTTGATGAGATTGATATAATAATATTATGAGATTGCTATAGAGATTGCTTGTCATGACGATTGTCACCTCTATCATGACGAGAGCTACGCTCGGTATTTTTCAACATGACAGTCCAAAATTAGGGAATCCATATGCAACCAAAAGAAACGGACATAGCCCTTAAAGTTAGCAAATTCAAATGCAAGAAAAGTTCTCTAATGGAGACCATGAATTGAAAAAAATCTAGTTTAAAAAAATTGAACTAACATCAAAATGGATGAAAACAAACAAAAAAAGAACGAACACGATCCGCTAATTACTTTCGGAGATATGTGAGGATAAACATATCTACATAATATTTACATACATACACCCATGAAATTTGGTATAGGTACTTGTTTGGAAGCCGTAATAGACCAACATACGTAAATATTGTGTAGTTCCGGTAATATTACATACTCGTACATACGTGTCGAATTGATAACTAATAATATAATTGGTAAAGTTTTATTTACTTTTAAAAGAGTGCTGGGAGTTTTTTCCGCCCGCTTCTTTCTCCCAGTCTACGTTTTGCCTGAGGGGCGATCAAAGCGGATGAATGTAGAATGTATAATTTATCTGTATGACTTTCATTAAGTGTGCACAAATGGTACCTAATAATGAATAAAATCTTTTGAGTTTGAGTTTGAGTTTAACCTTCTTTTTTGAAGTCAGTAAAAAGAAGCACAGGCTATTCCAACGCGGTGGACTGGCGACCTGAGAAAGACAGCGGGTAACCCTTGGATTCAGAGGGCCAAGGACCGAGTGAAGTGACGTCGATCAGGCCTTCGTCCAGCGGCTTCCAAAGGCCAAAACATAATAATGTAAACTACATATTTAAACAGCCTTAACAATTTTCAACCAAAAACAAAGACCGGCCATAACGATAACTAATTCGGTTGACTGAATAAAATGTGATGCTTGAGCCAAATGGCTTAATTAGCACTAAGCCCTAAACAATTGATAGCTAAGCGTCAGTGGCAAAGCGCCAACGTACTCCATTGTTCCATAACTGTTAATGAAGCGCACATCTGCCTTGTATAAACCACGCTAGTGTATTAACCGCCTAATTTTTTGAAGACGGTTGAAATTGTTCTAGCTCGAATTTTAGGTGGTAGAATTCGGCCGCGTTTGGTTTGGTCGCGATTTCGTACGAATTCAACAATCCCGACCTTAGAAATACCATGGGAGCGCTCACAATGCATGCTAGTTAGTCGTACGTACACTTGGTCCAGCAACTCCTAATAGCCCAGCGCGGTGGACTAAGACCTATCTTTCTCATTCTGAGAGAAGATCCGACTCTGCACTTGGCTATTAATGGGTTGCAAACATTTCAATATTCAGCGTATCCTCTAGCTTAGAGAGAGCGCCTTGTAAGTCGTTAGTGGCTTTGTCTCAAACTAGATTTATTATATTACTGCTAAAATCCCCTACGGTCGCTTCGTACAGCTTTGCTTAAAGCAAATTGCGGTTTGTAGAATTCAATGTGTTAATTTTGTTAGGATTATTTAGATCCTTACAATTTGAATCCAAATTTTACAGACTAAATTCAGACTAAATTCGCCAGCCAGGTCTGCATTTTTGGAGTACTACATACTACAAATAATCGATTCAACATGATTTTATGATACCTCAAACATTAAAAAAAATCAGTTGTTCTTTTGCTTCAACAATGTAACCGAGTTTCGGGAAGAAATACAAACTCCAGTCGCAGATTCTCCAAGCAAAAGTGCGGCTTGAAATTCCAGTCGCGTTAGTTTCCGATTCAAATATTCCGAACGTCCGGGCATACTGTGGGACAAGTTGTCTTCTCTGAAACAATTGCTAGGCTGAGACTGAGACGACCCAAGTGGCGCAGTGGTTAAGACACCGGTGCGCTGCGCGGAGGGTCCTGGGTTCGATTTGGTTCGCAGAGATTTGAATGATGAATTTGAATTTCTGTTCCTGGTCTGGGTGTGTTGTGTTCTTGTCTTGTGTGTGTCCATGGCACCCACGACACAGGGAATCCTAGTGTGGGGCTATGAGTGTGAAGCGTTATTTATTATTATTATTGAGACTCTACAATACGCTCCCATTTGACAATATACACGGCAGTCCTCCTTGTTGGAAAAGATGCCATGAAGCCATCGAAAACAGAAAATAAGACTTTACGCTTTCATACGTTCACTGACGTTCAGTGCTATTCAAACGCCTAGCGGGTTCTTTTAAGATTCATTAACGGTGCCACCCGCCTGGCGTGTCCAAAACATAGGTGATAGGATTGGCATCGCTAAAGTGGCCTTGAAATTTTAGCGCTGAACATGTTAAAAGGGCGAAAATAAGAATTTCTTGAAGAAATACAAACTCAAGCAGATACTCCAAGTAGAAGTGCGGGTTGAAATTCCAGTCGCGTTAGTTTCCGATTCAAATATTCTGAGCGCTCGTGCACTATTGGATTCTGAAACAGTTGCTAGGATAAAACTGAACAATACGCCTCATCTGAATATACTGTAGTCCTCCTGATCAAACAGACAGATGTAGATAAACCTCATTCTCATCAATGAAACAAAAGTCGCTCGGGTGGAGTGAAAAGACAAGCCGCGAATGTACCCACGATCCGCTCATTGGAATTCCAGTAGTGAATTTCCAGTCTTATTAGTACCCAATTCAATATTCCAAGTATTCAAGTACACCTCTATAACCTACCTCCTCTAACCTCTTTGCTGGGACATGGGACTTTAAAATCATGAAAAACAGCTTTATCTGTGACCCATTACTGACCCACTGCAGGGTCCAGTTTTTTCTCACAAAAAGAAGGATACTATGCAATAATTGTTCCGACTTCAAAAAACAATAAAATAAAATTTGTTACATACTTTAGGCTTACTATTTTTTGAGATTGGTGTTTTCGTAACAAGGATTTTGTAAAGAAAAATTTTGTCACCAACCTAAAAAATAGTAAGCTTAAAGTATGTAACAAATTTTATTTTTAAACTTTTTTAATTTTTTTAAGTATTTTTATTTCCTAATTTTTAGTTTTAAGTCGATATCACGAAAACTACTAAGCCGATTTTGATGAAATCTTTACTGTTGCCTAAGTTGAAAAAAATGTAAATAAACAAAAAAGAACGATCACGATCTGTCAATTAGTTTCGGAGGTATGAGAAGACAAACATATCTACATTTACTTAACATATTTAGAAACAGTTCCGTCAAAATTACATACATATGATCATTTTAAAACAATTCTATACGATTGACTCATACTATGTGTAAGTTTCAAAGAACATTATTTATATTTCAACCCCAATACTTGTCTGGTTACTGGTTGGTATTCCAGTCGCGTTGGTTTTCGATTCGTCGAATACTGCAAGTTTTCAGAACGCGTGCCAAATCTCAACTCACACCTACCAAGATGTATGGAATGTGCTGAGAATTTTTCACAGACAACCAATGCTTTGTTTGTTCGCAAACACTTCCCGCGTGTTTTTAAATTACCTGCTTTTTTGTTGAGGATAAATAAATAAGGCATTTAATTAGCCACAAAATACAAAAAACAGGAACCTTTTAAAGGAAATGTTAGTACCTCAGTGGTTAAGAACTCTCGCCGAGAGAACCCAGTTCGAATCCCAGTGGAGCAAACCAATGACTTAAACTACGGATTACGAAAACGGCATCTTACAGCGCTGTAATGGTGGTAATCTATATTTACCTACCACTTATTGGTATGCAAATATTAATGAGAAAAAACTAACAAATGAATGTTAATAAATATCTTAATTACATGTAATTAAATACTTTGAATACAATCAATTATTTTTATTTAAATAGAAACATGATTATTTCATACACACTACTTGGCATATAGTGTAGCACGTTACGTCCTCACTACGCAAGTAGTCCAATGCTTCTTAAAATCCGTAAACGTTTGTGTTTTGTAAATTTCCGTATAAATTCGAATTGCGTGTGAACTGGGAGTCGAAGCGTCCGCCCAAACTTGAACTATTCGAAGCTCAATACGGATTTCAACAAGTTTTCCTGCTACCCGCATAGAATATTTACATTTTTGCTCACCGTGCTGTCTTTGAGAACTAGAGCGAAACATACACACACTCCCAGACTGTAAGCAGAAGCTGGAAATCAAATTCAGGACTATACATTGCGCTTTTTGGTCTGTCTGTGACCCATTAGTGACCCACTGCGAGATCTCCTTTCACAGAGAGAAGGACCTTAGTCCACCACGCTGGCCTAGTGCGAGTTGGTGAAGTCCTCACATTCCTTTGGGAACATTAGGAAGAACGCTCTGGCAGGTTGTTGCAGGGGCGATCAAAGCGGATTTACAATGTATGACGTTCATTATATTAAGTACATAATGCACAGATTGTACCTAATAAAAAAAATTTTGAGTCTGAGTTTAGTTTCTTCACGATGTTTTCCTTTACCGTTAGGTACAACAAGTGGTCTTTAATTTTAAAAGGCGACTTTAGTTAGAAAATAATTAATATACTTGGCTAAGTTGACAAATAAATTGTGCAAAACATGTCAAATAAATTGTGTATTAGAAATAAGTTTTAATATTTTATAAGTTATTTGTATTGCTAACATTAGTTTTATTTTTTATTTTTTAATTTGCATACCTGAAAAGGTGAATATGGATTGATCAAAATGCCCTGTAAAACCAATAACTAACCCATATTCGTGCAAATAAATGATTTTGATTTTAGTGCGTGCCACTGTGATTCGAACCCGGACCCATCGAGTAAAAGGCTAAGTTCTTAGCCATGGCTATGCTAAAACCACTCGTCCTTGTAAAATATTTGGTTTATAAATAATTTTTTTGGTTGTAAAATCAAAATTCTTTGCATTACCTACACCGAATCAACTTCCAATAATATACTATATAGCAGAAATAATTTAAGCCTATTATTACATTTATCTGATAGTTATCTGAGAAAATATCTGAAAATTTTTCAGAAACAATTTCAAAAACGGGTTTAACGATTTCAATGAACATTCTATACTAAACCTGAAATTCAGAAAGAGCTCATCGAAATGTATGAAAGTGCTCATTTTCATAACTCCGGGATAACTTAACACTCTTTTTTAGAACTGACTATACTATCTTTTATCCTTTTTAACGCTATGCTTCATTTAATATATCATTTTTATCTTCACCGTCGCTTAAAGTTCCCTGTGAAAGGGGACCGTTAAAATTTAAATTGCATTGCGATATCGTTTTAACGTTGTAATTAATGTGATGTAAGAGGACAGTGACGCACATAGCCCCGCTGCTTGAGTAGATCGCAAGTGATTGAAATAGTTAAGCAACGTCGGGCGCGGTCAGTGCCTGGATGGGTGACCGCTAGTGGCGAAATAAATGCGCGCTTCCGTACTTCGGAGGACACGTTAAGCTGTCGGTATCGGTTTTCGTCGATAACGCGACAAAAGTATTTTAAGAAAGTCATTGGTGTCTGCCCTTTGGATTCGATCCCGGGCCCTGCGATGCCGAATTTTATCCACACATCTGTTACATCTAAACCCGTAGGTGTGTTATTGAAACAGACCCTTAGTAGTTATACGAGTATTTTAAAAGAACCGTACAGTATAATTATAAGGTAAGTGTATTTCACTAACAATACAACGAAAACAAGCACTTAGAAAGCTTTCAGTTTCCAATCAGCTGTAACTTAACTGCAAGCGAGACTGCATACAAAAAGATTCTATTTTGAGATGGGTGCATTAAAATTCTAGTCCAGACAGACAACAGAAGGTCTTAGCGCAAAATGTAGTTAGCGAAATAAGGTGAGGGACGTGGTTTTGTTACAAACGAGTTACTATCGATATTCAGTAGTTACCTACTCCTTTATGACTTACTGTCTTAACTCATTTGTGAATTGTTCGGATTACAATGCGAATTTAACAGTTTTCCGCATCCGCATGGTATTACATTATTGCTTGCTATGCTGTCTTTAAAAACTAGCGCAAAACATACACACACCCAGAGTAGGTATAAACTGTTATGAAATTAAATAATTGTTTTAAAAAAATATAATTAACAGATTAATTTAATAAAATATCATTATTGTAATAATAAATAATTGTCAAATAAGCCTCGGCGGGCGCTGTCGCAAAGAGTAAAAAATAGCGGCAAAAGTTGTGTATGGTCATGGTTTTCTTTCTCTTCATGTAATGGCAGACGAGTTGTGCGAATTAAGCGAATGGATGAATATAAAACTGGCTATCCTTTACTAAAACAGAAACTGGAAGTCGAATGCAGGACTATAAACTGTGTTGTAGTCTGTCTGTAACCAATTAGTGACCCACTGCAGGGTCGGGTCTCCTCTCACAATGAGAAGGATGTAGGCACTAGACCACCATGCCGGTCTAATATAATGACTTCACTAAAGCCTCAGACTTCACTTCTCATGCCTTTGAGAATATTATGGATAACACTCGGTCATACAAGTTTCCTAATGACATTTTAATTATATAGCGCACATATTTTTTTAAGAAATATAGTTTCACTGGTTTTAATGCGACTGGGATCCGAACCCGGACGTCTCGTGGCTTTGTATTTAGCTACTGGGCTATCTTTTCTTATAGTCTATGGGCTGCCTTTATTGAGGTTGTATGCGAGTGCTTTGCTACTTTTGAGGACTAAGATGTTCACCTTAAAAAAGTATCTCTGGTATACCATCCTTCTAATCTTCACCAAATCACTGATCACGAAAGCAATAATTTAATGATATCCAATAAAATTCACAATTTCAATAGGTATAAAGGTCTTTCCACACGAGCCACCCTTAATAAGGCATGAAGAAACTCCAGCATTCAGGTGTAAAGAATGGAAAATGTACGAACGAACACACAAAAAGCTCAACCTAAGTGCTTTTTGTAGTAACGTATCATGGGTGAGTGCTGCCTTAAAAATTAGGTACACTTTCGGACATTGTAAAATATAGTTAGGTACGGATAAAAAAGTTAAGTTTAGCGTGCAATCCCAAACATCATTCGTTCGTTAAAATCATGACATACTTTGAATTAAATAAAAATTATAGAGATTTTTTAAATGACTAGAAAACATTTTAAAGAAATAACGAAACATTATTACGGTTCAAGTTTCTTCTGCACGATTCGTCTGTGAGTTTGTGTTATAAATATTTTGTATTCCAAAAAAGAATCTGGAAAATATGGCTTTAATTGGAGGAATTACATTATATCCTAATATTTTGAATTATTTTATTATTAATACAATAAATAAAATTTATAATGTAGATACTTTTTAAATGAACGATTGAATTGATTTTATTAAAATTAAAACTAAAATTTTATTCTATTTATCTCTCTCCCTCAATAATGCTTGATGTTGGTTCTGAAAATTCTTGAAATCATTTCGATTAGGAAAAATATTAAAATAAATAAATAATTGGACTGCTAAGCGATCACAACTTATTTTAACATAATTATAATATAAAATTTAGTTTTAGTTATTTAAGATGTAATTATTGTATGCCCGTATAGGGTAGACTGTTCTTAACTTATTATAATTTTTGTAACATCTTTCTCGTGTAACAGTCAACAATAAACGCATTCCGTTCTTTTCTTTTCTTTTCTTTTCTTTTCTTTTCTTTTCTTTTCTTTTCTTTTCTTTTCTTTTCTTTTCTTTTCTTTTCTTTTCTTTTCTTTTCTTTTCTTTTCTTTTCTTTTCTTTTCTTTTCTTTTCTTTTCTTTTCTTTTCTTTTCTTTTCTTTTCTTTTCTTTTCTTTTCTTTTCTTTTCTTTTCTTTTCTTTTCTTTTCTTTTCTTTTCTTTTCTTTTCTTTTCTTTTCTTTTCTTTTCTTTTCTTTTCTTTTCTTTTCTTTTCTTTTCTTTTCTGTGTACGGAGCGTAGCAAACAAGACTCTCCAGATTGAAGGGCGCGCGCCGTCGCAATCAAGATAACGCAAACATTCATACAATATCGTCTGTTATTGTGAATTTGCTAAGTCATTACCCAGTAATGCGTTCCAGTGGAAATAAACAAGCTGATAATACGATATGTTGATAATAATGGAATATTAATGGCGGTGTGTTTGCAAACCTTAATAATATAATTGGTGACTACAAATTCGCCATTATCACGTCATTATGAAACCTTTCCAATTCAATCCTATTCACATTATATCAAACTGTCAAATCCTACTAACATAATGGGATAGACATACACCAATGAAACTCCATCGGAAAATAATAGTGATGCCGGTATACCTAACTCCACTGATTGCCGAAACTGTCAAATGACATTGTAAGCTGTCACATGTAGTCAGGATGAACCATTATGATGTTAGTATCGAAATTATTAATACTTATATTATGCATATTTTATTGAACCATTGCAAAATAAAAAACATAAGTACTTAAATAAATATTGAATGACACAAATTGGACTTTCTGGATGAAAAGATGGATTGATTGATGAAATGAAGGATACGTATTCCTGAATAAATGGATGGATAAACTGACAGCTGATGGCTGGTTGGATGGATTTGATGGTTGGATAGTTTTGATGGATGGATTATGTATGTTAATCCCACACGGCAAAAGTCTAAATACAAGTAATTTCGATGTCTGCTTTCAAGGCACACAACTCGGAACTTGGCTCATTTTTACCCAGTTTTATTTTCATGAATCTATACAAAAGCGATCCAAGTGCGCCCAAAGGCATTCATCCATTCACCTTAACCAATGCGCGAATTCCATTGTGCCTACAGCGTATAGCTTTAGAAATTGCACCGCTGTTTTTCAAACGAAATTCTACTGGTGGTGTATTTTTCGTGTTTGCATTTCTCTCCACAGAACACATGCGATATTGATAGTCAAATACTGGACTATTGTTTCAAATAAAAGTTAAAAGTGGCGGCAAAATTCACACAAAAGTGAGCACTGCAGTGTTAAAATTCTTTTATAATTACAAGGTTAAAAGTGATGTTTTTTTAAGTGTAGCATAGTGGGTGGGAAGCGAGTTGTATTTAACCCTGGGTTGCAGCCAGCTTAACAGTGAAAGATTATAGGCTACTCTAAGGTAGTACAGCTTGGTAGACTTCACGTAAAAATAGTAAAAGTGTAAAAATTCTAAAAAAAAAAGCATTTTTCGTGTCCAATCATGCAGGTTTCAGGTTTTTCATCACCGTTACCATAAGACAAGTGATGAAACAAACAACTTACCTCAACGTCCAAATCGATTACTCACGCCAAGATTGTACGATGTTGTCGCATACATTTGTCGCACGTTAAAGCGTATTGCTACGAGTAGTTAGGTCAGCTATATTCAAAGACCTGAGTTTGAATTGTGTCGCGTCGGTTGATCGGCCAACTGTGTCGTTTTGCGACAGCCAATTAGGTAAAAGTCTTAGATGAACCTTGGTACCACGAAGATCAAAACTGAGACCTCTTTTTAAAAAAAAGGTGTCCGTAAAACCCCCAAAAATATATTCATGCGTTCACCTCAGACATTGCGTGAAAATTCTATTGTGTTCTACAGCGTGGCTCCGCACAGGAAATTGTGTATTTTTAAATGGAAAATTCCACTCGTGGCATATTTTTCGTATGTTTGCATTTCTCTTCGGAGTCAAACACATGGGCCATTGGTAGTCAAATACTGGGCTATTGTTCCACATAAAAGTTAAAAGTGGCGATAGAATTCGCACAAAGTTACTGCAGTGTGCAAATTCTTTTGTTTCCACAAGGTTAAGTTATGTGTATGTATGTGTAGCAAAAGAGTAGGTATGTAAACTGCCTGATATTAAATGATCACTGCAGCCCATTGACACCTAAATATAGTGAACAGTAAGCGATGATAGCCCAGCGGCACGGATCAATGACTTTGTAAAAAAATTATGTGCGCTTTATAAAATTAAATATCACCTGCTATTACGGTGAAGGAAAACATCGTGAGGAAACCTGCATGTCTGAATATTCCATTTGATCATAATAGCAGAAATCTAATGTTATTTCATTTCAAGCTGGTTATCATTATGTAATAGATTTCTTCCCAAACAAATTCCCAAACCGGTAGAGCTTCACACAATGTAATAACGACAAAGCACCTCGCTTGGAATTAAATTCCGGAATTGAGGAGAAAATCCTGTATGAGTGCGCTTCGAGATTCCTTTTCAAATGTGGATTCGTAGCTACGTTTAAAGGTAGATTATTTTTTTAACTATTCTAGGTTTTTTGAATTTTTAAATAAAGATGAAGATGCGATGATGAGATGCAAATCCTTCCATGGAGATTGGAAGGATATTGAGTGTGAAACTAAAATGTTTAAGATAGTAACCTGTGTATGTTTTCTTACAGCCTTGAAACGTTTACACGACGAGTTTGTCACAAAGTCTTTACACAATACTCGTACGTGTCGTCTTGGACTCAAAGACAACACACCCTTTAGGAGTTCCTTTGAAATTGTGCCAGTAGTACCAGTAGGTCATGTTTGTATCAGTTTTTAGCCTTGATCCCCGTTTGGAGCGGAGTTTAAAATGGAATTTCTACAGATGAATTTTATTGCTGTCTTTAATATTGACAAAATCGTATGAATAAAACAGTCATTATTTAATTCAGGTTGGTGAATTTTTACATGCCTTTGAGAACATTTTGGAGAACTCCTATGACACTTTTAAGAAAAATATTGAAAGCTTGTCAGTGGGATTTGAACCCAAACCACTTTTAACCCCTGCAAATGGTAACATATTGTTAATAATTTATTTACTTTAAATTGCAATGTATAGCTTCAAAATGCAGCAACTCCCTTGTCACTTTTTTTTCAAAGTAACTAAAACCTTTTTTTGAATAAAAAGAAACGATATATTTTTCCAAGACTCAAGGTTTCCTTAACAGAACACTCAAAAATATGGGCGGCATTTACATAATGAATATGCACCGCTCTTTTTATAAACGTAAGAAAAACATGAGGATAAACATGTATGTATTTAGGTTAAGGACGTTAGGTATGTTACTTTACTTTATTCCATTTGTTTAAATGTATATCACTAGCATTTGCCCGTGGCTTTGCATGGAATAAACTATGATCCAGGAAGAAATTAAAAGAGTAAAATTTCGATAGTGACGCTGTAGGTAATTGGATTACTATCTAATAGTTACGAAATCATGAGCAGTAAGTAGATTTTGATCAAAATGTTCTCTATTTACTGTCACTTAATAATAGTAATTGGACAAAAACTGCTTAAAAGGAATTTACTCGTATCTACTTAATTAGTAGAGTTTCTATTTTTTAATTAAAAAACCAATAAAATTGTTTTTTTATTCACTTTATTAACGGTCTATGTTAGAAAAACAAGGAAAATAAACAAGAAAGATAGACCGGTTAGATTAATCCAGCTAGATCCCCAAAAAGTTTTAAATTACAATTTTGTTATTTTCTTTGTAAGTGATTACTGATTATTATTGTAATCTTTAAAGAAAATAAATGATTTCAATTCTATTTAAAAACACACCAGCACGTAGAGCGGAGGGTCATGGGTTCAATTCCTGTCAGAGCAGAAATTTGTTTCGTTTATTATTTTTACAATTATAATACCTTTTATTGTGCACATACAAACAAAATCAGCTTACGATAAAACATGAGGAAAAACACAATTAGCGGTCTTATCGCTACGAACGATCTCTTCCAGACGACCATCTAGGTGAGGAGTTTAAGATAATACTTAGTATTGAAACTTAAATTCATATTTTAAAAACTACCATCGAGAATCTAAAAATATAAGAAGAATACAATATAGAATCTAAGAGCATAAACAAGTTGCAAGTTTCTTTAAACATAGACTAACCATAAACAACCAATGTTGTATCAAGTTGATGAAAGTACTGAACGAAAATACATTGAAATCGCTTTAAAACTACCGCACAGGGTGTAAAATGTTTTATAGATTTCTTTAGAAACTTAAACTTTTCACAACTTAACAAAAGAGCGCTGAGTTTCGTTATACGGCACAAGTTCTGTGGTTTATTAAAGTTTATTTATAGCATCATACTATAATAATATATAAGCAGCAGCGGTGATAGCCCAGTGGCTTAGAATTCGACCTCGAGTCAAGTGGTCCGGGTTCGAATCCCAGTGGCACGCACCAATGACTTTGTAATAAAAGTTATGTGCGATTTATAAAATTAAATATCACCTGCTGTTACGGTGAAGGAAAACATCGTGAGGAAACGTGCATGCCTGACTGTTCATAAAAAAATGTTCTCAAAGGCATGTGAAGTCTCGCAGTAGTGGTGCGTGGTGGACGGCGGCCTACATCCCTCTCATTGTGAGAGGAGACCCGACCCTGTAGTGGGTCATTAATGTGTACTGACACTATATATAATAATAATGGATGGAAATGGATGACCAATCAAAACAATCAATTTGTATGAGTTACGTCTAAGCACTTGCGTTAGCGTGTCAGTGTATGGACTTTTATTTAAGATTAGATGACCGGGTTTGTAAAAAGCTTTCTTAACTAACTAAAGTGCATTCTTTTAGTTTACTTCCACTGCTTACAAAACAAAGAAAATATTCTAAGAAAATCACCTTACAGTCAGTTCTACAAATTGCATCACAACCCTACTTCTATTCATATGCATTCACTTGGTATTCGTTGTGTAAGCTCTTCCAATAAACTTTTTACTTTATTCTTTTCTCTCAGTAAATATAATGTAATAAGTTAGCATAAAAAGCTGACTAGGTAGCTTTTTATGAGGCATTTAAAAAATCAAAATATTTTACCACTAATAGAACTCTATATCAAAATAAAAATCCAATAGAGCAACCTCAAATAAAACATCGACGTTGCTTCAATAAATCCGGATAGTAACAAGTTCGCTCCCGTTTGTAAGGTGAAGAGGATAGAAATGGATCACGTTAGAGATGTAGAGTTTACTCGAGAGACCGTTTTGCAGTGAAATAAGTTTTCTAGAGTCACTCTACCGCGGTAAGTTTAAGGCTTCAGTGAACGTTATAGTCTGAACATTCCTTTTGTTCCCTCTTTGTATGTCAATGTGTTATTATTGTGATAATAATATTTAAAATAAACTTTATTGCAGCATTGATAAAAGTTATAAATAAATCCTATAATATGTATTTTTATCAACGTATTGGACAAAGCCCTGTGTCTTCAATCTAAGACTTACTCTAATGCCACCTAGCGGTAGGTAAAAACAAAAAAAAAACATCTTTCCATTTTTACCCGTACAGGGGAGCCATTATGACGCCATTATAAAAACATTCCAATTCAATTCTATTGACCTTATATACTGTACTATAAAATTTATCCCGAGTTAAACAATAAAATAAATAAATAAATTATGATAGTTGTCCAGCAATGAAATTCCACCGATAAATCATAACCAGTATACTCCGTTGATTAGCAAAATTGTCACTTACAATTAATTAACACACCGCATTGTATCATGCAGCTAGCGCGGGAATGCGTGATCTAGCGTTGTATGTAAGTATTTCCATTTGTATAGAAAACACGCACAGTCCAACACATAGAGCATGCATCTGCATGTACGCGCGTGGATGCGTTTTCTTTACAAATGAACGCGCACCCCCGCACTACGCTGCGTGATGCGGGGCAGTGTGTTAATCTTAAGTGGTCACAATAAAACCCATTGATTTATCACCCAATTGTGATAATAGACTAAACCCTCGGTTCGCTTACCATAGTAGATATTACGTATGTGTAAGTATAGGGGTGCTTGCTGTTCACTTTATATGAAAAGACCGGCGTCGAGAGACCGTTTTTATTGAAATAAGTTTTTCTAGAGAAAGTAGAGTGCAGCTTAGAGGCTTTGTTCCTCACAAGAGTTTGTTATTGTTGTTTTTCATTCTGTTTGATTATTCGCTGCTTTTGTTTTTATTGAAAGTTACCGCGGGAATAAGGTTGTACCGCTTTTGAAAGTAAACTACATACTTGGTGTAAATGCATACATTACTTTACCGCGGCTGCGACCCTTTAATGGCCCACTGCTGGGCATGGGTCTCTCCCCACATCAGGAAATCCCTGGAGCATACTCCACCACGCTACTCCAATGTGGATGGGTGGAGAAACGGGTTAGTTGCGAACCCGTGTCGGATGTTTTCAAACCTCCCATTGGTCACGACAAGGAAAGGAAAGGAAGGTCCGAAACACGGAAGCGTGAACTTAATTCGCCACTAGCCAGCCACTCATCTAACTGTCCGCGCCGGACGTTGCTTAACTTTTTCGATTGCTTGCGGTATACTCGCAGCAGGGCTATGCACTCTTCGTGTTCAATTAAAACAGCTCAATACAGAGCTGTGTGTTTAAATTTTGCCGTGTTGGTTGCTCGGTCGGTTAAGTCAACCAATTAGGACAAGTCCTTACATATAATTCTTGCCCGTTTGCTAATTTTTAATTTGATTTAAAAACATTACTTGTTCTGGAGTCCCACTACGAAAAGACCTTTTCTTGAAAGTGGACCGTAAATATACTGAGTTTATCAAAGCTGTTTTACGGGCCGTTGCGTCGAAAGCAGAGCTACAACTCGTTGAGGGTACACTAGGGTAGTTCATTCCTTTACTGACTAATACCTACATTATAATAAAATACTAATGTAATGAATCCTGTACATTGAATATAATTAAGAAATATTGCCGGAAGGGTAATAGGAATCGATATTAATGCCAAATCTACGATTTATAAAAAAAATATGTCTAGGTATCTGTTTGTACGTAGGCGATAAACTCAGAAACTTCTAAAGGGATTTGGATGAAACTTTTTACAGTGCTGCATTTATCGTTGCAATTAGAACAAGAGGTAAGGTATAAAGTATTAATATAAAGCCAATTTTCAGTATAACAATACAAACAGCACACAATATTTTATCATAACTACGAGTATTAGTTACGAAGAAACAAGAAAATAGTACGCTGCGGCAGTACAAATTATTATTTTATACAATGGAGTCCAGACGGAAAGAAAATGTTTGTCTCTAACACTCTACATTATTCAGCACACCAGTACCTAGAAGGTACTGCGAAGATTTTCTCTACATTTAAAAATGTTGACATTATATAGAGAAAATCTATATAAATATAGATAAAAATAAATATATAGAAAATATAGAGACAATCTTCTTCTTCATCTTCGCAACTGCCCTTTTAATAAACTTGGAACAATTTATAAACTATCAACTTTTGCCAGCGAATTTGTCCTTCAAAGTTCGAAGTTGGGCTTTGATGAAAATAAAAAGTGTGTGATCTGGGAATTCAATATCCTTTTCTAAGTTTGAGCAATCCATTAGTGATCCACTGCAATGTTGGTTCAATCAGAAAAAAATAATTTAAAATAATTAAACCGACATATCGTACATACATACACCCATGAAATTTGGTATTCTTGTTTGGAAGCCATAATATACCAACATTATGTAAAACAATGTGCAATTCTGAGAATATTACATAACTAGCTGACCCAGCAGGCTTCGCTCTGCCAATGAATTTTTTATTTTTTTTTCCCTGGAGCATACTCCACCACACTACCCCAATGTGGATGGGTGGAGAAACGGGTTAGTTGCGAACCCGTGTCGGATGATCTACAAGTCAATTGAAGCAGAGGTTAATTTATATTTATATTATGTTTATGGTTATATCGTATTTATGTGTGTATATTAACGACACATATAAGTGCCTTGATATTAATTCCAGTTTTGATTTGTGGTACCTACTGATGAATTTAAGCAGCGAACTAAGAACACTTTGCCCGTTAAAAAGTCCAATGAGTAGAGCCTATAACTTAACAATGAATATGTATCATAGTCTTCTGACTTACGAGACAGCGAAGTGTTTAATGGGGTGCATGATCAAACGACATGTTCACAGTATACTCAAACCATGTTACACTGAACTTTACCCGCGGATCCATCCTCGTAGTTTTTATAACTTCTTCCAGAAAGGGGTAAAAAGGATCCTATATGGTAATTCAAGATATAGACTATGTGCATACCAAATTTCATTCAAATCTGTTCAGCCGTTTTTACGTGAAGTATCCATCCTCATAAATGTTTCGCATTTTTAATAGTAATAGGATGTTCTGAAGTTCAGAACATCGTTTTTGAATCTAACGATCATAATAACGCGTAAATATTTGAGTAACATTAAAATTAAATATTTCAAGCAGCGGTGATAGCCCAGTGGCTTAGAATTCGACCTCGAATCGAGGGGTCCGGGTTCGAATCCCAGTGGCACGCACCAATGATTTTGTAAAAAAGTTATGTGCTATTTATAAAATGAAGTATCACCTGCTGTTACGGTGAAGGAAAACATCGTGAGGAAACCTGTATGCCTGAGAGTTCACAAAAAAAATGTTCTCAAAGGCATGTGACGTCCACCAACCCGCAGTAGGCCAGCGTGGTGGACTAAGGCCTACATCCCTCTCATTGTGAGAGGAGACCCGACCCTGTAGTGGGTCATTAATGGGTCAAAACAACAAACAACAACAAATATTTCAAAGTAAAATTATTTCTCATACTTTTTATTGCTCATATAAAAGTACATCTGAATATCACTTAGTATTATAGCCTATACAATTTCCACTCGAATTTAAAATTCCTTTTCTTCTAGAAATTTGCTTTTCTGATAAAAGGAAAGAAACCGCAAAATGAGAGTACATCCATTCATTTAGTAATTAGACTTTTACAAACCGCAAAGACCGCTGTTTAAACGAATTTGAATACTTTTGAAGTTTTTTTGAACGGTGCACTTTTGTTCCGGTGCACTTTACTTTTCTCCCCGTAATAATTTAGCTGTGGATTGTAGTTGCTATTTAAAATTTTACTTCTAAGTTTTTTCGAAGTCTTTTCACTTCCTAGTTACAGGGTTTCGTTCCTATGGAGTGCCAAGAACTTATTATTACGGTTTGTACTTATTCTGTCTGTGTTTAATTTTAAAATTAAATTAATTTGAATTTTTTTTCTATTTGTTAACGCGTGGTTTACTTCTTTTGTTTTGAGTAGTTGAAATTATGTATAATAATAATAATAATTCTTTATTTCAATTTACTCTTTAAATTTAAATTTAAAAAAAGTTAAATTTACTCAAAACACTATTTTGTTGACGTATTTTTTACATGTAACATTTAAATGTTCATGTCTTTGTGTGTGTCCATAGAACCTATTAGTACCTACATTAGGTATAATTTAGCGATATGAAAGTAATTTGTCAATATTATAACAATTACTTATCACATTCACAGTAAATATTGTACTTAGGTACCTACTATTATTATAAAGTGTGTTATAAAAAGTTATTCAAAGAAAAAGAGTTCTTTTTCGCACTAAACTAATCTGAAAAACTGCAGTTAAAAAATCGAAATAGGTAAAAAAAACAAACGTTATTCTTTAACAATCTTATATTTACATTTAATCAAATTTACGAGTACATAATAAATACAGTTTTATATTTAATAATACATACAGTTTTATTATTCTACAACTGGCTTAACTGTTTGGAAAATTCACATAGTTATGTACAAGAAAGAGGTTCGAAGTCCGAATTTACACTGGCACTTACCACTAGCGGGTTTACCCTCTATTTATACAATGTCGCGCGTACATTACGCGCTAGCTATATGTCAGCTGATGTAGCACGTTAGGATAGCCATCGTTGAATATGAAACAGCCGATGCGCTGCCACGCTGCATCGCCAACGGATTTTCGCCTGCAAAGAAAGGATTTGAATAATTTTGAGGTCTCAGTGTTGGCGCACACGGACGACGCCCACAAAACGCCGTACTAAAGATGCCTATGTAATCATTTTCATAATTCGTAGAAAGAAAGAAAGCAGGTAGGTAATACTCGTAGAATAATTCATTTTGTTTCTGATGGTGAAATATAGTTGCCGTTAACACGAACTTGAAACGACTCACAGTGCGTAAATGTTTGTATTTCTTTGTTTTTAAAAAAAATTAAAAATCTAAGTAGTTAAAACAATGACGCTATCAGCTGCATGCTGTACACATTTGGGTCTTATCTTCGAGACATTTGGTTTCATGTGTTTAGTGCCACTTTACATTACCTCGCCAGTGCGTTGCTTATATATTTTTTGCTGTATACGGCTAAATTATTATTGGTCATTAGTGACCATATAAATTAAATGACGAACTAAACATCATTTAATTAACATCAATACATAATTTGTGTTCCACATAAAAATTATAAAACTACTGTATCAGCGAAAACGCGGCATTTTTTTACCGTCGTCAGTGGAACGTGTGCGCGAACTGAAAATCGGGTTACATGAATACCGATTAAATGGGATCGGTATTTGAATATCGATTTCGACTCCGTCCCGAGTTAATCCGAAGACGTTACTGTTCTCTGCGGCGCTGGTATAATATTACTCGTCTGATAATTTAAATATTACATCGATTTAATCCAAATCGTCTTACATTAATTTAATATTTAACCCTCTGACTGCCACGTTATGTTATGTTACATCCACATGTTACATAGATGACGTAAATAGAAAAAAAATTAAACCGACTTCAAAAAAAGTATGAAATGAAATTATTACATACTTTATTTAGGCTTACTATTTTTTGAGGTTGCCATTACCAATGTCGAAGAAAATGCAAACAAACAAAAAAACACGATCACGATTCGTCAATTAGTTTCGGATATATACATACACCTATGAAATTTGGTATCCTTGTTTGCAAGCCGTAATAGACTAACATAATATATTATGTTAGTCTATTACGGCTTGTACATATTATACATATTATGTGCAGTCCCGTTAATATTACATGCATACGTGTCGAATTGATAATTGATAATTAAATATTGCTCTCCTAAATCGTAATACATAGTACATTGTCTATTTTTATTGAATGCTGGGAGATAAATTATAATAATTGGAATCTTACGTGATTGAATTATGTAAGATATTTTAATAAATTAATAGTAATGTCTCATCCATATAATACACTAGGTACTTGTAATTCTGTGAGCATTAGTATTTAATTATTTCTATTTGTTTTATGTATAACATATTCTCATGGGGCTTATAAATGCAAGGTATGTATTATTTCTACGTTCTCAATTGCACCTTTAATAAACCATAAATTTTTGCTATTAACCTAATGATAATAGAAGATAATGAAGTTTTTTATTGTAAATGAATAGCAAACGTGCTGTAAGCTACCTGATGTCAAACATCAGATTACATCCAACCTCAAAATAGGTTACAATCCTATGAGATCATATGTTGCGGTGCTACTCATGAGAACTAAGATTTTCGCAATAAATAAAGTATCTCCGGCAAACATTATTTATTTGTATAGATTATAACTTAATCTAATCGAATTCATAGAGTTTTCACACTATAATTGAATATTTTATAGAGCTCACCTCTTAATACATGCACGGATACGGCGGAAGCGGCCACATCCGCGAGAGAGCACGTGTAGTTCCCCGAATCATTTCTGTTCGCGTTCGCTATGTAGAGTCGTGATAGAGCGCCGTTGGCCGTCGCTTCCGTCTTCACGCTGTAGGAGAAAATTAATTAGGGGTAGAGTCAAAACGGTTGGGTACAGTTGACCACATTATAATAATTAAGAGTTATTACGTTTGCTATACATATGTAGATGAGACGTAGACTTTAGTCCACCACGCTGGCCTAATGCGGGGTGTTGGACTTCACATGACTTTGAGAACATTTTTTTGTAAACTCTCAGGTTTCCATACGATGTTTCACCGCTACAGCAAGTGAGCTAAAGCGGACATAACTTTTTTAGGACAGTAATTGATCCACTGGGCTTCGAACGCGGGCCTTCGAATAAGAGACCAAATTCTTAGCCACTTGGCTATAACGCTTGAATAAATTAAACAACACTAAATACACCTTCTTAAAAACACTGTACCAGACATGTTAATTTCATACACAAACTGACCTTGAAATCAAAAATAACATTATTAGGTGCGACCCGAATAAGCCGTCTCATTAAGTGCTGTCCTACAAAAACACTTCGGTACAACCTCTATTTAATTAAAAGTGGGTTGGAAGATAATTCGCAGCTTATTCCACCTAAAAGTTAATTAATACAAACCCCTATAAATCTCAGGAGGCAATTTAAACAAATAAGGGCATTTAACACCCTATAAATTTGTATCATTTGGTTAGAATAAGTCGGTTGCTGGTAATTCTGGTACGACTATGATATTATTGGTCCAGATTTCGAATATCGAAGGCAATAGCCTCCGCTGGAATGATGGATTTGAATGATGAATTTGAATTTCCCTTTCTAACTCAGTTGTGTGTGTCTTGTGTGTATAACATTGGTAATGATAAAATTATATGTTTTCGATAAATCTAAGAGATCATTAGCCATTGAAGGAGAAAAATATAATAAATACGGTCATGCCAAAAAAAGTTCAAAAAAATTAAAATTGAATATCTTTACAAGGGATTTTAAAAAGGCAAGGCCAAAATACGCTCATTTCGTTTAATTTAATTCTACAGAATATTATCCTTACGGCGACAACATACGAATATTCATTTCATATTCAATTCAATACAAATTCACCTAGAATGGAATGGAAAATAGCTACTTTAAGGGATTTAAAAGAAAACCTAAATATAGATACCGAAATTAAATTGAGACTTTATTTTATAAAACAGGATATTGGGAACGAAATAGTATTGCGTAGAATTCAATACCCACTTGGGTATTCAGAACCGTATTTTATTTAACTAACATTGAATAGAACAACGTTACATTTATTCAAAACATCTCGAATATTCAACACAGTCATTAGCGAATGTATAATGAATGAAGGAATATATCTTTATTAACGGATGAGTAATACTGTTTTTTTACACCGTCTCAATTATTTTAGGTTTATATCACAGTGTTCCTTTCAATCTTTGAGATTTCTAAAGAGAAAAATCAGGTCACAAAATTGATTGAGTAAGTTAGCAATTTCATAAACTACCATAAGTCCTGTACTTATGGTAGAATAGTATCATCTAATCTCATCTAATCTAAGTATAGTTCATCTAATCTATAAACGAACGCCCCACAGGCGACGCGCCCACATGCGAAGTAGGTGCTTTGGTACTTGTAATTCAAATATTGTATTTGATTTATACTGAAATTATAAAAACATAAGATATTTCTATTGTTAAATTTTGGCACCAACCTCAAAACATGGTAGGCCTAAATTATGTAACAAATTCATACTTTTTTGATGTCGGATTAATTTTTTAAATTAAGTATTTTTAAAATTAATCGTTTCTTACCTAACGCCGCCACGTTTGGTGTCGTAGTTGAGCAACCGAGCGCCATGCTTCCAGCTGACCTGCCGCGCGGGCTGCGGCACCTCGCTGACTATACACCGCAGCTCTATAATCGACCCCTCCTTGTAGAACTTGTCCTGGAGAGGCCGTCCCCGCTCGTCTATGATTTCCACTTTTGGTACTGTGGACAATGGACATAATTTAGTTTTTAGTTTTAGGTGGTGGCTTTGAAGTTTGCTCGGAAAAGTATAGTTCATCCAATCTATAAACGAACGCTTCACAGGCGACGCACCCACATGCGAAGTAGGTGCTTTGACGTAACACAAACTGATCGCTAAATCAGTTGATTGACAACGGCGTGTGTCAGTCTAAGTCCACACAAAAATCAACACATGCACACAGTGAAAATATCTCATTAATAGTTTCTTCCCCCCGTTTGAAACTATAAAAAATAGTCGAGGGGCGAGCTATACCTACACACACTGGTAGCATGTTTATTATTTCTTGTCATCATGTCTCGATTGGGAAGGAGTGATTTCCAGAGATATAAAATTTAGTACTTAATCCTTGATATATAAAATCTTTGCTCTTTAAAATAACAAAAAAATGTGAAGGTAAAAATGTTAGTAGGTCCAATATAAATGTAAGCACAACAAATCGTTAATCCTAATCATAATATAGGCTGATCTTTAAACACAAAATAAGCTAGACTTTACACAAGATCTGCAAATTTATTCAGGCCACCTGAGCAAATAAAGGTAAAAGAAAAATTAAAAAATAAACGGTATCCGACCATAAATATATGTTAAGTGAAGCTCAAAAGATTATCCCCAACGTAAACGGGTAATTGAAGTCGCCCGGATTACTCCCGGTACGGTCGCCATCGGGTGAAACTAATCCGGGATAGCTAATACATCCCACCGTAACGAGAAAGCCGTTTCAGGATAATGTACCGAAAATGCGTAGCTGTTTCTATTTATGGATTGACTGCTAATACAGATCCTTTTCATGTTTTGTTATATTTGCTTTATGTTCGGCAAAATATAAAAATAATCCGCTTAATAAAACTTCTTACAGCCAACCTCATAACTTAACCCGAAATAATATATCCTTACGATGACGAAATAGTATTACGTCATCTCGGAGATTTGTACATATGCCAGCGATGTAGAAAACTTCGATAACGTGATTCAGGATACTCGTAGCGCCATCTTTTGACAAGCGGCGGAAGTCTTGGTGACTTAAAAGGTATTCAACGACGAAGCACTGATTTTTAACCTATCAAAGCGTATGATATGTGCCACAAAATAACTAAATTATAAAGAACATCAAACAAACCTTAGATCCAGCAATTTTATGATTATAAATAACATAAAACTACGACGTTAAAGACTACGTTATTACTGCAGGAGCGCGTAATGCTAGACTAAGGATACTTTATCGTGAGGCTTAGCACTTTTATGAGGGGATTTGACGTTTATTTCTATCGACGAAAGACCTGCATCATACTTGCTTCTATTTATCTTCGTAACTTGAGATTTATAGTGGGTGTAATCTAAATCATAATAGAGGTAAGGGAGTAGGACTATTTTTAACCGACTTCTTCTAATCAGAAAACAAGCATTCTACCGTTTACTACTCAGTCGCGCATTAAGCCTTCATATGTCTTTTAAATTATGGCCAAACTTAACTTAATATAGGGAATAAAATTTTCATCGTAATCTTTAAGCCTGTACCTTCTAGTAAGAGGCTGAATTCTTAATTATGGAAAAGCGAGAATATATTACAAGTGATTGTGAGAATTGCAAATTTAAGTGGCAATGTGCTGGCAACATCGTTCCTCGAATGGTCCTCGAAAGCCAACCACGTCTAGGCAAAACGAGCACAGACCACCGTCCGACCAGGTGGACTGACGACCTATAGAAGACAGCAAGACACCGTTACATTCGAAGTGGGCATAAAACCAGGTGGAATGGTGTCGATTAGGTATCAAGTCCAGCAGTAGTTTAGCTTTCTTTTCACACCTTTGTCCACAAAGGGCTGAAAGGAAGAAAGGAAGGAATGTGACAAATTATATCGTTTCTACATCTTGAAGTGAGCTTTTTCTTTTCTGGAATTTATCCGAGGTAATAAATCCAGATTGCGAAAATACTATTGGTGGAAAAGTTTCAAGGTCGATGACAATCGGGCCTTTTCTAAGGATAAGACTTGTAAAGCCGTGTGTCTTTAATTACTTCCAAAGTCTGCCGCAGTTCGTTCAAGACTTCTTTCAAAAGATTTGTAATTACAGTTTCTGAGGCGTTTCTTGGCAGAAGTTTTTGGTTTTGGGTTCGTATGTCTTCAAGGGTAGGGTCAGTCAGGCTTATCGCTTGTGACAAAGTTTTTTTGATATAGTTTCTGTAATGTGGAGTGCGTGAAATATCTTTTATGTCTAGTTGAATTTTTGATTACTTGTACTTACTATACTTATATACTTTTTGGCTCATTTTACGTTTTATCCTAAAACAAGAACTTTCCGCAATGATTTTTATCTTTAGTAAGTATTATTTTAACACTAAATACGAGTATTACAAATTATCGTAGGCATGGTAGGTATATTGTAACAAACCCAGCTTTAGACCGTAGCTTCATAACAAATAAATTATTTTAATTGCTCTAATCTAAAGCATATTACTTAATTTCGTGACAATCTGATAGGAATTAGCAAAATAGCCATCTATTAACACAATGATATTATTTATTTCGCCGTTTTTCCTTTTCTTTGTATTTTACTTCACCAACTTTGGCCTTTATAATATTAGTAACATCGGTAAAATTACCACAAAAAAGAACATGTTGATATTCCACGATTTTTTTCCTTAAATCCTTTTCCATAGCAATAGTCCTAATTGCAATAGTTTCTCCTTAGCGCTTTATTTAATTCCTACTACTTAATTTAATAGTTTCAAGAAACATTCCCTCTTAACACTTTCAGACTTCAAAGGAAGAGTGTTCCTAATCTACCTAAGAGATGGTCGTTGTAATTAAAACCAGATCTATCCTTTCAGAAGAAACACTCCACTGACCCACAAAGTATCTCGAAATTAGTTCCGAGAAAGAAAATAGTTAGACGGTAGTCGAGGAAAATAAGTTATGTTAACACTGTGTCCACTTTTGACAATTTATCATTGTCAGATGTAATTTATTTCTATTTCATTATTAGTTATATTACTAAGAAACTTTATTTATTTTTTATCTTACGTGTCTTCAGTACTATGATTATTCACCAAAGAATTGGTAAAATTATTTTGATGTTTTCTCTAAGTATTTTAGATTTCATAACTAATAATAAATAACGGTTGACACTCGGATTCCCTGTACCGTGGGTGACATGGACACACACAAGGAAAGGGAACATACAACCAGACCAAAAACAGATAACAATTCTCTGCTCTGCATTTGAAAACTAGTCCAGGACCCAACGCCCAGGACTAAACCTCTCGCCTCTGGTCTCCACTCACTGGTCTCCAATCCACTCAATGATACTTTTATTCACTTTCCCATATAAATTAGTGTAGTCACTTTCAAAATTACTCCGTTAACTGACTTTTGAAATTTTTAACTGAAATTTTTTTCAAACCGTTCACCATGTTCACAAAAACCGCGTCCTGTCGCTAATCTTGTGGAAAAAACTTTCAATGACAGACCTACATGACGAAGAGAAATTAATTTCCAAACAACTTTGATAAATACTTTTGTTCGCGTAAAATTGAAAATAAACGATTTATTCAAAAAACAAAAATTTAACCTCAAATTTCAGACAACGCAACAGGGTGGGAATCCCGAAAATCAAAATGTAGATTTCCAGTGATCCCTTCTAAGGATTCCCGACGGAAAAATTCTACTTATAATAATTTTTTCGATTTAAAATTCTAATTTGCTTGGGCTAATAGCTCTAGAAAAGCAACAACAACATCGTTAGATGCTTCAAGAGAAAGGTTTGATTATTTATATTATCAAAGATACAGTCAGGCGCAATTAAAACCAGATTCACCTTTTCAAGAGACTCTTCACTGCCCTAAATCAGTTTATGACCAACTGTTTTTATATCCGTTTAAGTTTGCGTGCAAACAATTATTTACAGGCGTATCGGGACCCTCGTAAAATGGACCAGCAAACAATTCTTTATTGCGTTGACATGATATACATAAATACCAGGAACTACGAATGAAGTGGCTCTGTTCAAGCTACAAAGCATGAAGAACTCTTAACAGTCACTGCAATTCATTGCTTGGGACGAGTATCTGCCCTTGTCAGAAATGGCTACCAGAAAAATATAAAACCTAGAATGGTAGCGTCACATTCAAATTTGCCATACACACCAATATCTGCTTCTGCAACGTTGTCGACGTCATGTTTCCGCACGCTCATTGGTTTGAAAACATGATATTGTTGGAATTTGCATTTTCCAGTAAAATAAATTAGTTCATTGTTTTTTTGCAACATGGAACTCCGTTCGGACTATGGATACATAGTTACACGGTACGTATTTTTTGTTGTCTATTTTTTGTCATAGTTTACCTCGGTGTATTATTCTGCTAATTATGGTTCTTCGACGCTATTATCATGGTGCTATCATCATCACCACCAGAAACTAGATTATCTTATAACAGCAGAAGCTTTTGGGTTAAAAAAATCTTTCTCACTATGAGTTTCCATTCCATAAAAATAAACTACATATTATCTCCGGCAACCACTTCTTAGCAACTCAACACGCTGATTCGCGGCAAATAATGAGGGTGACACTAAAGTACCTCCCAGAGGGATATTATGCCCTCATCCATACAAATAATTAAAATTGAAGTGTCTGTTTGTAGTATTAAAATAAACCGCTTTTAAATGCATGCTTTTTAGTATGTATACACAACATATACCAAAATAACATTTTTTACAATTTTTGTCCGTCTGTTCCTCTGTGTGTCTGTCTGTCTGTCTGTTTGTTCCGGCTTATCACTGGAATGATTTGATGATTTTGACGAGTCTTCCACTGGCAAATAGCTGATGTAATAATGGAGGAACTAAGGCTACTTTTATTTAAGAATTCCACGCGGACTAAGTCGCGTGCACAGCTAGTCATCTATAAAACATTGCATTGTCAAAACGTTCCTAATGGCAGTTCATGAAAGAGACAATAGCTATAGAATTATGTACTTCGGCTCCATTTAAGTTGAACTTGCTATTATAAATGTTATTAGAATCGGCGTTTTATTTTATATCAAAAAAATTCTCAGAATTAATATTTCGTATACGCTACTTGGCTCCAAGGTTATGTTTGCTTTCACGATCTCAATGTGAAACTCATTTCCTTGAAACTCAAATCTCATCTCCGGAAGCCATATATGCGATGTCCTCATCAACTTTTGTTTCACGACTTTAATTTTCGGAGGAAGACAACTTTTATGAACTTTTATGAATTATGAGAATTTCAGGTAAAAGGTTGAAATTTGGATTAAAGCCGGCGTTTTACTTAATTACACTTCTTGTAATATTATATTGATACAAAACTAATGCTCCGTTCTGGTTAAGGTAATCTCTTACACAAAATTCGTTAACAGTTTGAAATATTATTTTTTACAATTTTTTGCCGAACTTTTTTTAGTAACTATTCAAATTCTCACGCAAGTGTTAAAATACGTAACCCACACACTTGACAAAACTTATAATAAGTGCTTTATACATATTTGAATTTTATTTTTCAAATACACACAATTACAATTTTATGTTTCTACCTTTGCACTACTTTGAATGCGTCATATTTCTTTTAGATAAATATATAAGTGAGTCCCCAAAGAAAAATGGTATCCAAAAGTTATATTTTTCAGTAAAATTTGAGTGTTTCTCGCAACTATTTTGGCACGCAACTACCCGCAAAATGGTGAAATAGTAAGCAGCTCGTTGGCATGATATTTTCTTCTTTTATGAGAGTAAAGCAGAGCATGGGTTATGAATTTATTATGATAAGTTAATGCCCGGAGAAAAGGAAAATATTTGCTAGTATTATCGTGGGGTGATCGCCTTTTCGAAATTTCGAGGACAAATATTAATCTTAAAAATTTTTAAAGCGTATAAATTTCACTATAGTAATTATAATGCTTTATCTCACAATAAGCTAGCGAATCGCAAAATAAAGTGTTAAGTGTATTGTGGGAGGTGATAGGTAGTAGAGACGCAAGAAGGATGGTTCAGGAAAGATACACAGATTAACCATGGATTTTGCGTCATGACTTTGAGTGTCAAACTTCTTTTAGAAACTGTAAAGATTTTTTTTAATACAACATTTAATAAGCTTCTATTGTCTACAAATTTATGGGAAAACTTACTAGATAAATATCCTTGAACATTGGCGTCGGTAAAGTCAGAAGCAAAGTCAATAATGAAATTCTGGGTATGGATTAGTAGTTATTGTTCGCAGCCAAGCTCTGTCCAAGCCTATAAACACTAGTAAGTGACATAGAAGTGCCTCCAGTCCAATTTGGTCTCGATGCCAAATTTAATCTTGAATTTTATGAGTCTTATTTTGGAGAACGAGAATTTTGTATCGACCTTCGCTGTGCAGAGGTTGTCTTGCTCGATCGTTTTATTTTAAATATGTGGTTTACATTCTGATATGTAAAATTTCAGAAAAAACCTTATTACGATTCTGCCCACCCTGGTCCCTACTCTACATGATAGAAACATTTAACCCAGTCTAAATAATTCAGATGTAAACCTATAGTTTTGCATACAATATGTTAAAGGTATAACATACTTAAAGCGTGGCTTAAAGGCTTTTTTGATTAAATAAAGAAATAATGATTGAAAATAAGACTAGAGCTTTTTAAATTTTTATGATATGTATGTGATCTAACTAGATGAACTACTTAGCTTTCCGTGACTCTCAAGTGATACATAGATATTATTTAACTATTTAATTATTGGATAGATAAATTTCTAGTTATAAAACACTCTTGTTATAAACTTTCGCCTACTTCCGAGTTTATCCGACTAAGACCATTCTTGATCATCAAAATCCACTAACGTATTAACAAACTTAGGGAATTACGCTAGCAAATTAGCTTTATTACATCTAGTAAATAAATCATTCAGCCTCCAACAAGATGTTGCTGATTACGTAGACCCTTAATTTCTTTGGCTGAAACTTCGACTTCGATTTTATGCCTGAGATCAAACACAAGTCCAATGTATAACAAAAGCCTTAGCAATGGTACGGTTACAGAAAAGGGTTAGTTTAATTAAAAAATAACGGGCAATATCAACGGTAATAGAATGTATCCCCGAAGTTATTGAAAAGAAGAAAAATATCAATGTTTGTTTATTTTTGTCTGCTTGTTGTTATTATTGTTCATATTTTCCTTCTAGAATAATAAAAACTAATATCTTTTATTACTATCTTTCCATATCTCAAACAAACGTTACATTTGATTTGAAATCAGAAACGGTGACTACGCCTCTCTCCAACCACGTCAACTATCAATCCGAGACAACAAAACCAAAAAAATGGTTTCCAAGGGAACAAAATTGAATAGAGTGGTTTCAGTAATAGAGAAAAGAATCTTAACTTTCAGAGATGCTGGTGATAAGAATATGCTTATAAAATCATGTGGGTTGTAAACCGTGTTTATATACACAAGTCATTCTCACCTAATCTAAAATTAAAGGGCTTAAAATTCGCGCTATATTCACGCTAAATATTACACTCAAGGATACAGTAAATGCGGTGACGTTTTTATTCCGCGGCCCTTGGAATATAAGTCAAGGGTTAATCTTCGGCCTTCCCGCGGAAGCCATTTATTGTGCCCAAGAATCTTTATTAATCTCCCTGGCTCGGCTGTTAGACCGTCATATCCATATCAGGGTTTTTATGACGGAAATTACCGAATGACTTACGGTTTTATAACGATATGGCCGAGAATAAGAAATTTATTGAGATGTTAAAGTTATTAGAAATCAGCTTACCTATAACATGGGAATAAGTGTTGACATTTGAAATTTTGACGGCGAAATAAGAAACAGACATGTAAGTAACATAGTTACATTACCTAAAATGAATTTAGCGGAGAAATAATAATTTTACTCTCAATTTCAAGTGGAATAAATACATACAGAGAAGCTGGATACATACTTTAGCAAGATAATTGTAAATGAAACTTGTAATTCATGCCACTGAGATAATGAGAATAAAAAATATTGCAAATACATGGTATTGCCTAATTTTGGTACTTATTGAAAAAATCTAAAATAAAGAGGATAATAATGTTTTATAGAATCAATAATATCACCCTCACACATTCTCTTTCTTGCTTTGTTGTCAGATTGTTTGTTGCGAATGTTACAATTGTAAATATGTTCGCGTACCCCGTGTAATCCTGACTTGTTTATGGGCACCCTACTTACTTTGTTTCTAGGGTAATAGCGCATTATGTTAAGAAGCAGATAATTTGCGGATAAACAGGAATTTTGTTAATGGGTCATATTTCAGGATTTTTGGATTTTAAAGCTTTGTTTAAGTTTTATCCTTAAACTTATTTAAGAAATTATTTTTTAGAAATAAATCGTCTTTAAACGTTATCTTCAAATATTTTTGACCCATTGAAAAATTTTGATACTTTAAAAAAACGAAATTTACATAATTGTAAGTAGTAACGAAAGTTATTTTTGTAATTTGATGATATCTTTGTCACAGTAACTCAAATGTCCTTTTATCCTACAAAATGACACAAGAATATTTAAAAAGTGGGGTCAACGATAAATACCCTTCAAAGTTATTAAAAAAAGTATTCTATTCTTATTTTTATTGTCTCATCTCTAAATTATATCTCACTGAATTTATAGCGGCATATTTTAGCAACGAAGCATCGTAATTTATCAAGTTCTTTGTGAAGTTAATTATTCTTTTGATCATTACACGTCAAAAATTTGACACTTGAAATAGTTCATTTTATTAGTCTCTGTGTAGTTGTGTAGTATTTTTAATGATATTTTTTTTCAGGTCTTACTGTTATTTATTTTTTTCAAATCCTTTGTTCATTTTAAAATCTGAGTATTTTAATTATCATCCATTGAATTTCAATTATTTGATCACGTTAGTTTAAATTTATTCTTATAAATCGGTTATTTATAAGTAGCTAGTAAACTCATACATGTCATCATAATAATATACGAGTATGTAACTCATCAGTGACCCATTGTACGAATTGGGGTTACAGAAAAAAAAACTATATCTTAATAAACAAACCATACCAATAAAAAAGAGTCCAAGACCCCAAAATGGTCAAAGTTATCTAAAATGCACTAAGTAACCCAAAAGCGGTCAAAGTTACCTAAAATGGACAAAGTTACTAAAAATGGTTAGTTATAGTTACCCGAATGTGGTCAGTTGCTTTAAAATGGTCAAAGTTACCCTAAAACAGTCAAAGTTACCCAAAAATACTCAAAGTTGCATAAATATGAGCAAAAGCACCCGAGTTTTCCTATCCCTAAATTACACGGCCATTAAAAGAACCCTCGACTCACCAACAACAGTGAGGTGCACTCGTCTCACGAGCGGCGGATGGGTGGAGATCTGGCACTCGTAGTAGCCCTCGTCCCTCTCGCTCACGTACTGGATGAGGAGGCGCCAGTCGTTCGGCTGCTCGAAGGCCAACGAGTATCTGGAGTCTGCGGAGTACGTGTGCCGCCCGAAGGACAGGAGATGGAGCTCTTCACCACGACGGCGGACCCAGGATATCTGGGGAAAGAAATGGTATGGTAGAGTAAATATTTGATAGTAAATGCGACTGAAGCACGCATAAACTCGCTGCTTGAGTAGCAAACGATCAAAAAAAGTTCATCTTCAGGCGCTGTCAGTGCCTGGATGGGTGACCATTAGTGGCGCATTAAATACACACTTTCGTGCTTCGGAGGGCATATTAAGCCGTAGTCAATAGCAGTCGTTAAACCTTATCGGAGGCCCGTTTGGAAACATCCGACACGGATTTGCCACTAGCCCATTTCTCCACAAATGTAAACGGAGTATGCTTTCTCCACGGAGTATGCACTCAACCACGCTGCTCCAATGCAAATGCACACCTGTTTTGTGGAGAGACCAGTGCCCAAAAGTGGGCCATAAAAGAGTTGCAGCCAATGCCAGTACTAAATGTCTAAATTGAACAATTTGTGCAGGATTACTCGTCGAAATGGTTGGTTTCCTTAACTGTATTACAATCTTAATTTACCGGCGTTTATTGAAATTTTCCGCTATGTAGGCCGCGTAAGCAATTCCCGTTATCAGCTCGATAGCGTGAGTCGGAATAATTCCCGACCATATTCGCTCTGTCATCGTAAAGCATTCTGTTGCGGGGAATTTCACATACTGTAACTTTATTGTTGTTACTGTTGGGTCAAAAGGTTTAGATAGAACCCAATCAAATTTTTTGGTTGCGAATAGGTATATGAACATTGTGAAATCTTTAATGAAGGTACTCGTATATTCAATAAATTAACTTACTCCGTGAACATGTTTTTCGGGTCTTGTGTTTTGGCGTAGTGATTTTCCCAAAATATAATTTATTTGAGGAAATTCGTGATTTCATGAGTCCCTATGCATTGCGATGACCTTTACACTAATGACGCATGAAGTGGTGATTTTACTCTTCATCAGCAACCCATTGCTAATCCACTGTAAGGTCGAATCTACTCCCACAAAGTGAACGAAGTATGCCTTAGTCCATCTCGCTGGCCTAATGCGGGTTGCAATCCACACATCTAATGAAGACGTCAAGGTATTAGACACTAGCTATTACTTCACAACTGTACAATTTGCCTTTCTTATTTCTGATAAACTTTGATTTCTATTCTATTCAATTCTATTTCTACTTACAGTCTTCTCCCCTAAATCATGAACTCGGCAGTGGAGATGGACTCGGCTTCCGAGCTGCGTCGTCACGTTGTTCGTCGAAGGATCGTCTTCGAAGAACGGCAGCGGCTCCGACGTGGTGGTGGACACATCTTCCTCATGGTCCTCATACACCTCCGTGAAGACTTCGTGCCAGAAGGGGCCGTTGATCACTTTCTTGTCACCGGTCTTGAAGTCTGTTGACAGAGATTGAGATTGAGCTTTGGGTCAACATCTAGTCACTTTTTTAGTTAGTCCAGTAAAATTGACAAAATAAAGGGGTTCTCTCCAAAATCATCTCGGATTTATTGGGTAAGATTCACGGTTGATATTGCCTTCCAGTGAGGCAATGTCAACCGTGAAAGTGAGTGAGCGCGGGTGGGCTCTTTTTGACCTCTATCTGAAAACAATTCAATGTTCGATCTCGGTAGTTCATAATTAATGACGTTTAATATGTTTAGTTCTTAAATCTTGTTAGGCATGACGTCCTACCATATTGTATACCTGTATACCTTCGTGGCTTAAGTCTAAAGCCATGTGATCTTCACTATGAGCCTAATTATCAAGCTTGAAGTCGCTCAGCAGAAAATGGAAAGAAGGTAAAGTTAAAAAGGTTGAAATCCGTAGAATGATGAAGGTAACCAGCATAGCTCTCAAAAAGGTAAGTGATAAAGGAGCTAGATTAGAAGAGATACATTAGAAGAACTGATAACCGATAAAGTTATATAAACTGATAAAGAGAAGTCCTCGAGCAACGTCTGGGCAAAAGGACAATAGGTCGCCCTTCAACTGGGTGGGCTAATAACCTGCAGTAGATAGAGAGACCTCAGAGAATGTATCCATAACAATATCCATAACAAAATTTAAACAGCACTTTGTTCGGTAATTGACGAAAACTTTACACCCAAACTGTAATCGAAGCCAAACTATTCGAATATTACAACAGTTTCGAATTACGCTCCTCACTTTCAGTCTTTCAGTCGCTTCAAATTCAAAATGATTTACAATATGTTATCAAACAATTTTTTAATCTACTCCAAATATGTCTTAGTTATTCCATCCTTCCTTCCTTCCTTTCAGCCCTTAGTAGTCCACTGCTGGACATGGGCCTCCCCTAATCGACGCCACTCCGCCCGGTCCTGGGCCCTCTGAATCCAACGGTTTCCCGCTGTCTTCTTCAGGTCATCAGTCCACCTGGTCGGAGGGTGGCCTGTGCTCCTTTTGCCTAAACGTGGTCGCCATTCGAGGACCTTTTTTCCCCATCGGTTGTCAGTCCTGCGAACGATGTGACCAACCCATTGCCACTTTAATTTGCAAACTTTGAGAGCTATGTCGGTCACCTTCGTTCTTCTACGGATTTCATCATTTCTGATTCTGTCTCGTAGAGAAATACCAAGCATAGCTCTCTCCATTGCCCTCTGGGCGACTCTGAGCTTGTGCATTAGGCTCACAGTAAAGGACCACGTCTCGGCACCGTAGGTCATCACTGGCAACACACATTGCTCGAAACTTTCGACTTCAGGCACTGAGGTATATCGGATGTTAAGACGTGTCGTAGACTCCCGAACGCTGCCCAGCCGAGTTGGATTCTTCGAGTGACCTCTCTCTCGAAGTTGGGCTTACCGAAGTTATTCCATATTTGATTATAATTAAGTGTCGCCACACAAAAATAATGTATATATCGATGTAAATACAATTTGTTACAGTGAACAACAAGAAAAGATGTATAAAAATAACTTCATAAAATTTTTCCTCGGAAATTAGATATCCTTGACACAACAAAAGTCTCTAGAAAAATAAACGAAAATCTGTAAAAATTTGCAAGAAAGACTTGACGAAAAACGTCTTACTTTGTTAAGACCTAAAACTTTTTATTATTATGTTGACTGAGTCTCACATAGACTTCTTCATCTGAGTAATCGGATGTCTTTATAAATCTCTTAAGAATACTTAACATTTATTCAAAAGGAATTATTTACTTAAATTAAGGTTTAGCAAGAAACTTTAAGGCTGGTGCCACGTTCTCTTTTGGGTCGCGGTCGGGTCACTTTCTCGTAATGAGAGGGATGTAGGCCTTAGTCCACCACGCTGGCCTACTGCGGGTTGGTGGACTTCACATACCTTTGAGAACATTTTTTTTTGTGAACTCTCAGGCATGCAGGTTTCCTCACGATGTTTTCCTTCACCGTAACAGCATGTAATATTTAATTTTATAAAGCGCACATAACTTTTTTACAAAGTCATTGGTGCGTGCCACTGGGATTCAAACCCGCACCCCACGATTCGAGGTCGAATTCTAAGCCACTAGGCTATCACCGCTTATCATATACCTCTTTTGATATAGCCACAACAATATTAGTCTTCTATAATATAGATTATCTAGAAGATCTATCAAAAGCGTTGTTGATGTCAAGACTTTGCGAGTTCATCAAAAAGATTATATATACATTTTCACACAATTTCTAGTAAAAGAAATTAATTTAGTATGCTGCAACTCCGTCCGTCTTTAAAACATAATGAAGCCACTACTTCAATAGGCTTCAGTGATTTATTAAAACTTTCAACAAGCTACGTCCCATTGATTGAATTAAATACAAGTTACAACTCCTCATAAAATATTCATTGTAACTGTTAAGAAATGTTGACACCAATTTGATATAGAAATTTGAATGGACGTAGTTTTACATAAAAACTATAATATATACATAGTTGCGTTTCAGCATACAACCTACAAATCGCCGAAGAACACTCCAACCCGTCATAATTTTTAAGTGAATTAGTATTTTTGTTCAACACAAAGGGTTTTTTGTTCCCCATACATGTACCCATGTACGCCAATTTTTTTCCCAATGTACTCATATTCAAGAGGTTTTCTATATTCTATTTACAGAAATATTTTCCTAAGCCGACTTTCAGGTGTTTCAAATATCTGATTGTGTTCTACTTTAATCAAAATAACTTTTGTATGACTTAGCTGTTGTGCCGCAAACTTTATGATATCCTTACTATTAAAAGCAAATTCTATTTTAAGTAATATTTTTCCTACGCGTATTTTTATTTGTTACAAATCTGTATTAGTTCTAATCTGAACAACTTTAGTAACACGTAAGACATTAACTTCATCTTTGTTCGCCTTAAGACTTACGAAAACAATTTTTATTTTTGGCTATCGTTAGTCGCCAAATTTAGATGTTCTTGCAATGTTTTTGGAAATGTCTAGTATTTTTTATTAATACATTATAAAAAAATCTATATTATTTTAGTTACATCGAAAGGAAACATACAACACTCTTGGCTCTACAAAGATATAAGGAACGATACACATTTTATGGCATTTCATTGAATACAAATAAAAGAGTTGGAAGACAGGATGCAGCGCATTACAAAGAAATGATAGCTGGTCTTATTTAGAACAAAGCATTAATTTTGTCAGTTCCTTCTTTGATATTGCATTCCCGAAGAATCGGACAAAGCGTTTCATATTGGATGTTGCTACGAGGAATAGTTATGTTTGAAATATTGCTCTAGAAAAGTATTTCACGAAGTAGTATTACTGCTTTCCTCAACAACTTCATGGAACCTGATTGTTTACTCTTTGCAATACAAAAGTGACCGATAACAAATGATCGGGTCCCTTTCTGAGAATGAAAATATAGGCTTTGAAGGTTTTATTTACTTATGAGAACATAACTTAGAACCCTCAGATATGGATATTTTCTCACCATGCTTTCCTTCTTCGTTACTGCAGGTGAAATTTTATTTGGTGGATTCTTATAAAACCTGCAACTTTAAAAATTTGGAATAAGATTCCAACCCAGGCTTTTTTATTCTTTGGTGAAATTTGTAGTCACATCAGCATCCACTCTGACTGGATGTAGGTTCTACACGTGAAATACTCCTAATTTACTTTTAAAACTGACAGTGACATGAGCACTTCTTTTTTTTTGGATTTTGGTAAAGGTTTAGCAAAAAGATTCTGACTTTTATAATTTTTTTTCTCAAATTATATCAAACTATTAATTAATCCTAATTCAATGTACATAGATACTTTGAAAGATAGCACGGTTCCCGGAGAGAATGCCGCTAGGCATTTAGTTAACCTAGTTTTTAGGTAAACAGAACAGAATAAACTAAGTAAAAAAAAAATATTCTCGAAAGATCAACTCGATCAACTAGAAATTAATTAAATTTCGTTACGAAGAAAACATTTGAGCAGAAGACTTTGGTACAAAATAATGTTGGAAAATTTTCACTGCGCGCTTAAAAATGTAAAATATGTTTATACTCCGCTTATGTGTGCAGAAAGAACATCTCATACACAATTACACATACATACATTTCTTGGGAGTTCAAAGACGATACGCATTACAAAGCAACGGAGACTGGTCTTGTGTACAACGAAACATTAATTTTGTCAGTTCTTCCTTTAATATTGTGTTGCAAAATGGGACAAAGAGTAGGGATGTGACTTTTTTGGCTCAATGCGATACTGCGGATCGATACGGATCGTAAAATCTTGATCCGATCCGCGGATGCATTCGATCCGATACCCAAAAGATCGTAACAACATACCTGCATTATAATTATTATGTGTTTGGATCGCTAATCCGATACTTGTAGTGTTGTTTCGATCCGTATTCGGATCGTTTGGTTTCGATCCGATCCAAATATCGACTGGATCGTATGCCCTCGATCCGATTTTCGATATATCGAATCGGATCGTCGCATCCCTATTTGTCAGTTCTTCCTTTGATGCGTTGCAAAATGGGACAAAGAGTTCCGTCTTAAGCGTGGGTATGTACAATGTCGCAGTATTTTGGAAAATTCATATCCCATACTTAAACTTCACGACGCATCATTAGTCTTAACGATTCTTCTTGAAAATAAGAAAGAAATAAATGACGTGAAAGAGATAAAGCACCAACGCAACAATTATTATTCTCTCAACGCAAGTTCTCTCAACTATTGAAACGTTTTGGATTTTGGTACCGAAAGCTCGTGATGTCATTCAAAATTGTATTCATACTTTCCTATTGCCAAAATATTGCATACCGTGCAGACGTTAATTAGTTGCTGCCAGTCCTCAGAAGTAAAAATGAATCCAACCGAATTTTTGTCAAACATAATTTCTGGTCATGTTTTTAAAGTACGGAAACTAATTATATTAGCTTAAACTTTTCTTCTATCTTCTAATTATTTCTTCCTCTATACAAATTATAGAGGAAGAAATAAATCAAATAAATATTATGATACTTACTAGGAACCTTTCAGGGGTGTGACAAAGGAAGATACTAGGTGATCATGTCTGGTGAGCGGCTGTACTCGATCACGTCATCTCGAAATTTGTATAAAATTATATTACAGCGATGTAGAAAACTTCGATAGCGCGATTCAGACTACTTGTGGCGCCATCTCTTAACGAATAGAAGTCGCTACAAAGATACATAATAATATGTACGCCAATATTGATGTAGAAGCAAAGAACAAACGAATACGTTCCCTCCGAAAGCGAAAGAGTTCAAAGTAGCAATATACCAAGTTATGGAGTTTTATTTAGATCGAAGCATTAATTTCGTCGATGCTTCTTTGATATTGGATTCCGTACAAATGGGACAACGAAGCGAGGAGTAATAAAATTTATTTGCGTTATTTTCTTTCTTGTTCGCTGTTTTTAGCTTGTTTGTAATTTTAATACCAGGGTCTGTGTTTGCTTTGTATATTGAGCGCATTAATTTCGATTTCCATCTTTTGATCCATTAATCAAATATACTTTATGAAATCAAATATATTTTCTATTATTTGTTTATTTATAAAATGTTTTTGAGAATTCTTTTTAACTTGATCCGGAACCAAGTGTTTCTTAATAACAGACGTATCGACACATCAGTATATAAACGATATCTTTGTGGAATCGTATCGATAATAAAATCGGGACTGATTGTGCGCGCTTCCAGTGCACTAGGCCTTAATCCACCACGCTGGCCTAGAGCGGGATGGTGGACTGCACACATCTTTAATTACACTCAGGATAAATGTTTCCCCATTTATTCCTTCACCGTTACGGTATATTACAAAGCAAAAGCACCTTTAAGGAAGTCATTGGCGTGTGTCTTAAGGATTTGAACCCTTCTTTTGCGCAAGCAACCGAATTCTTAGCTTTTTTACTTAGATTTTAAAGCTTATATTGCGTGTTCGGCTTCGAACTAGCGCTTATTTAAGGGCATATAATACGGCATATGGCCGCCACTTCAAAAGGAGGGCTAGATTCCTACATGGGAGTATTTAGTCAAAAAAAATTGGTCTATTTTATGTTCCTTAAATTATCGCTGGTTCGAAGCCAAACACAATGTAAACAGATTTAATCTAGGATTTAGTTAACAGCTCCGGTCAGGCAGGTGACGTCACTAAGTTCAATTCTCTGTTCTGATCCTTACCGGGTATCTGCGGCGCTATGACGCATAGCGTCCTGGTGAGCAGCGAGCTGAAGACCAGCAGACTGGCCCGTGTCATCTTGTCAGCCCCGAGAGCTGGGAGCCATAGAGTTCATCTGGCCAGCCGTCCTTGCTGAAACAAAGAAATGTTTTAACAATAGAAGAGAAATTTGAGATTGAATTTGATTAAATAACGCTTCACACTCATAACCCTACACTAGGATTCCCTGTGTCGTGGGTGCCATAGACACACACAAGACAAGGACACAACAAACTCAGACCAGAAACAGAAATTCAAATTCATCATTCAAATCTCTGCTCTGCTGGGAATCGACCCCAAGACCTTCAGCGCAGCCCACCGGTGTTTTAAACACCGCGCCACTTAGGTCATCAGTCTTAGGCTGAATTTCGTTCGGATGAAATTCGTGAGCTAGTTACGGCCGCATATTCGCTGTGAAGCAAATGCGTTAGCAAGTAATCGAGCATGCCCTCTACCAACCCGCATTGGAGCAGCGTGGTGCAGTATGCTTCAGCCATCCCCTATTTTGGGGAGAAACCCGTGCCCAGCTGTGGGCCATAAAAGGGTTGTAGCCAATCAAGCATGCAGGCTTCCTGAATCACCGAAGATTTATTGATTGTTCACTAGTTAAATATCACGCCGACTGGATGTATAAAAATATTTGGTCACCTCATTTAAATCCTCACCAGCATTCTCACATCCCCAAACCAAATCATAGAACATCAAGTATCTGTAGTATCATATTCTGTTTATCAAGGGTTACAAGAGTGGTAATAGATACCTCTCGAAACAAGCTTCATTGATTTTTCTATAAAGTGTTTAGAATTTTAAAACGAGCATAACAATGTTACAGCAATAGATATCAAATGCCTCGCTCAGTCTTTCTGAAACAAAATTTATTAACAGAATAACATATGACCCCTCGACCTATATTAGTGCAGAATGCACATCACAGCATTTTACATCTTTACTGGGTTATGAAAACCCGAGAGATTCCTCCCAATTTACTCAGAGATCGCACCAGTTCCACACGTCATCAGTGAGATCGAAACTGCTGAATTCGATTAAATCTCCAATATCTCATGCGACAAAATCAGTGAATGTTCAGTGCGAATTTTATTGGAAAACGCTGTATTTTCTGGTTTATTACTAAACTGCCTATAATCATTATATCTGACGTCGTGATGACCTTTAAAACTGATGTATTTTTCTTTCACTTTATGTCTCGATATTACATTGTGGAATTTGGAACATTAACCTTGATCTTTTTACAGCATGAAAAGTATTTCATCCATCCAATAATACCTTATCCAATAAATCCAACCAATCAATCATCCAATTAAACCTTTGAAACTCTATCCCTGAAGATAGGCCTCCCTGAATCTATTCAAGTCCTTTCAGTCCTATTCTCTATAACAAATGCTGATCTTTAGTTCATCGGACAGTATTTATTACAACATGAAAAGTATTTCATCCATCCAATAATACCTTATCCAATAAATCCAACCAATCAATCATCCAATAAAACCTTTGAAACTCTATCCCTGAAGATAGGCCTCCCTGAATCTATTCAAGTCCTTTCAGTCCTATTCTCTATAACAAAAAATGCTGATCTTTAGTTTATCGGACAGTATTTAATTTTTTTATAGTAAGAAGCAAATGCTCATACAAACCACCTCATGTTAAATGATTACTGCAGTCCAAGGAAGTCCAAGGACCTATATATTATCCAACCTCAAATTGTGCTACTCATAAGGATAAGTATCTCCAGCAATCATGCCTCCCCAGCCAAAACAAAAGAAATGAAGAATATGCTGCTTTACGCCAATGAAATATTCCTCATAATTGTTTGGTAAATTTATCCAAAACATGGCATTTATTGTTTATTAATGTGCGCTTTTATCACAAAGCGTCAACCACCAGATGACCTTTTACACAAGTTCCACTCAACAAACGATCGACCTCGTTCAGCCATTAAACTGACACAATAATGACAGGAACAATTTCATATAAACGAAACATAAATTTATCACCATAATTGCTACCTGACATCAATCAATTAATTAATAATTTTGTTGACGCCCTATGAAGTTATTACCGACGCGTATCAAATTAATTGAGACTTTAGACTACTGAGTTTGATGAGTATTGACAGACACCTAAATAGAAAACACAGCTAGATAACAAATATGACTTTTGCTCGTAGTTTTTAATTTTATTGAAATTGATATCGTAGTTTTATTGCCGTGGATATTATAGATTTATTGCTATTTTCCGTAACCTAGTATTTTATACATACATTAATAAAATTAGTTATTTTCTGTGACTCATTAGAGGTGCAGGTCTCCACTACTAGTGCGGATTGGTGGACTTCACATGTCTTTGAGAACATTAAGGCATGTAGATTACCTCACGATATTTTCTTTCACTGGGTGAGATTTAAAGCACACACAACTTTTTAACATTGGTGGGGACTGAGATTGGAACTGGGGCCCACGAGTCCTACTTTCCTTTCAGCCCTTTGTAATCCACTGCTGGACATGGGCCTCCCCTAATCGACGCCAACGTCCGGTCCTGAGCGCTTTGAATCCAACGCTTTCCCGCTATCTTCTTCGTCGGTCCACCTGGTTGGAGAGCGGCCTGTGCTCCTTTATCCTTGAGTAAAAGGCCGAATTTAGCTAAGCTATAATAGTTTTTAACATCATAGCTAGTAAGCTTATCTCACTCTCTTTAGCCGACATTGGTCCACTGCTGGACACAGGCCTCTCCCAAGGCGCGCCACTGAGCCCGATCTCCGGCTCTCCTCATCCAGTTACTTCCCGCCGCCCGACGCAGATCGTCGCGCCATCGAGCAGGAGGGCGTCCCACACTACGTTTGCCGAGCCGCCAACTCCACTGCAATAGCCGTTTGCTCCAGCGTCCGTCGGATCTAAGACAGATGTGGCCAGCCCACTGCCACTTCAGCTCGCTAGCCTTTAGAGCTATGTCGGTCACTTTGGTCCTCAATCGAATTTCCGCGTTTTGAATTTTGTAAGTAAGCTTATGGTAGCTAGTAAGCAAACAGTATAATGTTATTGTTAAAATATCTACTATTTTCAATAACACATCATCTGCCTATACTCTGCAAATAAACACTCTAGGGGAATCACAATTACCACGACACCTCCGAGGTGAAAAAGGTTCCATCCAATTAATTTCTCACTTCGTCACGACACGATAAAATCAATTTGCTACCAACCAAGTATGTCAAGCTCCCGATTGCTGCTTGAAAATTCTGCCGTATCATTTTTGAAATACATTATTGGAATGTGAATTATTGGAATAATACTGAAATATATTAATATTATGTGTGACGGACTTGGATATCCGAAATAATTTAAAAAAATAGCCTATATTCTGAACACAATCAGTGAGCAGGACGAAGTGAAAAATCCACGAACCCGCGTTAGGTCAGCGTGGTGGACTAAGGCTAACAGCCAGCCCTGCAGTGGGTCATCAATGGGTCACAGACAAAGAAAAGACAGACGTATTTATATAAATGGAGAAGACTCCCTAAACTTTACTCCTATTTCCCTCATGTAAATATAGTCGGTAGTAAGTAGTGCCGGAGCTAATGCAGCGTTCTCAGCACAATGCAAGCGTTAACATAACTCCCATCAGATAGTGAAGTTCACTAGCTTAGCGCTAGATAACTAGATTAGCTGCTTTGTGCTGACTATTCAGCTGCTCTCAGAGTTTGTTTATTTATTTATGGTAAAGAAGCACTCGTAGATCATCGCTCGATCCTAATTTTGATTTTGTTTGCAAAAGCTTCCCTGTTGTGGTGTCGTCTGTGATCCACTAAAGACTTACATACAGGGTCGGTTCTCCTCTCACAATGAAGGTTGTAGGCCTTAGTCCACCATGCTAGCCATTGCCAACAAACCTAATAAGCCAAAACATTGTTTGATTATCGATTAAATGAAAGAAAGAAAAACCATTTTACCTTTTTCAGTACTACTTACTTCGAGTTTTATAGCGGAGCTCGATCTCATAATAGAAAGATTTCAGCGACGACAAATAGAGATAGGATATATAGGAGGAGAGATAGGAGGATAGGATTGTATACACATCCTGATACTATTCTTACAAAATTATCACCTACATTCATTCTCAGACAATGCAACAGAATGTAGTCTTAAAAGGAATCATACAATTTATTAGGATTTAAATCCCTGGAGGCCGCAAGGAGCTGCGACTGCACTGCGCCGCGTTATCTGATGGGAATATGTTGGCTCTGGACATTGTACTTTGGATATAACTACTGCAAACATACAGATAGAGGAAATTCGCACAGCAATATGCTATACAGGTTGAATTTTCTAGTGTGCGTTGATGGGGAAATCCGAAACTGTGAAGAATAGCGAAAAATGCTGACAGAATATGCCTAGCCAGGAATCAAACCCATTGATTTTGAAAAAAAAACCCATCCTGTATTATTATATCATTAATTTAGTAGTGTCACTAATATAGCTCATTTAAAAAAAAATACGTTTTTCCATACATTACATTTGTCACCTGTATAATTATTATACAGAGACCCGGTCCTGCAGTGAGTCAATGGGTTGTAGGCAATTATCTTCCTGTATATACTTGCTAAAAAGATTTGCTATCCGCCTTTTGTGAGAGAAATCTTGTTGATTGAATACTATTATGCCGTATTCACATCTGTACGTAACGTAGCACGTTATCCATATTCATTGTGTGAAATAATATTGTTTTGTCTCCCACGCATTGTGTCTGCAACGCTTTGTGCTGGTAGATGTAAATTATCCTTAAATTTACAGCCTTAACAGAATTTTTTTTCAAAATTAAGTCACCATAAAGTGAAGCTTTAACAAATATCCCTGAAGACTATTTAGGTCTATGTATTATAAAACAAAAATTAGGAAATTCAAACGCAATAAATGCAAAAAGTTCAAAGTGCATTAGATAGGAAATAAAGTGTCGGTGATATATCGACGTCGAACACGCTTAACGCGTTTCCAATCACGTAAGCTGACGCGATTAGTTACGCTCGGTTTTGCCGCTATTTGGATTCCCAAATAAAATTCAAATTCGAATTTTGAATTTTTAGACTCTACCAGAATTTTTGCTGATTTCCCTTGGCTGAACGTGGAGCTGTCTTTTTTTGACTGAGCGGCAAACATGCACGCAAGCCCTCAAGTTAAGTGGCCACTGCTTGCCAAGGAAGGCAACATAACATTACTACAATTCGGACAAGTATATTAGAGAACTTTGCTTGCTATGAGCACTAAAACAATTCGTGGTCACTTAATGTACGTCTCAGGAACTGTAGCGAAGATTAGTTCAAGATATATACAGAGCTCTTGGGAGTTGTTGACCTCAAACGGAACAAACGCAATTCAGATGTTGTCAGTACTAGTTGTCCTATTAATTGGCTTAATAATACAGACAATGGGTACTGTGAGATGGAGTTTGGAGCTCGTAAGCGGTTGCTGCAGATGGCTAAATCTATGGCCTTCACGGTAATTTTTTTAAACCGCCCATAGGGCCAACAAGGTTCAACGACTGCCATCGTATCGATAACAACCGGAACCGACGGCTTAACGTGCCCTCCGAAGCGCGGAAGCGTGAATTTAATTCCCTACTAGTGGTCACCCATCCAGGTACTGACCGCGCCCGGTGTTGAATAACTTTTTCGATCGCTTGCGATCTACTCAAGCGGCGGGGCTTTGCGTGCTTCGCTTCTTCTTAGTTGACTATAACTTTTATCTATCTCTATCTATTAATCACTCTATCTATCTAATTTTAATCTAACTTATTGTATCCTTCGTATCCTTTCATGAGATTCTATCCTTTATGAGTCTCTGTGACACTAATGAGGAGCATGAAAAATGACGTCACGTTAACTCCACTAAAAGGTTTTTAACTTCACTAATTTCAGACCCTCTTCACATTAAAACTGACAACTGACCACAAGCTAGTTCCAGTTGGTATTAGTTCGCTGTTTAGAAATAAAGCTAATTTTTCTTTGAAGTTATTTCGGGAGTTTGACCGTAATTTCATCTAAGTACGCAGTACATTGTTCATCCTACTTCCTCTCTGTAATACCACTTGTTATTCATTGTTTGGCTATCTGGAAGAAATCTCTGATGATGGCGTCACGGGTATCCTGAATCACGCTATCGAAGTTTTCTACATCGCTGGCATATATACAAAACTCCGACATGACGTAATCGGAGCCAACCTCTCCCCAGTCATGCTACCTCGACTCGAAAGAGATCTTCCTTTACCAAACAGGAAATTATGTGTTTAGGCATGATTAAGTTTAATTTACTTTGAGCGTGTTGGGAGCTATATGTAGCGTTTTTCATTAAATAATATTATATACGTCTACGTCTTTTATAAATAAAGTTCCTCTTCTGATATGAAATTGGCTGTTGTAAATGACATTTGCATACGACCTAGACGGTATTACTCGTCGTCTTTACTCCCACGTTGTGGGCGCGGTTTTCGATGTTAAAGGCATTAACATCTTGTCTCTTTTGACATGTTTCTGAGACTAAAAGGATCTAATGAACGGTACATCTATAGTGTGTTTTAACGCTCACCGCAAAAACCCTCTTTTTGCGATGTTTCTAGTTTAACATGTCTATGTGTTTGAGCATTGTAGCTGCCTAACAAAGGGACCAATAGCCGGTATGTTATACGGAGGTCCTGGGTTCGATTCCTTTCCCAGCAGAGCAGAAATTGGATTGATAAATTTAAATTTCTGTTTCTGGTTTCTTTATGTGTGTTTCCGTCTCACCCACACCACAGGAAATTTTAGTGCGAATCCTCAGAAAAGTAGGAAGGTATTAACCATTGTAATTTGCCGTAGAAAGTACTTTACTAACTGGTCGTACATATCCTGCTAGTACGCATTAACTATTTAAAAACAAACACAACTTTCTGGTGGTTAAAACTTAAACTAAAGATTCTCAAGCTAACTACATACTTAATTCGTTATTTTGCATTGTAATTCTTGCATAATACTAAGATGTTATATGGAATGAATTCGTCGAATCGAAATTTGGTCTGTGGTTTGATGCCAATTCCTTAAAGTCTTGCATGCAAAGGTAAATTAAGTAAAGTCCACAAATGTTCGATCTTTTACATTTTTGATTGCTCTAGCAGAGTGAAGGAAAACACGAAATTAATCAATTAATTAACTTATAGTCTAACTTTCATAAAGCAGCAAGCCAAATTATACCTAATTCGCAAACTCTATGAAAGGTTTTACAAACAAACCAGTATTTAGGTCGGGCCAAAATATTTACCTTATCAACAGTTTAACCTACTGTAATATTAATTTATGTAATTTTATGTGTTCGGTAATGGAAAGTGAAGTCTAGACATTAGCTAAACATTAAAATTTCGCCCTTGAGGCAGTTAGAAGTCGGTGTTGTTTTTAATCAATTTGCCAATGGAACAACGGACGGCTCAAAATCCAGAATTCCAGACCTAATAAAAATTCCGAAAATGTCCATTCGTTTACTAATTTCCAGTAACAGATCTTCTGGAAGAAATTTTTAAATGATATAAGAGAAGGAAAAATTAATTATGAATAAATAAGATGTGAAATAAGAGAATAAGAGAATATTCCCTCGATTAAGAGATCAAATTTTAAGCCACTGGTCTATCACCGCTTCGACATGAATATTATCGACCTAAAAAGTGGTCAGTCGTAACCGAAACTAAACAGTTCCGAAATAAAACCAGCCTACAACACGTAATTGCCTACCGTTTAGTTCGCTATTCGCAATCACAACCCGCGAATGGGCAATATAGAACCGCCGGGGTAAAAGAGACCAGAACATAAAAATTTGGGTCAATTTCCACAATTTAGTTTCCTCGGGTTATTACCACTATTTTGTTTCTGTTATAATACTCTCTTCTCATATAAACTAGTTTACCCGGCATGCTTCGCTCTGCTTCAAGCTTCAATAAATAAATTATACTATGTAGTGAAGACTGCGCGTCTGCAGATAATTATGGCAACATCCAAATACGTAACCCTGTGCCCTACTACTGATTTAAATGTGGACGTTTATGAGGTTGGATGGATGGATGGATGTTTGTTACTATTTCACGTAAGAACGGGTGAATGGATTTGTATATTTTTTTTTTACAGATATTTTATAATCTGTATAAAGGATATTTTCAACCCTCTCTGAGCCAAGGTTTTCAATCCACGCGGATGAAATTGTGAGCGGGACCTAGTATATTATACAGGATTACCTGTAAAACACTAGCAACCTTGCAGCACTAGGTAGCTAACACCATAAGCAACAACTTTTGTTCTATGACTTCGATTGTTGCTATGGTGTTAGCTACATATTGCTGCGAGGTTGCTAGTGTTTTACGGGTAGCCCTGTATAATCTCCGCATTTTTCTTTAATTCTAGAAAAACTTCCAGACTTAGGGAAAATTGAATCACTACATGTAACTTCATCATAGAAGAAAAGTTTTGACGGCTTTAAGGAAAACTTCCGATTCCCCTCCATTAATTTCCGAGTCCAACTATTTTTATACGTCACAACTTTAAACTTTCTCGGCATAAATAAGTACTTTGTACGTTTCGTTTGAAGTTGTTTTAAACGTGTCATTCTATTTCATAACATTTATACCTAATATGTATATAAATTAAAACTATAGTGAAACTATAATGAAACTATAATATCCCTTCTGTCTACAATCAGTTAACGAACCACTGCAAGGTCGGGTCTCCTACACAATGAGTGGGATGTAGGCTTTAGTCCACCACGCTGGCCTGCGGGTTAGTGGACGTCACATGCCTTTAAGAACATTATGGAGAATTCTCAGCCATGCAGGTACTTTTAAGAAAGCCATTGGTGCGTTCACATTCGCAACCATTCTCAATTAAAAGCTTCAATTAATGCGAAATCAATCAAAATTGTGCAAAAATAATAATTTTCGAACTACCATTAAAATGCCTTCTCTTTATTTCCGAGAGATGAGGTTGTTCTACCTTATTTCTCGGACGTAAATATGATAGTAAATATCGGTGAATTTCCAACTCGTAATTAACGTTTCGTGAGTTATTTTTAATTATCTGTTTTCAATTATTAATGGTTACGTCATATTATTGAACTTTTTTAATTACAAAAGTGATGAATATTGTAACCCAGAGAGTAATGATTTGACCTCTTTCTTGAAATAAGTTACGATATGTACATTTGAAAACCAGCTATTATCTCTTGTTGTTTTACGGTGATGGAAAACATGGTAAGGAAACTTGCATGTCCGAGAATTTTTCATAATGTTCTCAAATGTATGTGAAGTATAGGTATCAGCCCTCTATTAGTGCGTTCGTAAATCACCTTTACGAACGCACACACACACACACTCACACACAAGCGCGCGAGAGATAGAGAGTAAGAAAGAAAGTAAGGGTGTAAAAAGCGCTCTCCTATAAGGCTGGCAACGCACTGGCGACTTCTCTGGTGTTGCATGTGCAGTGACCTCCTACCATCAGGTGGCTCGTCTGCCTGTTTGCCTGCTCCTTTTTATGAAAAAAAAAACAAAAAGAAATAAAAAAATGTGCGAACACTTGGACTAAAGAATACAACTCGTTGGGTAATAAAGGAAAAACATGGCGTCTTACAAAAACGGTGGGCCGTTACAAGAAGAGCACTTACCCTTAACTCATGTTTTCCTTATAAGGGTGGTCCATAAATTATCACTGTGCAAAGAATCACCCTTTCTGTTGCTCCCTTATTATGAGTAGGTACTTATATAAACAAAAGCTTGTTAATAAAAGGACAACCGGTGTTCGCAGCTTTGTTATTTTTACGCTTATTATTTTGCGAGACATTGTACAAATGTATCTTCAGCAAATAACTAGAGTCACTGTAATGAACCTGGGGAGACATCAACTCCTCCCTGGGGGCTGATTCTGTATGACCATTCAGATTTCGTGCCTATATCGTGTGTCATCCAACCATATGTCATTTCATGAACTCGGCAGGACAAGGAACCTTAATGGAACCTGAACACAATAGACTGTCACGATATTTGACTTAAGCTCTTTTTGACTTTTCATCACGGGTAAGACACGACATTGCCGCGATACGAGTGTGAATGATCATACAGAATCGGGCCCCTGGTTGGTACCGCCAACCCGCTGTAAATCCACAATGTCATGTTCTCTATGTCTAATGTTGGTATTGCTAGGTATATTGGTATAGTGTTGGTTTGACTGACCTGTTGGCCTAGTGGTTAGCAACCCTAACTACCACACCGGAAGTCGTGGGTTCGATTCCCACCCAGGACCAATATTAGTGTGATGAGCACAAGTGATCTGTGTCTGGGTGTAAATTATCTATATTAGATTGTATTTAAAAATATATATTATGTATGTTTAGCAGCTATCTGGTTACCATAAAACAGACTCACAGCCTACTTTGGGATCAGAAAGCTGTGTGTGAGTTGTCCCAAAATATATTTAAATTTATATAGTGGTAGCAATGCCTACAGAGGCATGCTTGCGTTAAAAACTTTATTTAAAGTGACTATTTTAGCCGCCATAAACCGCATCGACGTGTAACTTCAGACAGGACACCGATCCCTGTCCTAGTGGCACACACCAATGAGTTTCTTAAGAGTTATGTGCGCTTTGTAAATTAATATCACCTCCTCTTCTATCGCAAAAAGAAAATTTCTAGGAAAATGCAAGAGACGTTTTCTAATTATTATTTTTTTGTTAATAGAGCAAGCAAACAGACAGACGGGCCACCTGATGGTAAGTGGTCACCGTCGCCTACTGACACGTGCAACACCAGGGGTCGCCAGTGCGTTGCCGGCTATGAAGGAGAGCTTTTTATGCCCTTCTTGAAGAACCCTATCTTATATTCCCAAAGCCATGTGAACTCCACCAGCCCGCATTAGGTCAATGGACTAGTGCTTACATCCTTCTCATGGTGAGAAGACCCGACCCCACAATGGGTTACTAATGGCTTACAGACAAACTATCACGTATCTAAACGTATCACGTACATAAACTATACCTCATTGCGATTTTGAATTAACAAGTAGATTTCAGTTAACAAACGTTGTACCGATGTTTCATACGAATGCTGCATTAGCATTGTTCGTTTTGTACTACTACTACGCAATGCAGCTATAATTTGGTTTCCGATAACGTCATATATTCAAGCGCGCATAACCCCGCTGCTTTAGTAGATACATCGCATGCGATCGGAAAAGTTAAGCAACGTTGGTCGCGGTCAGTACCCTTAGTCTGAGTTTTAGCGATACAGAAACGAAACGTTTTTGCGTTTCGTTTCGGATAGATACGTAATTCATACACAGCTTACTACACAGGAGTCCGCAGTGTATCGTAATAACAAATAGAGGTAAAAGATTTTTAGAGGAGTTAAAAAATTTAAAATCAAATTTTTGTATGGAGTGAAAGATATGAATACTTATCGTTAGACATTATAATACTAACAATTAGTTAATACCTACGGAATAATATTAGTTCGAAATTTTACAGTGCATTACGGCCAATTCACGGTCATTATGTTTACACTGTGCATTTTCGTCTGGTAAGCTGTGTATGTGTGCGTTTCGTTTCGGAACTGCTAAAACTCAGACTAAGAGTACAGTACCTGGATCGCTAGTGGCCAGTGGACATTAATTAAAAAGTATAGTGTTAAATCTAAATTACTATTATTATTATTTTGTTTCATTTTCATGTTTTTTGTTAATTTAAATGCTCTTAGTTTGATTAATTTTTAGTAGCGGCACTCGGGGTACATACTTCCAATCCCACTCTACACCTTATTGAGAGGGAGTGCATGGGCGGAGTCGTGGGTCCGCTCTGCATCAGCAAAGGCTGAGGAACTCCTTTTGCCCACTTTATATTTAATTTACTATCCCTCTAGTTTTTGTAAATTTGGAACTTGTGTGCAATAAAACATTATTTTATTTATTTATTTAAATTTTGTACCCCCAACGGTGCTGCCCCATAGCGGATGTTTTTTAAACCTTCAGAGGACGGGCTCATTACTTCGTTGTGCTATGAGACTTAGAAGCCTTATAAAACGGACAATGTGATATTAACAAAAATTTCAACAGCTTATAAAAGCAACCAATAGAAAAAAATCGTTTATCGTACGAAAATGGGTAACCCTAAAATACTCGTGAAGTCACGTATAATCAGATAAGGGTAGGTAACAGCTGGACTACTTCGCAACACAAGCGCTGGACTATAAAGGGTTTTTCTTTTTCAGGCATCCGTACCCAAACGGCGCCTACAGACTATTTGTTAAAGTTGTGTAGTTCGACCCTCTGTTTTTTACCACTTATTATATTACTAGACAGTGCGCGCGGCTTCGCCCGCGTGGATTTTATAACTTGCGGTTATTGTGACTAAACCATGATAGTTAGATATCTGCTCTCGCGGACTTTTTTATAGATCTTAATAAGACCTACAAACCCGCAGTACATCATTTTGTTCTCCTGTCAATAGTTTTTGCAGCGTACACATTTAGGTTTTCGATTAAATTTTCTTACGGATCCCTAATTTTTTTGAAAATAAAATATAGCCAAAACCTTTCTCTACTATCCAATACTGAAAGAATTTAGAAATCGATCTAGTAGTTCCTGAGATTAGCGCGTTCAAACAAACAAACAAACAAACAAACAAACAAACAAACAAACAAACTCCTCAGCTTTATAATATTATTAGTACAGATATAGATTATTGTAATAATATGACGCCTGGAGCATACTCCACCACGCTGCTCCAATGCGGAGAAACGGGCTAGTGGCTAACCCGTGTTGGATGTTTTCAAACCGCCCATAGGGCCTCTGACAAGGTTTAACGACTGCTATCGTATCGATAACAACCGGGACCGACGGCTTAACATGCCCTCCGAAGCACGGAAGCGCGCGTATAATTTGCCACTAGCGGCCACCCATCCAGGTACTGACCGCGCCCGACGTTGCTTAACTTCTTCAATCGCTTGTTTTTTTTTTGCGCCCAGACAAATTGAAAAGGGCTACCCTCCTTGGAACGGGCTGGAGGGAATTGATAAGCAACGGGGCTATGCGCGCTTTACTGTCATACATTTAGCGGCCGTAAATGCTGAACTAGACTTATCTGTCGTGAATAAAGCGGTAGTTTGGTTTCTATGCGGTCACATTCGAACTCACTTTGAATCCATGGCAATATCTGCACTTTGCATCGGCAGTATCCAATACCACTACGATCGTTTGAAGCGTCGTTCAAACAATAATTTTACTGCAACGATACCGACTGCGCACTGCGGAGTTCTAAGAGTTTGGATTGTTTGTCAGTAACCCATTAATGACCCACTACAAGATCGGGTCTCCTCTCACAATGAGAGGGATGTAGGCTTAGTCCACCACGCTGGCCTACTGCGGGTTGGTGGACTTCACACGCCTTGGAGTGCATTTTTTTTGTGAGTTCTCAAGCATGCAGCTTTCCTCACGATATTTTCATTCACCGAACAGCAGGTGATATTAAATTAAATAAAACGCACAACTTTTTAACCAAATCATTGGTGCGTGCCACTGGAATTCGAACCCGGACCCCTCGATTCGAGGTCAAATTCTAAGCCACTAGGCTGTGACCGCTCTATTGTATTGTATTGTTTAAAAGTAAGAAATTTTCTTACCAATTTTTATGACCAGTGTATTTAACATATAAATAGCAATTCAAACTATTTTTCAAAATCTTCTCTTTCTCTCTCTCTCTCTCTTAGTTCCTCTCTCTCCTTTACGACAATATTTGTTTATCGCCAAGTTAACTCTCAAACAGTATCGTCCGGGAAAGCCCGCAGTGCGTAGCCGACAACGGCGCACAATCGACATTGTTCGCACAATCGCGATACTACCAGCCGATACAGTCTGAAGCGGCTGAGTGATTGCGCTGTATGTTAATGTGACCAAAACACAGTTATCGGCTATCACTATTATTATAGCCCACAATTCAAGTAAAACTGCCTTCATGACTCAAGCCACTGCTTGTATTACGAAGATGCTTTTACTTAAATTGTATACGAAAACGCTGTTGAACTGCTACACCTAATCCAACCACAACCAATAATAAAAACATGACCACAGTTATCGACTAGTTGTTGGATTCATGAAGGCTGGTGCTTCTTAGGTGTGTGTGTGTGTGTGTGTGTGTGTGTGTAAAGAAATACGTAGGTATACAAGCATTATCGCTCTATTTGTCACCTGTTAATTAATTACGGTCAAGCGGTGACAGCCCAGTGGCTTAGAATTCGACCTCGAATCGAGGGGTCCGGGTTCGAATCCCAGTGGCACGCACCAATGACTTTGTAAAAAAGTTATGTGCGCTTTATAAAATTAAATATCACCTGCTGTTACGGTAAAGGAAAACATCGCGAGGAAACCTGCATGCCTGAGAGTTCAAAAAAAATGTTCTCAAAGGCATGTGAAGTCCACCAACCCGCATTAGGCCAGCGTAGTGACTAAGGCCTACATCCCTCTCATTGTGAGAGGAGACCCGACCCTGTAGTGGGTCATTAATGGGTTACTTACAATTAATTACGCACACAAGAACGTGTTTACAAAAAATAATAATAAATTGATTAAAACACATACTATTATTTGCTGCTTAATTATGTTTTAGTTCTTTTTAGTTACACTGCATACAATTTATAGCGTTCACAAAAATATTTTTTCTTTTTTTTGTACAACTTTGTACATTATAATTATTTTTAGTGTGAATAAAATTTTATCTTCCTTTTTTGCTTACAGCAGTTTACGATTTACAGCGTCAGAGCCTTTTAAGTGACTATAAAGCGTTTTACAAAGTTAAAAGAGCTATTTACAGCTGAAAAGGTTTTATAGGTCACCTAAAGATTCTACCCTCGATAGGGTGATTTCAGATTGTGTATCAATCTTGTTTTCAACAAAACTCAACAAAAAATAAATACAGAAATAATAACATTTAAAGCAAAGGTTAAATTATAAAATTAAAAAGTAAAATTGAAACTTAAATCTTATTGGTTATTTGATGAACAAAACTAAACACAAATCCAAATTTAGAATATCCTTTTTTGAAGTCTGTTAAAAATGTACAGCGATCTCCACGGATACTACACGTATTATTCCTCACCTGCAGTTCCAACTTTAAGAGAAAACTTTGCAAAGAAGTATCCTAGAAGAAGTTTAAAGTAGTGTCCTTAATGTGACCGGGCTTACGTAGAGAGGTACATTTTTAAACAACTTCAAAAAGACGGGTTTTCTCGACAGATTCATACTGGCAATTTCTACGTAGAACTATTCATAATATTATGTTGAAATTTGAAAATTTGTAGAGTTTGGATTTTTGTAGGAAGGTTATTTTTTTCTCTTTGTTTGCTGTCCACAGACTCTGGGTCCGTGCTTTTTTTGCATCATTTTGCTTGTTTGCTTTTCTTACGGATATGCTCCAGAAAAAGTTCTTTGTTGCTTTTGGCCCGGTGTCTCCTTGGATCGTCCCGGGCGTTCCTTCAGCATTTCTGCTATGATTATCTCGTCGCTGTGACTGATAGCAGTGGCCAGGTTGTAGTCGTCAATGGCAGCTGTGTTTGCCTCTATGGCCTGTTTGATGAAGATTGCGATGGCGTCCTCGCTGACATGCGAGTAGTAAGTACACGAGCCTGTATATCTAGTGAACACGACGACTGCATGACACGCTATCAAGTAGGAAGGTTATTATAGTTTTCTTGGTGAAGTCAACACCGCCTTCTTTATAGCTAATCGTTAAAGAAATCCTTGCGATTCAGTGCATGAGAGAAGTAGGATAGTAGAGACAATTCTCTTATAGTAACCGTCATGAGTCGTGAGCACAGATTTATCAGTGGTAGGGATATTGTATACTTTCGGCCAATGTACAGCAGCCGAAAAAACGTGCTGGACCAATAGGCGACGCACACTGACGAACTGACGTTTGTCGAACCAATCGTGTGCACCGCAGCGCAGTCAATGTCAAACCGACCAATGAAAGTTCTGCTCACCACTCGTTACGGCAACTATAATTCTCTAACTACATTGTTAAACATAATTTACAACACAGCCAAAAAGAATATTAAAAGTTTAAAGATAGATCATTCATGAGCAGCAAGTTGTCGGATAACTCAATGGCTTAGAATTCGAGATCGAATCGAGGGGTCCGAGTTCGAATCCCAGTGGCACGGACCTGTGACTTCATGAAGAAGGTATGTGCGCTATATAAAATTAAATATCACCTGCTGTTACGGCGAAGGAAAACATCGTGAGGAAACCTGCTTGCCTGACAGTTCACAAAAAATTATCTCAAAGGTATGTGAAGTCCAGCAACCCGCAGTAGGCCAGCATGGTGGACTAAGGCTTACATCCCTCTCATTGTGAGAGGAGACCCGACCCTGTAGTGGGTCATTAATGAGTTACTGACACCACCAGGTAGGTTAAGCAAAGGCAGTTTCACATCGCCAGCCATGAAACTTCAATATTAGTATCGAAACCTATATAACCTCAAAGAACATAGGGTTCAAGTGAGGTCAACATCACACGAAGCATGAATATTAAGCGCTGTTTTTGAAGCCATTAATGGCAAGATTCAAAGTTCATCTCATATTCAGCCAGTGTATCGAAAGTTCTGGAAAGTTCCTTCACAATATCTTGTAACGTACCATATTGTTTTTCAAGACGGGCGAATCTGAAACAAGAAAAAATATACATGTAACTCTTTTAACGATTGTGCTTTAACACAAAAGAATAAATATTAATATTTAATTTTCTATGAGATGTAACTTATTGTGTAGGTATCGCTGGAATTCGTACCCGGACCTCTTGAGTAATAAACACAGCTTCTTAGCCACAGACCTATCATTGACATGCCAAAATACGATACAAACCCTAACAATGGAGCAGCGTGGTGGGAAACTTCATGTCTCCTTTAATAGGAGACGTTAAGCTAATGGCACCTATTACAGAAGTATGCGGGACGGTATAGAAATGCTTCTTTAAATGAAAATACCTAAGCAGCCAGGCATATCCATGATACCTTTTCCTGTAGAGAAATGAAAAGAATGTCTTGGAAGCATCCTTTGAATACTTCGAACATTGAAGCGTAACCTTTCGCGTTGTGAAGTTTGCAAACGCTGATAATAAAAAAAGAAAGAAAAAAAATTGCATTCCAGGAGTGCCGGCAGAAGTGAAAACTTATAAGATGTATTTTTTTGGTGATTTGGACGATAGTTCAATTCAATACAGTTCAATATGATGGGGATAAAATGAGAGAATAGGTTCATTTTATCCCCATGCTTAGTTTCAAAATTAGTTAACCCTATTCTCGTTACAAGATTTTGTTCGCCAATGTTATCAACGCAAGGAAGATTAATCTCATTAAATACTAAACATTTGCTCACACTGCTTTATCAACAGACTGTACCCAGCTGGCGACTACCTAATATACAGTGCCTTAGGGAAAATATAACGGATACAGTTCGCTCGGAAACCACGTTTCACGCATTGCGACATTATGCGGAAGCAGAATGGAATACGTCTGCGAATTTTAATATTTCTTTGGAGATTCTATTCACCGGAGACTTTTTTACCTTGGTAAATCATAAAACGTGCAAAGCCCCGCTGCTTGAGTAGATCGCAAGCGATCGAAAAAGTAATGCATTGTGCTGGATGGCTGACTAGTGAATTAAATCCGCGCTTCCGTGCTTCGGAGGGTACGTTAAGCTATCGGTCCCGGTTGTTATCGATACGATAGCAGTCGTTAAACCTTGTCAGAGGCCCCATGGGCGGGTTGATAACATCCGACAAGGGTTGGCCACTAGCCCGTTTCTCAACAAATCTTCATTGGAGCAGCGTGGTGGTGTACGCTCCAGATCTTCCCCTGTTGTTACGAGAGACTAGAAAAGGCACCCAAACAATTTTCTAGCAACTAAATTATTTTTTTTAAGCAATTTAAAACTTTTTTCAATATTTACATTGAACGCCCGAAGTTGGTAAATTACGCTTCGATCTAATCCTACTACTACTTATAAATTTTAATGCGAATGTTTGTGAGTATGTATGGATGTTTGTTACTCTTTCACGCAAAAACGGCTGAACAGATTTGCATGTAATTTGGTACACAGATAGACCATAACCTGGATTAAAACATAGAATATTTTTTATCCTTCTTTGCACCAAGTTCTAAAATCCACGGGCGAAGCCGCGGGCACAGTCTAGTATTATGTATACAACCAGTTCCCGGGACCGAGCGATAATCATTTCATCATCCATTTGGAACATTAAAACATCCCTTCGATAACCGAACAAATAATCAAACTAGACAATGTATTATCAATTTTGGTGTTGTTGATAACCGCAATAACATTTGATTCATTAATCACTAGTGCAATTAATTACACTTCATTACACATTGGAGATAGTTTATCTGAATTTGTCGAATTATTTCACTATCACCTTTTGCGGTATGTTTAAATATTGATGCTTTTGTACGTGGTGTGTCAGCAGCAGAAATGTAATTTATTCCTATTGAACTCATAGAGATAGTATAGTAGAGCAGGGAAGCCCGGCTTCCAACTGTCCTTCGGTTAAAAAGAGAGAGAAGATTGCCGTACCTTCTCTTCTCGCGCATGTGCAATTAGCGAGAAACAATTTTAGGTATTGAATATTATATTCGTTCTGATAAAGATTTTTGTCTTTGTATAAAATGAAAAATTTTATTCATTTTACAGTAAGTAGGTTTATCCGTAACATTGTCCTCAGCTTTACTTTTCTAATCTCAGTTACACTTCTAACCACTTAAGATATTTTCTTTATTTCTTCACCCGCTTTTCTTTTGAAGTCGTGAATATGATTTCGTATTCGCGTCACGACTCGTCCCTCGGTTGTTGTTGAAAGTTTCCGTCTTATTGCAGAAATTGGGACTGAGTGGACTTATGCCTTCTCTTTGGCTTTTTAACTCCCTAAAATTGCTAATGCGCTGAAACATTCTCACATTAACGTCAAAATAGCATAATAATACGCACTGACATACGACAAATTTTAATTTAATTAAGCAACTTTTGCGTGCGACTCGATAATTTCGACACAGGGTACGGCCTTGTCCTTGACCGGAGATCGGGCTCAATGGCGCGCCGTGGGAGAGACCGATTGTACATCGTGCAGTGGGCCAAAGTCGGCTTAAAGTCGGCAACGCGGCTGATGCGAGTGTTTAGTATTATCGCATCAGCCGCGTCGGCCGCTACCCACGGAACTGCAGCTTAAGAGATTGAGAGACCGACCAACACGACAAAAATTTCACAGAACTGTTTTCGCAAAAACAGGTCTCTGAATGGAGCTGTCCTAACTCACATGCGACAGTACGCAATGCCCACAATGTCGTTATCGTATGACCAACTTGTAGCGAGCGACCAATTTTGTCGTAAAACGACTGAGCAATAGTACAAGGGGTAAGTTTAAGATCCTACTTTCAGTCTAATGATCACCAACAATAGAAGCCTATAGATATATAGATAAGTCAATAGGAGCCTGCCGATGTATACAAGACAAAATGTCTGTTGGTTATCCGCTTAGCGCGGAAATCTCAAAACTTGACGACCCGAGTGGCTCAGTTGGTAAAGACGCCAGTGCGCTACGCGGAGGGTCCTGGGTTCGATTCCCAGCAGAGCAGAGATTTGAATGAGTTTAAATTTCTGTTTCTGGTCTGGGTGTGTTGTGTTGTTGTCTTGTGTGTGTCCATGGCGCCCACGACACAGGGAATCCTAGTGTGGGGCTATGAGTGTGAAGCGTTATTTATTTATTTATTTATTTATTTATTTATTTATTTTTAATGCAGATTCTGATAGCCTCACACTTCAAAGTTTGGAAACTTCGCAAACTGCTTAATCTAACTGTAAGTTTCCTATTTACAATGGGGTTTGCCGTTTCCATTGTGATAAAGTTAAATTCATCTATAGTGTCGCTAAGTATGGGAAACTACTTAGTTCCATAGTTCTTTAGTTAAATCCAGTGGTGTTGTGGCAGCGGCGGGAAACAATTGGTTTCAAAGTATAGTCGTTAGGTGTGGTATAGTTTAGTTTAAGAACGTTTCTACGCTTTATTTAAGTAGTTAATACATAGGTAGAACGCAAAAAGTTCCGACATATAACACTAACATTTGCATTTTATAAAACTACGACATTTTAATATAAAGTTAGCAACACACTTATAATTTTAACTACTTTAGAAAAACATCTAAGCGTCGCGGAAGCGTCGTCAGCTAAGAGCTGAAATTACAAAGCAATTTTCCAAAATGACTGTGAAAACGATACTTGAATTCCCTCCAACTACACTGTAATAGTTAAGTAGAATTCGCAAGCGCTAAATAATTTTACAAATAAATGCAAAACTCTTGTACCCAACAGAGTTTTGCATTTATTTGTGAAATTATTTGCTGTATCTCAGTAAATTTCAAATGAAGTCGAAATTCGGGCAGTTGAATATGGAGCAATTTCTAAGAGATAAAATCTATTCACAATGTTATGTTGATAAATGTGGGTACTCAGAAGCTTAACATAATTGGTTGCCTCTGTATTTCAAAGATATACATTACAAGACTGTGCCCGCGGCTTCGCCTGCGTGGATTTAAGAACTTAGTACAGAGAAGGATAAAAATTATCCTATATGTTAATCCAGGTTATGATCTATCTGTGTACCAAATTTCATCCAAATCTGTTCAGCCGTTTTTGCGTGAAAGAGTAACAAACATCCATCCATACTCACAAACATTCGCATTTATAAGAATATAATAATATAATTATAATAATATAATTGTAGGATAAAGGATACTTGACTTGGCTATGTGATAATAATTGCGTATTTGTATTCATATATTCGCGTCATATTTGACGAACCACAATGCAAATATTGAGAAATAGATCGTTTACACATGGCAGCCAAATAATAAAAACACTTGACAAGCGTGTGACAGTGAAAGGCAATGTCAGTGTTGCGTCAAAAAACTGACAAGTGTCAATTTTGCATGTATTTTGACATATAAAGCACCCACACATGGCCGATTGTTTACCAAACACGCAAATACCAATAACCAAGTTAAGTGACGCCATAAGAATAGTCATGTGAATGCGAATTCAATATTTATGAAGCTGTAAACCAGGAGTAATCCGCTGCAGAGTTGGGCCTTCTCATTTCGAGAAGAATGTAGGCCTTAGTCCACTACGCTGGCCTAAAGCGGGATGGAGTAGTTTACGTGTCTTCGAGAAAATTATGGAGAACAGTTAGGCATGCAGGTTTCCTCATGTTTCCCTTCACAGTCAGATAAATAAATAAATAAAAAAATCGAAATACACTTTGATTAACCTATTTGACCGATGCTTATCACCGGTTCAAGCTCGTACCAACTAAAATATAATTCAACCCTAATGTGAGGTTGTGGTTTCAGTAATTATAGTGTGAATGAGACTCAAATCAACTAAATAACACAGTCATTAGATTGACATTATTCTGGGTAATCAGAGTTTAGGTTTTACGTACCGAATATAGTCTGTGATGAGTGAGTACTTGATACATGATGTGAATCTTTGTCAAATAAGAACACTATTTTTATCTATGTATCTATCTATATTTATTAAAATAAATGGCGTTTCGTTAGTCTCGCAAAAACTCGAGAACGCCTGAAAAGGTTTGTATAATTTTGGTTTCAAAGCGTTCGTGTATTGTCAGCGGTTTTTAATTATGAATTAAACTCCGTAGGTAAGATATTTATTTCCTTTAAATAGGCAACTGTGACCAACATTTATCGGCTGGATCAATTATTTTATTAGTTTTCCCATAGCTCATTTTTCTTGGTGGCTATCCAAGAAATAAGCTATCTTTTAACAACGTGTCGATTTTCCGTACATAGCATAATGACATGCTGAATTCGAGCAAATAACACAGCAACTACACTATGGCTAAACCGGCTAATCATAGTTTAGGTTAAATGGGAACAACGTACCGAGTACATGCCATAATTGGAATAGAAAAAGACTGTTCACACCATCCACTAGCAGCGATACACTAGTATTCGCAGTATTAGTTTCCGCAGTAACTGTATGACCTTCATGTATTGTATTTGGAAGTTATATTAAGATACCTTATTTGAGACGAACATGAAAATCTCCGTGAGTAGCAAAGAGAATCGCATCTATTTATTTCCTCGTAACTAGTCATTACAGACTGCAGTTTTGATGTGTTTGTTTGTACATAATCTGCAATTACTAACTAAAATTGAAAACAAGCTGAATCTTTTCTGCTGAATTTTTTTATTTATACGTACGTCTAGCATCATCTGCTTTATAAACTTATATCATCTAAAAATTCTTAAACTCAAGAAAGCCCTAATTTTTCATATATGTTTTTTTATATTCAAACGAGGACATTCTTTTAAAGTCCAACGCTACTAATGAGGCGCACACCTAAGCTGGGAACAGACGTGGCGAGGCATACAAGACGCCTAATGCCTCGTTATGTTAAGGAGAATTGCTTACAACGAGGCAACGGAATATAGAGCGACACCATTTTAGTCTCTGGAATATTACGTAATACCAGCTTCTATGCGTTTTTACTAAACAGCAACAAACGACAGGCGATAGGTAAACTATAGTGGTTTTTTTAATATTTTTTAAAATATTAAAAAACAATACAAAAAATATATTACCTACTATTATAGCTGATCCGGCAGGCTTCGCTCTGTCAATTAATTTGACTAATATCCAAAGTTTTTTTTGAGTCACAAACTGTTCAATCCTTGTCAATGTTTGGTGGGTAATTCGAAATAAATCCACTGACTTTAATACTCTAACGTCAATTTGAAACGGCGAGGAGTTGTTGCGTTCGCACCGTGAAAGACAGACGTTCTGTGCTTCCTGTGTTCGTAACCTCCGCTGGTTAGCCGTGCTACCACATTTGCTTTGGTGACGCCCTTGCATCATCATCACATCATCAGAGGATACGCCCTGTTAATCGTCCAGATCGACTTGGATGTTAAGGTTGGTGGTTTTCCTTTACCCATTGACTTTGGCAGGGATTGTGTCTATCTCTCACACTACAAAACTCAAATACAGTCCACTCAGAAGCACCCCGTGCGACGTTCGCACACAAACTTTAAGTAAGGATTCCTTATCTTTTCTAGCAATAAATATAGCCTATGTTACTCAGGGTAAATGTAGCTTTCCTATGGTGAAAGAATTTCTGAAATAGGCACAGTAGTTTTTGAGTTTATTCATTACAAACATACACACAAAAATACAATTTTTTCTTCTTTATAATATTAGTGTAGATACATTCAATTTATCTACAATTTCAACATTTAATTTTTTTTTAATATTTATTATTTTTAATTAGTTAAACAACTTAAGAGGAGGTTCAATATTCGTTCGTTTATTTTATAAGTAATTAAAGTATAAAATCAAATACAAAAAAACTCTGGTTCGTCAATATTCTTGAGAGACTTATAAAAAAAAACACAATAAAAAACTAAGGTTATCAAGTGGTCTTGAAAGGCTCAAAAATAGTTGATTTATAGGCACAAGTACTCGTATAGACGCACCAATGATTTTTCCGCCTACATTACCCAGATAGACAATGTCACCAGACACTTAAGATAAAGCTATCGTGGGTCCGTCACTTACATCGTGTCACGTGTCAGTCGGTCCCAGAAGAATGGGATGATTGATGACTCTCGTCCATCAGGCCGATAAGGTCGTAGGACACTGGGGTGTCACCGAACTCGAGATTTAAGTGTGACGAGAAACGTTATAGTCAGTGTACCGAATAAAAATAAAAATAAAAAATGTTGTGACCACCTGCCTGGCGCTGTATGTACGTTCATGTATTCTCTTGTGTTATTTGGTAAACAATCTTGGCACTACTTTTTATTGAAAAAAAGTTTAAAATTGCTTTAAATAAATTATAGTTTCTAGAAATCTTTCTGTTTTAAATGACAATTTGTTTTTAAATTTTAATACATAATTTTGTGTCTGTATTATTTTTTAAGCGGAAATTAAAATAAAAAGACACGCTGAGATTGTTTAATAAAACTGGACTATAAGACTGGCGTTCTTTGCAGAAAATAACAACATTTTCATTTACAAAATATCAAAATTGAGCTGAAATCAAATTCAGTTCTTAAAAGTCGGTATTATATAATTCTTGAATACATTCGAGAACTAAATTACAGAGACTTTTACAAAAATCATATAACATACCGTAAAATCCACACCAACTCTTAATAACATTCATGACTTACTGTTTGTTTTAGTCTAGACTCAAAGCAAGTATTAGCAGATCCTTATTCGTTATTAGGCTCCAAATTTCATACTTTACGTGATTTATTGTCGCCATTATTCGAATCGCGTTTTCGAGGGCTGAAATAGTTGGTGGTCACGCTAGGGTATGATAATCGAGTTTTGGGCGGGGTATACCCGTGCCTAAAGCAAATCGATGTAGATTTGGGACGGTTAACGTTGCTTCTTCAAAGTCATCATCATCATAAATTATAATTTATTATAATAAATTATTATATATTATAATTATGTTATTATAATTCATGCTGATGATTGCTCTTAAAGTTTGTATTTCTCCAATGAAAAGGGAAAATCAGTAATCTAAAAAATATCACTAAAAGTGATATAACAGCAGTTCCCTTACAATCAAAGATCACCAAAAATAAATAAAAATTCCTTCGATTCTCCATCTTCTTTCTTCGAATCGCCTTTGATTCTCCAAGACAGCGGTTTTAGTCGCAACATATTATCATAAACTCGACATGTATTTCTGGATTCACAATGGATTTCTACAGTACAATGATATTAGTGTTCTAAATAGAACAATCAAAGACAAATTATGCAAGGTACTGGATGTAAGTACCCATGCAGATAGAGGACGGTACAATTTTACCCCACCAATTTTACCAAAGCATCCTTGTGTACGTATTCAATATCTTGAGATAAACAATCACACGTCGATAACAAAGTTATAACTATACGAGACTAGTTACAGTATGTAACAAAGTAAGGTAGAACAAAGAAACATACAACTACTTTTTAACAAAAAGTAGCCTATGTTACGCTCTAGCATTTCAACTGCCAAACTAGAGAAACAGACATTATTTTTCTTCAATGTCGTCATTTTTGTCATAATTCGTACAGTCGTTAGCAAAAGGATATAGTTCATTAGATTTTCTCATCCAAACCTCCCAAGCCGAAAACAAGACATGAAGAATAGGCTGCTTTACGACGGGTAGAGGCTGGCGGTATGGTACGATACCTCCCCGGACGAGCTCCTGTGGCCAACCTTCTTCTACGTATATTTCCTACATAATTGTTGTTAACTTCTTTTCACACAAAGGCTATCTAATCTAACTTTCGAGTGCAAAGGAAATTTGCCTTTGAAAATCTAATTTGCACAACATGTCACAGCTAAAAAGAACGCAATACGTTGCTACTATCGTACTGTCGTTCCGCGACGCGCACGTGCGGCACTTTATTACTCTGTAGTCTGCATATGAGGCATGAAATTTTATTTTACATCCTTACTTTATACTACCGTTACTTCATACAGATGTGTTGAATTGTCTTTTAAGTTTAAAATCTCAAGATATGAGAGCAGCTTCTTGAATTCTAAATGCGGATTGTGTATATTTTATAGTGGCTTTTACTGACGTCTGTTCACCTACACATTAAGATTAGCTTTAGGTTAGAGTAGAAAAATGTGACGATCATGTTCATTTTGACTTTAAACTATCTAAGTACCTATAGTCCTATATAGATACCAAATCCCATCCTTAATCCTTAATTAATCCAACTCCTTAACTTAAGTGGTCCTTAACTTTCGTAAATTTATGCCTTGTTTCTGGATTTTAATGATTTTTACGAGTATTGATTTGCTGTATTTGCTTACAGAAACACGGATATAGAAATTAATCTTACGTGATAGTACCATACAAAGGATTGTATTTAAATATTGTCGTTTTGTTTGATCAGTCGATTATGCTAACAAGGCCACACGTTGCGAATTTTAAAAATAGAGTTTAAAAAAGATAATTGTAGACAAAAGACTTTTTTATACCGCTCTATTAAAACAAAGCTTAAAAAAGACTTTTTAATAGAGAATTCTGCACACGTTTAATCGAAACCGCATTTAATCGAAATAATAACGCAGCTTCAACGCCGTCTCTTCGGAAACCGCTAATGTTCTTCTTGTGAAAGACGTTAAAATAAAATTCTTCTTCATTCTAGAAAATACCGTTATATGAAAGCAATTATTCTGCTTATAACGTTTTCATGGTAAATCTCTTCTAGAAATTGAAACTAATGTAAATTTAAAGCTTCACCAAGAAAGGTTACCTATGACATAAAACCACCACTACAAAATCTTCCTTCCTTTTAGCCCTTGGTAGTCCACTGCTGGACATGGGCCTCCCCTAATCGACGCCTATAAATACATTGTACTTTAAGTTTTAGGAAATAAAAGAGGCTTTATTATTATTTTTAATAATGAAAAATTATAGAATCTTTCATAACTTTACGGATCTAAAATATTAATACAGAATCTCATTAAGTTCCTCAATCGGGATGATGACAATTTCCGCGAAAATATACTTTGGTCGCTTTGATATTATCTTTGTAAGAAAGTTTTAAAGAAATTACACTGGGACTTGTCCATAACTTTGCTTTTACTGTTGACACGCTACAATGCCTATAAGGGACGTATTACATTTATTTACCTTGATTCGGAATCCAATAGATTATCGGCATTTAAGGTTTTTTTATTTAAAGATTCCCTGAATGTTATTATTTAATACTTATGGACCTTCGAAGAATTAATTCATTTAAGTGTGTACCTACAAGTAAATGACGCTATCGCCTACCTCTTTTAGGTTCATCTGATGGGTAATGATGGTTCAAATCCAGATAAAAAATGGCTGTCAATTCGCGGCAGCCTTCAAGACGTCCGAAAAGGTTTACTGAATATTCTGTTTAGCAATGCAAACCGGGGCAAAATACTTATCGTATATACGTTATGCCCATTCCACTTCCCGACTTACCCATTGAATAGGCACTGAGTGCAACTAAGCAAATATTTTTCTAAACCTATCTCTTTTAAGTCTTGGTATTTTCTTTCTGTACTTAGATTTTCCTGAGTAATGGTTACTTACGTATAAAGGTTTAGATGTTATTCAAAACATCAGTCAGAATCCTAAAACAGAACCAAAACAGTCCGACGAAACGCGAATAGAACCGAGTAAATGTAGTCAGTCCCTCGTTAACTATGTGTACATTATGAGTTGTTGCGAGAAGTTTTTTGAAAGCTAATGACCAATAAGTTTGGCTATAAATTGATGAATAAAGTCGTCGCCGGTCACAATCTTAATGTGTTGTTTACGTGAGTTCAATGTTAATGACTTTGTATTCATGTGGAAAGTTTTTATTGGCTGACTTTTTCAACAGGTTCAATTTAAAACTATATTTTTAGTCACACCATGGTAAACTTTATTAAAGTATTTTTTTAATTATTCCTTAGTTTTTGTCTTTTACTTTTATCTCACTTTCCATTATCTAATCACCTGTACAGCATACAGAAATTATTTTATATTTTTCAACCGTTAGAAAACATGTATTCTTAATGTAGTCTAGTATTGGAGCTGCGAGTAGAGTATACATGGCTAGCGAGTAGAGGATTATTTAGAAGAATAGAGGATTTTAGTTTTCACCGCAAAAGCCCCAGACTCCTTTGAGTATTTTTCGCTATTCCTCATAGTTTCGGATTTACCCATCCACGTATACGTGAAAAAATCACCCTGTATACTCCAGGCCTGCCAAATTTTAAAGAAAAAGCCATACCCAAAATTACGGGCTAAATGCAGCCAAAATTATAAATCTACTCGTTTTAAAGACTATTACGAAAACCACGTATACAATCATTCGACAATAAAATTCTATGAGCAGCGTATTTGCTAGAACATTATCTTAAAACAACTTTGTTATGTCCAACTCAATGCTATTACGCGGCAGTCGAATGTGTTTTGAGTCAAATAGAGCGTAAACAAATAAATTATGGAGTTAAAGCTTTTCTTCGCCAATATAACTTCTCGGCATGACATAAAAGACGCTCCTATTACACAACTTGGACGTTGAGGAATTGAATCAATAATAATTGACTTAGCTGATGCGGTATAGAACAGTCGATTTAAAAAGTATAATTGTTAGAGACGATTATTACTTTGATGTAGCGGTTATAGCCCAGTGGCTTAGAATTCGACCTCGAATCGAGGGGTCCGGGTTCGAATCCCAGTGGCACGCACCAATGGCTTTGTAAAAAAAGTTATGTGCGCTTTATAAAAATTAAATATCACCTGCTGTTACGGTGAAGGAAAACATCGTGAGGAAACCTGCATGCCTGAGAATTCAGAAAAAAAAAGTTCTCAAAGGCATATGAAGTCCACCAACCCGCACTAAGCCAGCGTGGTGGACTAACGCCTACATCCTTCTCATTGTGAGAGGAGAACCGACCCTGTAGTGGGTCATTAATGGGTTACTGACATTACTTTGATCGACTAGTCAATTAGCCGATTAGTCGGTTGTACAGTTGCCTACTATACAGTCGATCATGGTTTCGGAGATATAAGTCGCATCCTGTTTGTTTATTTTTTTGTTATATTTAATTCAATGGACTGCAGAAAAAAACAATTTATTGAAAATACATACAAAGTAGTGCTCTTTGCCGATTATTCGTCGACTAATCACCGACTACAATAGTGGCTAGATAGTCGGCTTCTCTAAATAGGCACAACTCTAATTATCTTCTTCCTAGTCAGCAAATTTATGTGCATACAAAATAATATCGTATACCCGCATGAGCTGTTCAACCGCTAAATAAACTTCCATCCTTTTACGTAACAGTTAACAAAACGTATCCGTTTCTTTCCTTTCCAAGTTGTCAAGACAAATAGCGTCTGCAACTGAAACTTCTATCTCCACTAACTCTTTAGTCGCTGCGTCTACATTTACAGTTCTAGAGAAGTTACATGGACTTCAATATGGGCTTCAAGAAAATTAAAATTAAATCGAAGACGAGAAGACGAAAATGAAAATAAAACTTTATTTAAATTTTTGCATACAATTTATGGGCACATTATTGCATCCACACAATGCATAAATATAGTTCTTCTTGTTCTTAACACAATTTAAAAAAAATAACATACAGACGAATTGAGAACCTCCTCCTTTTTTTGAAGTCTGTTAATAAGTAGGTATTGTATGCTGTTAATGATTTTTACTCTGTTCAATCTTTTTACGTGACGGTTAACAAAATGTATCCATTCCTTTCCTTTCAAAGTTGTCAAGACAAATATCATCTGCAACTGGAACTTCTATTTCTACTAATGCTATAGCCGCTATGTCTAAGGAGTGTACGGGATATTTGCAGTTCCACTGCAGAGAAGTCCATGTAACTTGGACTTCAATGTGGGCTTCGAGTCTGAGTTACTTGAAGCAGTAGTTTAGCCAAACTACTAGGCTTTGAGAACTTTCAAATTTCAAACAGTTTCATGGTAAGTAAAGAACATTTCATTATTTAAGTCAAACCTGCTGAGTGCACCCGGTAAATGTGAAAAAATAATTCTATTAGAATTAATAATTGATGAAAAAAGCAATAAAGAAATATCGAGTAAAACCATTAAAATTTTGTTTACTGTCAATATTTTCTATATATAAGTAAAAATAATAAAAAATATATTATTATGATTTTATTTATGTTTCTTTGTATTAAATTTACTTAAAAAAATATTAACGTCACATAGTCACCCCATATTGAAACAATTTTACTGCCAAGGCGCGTCAGTCGATATTAAACATCAAACAGTAAATCAGTAAGGGGTTTGCAGCCATAGCCAAAATGAATAAATAAGTAAAGGAACATTCGTTTTTCTGTCATTGAAATTTTAAGTGCATTAACCTCTCTTTGTAACTTCAGAGAACGTTGGAAGTGCTAACATAGCCGAACGTATCATTCCCCACACATGGCGCGCTTGCTTGGTGACAGTTGCAGATGGCACTATTTACGACTCGAATTTATTGCACACGATTTTATTCTTCATTACACATATGAAGAGCAATGACCCCTAAGCTGTGGTAATAAGAAATTATCACGAATTAATGGATAAATAGAACCACAATTGAGTAGCAAATGCAATCAAATCCCTCAAACAGAGGAAATTCTATCTAAAAACATAATCTTAACTAAAACCTACAATTTAAGATATTCGCCTCGAATAAATTCAATTTTCTTTATTAGCCTGAATAAAGGATACAATAAGGTCAGTATACCTCCCCAGTGGAAACACGAAACGTGGTAGGTACTATACGACCGGTTAAGTGGCGGTAAGCCACCTCCTCGGGCGAGCTCCTACTAATTTTCGTATCATTTGCCAACCATCGTGTTCTTTTTTCGTTTCATCCCTTATTATCGTACATTAATATTCGTTGACATATCCAAGGACGGTTCCGGTGGCAGATATTTTCATGTTGTATACAACTTCCTTGTTTTCTTATAATGAGGGCAAATACAACAGTCGAACAAAACAAACAGCCGGGAGTTGCGACGCTCTCAAAATTGAATAATGTTTAACTAGGTTTAGCGTATGGGTTGCAAAAAATTCACTCATAATATGTACTCTACTTAGTATCGATATGGGCTCTCTATGACTTTTTTCTTCCATTTAGGCGACTTGTGACGTACTGGTTGACAACCTGAGTGGCGCAGTGGTTAAGGGTCCTGGGTTTGATTTCTAGCGGAACAGCGATTTGAGTGATGAGCTTAAATTTCTTTTTCTATTCTGAGTCTGTGAGTTGTTGTCTTGTCTTGCGTTTAAAAATTCGTGAAACCTATTCAATCAAGCTGCTCAAAAATTTTACAAACTTCATGTATTGTATTCCTAATGCATTTTATTTAAGAATATTAGAATTCGTGCATTCTTCTCGATATAAACGTTAACTGTGCCAAATTTCAAAATGCTCCGTTCGCGTAGTGAGCGTAACATTGTACCCAAAATCTTCGCTTCACGTATTAATATACGACTATGTATAAGACGATGATGAGACCCACACAACGATTAACCCCTTACTAATACCAATTATTCGATTAACTTATTATATCGAGTAAATCGATGTTAATGACCGTCTCGATCCTGGGATCAACCCGAGCCCGTTATTCCAAGCTTTACTGGTAATTAAGGAAATCCTTATAGGACTGAATCCTTATTTGTGGTTATGGATTACTGCCAATTACTGTAGCGTTTAATAGCGATGTGCGGTGATAGCCCAGTGGCTAAGAATTCGGCCTCTTACCGGGGTCCAGGTTCGAATCCCAGTGGCACGCACCAATGTGTAAGAAAAGTTATATGCGCTTTATAAAATTCAAATATCACCTGCTGTTACGGTGAAGGAAAACTTCTGCTTGGCTCAGAATTCTCCACAATTTTCACACAGGAATGTGAATTCCACCGACCCGCATTAGGTCAGCGTTGTGGACTAAGGCCCACTCTTCTCATTGTGAAGGGAGACCCGGCAACGGGTTGAAGACAACGACAACGTCGCGTCATAAGCAATATAGTTACATCCATACTTCAAAACATAAAGTTATTACCTGAAAATTTGAGCCAAAACCCCAAACACTAAACCGACGCTAATCATAAAACCACGTCATAAAATATCATAGCGATATTCAAACCTAATTATAAGGGAGTGGATTCAAATGACATTATTTGCATATGCATGTTTCCGCGGCCGTCATGTGTGTGCATATATGCTAAAATACGGGTTAAACCCGCGCGTGGAAATTGGCTGGGTTTATTTATAAGAGAATTAACCGTCACGTTAATTGTGGCTTTGCAGAAAAACGTTCAAAACTTACCTTATGTAAATAGCTCTATATTATAGCTCTATATTATATTAGCGATGCTCTAGATCATATTCTGCACACCCTACCTTTCTCTCACTTTTCTCTCTACTCTTCAACTCCTAACCACTTGGTTGTCTGGAAGAGATCGCTCTTAGCGATAAGACCGCCGTATGTGCATTGTCCTATTTTTGTTTTTTACTGATTTTATCTTTTATGTTCGATTCTATCTTTTATTTTTTATATTGTATGTTTCTATCTGTGTGTGTGCAATAAAGAGTGTAAATAAATAATAAATAAATAAATAGTTCAGAACCTTTTTGTTACATGTTTTAAGATGCTTGTTTGAAAAAGCCTATGGATACCCTTACGACGTACGACAACCTTATCGCATATATTTGTCACATGTCAGTGCGTATTTTAAAACTTATCGTGTGGGTTGGTCGGTCGGGTATGACGTCATCCCATTAGGACCTTTACATAACATATTTCATGGCGAACCACAATCCACTTGGGAAAAAATTGTTTGAAGAGGTTTTGTTTCACTAAAAAGTAACATAGCTGTAATGATAAGGTATCTCAATTACGATATATCTACGAGCTTAAGCAAAAAAAAATCAATAAGAGTGTCAAAAAATTAAAAACATGCCACCAATTCGGAGACTTATATTTTAAGTCGCTTAACGGTTGTTAGGGTAATTTTCTGACTATGGTATCCCTAAAACTTTTACGCATTTCTTATTTTTAATGAATAAAAAATTAAGGCCATTTTTTCTTTCTCTTTGGTACAGTATCATTGCGTCTCGTCATAAAAAGTCTTAGGTACATGGATATGGGTCATACATTGACCGCGATCTCGTTACCCAGAAGCAGATCTCATATCTAAGTGGGTGCTTGCCTCTCTTAGGGCTCATTCACTCAACATTCTTACAGGTAAAGTGCCTTTATTAGCTATCCAAGCTCTGACTTGTACGGTAAGAAACAGAAAATAAGTTACTTAGTTATTAGAAGTTACGTAGTTACGTTATTTAGTTAGTTACGTAGTTATTTAAGTTACTTTGTGACACTTTTTATTAAAAGCATGTTTTTCAATTGTATCTATAGCCTCTCTCACTCAGCCTTTGAGTATGAAGTTTTTGCAACAATTTTGCAACGCTTCACACTCATAGCCCCACACTAAGAATCCCTGTGTTGTGGATGGCATGGAAGCACACAAGACAGAAACACACACACCCAGACCAGAAACTGAAATTTAACTTACCTTTCAAATCTCTGTAACACTGGGAATCGAACCCAGGACCCTCCGCGTAGCGCACCGGCGTCTTTACAATTTGCGCCATACCACTCAGGTCGTTTGGGGAAAGCATTTTGTATTTATCTTACTGTCTTTCTACTTATATAATATATACCACATCCTTTTCTAAGCCTCCGAGGGGTGTAAAGTAAAAAGTTTCATTATTTCGTTAAGAACACCTCCAGTCCTCCCCTTCGAGTAACTCAATCAATGATTAACGGTCACTAAAAGCTCCGCCATAACTTAGTTTTAAACTTACGAAGCTTTTATCCAGCCTTTGGTGTCACTCCACTATTGATTTATTGTACGTATGTAGAGCTTTCGAAGTTTATTAGTGGGATGAGGAGGTTATATATAAATTAAACACAAAATTTGATTATTATCTGTAAGCCATTAATGACCCACGGTAGGATCGCGTCTCCTTTCATAATGAGAAGGATGTAGGCTTTAGTCCACCATCATTTACTTGTCTCAGTGACTTACAGCCAACAAAGTATGCTTATTTACTTATCTCTGGCTATCTCTGGTTGAATAAATTCGTCCTCTGGTACAATGGGGCGAAAAAGTCGATAAGTTGACTTTGTGGCTTCTCATTTCCGTTTGATGTAGGTATTGTCTCTTGCTTTCGTGATGTTGTCTTTCCGAAGATTGTGACTTTGAATATATTTTCTTTAAATTATCGCAAGATTTTAACTCTTCGTGGATTCTAAATTTCAATATACGATATTTTCTTTAAATTATCGCAAGGATAATAACTTCATCTGTAAAAAGTCAAAATTTTTTTTTTCTTATAAAAAGAGAGCCCTGGTTGAAATTTAATAAAAATGCCGCTATCTTTTACAAACTTACAATCTTGGCCTTTCAGCGATATTTTATTAGAGTAGAAGTAAGGACCTAAATATAAATAATTAACGGTCCATTTCTAATATTAAATAAAAAATAAAGACGTACAATAATACAGCTTCAACGAACAAATTCTATTCTAACATGAAAATTGCAACATTTGTTTGAGATCTACTATTGACTTCTTTATTTGGATGACAGCAAAATTCACAACATTTTTCACTCAATGCCACAGCACAAATTTACAAAATAATTGTAAGTATTCAACAATTATTTTAGTGCAGAGTTAGTTACGCTCAACATTTGACACTAAATTATGAAACATACATATTATATTCCCGTAGGTATTTAAAAAGAGGCATTAATTATGCCATTATTCTAGTTAACTACTAGTTTAGTACAGAGTTAATTACATTATGAAATATGTACTTATTCCCGTCGGTATTTAAAAAGGGGCATTAAATGATGAAAGTATAAGTAGTGTTGCCGCATAAGTAGTGTTGCTGCATAAGTAGTGTTGCCAACAAATTAGCAGTTCTCATCGCTAATAAGCAAACAGCGCGCAACATGTGGGACAAACTCAATTTGCATTGTAATCGCGAGCGCCCGAAAATAATTAATTTAACAGTTGACACGAACCCCGCTAACAGTATTAACTTACTGTTTCTTTATGGAAATGTTGTGGGTAGATGCTGATATTTTTTATATAAGGCCGGAAACACATTTACGTGTCGTGACGTGTCGTGACAGCGGTGATAGCCCAGTGGCTTAGAATTCGACCTCGAATCGAGGGGTCCGGGTTCGAATCCCAGTGGCACGTACCAATGACTTTGTAAAAAAAGTTATGTGCGATTTATAAAATTAAATATCACCTGCTGTTACGGTGAAGGAAAACATCGTGAGGAAACCTGCATGCCTGAGAGTTCACAAAAAAAAAGTTCTCAAAGGCATGTGAAGTCCACCAACCCGCAGTAGGCCAGCGTGGTGGGTGGACTAAGGCCTACATCCCTCTCATTGTGAGAGGAGACCCGACCCTGTAGTGGGTCATTAATGGGTTACTGACAGACGTGTCGTGACGCGCCAGAAGCACATTCTTTCATACATTTATTGTTATTTTTAGAGACATATTTGTAGGTCGTGTCGTGTCGTGTCGCGATTTAGGGAGACCTGTGCCAACAGTGGGCCATGAAAGGGTTACAGCCAACCAACCATGTAATATGTATGAGTATACGTATTTGTACGTATACACGTACAAATATTTCATCTAAAACATTAATGAAAAGTTCTGGCGCTGAGTTAATTATGCTGTAAACATCTGTTGCGCCTTTATGCTAATTGAGTATGTCACGCGAAATGTAACTTTGTTTTATTACGAAACAGGCGACTGTATGAATTTTCTTTCAAATTTAATTATTCTATGTTTAAATTTTGAATTCTAAATGTGGTGAAGGTTTGACGTTTAACTTTACCATTTAATAAGTATCTTGTTTAAATTTTGTGGTTACGAAAACTAATTGAGATTGTTCAAATATAAAAGTAATCTAATACTACTTTTGTATTTTAAAAGTAAAAAGAAATAACTTCCGATTAAAAGAGACCCCAGTGGATAAAGATTCGGTCTCTAACTCGAAGGGTCCGGGTTCAATTCCTAGTGACACGCATCAATCATTTACTTAAAAGTGAGGAAACCTGCATTCCTGAGAGTTCTCCATATTTTTTTCTAAGACATGTGAAGTCCACCAACCCGCAGTAATCCAACGCGCAACGTGCTGGAAGGGCATTGTCGAACTTGTAAGTAGATAGGTACGTGCGTTTGAGATCATTATGGAGACAGGCACCTCACGGTTTCTTCTTCACCGTGTTACGGTGACATTAAATGCCATCAAAGACATAACTTGTAAAAAAAACCCAAGTCTCGCAACTCAGTTCTTGCACCGTAAAAAGTTGTGAGATCCATGTATGTATCCATAGATTCACTTGACCATCACATGAAAGCACAATGTATCTCACACATATTACATAAATTATTATATCAAATTTGATTGTTTACTGCCTTAGATATGTCCAACAAGATAATAATAAATTAACAAAAGACCTGACTCTTTTATAAACAACCAACATTTACCCGTCATTTTCTCGTGACGACTATAATAATTATTATAATGAAGAACAACAAAATGTTTTAGCGTCATTAAAGAGGCGGATGGACGGGTCTATTTGATACTAGCTATAATTACTGCTGAGGTTGATTAAACTTGAGATATTTATAATAATATACTTTATAAATATCTCAACTTTATAAAGTATAGTTTTGGATCGAAATGTAATCTTGATCGCTTCACATCTGCCAGGCGTTCCGGATATACTAAGTGGTACCTTATTATATATATATTATTATTATATTATATTATTTACCTTACTCTGTATTCAATTCTGTATACTCTGCCATTTCGTGCACCCTACCTACAACTTTCTCTCTCTTGCTTTAACTCCTCACCTAGACGGTTATCTGGAAGAGATGGCTCGTAGCGATAACACCGCCAATTGTGTTTTTCTCTCTCACGGTGTATTATTAACTGATTTTGTATTTATGTGCACAATAAAGAGTATTGTATTGTATTGTATTGTACCTTATCGTAGGATACGTAGGTAAATTAAATAAATAAATGAGGTTTTTGGGTAATGTAATTTCATGTCAATATCAATTAGAGATAATCTCTTGTGAAAACACGTCAAATTTTACCACTTCAACGCTGTATAATTTTCATACTTCAAACAATGTAGCCTCGCGATACAAAAGGCGGTACTTGGAATAACAAAAATGGGGTTGTAAGCACTAAATATTCAAATGTTTGTTGCTAGTGGAATAATAATAAATGTTAATTGCGCGATGAAATATTCTTAGTAATAACCACGCCATTTTCGTTACTTAATGAGGGTTTGTTGACGATTTCAGTGTAGTACTATGGCAAAGTAATAATTCATAAAATTAAATACATATAGGTCTACTCAAATAAAAGTATTGATTTTTGTTAGAACATAACAATATGATCCATTTACGAAGAAATTTTTAGGTAGTAGAGCCATAGTAGCTCGCCCGGGGGGTACCTTACCGCCTGCCTCTTAACCCGTCGTAAAGCAGCATGTTCTTCCTGTCTGGTGTTTCTGCTGGGGAGGTGTGGTTGCCGGGGATATTTAATATTTTATTTGAGGCGAACATCTCAGTCCTCATGAGTAGCATAGCACCCACATACAACATACCTATTTGAGGTTGGATAAGGCACAATAATAAAAAGATTACTAGCTAAATTAGTTGAAGCTATATTATTATGCGCTACCCTATTACTTTAGTGAAATTGACACAATTCTATTCATGAAAGCTGTTGTTCTAAAGGAATGGACGCGTTGTTTACTGTCAGCTGGGCGTGAAAGCCTTTGTTATCCATTGTTACTATTTCGTTTTCATCTATGACGTAACAGTTTATTTATACACTAGTTTCTGCCTTTTGGTTGGACTTCAGTGCCCTTAGTCTGGGTTTTAATAATGCCGCTACTACACACACATATATACGTAAATGATACACAGCTTACTACACAGGAGACGCACAGTGTAATAACCCAAATATTTACTATTTCGTTTTCATCTATGACGTAACAGTTTATTTATACACTAGTTTCTGCCTTTTAGTTGGACTTCAATGCCCTTAGTGAGTTTTAGTAATGCCGCTACTACGCACACACACATAGATACGTAAATGATACACAGCTTACTACACAGGAGTCGCACAGTGTAATAACCCAAATAGAGGTAAAAGATTTTTAGAAGAGTAAAAGAACTGTATGTGTGTGTGTGTGGTACCGGCATTACTAAAACACTACTAAGAGTACAGAATTCGAGTTAGTTTGTAATAAACAGTAGACTCAGTGCGTCGCATATAAAAATAGTTGCTGGCAACTGCTGGAAGAGATTTCTAAATGAAATAAGCAACACCCTTTTACGCCACTTACTTGTATGCTTTTTATTGTACTTACACAAATTATAAAACTTTCTGTGTACTAACTAACTAACCCATTAATGACCCACCAAAAGTCACTGCTGCTTGACACTACGACACTAGGGTTTGAACTCGGAACTCTGAAAGAGGTCGAGTTATCAGCCGCTGGGCTGTCGCCGCTTTTGAATTTTCTTATCTGTGTCGAATTTATTGGTGACGCGAAACTCTGCAAAGTGCAAAATTATTCATGAGACACAAAACTCGAGGAAAATCGTGAGGAGACATCGGAATAGATCTGGGTTTCTTATGTAATGCGCCGCGCCGCCCTTCCAGCAATAGAATTTTGAGGGTGACATAAAAAAGCTTGTTTTAAATATTTTGCAAAAACAAAGAATAAATGAAAAAGGATCCGCCTTTATTTTGTAGCCAAATGTCGGCTCTACTACTCAATAAGAATACCCAAGCATTCTGTGGTACGAATGTACACCGAACTTCCATGATTTAATAAAAAAACTTAGCATACCGTAATTAACACTATGCCCTTCACGTTTTGGTTGGGGATGTGTGGTTGCCAGAAATAATTAATTTGAGGCGAACATCTTAGTCCTCTTGAAACAGCACTCATAATCCCCAAAAGTTTTCATCTGTAATTTTTTTTTAACGCTTAACACTCATAGCCCCACAATAGGATTCCCTGTGTCGTGGGTGCCATGGACACACACGAGACAACAACACAACACACCCAGACCAGAAACAGAAATTCAAATTCATCATTCGAACCTCTGCTCTGCTGGGAATCGAACCCAGGACCCTCCGCGTAGCGCACCGGTGTCTTAACCACTGCGCCGCTCGGGTCGTCACATTTGACAGTGGATGTAGGAATTGTGGGTAACCTTGGACTGCAATGACCACTTAACTTCAGTGTCCCGAGCATGCAACACTACCGTCAAAGTATTTGTATAGTAAACATGTGCCATTAGTATGGGAAGATGTCAGACAGACTGACATATGACATACTAACGACTGACGTTAACCGTATGAATTTAACGATAGTATTCAAAGTATTTGTATAGTAAACGTGTGCCATTAGTATGGGAAGATGTCAGACAGACTGACATATGACATACTAATGACTGACGTTAACCGTACGAATAATTTAACGATAGTATTCATACTCATGGAACATTTTAACACTCATATACAATTACTCTTCCGAAATAAAAAAGTATCAGACAAATGTACGTTTGAACAATTTTCCAATGACTCATAATAATCATGAATACAATGTTAGAGATTATATGTAAGCTTGAGAGACACTCGGAGATACACTAAGCCTGTACACTTACTCTGGAGGCTTGCGATGACATGTGGTGACATATCAATTGTAATATTCCCTTGGAGACTAGGAATTTAATATCGGTCCCTATTATTATCGTTCTACTTCCCTTCTACTCCTGTAACCTTATGCGGGGATGGAGGAAAAAGGATTACAGGCCGCCATCCGATCAGGTGGACTGATGACCTGAAGACGACAGCAGGAAACCGTTTGATTCAGTGGCGTCGATTAGGCGAGGCCCAAGTCCAAAAGACGAAGCTAGGGTTGAAGTGATGACGATGACCTAAAGGCAAGCAAGCAAGAACGGGGATAATGTATCACAGGTTGAAAGTTTTTCATGGGTAACAAACAATTAAGAAACATATCTTAATCACCGCTAATTGGTTTTACCGACAACCACGCCTCTCAGTTCAACCAACACAACACAAGCGTATGAATCAGGCTCTCTAGTCAAGTTCAGTCAAGTACCAACTCAGAACAACCACAAACGTTCTTGCGACGCCCGCAATGTGGGAAGTTCCTCAAAACACGGAAACAGGATTATGTGACTGACTCATTACCGAAGTTTGTGCAGCTGATAAGCAAGTAAACAGAGATGATTTATGTCAGTGCCGTGGTGAAGTACCTCGTACAATATTAATACGTGAAGCGGAAATTTTGGGTACAATTTACGTCACTACGCGAATGGAGCAGTTTGAAATTTGGCGCAGTTAATATTGATCGGTGAAGTGGTGATAGCCCAGTGGCTTAGAATTCGACCTCGAATCGAGGGGTTCGAATCCCAGTGACATGCACCAATGATTTTGTAAAAAAAAAGTAATGTGCGATTTATAAAATTAAATATCACCTGCTGTTACGGTGAAGGAAAACATCGTGAGGAAACCTTATAGCATTGTAAATATATATTGTACTGACTCGGCAGGCAACCTTTCTCTTACTTTACTTAGCTTACTTTTTTACTGTTCTTGTATCTTTTTTAAATAATTGTGAAACCAAGAGTATTAAATTTCTAGACCTCTAACTAACTCTTTCATTATTACACTACCTACCTGCCTGAGAGTTCACAAAAAAAAATGTTCTCAAAGGCATGTGAAGTCCACCAACCCGCAGTAGGCCAGCGTGGTCGACTAAGGCCTACATCCCTCTCATGAGAGTAGACCCGACCCTGTAGTGGGTCATTAATGGGTTACTGACAATATTGCTCGTATAATGAATGAATGAACACAATAAGTACAAGATTCGACGAATTCTTATTGGAATGAAAATTAAAGTTTATATGATGAAGAATGCACGAATTCTAAAATTTTAAAATAAAATGCATCAGATATACATGAAATTCATCAAAAAACACGTCACGCTTACTACCTTAAGTTTGACTACTACACACATAGTAACATGACGTGTACGTACATTCCGCTACGTGTCAAATTAATTTCAATTAATTATAGTGGACTTTCGACTAAGTATTTGCAACTTAACTGTAAAAAATATATATCTTTATATTCGCTAAACTTGAAATGAGAGTGAACATTTTATATTCATACGGATTTTGCTAAGCTCCAACTCTGTATGGAGTGGAAATACGCAACTTTTCCGAAATCCGAAAAAATCCGTATGAAAATATATCAACAGGAGAATTTTATTCGCGGATTTTTAAGTAGGATTATTTTTAAGTAATTTTAATATGGAAACCCAAAAAACAGATTTGATTCGTGCGTTCTTCTCCATACAATATTTAATTGTGCCAAATTTATTACTACTCCGTTCGGGTAGTGAGCTGTAAATTGTACCAAAATTTTTCACTTCACGTTGTAAGTATAGACAAAGTGGAGCGTAACACGACTTTATAGTAAACGGATATATTTAAGATAGATTAAAATATGAAAGTCATAAATCCCCTAAAAATTCAATTAAAATATTTTCCGCTAACCGTCGTTTGTAATTTCTCCGCTCAGCTAATAAATGTCAGCTTCAAATATTACTTGGCAATAAATTTTATCCCCAACAACGAAAATCTACAAAGGAAAATAAAAATCTTTCGAGAAATATTATTCTAAGGTCCAATTTCATCGAAATGGAGTAAGATTTACAAAATTTCCAGTTAATTCTGAAATAGAGTATTTCGCGTTTTATTGTAATCTTTGTTCCTATGAAGCAACCTTGCCATTTTCAAGTTAGTAAAGTTTAAATAAACGTTTAAATAATTATTTATATTAGTTTAAACAAATAATTCCAGAGTAAATTTATTTATAAATAAAAATTATTAATAAAAAAATAATAACGATTAACAAAACCAAATTAAATTTTTGTTAAATAATTGAATTAAAAAACGACAAAATTTAAACACAGGACTCAGTATGGAGTTTGTCCTTACGTACGGCAATGAAAGCACGTCGTAAGAAACACTAGTCACAGTTCTGAAAAGAATTACATTAAATTGATAAAATATTAACCTTGAATTATCTACTTTTCTGTCTATCTTCCCCGTATGTAATTAATTATGTAATTAATCCGTAAGCAATCCACTAGTAAACCACAAAACGCTCGGGCCTCCTATTACAATGGAAAGAATATAGGAAATGTAGATCTTAGTCAGCCACACTGGCCAATTGCGGTTTGAAGAAACTAACACCTAGAAACTATATATAAAGTTTTACAAACCATCCCATTTTTCATTACCTAGAAATAAACTAAACGCTTTCCTCAAATAATTTCATTTCATTAACTCCTTCAAAATTGTTATTAGACAGTCAAAATACCTTAGGTAACAACGTTTTAAACGAACGACTTCATTACTATACTAGAAGAAAACGATCTCATTAAGACATTCAAGCACCACTTGGAAGGTACTCTAGGATATTGGAACGATAATCCGTTTAGTGTGTCTTAAAGAACACTGACGGTCGCGCCATTTGGCATGGTTCCAAACGGCGTAAGTCAAATAAATAAATAACGCTTCACACTCATAGCCTCACATTAAGACTCTTTGTCGTAGCTGACATGGAGAGTCGGGCGCCGTCAGGGTTGAGCGATAATGGCGAATTCAATCCGCGCTTCCGTGCTTCGGAGTTAAGTTCACCACGCTGACCTTATACAAGTTGGTAGACATCACATGCCTTTGAGAACACTATGGAGAACTCTCAGGGCTGCACGTTTCCTCACCATGTTTTCCTTCACCGCATTATAACCTATATTATAGCATTATACCATTATAACCTATTACATAAACTAACATAATTCCATCGCGTGAAATCCGATTAAAAGGGAATCTGTTTCACAAGTAACAAAACACCCACAAGATAAGCTATAAAGAATTATTGTTACAAAAATAAAATAAAATATAACAAGGAGAAAAGAAATAAGCTCCGTAATAAGCTTAAAGGCGAAAATATGGAAACAAAAGATAAAGAAAGACTAGGGATGCCCAAAAATGTGTTGTATCGATATATCGCAGCTTAACTGTATCGTATTCTTTTGTATCGATACGCGAAATTATCGCTTCCCTTTGTATTGCTATATCGTATCGCAAAGGTATTGCATGTTTTTTTATTGAATTGCCAATTTTGCGATTTAATTAGTGTTTTAAATGAAAACGGATAATTTCTTGGGGTTCTTTAATTTTAATACGCAAAAATTAGTTCTTAATTCTTATTAAGGATTAAGAATAACAAAATGGTCAATGGCTGTTAATCATCATTTCGTTATAATTTAATAGGAATTTTCAAGTTATAAAAGTAAAAAATTGTCGTAGTTTGATACCATAGATAAATAATAATTTATTTTAAAGTGATACGATATATATCGAAACGCATCGTATTAAATATAGATATATCTTATTATGCTGTATCGATATTTCAATATATCGTATCGTATGACCTGGACATCCCTAGGAAAGGCTATCTTCGACATTTCTTATAAGACATTCAAAAACCCAAAATCTGTAACTTTTGTGTTATCTTGTACCCTATGTAGGTACACTAGTGTACACCTAACATGAAGTGCTAAAACTTTAAGACCAAAAAAAGAAAATTTTCTTTAATGTATTCTTGTTATATTAACCACATATACATATGTACGTAGAGTTTTAAGTATCTACCACTGAGTTGATCTTATTCTAAAGTCGAAAAAATAGGTGATGGTGATGTTATTTATATAGTCTGACCCTGTTTAGACTATCCCCTGTTTGTTTGAAGATGAGATTAGGAAGTTACGAGTTATTTTAGTTTGTTTTTTAATTATATGCAACAAATATGATAATCTCTATGCCACGTGTTATAGGCACCTATATCCGTTAACACATTTTATGGCATACACAAACCTAGTATGGGGCTATGAGTGTGAAGAGTTTATTTTTGTTTACCTATTTCTTCAAATCAAAAGTACAGTTTCCAATCTACACAACGCAAAGACAAGCCCAGGGATATGAGTGTGAAGCATTTTTTTATTTTTATTGAAGTGACTAGCTGACCCGGCAGGCTTCGCTCTGCCAATTAATTTGACTAATATCAAAAGCTTTTTTGAAACACAGTCAACTTTTCACCACCAAGTCCATCGCGAAAACCAAACAACTTTAACACGTTAGTTACAACGAAAAATATTTGGATAAGGATTTAAGCAAAAGTATGAATAACAGAAGTAACAGATAGCCCAGTGGCTTAGAATTCGACCTCGAATCGAGGGATCCGGGTTTGAATCCCAGTGGCATACACCAATGACTTTGTAAAAAAAGTTATGTGCGCTTTATAAAAAATTAAATATCACCTGCTGTTACGGTGAAGGAAAACATCGTGAGGAAACCTGCATGCCTGAGATTTCACAAAAACAAAATTAAATGTTCTCAATGGTATGTGAAGTCTACCAACCCGCAGTAGGTCAGCGTAGTGGACTAAGACCTACATCCTTCTCATTGTACATTGATCCAACTCTGTAGTGGGTCATTAATGGGTTACTAACATGAATAACATGGTCTAATTTTGGTCGGTATTTCTATTAATTTTTATACTGTAAAAAGTAGTGATTGTGACATAATGATAATAGTTGGACATAATTATGGTATCGCGAAGGTTTTTGTGAATATTGATATATGTAATTATGTTCTTTAATATTGTACCACATACTTTTGTTCTATCATCAATAGTTTCCGCAGCGCTTGCGACGAAAGACGTTTTAGGTCACTTTTTTACACCTTGGGTTACGTTACTTAAGTTTTAGTAAGGGTCCCTAATCTTTTCTAGCAATAAATATAGCCTATGTTACTCAGGGTGAATGTAGCTTTCCATGGTGAAAGAAATTTTGAAATCGGCACAGTAGTTTTTGAGATTATTCATTACAAACATACACACACACAAAAATAAGTGGCGCCACCCTAGTTTAATGCATTTCGACGGACACTTTTTCATGTATACAGATGATCCTCCTTAGCTCTACCCTCCATGCTGCGTAGGGAGCCGACCGCGCGAATGAGCCGCGCGGCTACCTACCTATTTCATAGATGTGCCCGCCCCTCTCCTAATATCTTTTGAATGGAATATACGATTTGAAAAATGCAAAAAGTAATCTATGGGTATCGAAACAATTTTTAATACAAAATAATTTATTTGGATAAGGATTAATAAAAAGGTATGAATAACATGCACATTTCTATTTCTATGACTTATTCGTTCCTACCTGGTCTCCCGTAACACCACATCATTTTTATTAATTTAAAATTAAATTATTTTCAAGTTTTTAGTTTTGTTGTTGGTTGATACTTCTCATTCTGACTTTATTTTTTAATTTTCTCAGAATAGAGCTCCTATTCTACTAATCAAGCCCTTTCATTTGATACCCATATTGAAGCAGTTGTGGAAAATATGTAATGCGCCACTTTGTTGCGGCGGCCATCTTGAATTTTCATTTTTTTCATAGTGAGCTCTATTCTACCAACCAAGCCCTTTCATTTGAAACGCATATTGAGGTACTTGCGGAAAAAAAAATTTAATCCGCCATTTTGTGGCGGCGGCCATATTGGATTTTCATTTTTTTAGTGTGAGCTCTATTCTACTAATCAAGCCCTTTCAATTGATACCCATATTGAGGTAGGTGCGGAGAAAAATATGTAACTCGCCATTTTGTGGCGGCGGCCATCTTGGATTTTCATTTTTTATAGTGAGCTCTATTCTATCAATCAAGCCCTTTCATTTGAAATCCATATTGAGGTAGTTGTGGAATAAATATGTAATCCGCCATTTTGTGGCGGCGGCCATCTTGGATTTTCATTTTTTTCATAGTGAGCTCTATTCTACCAACCAAGCCCTTTCATTTGATACCCATATTGAGGTAGGTGCGGAAAAATATGTAACCCGACATTTTGAATATCGTGACTATTTATTGTGTGCCTTATAGAATAGGCATTAAGTTCTTTGTCGTGCCGAGTTCATGAAATGACGTACGGTTTGATGTCACACGATATCGGCACGAAATTTGTTGGGAGTTAGTGAATCATCAGGCCCCTGGAAGCGATAGTGCTTGCAGCGCTAGTTAAAAAAACGCTTATTGTGACATGACTGTAATAGTTAGAGATATGCTGCCGCTGATTTTTTGTAGATAATGGTGTGTTCTAAAAAAATGTAGTATATCATTTTGTTCTATCATCAATAGTTTTCGCAGCGCACGCGATGTAAGGTAGTTTTTTGATATTTTTTTCACACCTTGGATTACGTTATCGTAATTTTAGTAAGGATGCCTATTTTTTTTGAAAATGAAATATAGCCTATGTCACTCAGAAATGATGTAGCTTTCCAACAGTGAAAGAATTTTTCAAATCTGCCAAGTAGTTTCGGAGCCTATTCAATTCATACAAACAAACAAACAAACAAAAAATCAAACCTTTCCTCTTTATAATATTTGTATAGATAACTTCTTATGGGAGGGTAAACCGCTTCGTTACCTAACGCGTTACGGTGTCACTCTGTCTGATAGACGCTCCTAGGCTCACATAAGCATATTATAGAAAGTCAAAAACGTCAAAATTCAAGAAAACAAAAATAGATCTACTTTTTGCAAATTTTTCATACTATATCGCGCTGAAAGTACTAGGCTCGCATAAACACATTGAAGGTCACCCATATTACAGCAGCTGGTCAAAGCAGCAGCAGCAAAACTGTCAAATCATAGAATCATTTAAAAAGATGTCATTCAATTTGTTTTTTCATTTATTTTCTTATGAAGGAGTTTTTAATATCTATTCGGCAATATTAAATACATAATGGCTAGCGGTGATAGCCCAGTGGCTTAGAATTCGACCTCGAATCGAGGGGTCCGGGTTCGAATCCCAGTGGCGCAAACCAATGACTTTGTAATAAAAGTTATGTGCGATTTATCAAATTAAATATCACCTGCTGTTACGGTGAAGGAAAACATCGTGAGGAAACCTGTATGCCTGAGAATTCACAAAAAAATGTTCTCAAAGGCATGTGAAGTCCACCAACGGGCAGTAGTGGTGCGTGGTGGAGGGCGGCCTACATCCCTCTCATTGTGAGAGGAGACCCGACCCTGTAGTGGGTCATTAATGGGTACTGACATGATAAATACACAGTTCAACTTAGATTAGTAAATTTTAACTAGTGCCACTTTACGTAGTGCAAACTCCCCATCACAGTAAGCGTCTATTTTCGACCGGAGCACTTGAACCATACAAATTTTACAGCCTATTAATTTCTTGCTCCCAAATCGTTTCTAGCTTCGTAAGCAGTCTAGCCAAACACATCCAATGAATTTAGCGCAGCCATGCATACTCCACTGGAGACCTCCATCGGAGCATTCTACATTTCACTGACAGGAGCTGATTTTGTGCCAAATTTCCCCCTTACACCCATTTACCCCACCCATATCCCCTCTCGGGCTGCCAACGTTCGGAAAATAAACGGTTTTTGTCTTTATATCATTTTTGCGAGTTCGTTCGTAATTGTTACATGCTTGACACGTTGCCGATATTTTTTAACGCAATGCGACTTCTCAAAATTTGTATTTAAAACTTATACTATCTTTCTTTAATGCACTGTTTTTTATTGAATTAGCGGTCCTGAAGGTAAGCTGGGAAAATTGTGCAATTGGACAAAAAAGCGTAACTAAATAACTAAACTGAAAAGTATGCTTGATAATTGCAGTAAAGCGGACTGCAATAATTAATACGCTCCTGTGCGGAATGTCCCGGGTTTGATTCCCAGCGAAGCAAAAATTGAGTAGTCAAATTTTTTTTTCTAATCTGGGTGGTTGTTTTCTTGTCGTATACCATGTACGTATACTTATTATGTTCATACTTCTTCCTTCCTTCCTTCCTTTCAGCCCTTAGTAGTCCACTGCTGGACATGGGCCTCCCCTAATCGACGCCACTCCGCCCGGTCCTGGGCCCTCATAATCCAACGGTTTCCCGCTGTCTTCTTCATACTACTATGTTCATACTACTACTACTTATTAAAAGAGAAAGAAAGCATCTTTGTCTCTATAAATGGTTTGAGTCTCACAATATTCACGTACCTACAAATAAATAAAAAAATAGTAAACAAGATAACTGAAAGAATTCTCAGTTTTACAGTACCACTGAAGATTTTCCGGGTAACGATTTTAATTTGGCCGAAAGCTCACCATTTCGAGTCTGTCACACAAATGTACTGCAACTGAATTGTTAAAAAATTGGATGGATAAATCCTAGAAATTCACGAGTACATCACATGTAGAGTAAATGATTGAAAGGGCGTCATATTATGCTCTTATTTTGTCATTCTGTTGTATGGGTGCATATTTTTATGTGTTATTAAGACAACTAAAGCGGTGATAGCCCAGTGGCTTAGAATAAAGCGGTGATAGCCCAGTGGCTTAGAATTCGACCTCGAATCGAGGGGTCCGGGTTCGAATCCCTGTGGCACGCAACAATGACTTTGTAAAAAAGTTATGTGCGCTTTATAAATTAAATATCACCTGCTGTTACGGTGAAGGAAAACATCGTGAGGAAACCGGCATGCCTGAGAGTTCACAAAAAAATGTTCTCAAAGGCATGTAAAGTCCACCAACCCGCATTGGGCCAGCGTGGTGGACTATGGCCTACATCCCTCTCATTGTGAGAGGAGACCCGACCCTGTAGTGGGTCATTAATGGGTTACTGACAAGACAACTACGTACCTATATTTCAGAAATCTTTCATTAACAGTCAAAACGCTTTAAAAATACATCATTTATGAGGTCATAGTAAGTTGAAAATTATTACAGCTGTCAGCAAAAAGGGGAGTGTTTGATGCATCATAGAAGCATATTGAATAGCTTATTTATAACTAGCTTCCACCCGTGACTTCGTCCATGTGGACATTATAGTGTGACGCAGAGAGATAAAAAGTATCATACCTATATATTTTTTTAATCCAGGTCATAATCTATCTATGAACCAAATTATATCCAAATCTGTTCAGCCGTTTTTATGACAAAGAGTAACAAACATCCATCCATCGCATTTATAATAGTAAGATATCCGAACACAAAAAATGCAGACCTAGCTAGCGGTCTTTTTGTCCTAAATACTCCCTACTTGACTAAAATACTAGTGTGAAATAGTCTAGTGTTTAGACTAAGTTTTAAGACTAAGTTAGTGTCCCATCGTTAGGTATCTCTGTAAGCTATAGAAAGAATACTTCGATGTCAAAAGCTATTATCTTTATACGCACTGGTATATCAATAACCCATTAATGACCCACTACAGGGTCGGGTCTCCTCTCACAATGAGAAGGATGTAGGCCGCCGTCCACCACGCTGGCCTAGTGCGGGTTGGTGGACTTCACATGCCTTTGAGAACTTTTTTTTTTCTGAACTCTCAGGCATGCAGGTTTCCTCACGATGTTTTCCTTCACCGTAACAGCAGGTGATATTTAATTTTTATAAACTGGTATATATATACTTAAATATGTATACTTTAATGTATGAAAGGCACTAGTTACTACTGAATGCCTGAATAGATAAAATTTAGTTGTCTCAAAACCTTAAAAGCGTTTCGTTGTTCACAGTTTACGGAGTTTTATTACTGTTCTATAGCAAACGATGAGCGATAAAGCTTTATTTACACGATTGCAGGAGAATATTTTTATAACCGCTTATTTTTTTACCGTTTTGATACGTTATATTATTATGAGTATCATGAGTATCACATATCGGAAATCCTATGGGGTTGGTATTTTTTTTAATTTACATAATAAACACGTTACTTGAGCATAAGTAAGAACTTGCTCTAGGCTTTGCTCGAAACTTGATAAAACGGAATTTTTATCACTATTTTCAAGAGAAAATCGTACCCATAGGCACCATTACTAGAACAATATTGTCATTGACTAGTGGTAGCAAGCATTTTTCCGATTCCTCCGATTAGTTTAAAACCTATCCGAGATTTTTCTTCATGAGCGTTTTAGTGTTAACATCAATAAACACTTTTTAAACTAGACTTTTCAACTCAGTTGTTAGGCGATATCGTTCTTTCTTTACACTTCACTTATTTACTCTCTTCACGCCGAAAGTAAAACAAGTTCCTTTCGACCTTTTGTACTATGCTACTTTGCGTGTTTTGTTTGAGTACCATTTTGTGTTCAAAATGTGTTATTAATTCATAATTATGTTGTAGTACTTAAAAGGAAATTAGTATAGCTGATTGACATTAAATTCCAGGCCTTTGTTCTATTTATAAAGGCTAGTAATTTAAATCAGCCCAGTATTGGGAGTGCTTAAATATTTAATACAGGCTTTACAGCCTAATTATTCATTGAAATATGCTTATTTAAGTAGAAGTTGTTTGATGCTTAGAAGGGCCAAGAATTGAGATAATTAACTACTTCAGAATTAGTGTATTCCCAAAATACACCTCAAAATTAAACTCAAACGGATTTTAATCCTACAGAAAGTTTTCTAGCAGACGAACGAAAGTTCTACGCAAACAAATTAAAAATTCAAATGAAATTGCTTTTTTTGACATTTGTCTTTTCTGAAATAATTAAAAAATTGGGAAGTTTTTATCAATTTTTGCTTACGCACGTTGGGGGCCCGTGCCTCGGGGGCCCCGTATAATTGATAAGTGACCCACTGCAGGGTCAGATCTCACAATGAGAAGGATGTAAGCCTTAGTCCACCATTCTAGCATAGTGCAGAGTAGTAGACTTCAGATGCCTTTAAGAACATTACGGAAAACGGTTCCTTCTGATACTTTTTTCATCGTTATAATAAGTGATATTTAAGGTTTTAATGCGCACATAAGTTTTAATTAATAATATACGACTGTAAAAAATACGACTCAAAGATCGCTAGGCGAAATATTAAACTATTAAAATAGCTAGTAAATAAATAAATCGCTTGTTTAATATTTCCCACGAAACCTTTTCTAGAACAACAGACATTATACAGAGCCATCCTTTATAGTCGAAATCGCCCAAATACCTTTAATGGTCGGCATTCCTCTTCGCAGCTCCAAAACAAAACTTGTGTAAGCTTTTCACACGTCTGAAATTGTTGGAATTTTTCTCCAAAACAGAAGCCGACATTTTTGTTTGTAATATTATTTAGACTTTAATCAAAACTTAAGGCTGTCTGAGATGCTAAGTAATGATCATTTTATCTTATATATAAGAAAATCTGAAGTTCATTGGTGATTGCAATGAAGGTTTTGCTTTTCCTGAAGATAAAGTGACCCACTACTGGGTGGGGTCGGGATCGGGTCCTCACATAAGAAAGTTTTTCAGTATGGTTTTCCAGTGTTATTTTTAGGATGTATGGTAAGTCTTAGCCAGTCTCCTCTCTCAATGTAATCGCAACGTCGTAATGCTTTTATCAAATTCTTCGTCGCTGTGGTCTAAACGCTAAGTGATCTCTAGCTTTTACGGTAAGAAACTAAAGCTTTACAAAAGTACAAGACAAAAGGTATCACTTACATTATGTTAGTACATCACCATGCCTTCATCGTAATCCTGATCAACTATTACATTATCATGTTTCCACTGTTGTATTGAGGCCGACGTCAAGGTGCACTCATCCCTCTTGGTCTCCTTTGACACAGAATACATAATAGTACACTTGTACGGAAGGCCCACTTCGAAAAGTCATTTACAGAAATATAGACTCTAGCTACGATACGATTAAGTTCAATTCAGATCGCGCAGCGCTTAATCACCTACGATATATGTTGCGTCTCTTTCTAGCGCGTAACTCTCATCTTTTCCACTTTCCCGCTACATGTTGCGTCTCGTTCTAGTGTGTAAGTCTTACCTATTCCAGTTTCCTTTCCCCCACTGACTAGCCGTCTCGGACAGGCCAGGCCTGCCTTTGATCCAAATCCTTTGGATTCAGTAAGTTTTCTTCAAGGCAAGCCTTACTTCCAGCAAATCCAATGAACAGGGTTGCAACTCGCAACACATGACAAAGTTTAGCCGTACCTACTTAGTTAAACTGGTTCAATTAACTTAAGTGTGTCAATACGAACTTGTGCGCGCGTTTGGTTTAAGCTTCAATTTACTGTATTCACGGCTTGAATTATCACTGAATCGGCTGGTCGTGGCCCTTTTTTAAATGCCACTTTTGGAGATGGGTCTTTTGAAGAGAAATACTTAAACTATGCTACTCCAATGTGCATAAAAAGAATATTGCCAGATCAATCTATTTATTTAAAATATAAAATATGTTAGGTTACTCGTAGCTAATTACGTACGTAATAACTTAACACTTTACCTGTCCAATAAGTAGACACAATAGTTAAACAATGGGTATGTATCACATGTGACTCACGGGACAGCGAAGGGGTTACGACAGAAGGACCTTAAGTGGGGACTGAATAAATTAACCGACTTGGTATTACAAGGAATAAGGATCTTACTTTTTACGGTTGAGGAACTGAGTTGCGTGACTTGTTTTTTACAAGCTATGTTTTTGATGGCATTAATAATATCTAATGTTCTTCTTACTATAAACTTCTTATCTTTGCACGAAGTTATATGTGAAACCTCAAAGCCTTTTAAGTGAAGAAGATTTAATCACTCATCTATTCCTACAAACATTTACAATATTACAAGGACGTCCAAATTCAAATGGGAACCTAGTTAGTAAATGATCGAATATTGTAGTTCTCTTGAAATGAATACCGCTGTTACTTTCTTATTCAGTCAAAACTCAGGATTCAGGAAACAATTCTAATTGTTTCCAACTCTCCAATTTGAGGCTAACAACATTATTCTGGCATTGTTCTTGAGTCTACTAACATTTAGAATCTGAACTGAGGTAACTTGAGAATTTGTGTACTTGTCGTTAGAACAACCGACTATGCTATTGTTATTCATCACTAAACCTAAGTTCACCGGTATATGAATTGTTAAACGAAATATCTTAAAGTAGGGTAATAACTTTAGTTGGCACGCTTAAAAAGTTATACAATGTACACTTTATTTATAAAAAATAAATATCGCCTGCTGTTACGGTGAAGGAAAACGTCGTGAGGAAACCAGCTTGCCTGCATCTTACATCCGCTTTCGGTGTCCCTCAGGCTGTCGTAGACCAGGAGAAAAAAGCAGGCGTAAAGAAACTCTCAGAACTCTTTTAAAATCAATTATGAACTAATTATATTGCAGTATGATTTTCGACCGATAAATGAGCACGCGTGACAGCAATCGCTTGTGTCAGTATCAGCCTACCTATTCAAATCTGTACACTCAGTCGTTTTTGCGTGGAAAAGTAACAAATATCCATCTATCCATCCATCCTCACAAACTTTCACATTTGTAATAGTACCTACCTAGTAGTATAGAATGGATACCCGTATGAAATTAGCTTTCTTCCAGCTTTCTCCTTACAACCGTCATCACCTAGTTCTAACAAAGTACATAAATCCAGGTTGCTCACCCATTCCTCCGAACCCGGCTATTGTATTGTATTGTATTGTATTGTTGGGTTGTACACAATGGACAAAGTTGGGTGGTTTACTTACCCCGTTAAGTCGTGTATGCAAGTTGTTATTGATTCATTAGTACGGAGGGTAAGTCATTGTCTTAGCTCGCCCGGTTTGAACTTAGAATTCATTTCCTGGAGCATATTGTTTCCAATATTTATCATCAACAACGGAACTGACCACCGTATGAAAACATTTGGGGAAGACCAACATCCAGCAGTGAATATGTTCATAAACGTCTTTCAAAAGCCTGAACAGATTGATGGATCCAATAAAGAAAAATAACTGACAACCGAAGAAAGATCCTGGAATAGCGACAAAAGTAGCACAGACAATCTAGATGGACTGACGAGCTGAAGAAGACAGCGGGAAACCGTTGGAATCAAAAGGCCCGAGCGGGGGGGGGTGGCGGTGAATGGGGGTAAATGTCCAGCAGTGGACTTCAAAGGACTGAAAATAAAAAAGGTAGGAAAGAAAAAGAAAGTGTTAATATTTTCAGAAAACGTCCGTTAAAATCAGTGTGTGTGTAATAAAGACACCAAAAATATACATATAAGAATGCTGAGAACAAAACTTATTAATATTTCAATAGGAATCGCGCAAAGCAGCTTTCCCCTACTTATTTTAATTAAACTTAGCATACAAAAAGGTATTTTGCTTGTTATGTTACTGTCATGTTTAATTAAAACTTTGTTTCTACATATTTATTATTTAGAAACAATAATTGTTTTTAACAAAGACTTCTACAGACGGAGTGGTTATATACTAGAAAGAAGTATATATATACTAGAAAGAAGTTAAATAGAAGTACGTGTCAGTAGATACTGTCCATGTATAACCAATTATTATAATTAAAATAAATCTGTTGGATAGAAATATAGTTTGAGATTCTACATTCCTTATTGTAAAAGAAAGTAAAACCACGTTGTTACTAGACTTACAAGTTAGCGACTTAATTCATCAACTCGATGCGTCTCTTGCCTCTGAGATTTTTCCACTCGGCTGAGCAGTAAACCCGTTGTTTTATCTCAAATGCTCCCCACATATTATTTGAATGAACTACCCTTTTTGGTACCATAAAGTTCGTCGTGCGGTTTTCTCTTATTACTTTTACATGCCATGAGAAATTCACGCAAAATTCAAATTTAAATTAATTTTAATTCAAAAAAGCAAAATTATTAGAAGTTCTAGTGACATAAGTTTTGATGAAAAACACCAATTTTTTAGATTTTTATCTTGTTGCTTGCAACGTTCTATTTACCTTCGAGACGAAAATATTGCTTTCAAACTGTAAAGAATAGAAGAACTCTAAAGAAGAATAAAGAGATTCCTCTCTTATAAGCCCTATCACGCTTATAGTGAGATTTATAAAATTAAATATCACCTGCTGTTACGGTGAAGGAAAACATCGTGAGGAAACCTACATGACTGATAGTTCACAAAAAAAATGTTCTCAAAGGTATGTGAAGTCCACCAACCCGCGGTAGGCCAGCGTGGTGGACTAAGGCCTACATCCCTCATATTGCGAGAATGAGACCCGTCTCTGTAGTGGGTCATTAATGGGTTACTGACAAGCCTTATCAGCCAGTTAGCGTTATGGACTACTACGCTAACTTAATACAACCTAGTGCTTATTACTTTATAAAAAGAAATCATTAACTAAATACAATGAATAGATTGCGTATGATACTATCACCATGATATTCATTACTAGTTTCATCAAGTCGAGGCATTTTTTGCCTCGGCAATTTTTCCACACGGCTGAACAATAAAACCGTTTGTTTATCTCAAACCGCATATATTTGAACGAAAATTTTGCCCTTTTTTGTTCATTCTGTAAAATTTTCTTGCTTTTACAAGCCAAGAGGAGTTGACGGAAAATTTGAGTTCGAATTCATTTTTCAAGAAAGAAAAAGTGGGTTAAATTGAAAAACTGTTTTAGCAGAAATTTCAGAAAAAACTACATTTCCTTATGACCATAGATATAAGCTACAAAATTAGTTAATATTGCGCTAAAATATTGTTTCGTATCACACATAGAACACAGTTGCAATGAAAATTCATGAAACTTCGAGGTCAGTTTGGTGAAGACGAATGTGGTACATATGTGGACTGGAGTGACTACCAGTTACACCAGCAAACAGGCATCCACACCACATTTTGGTAAGTGGTCACCGTGCCCACTGATACGAGTAAGGTATTTGCTAGTGCTTTGAATGTTCAGGTAAAAAACCTGTGCTCAGCAATAAGAAACAAAGTAGCAGCATTAAACCTAAATTCTGTTTTTTATAATATTTACGAGTTTTAAACATACCAACATCAAATTTTCCGTAAGGCTCACTCAGAGAAAGAAAAAGTCGGCATGCATGCTTATATTGCTTCTATAGAAATGAAAAAGGCCCGTGTATTCATGCAAATGATATGCGGCGAACATTCGAGATAAAACAAACGGTTTTACTGCTCAGCCGTGGGGAAAATCGTTGCGGCACAAGCCGTATTCACTTGACAACTCAAATGTCTGTCAAAACTGGTAGTACAAAACCACGCGAAATAAAATAAACTGAATCCAATTAAGACCTAAATTATGGTTTTTGTAATATTTCAGTAAGCTTCACCGAGTAAAAAATAAAAGTCGGCATGTAAGCTTCTATAGAAATAAAAGGACGGTGTATTCATGCAAATGATATGCGGCGAACATTCGAGATAAAACAAACGGTTTTACTGCTCAGCCGTGGGGAAAATCGTTGCGGCAAAAGTCGTAGCGACTTGACGAATCGCATTCTATCCGCTTTACCGCACAAAACGTTAAAACGAGCCAGCCCATAGGGTTTGAAATGGGAAACATTGCTCTGACGTATAGGTACGAGTATGAGTGACTGTAATGAGTGACCCAATGCAAAGTCAAGTCTCCTCTCACAATGAGATGAATGTAGGCGTTAGTCCACTACTTTGGCACAATGCGGGTTGGTGGACTTCACGCCTTTGAGAACATTATAGAGAAATATCGGACACGCATTTTTCCTCGTGATATTATTCTTTCACCGTTACAGCTGGTTTACGTTTATTTAGTTAGTACATTTAGTAGTTACGTTTCGTTATGTTAAAATGTAAGTATACCTAATACCTTACTACTGTACAGTGTACAGCGCCTCATTTTTAGCTCAAACTATGAACATTAATAATATTGATAAAAAATAAAAATGCTATCCGACTAATTATTTGTGTTACCATTATTTTTGCCCTATTTAACCCTATTCTGAATAAAACAAACGTGAACGTCGCTTGGTTTAAAATAAAATATATTCAAAAACCTTATCGCGTCATGATTAACTTTTGGAGCAATTATTTAGAAAATCTTACTCTACGATATCCGCTAACCCTTTTCCGGAGGGCTATAAATCCAGTTTCAATTAAGATTACAACACACTTCAACCTTATCCGGAACAATATCGGGAAACCTTAATAGAATTTAACACTTAACGTACTTTTGAAGGAAATAAACTCTTGCTTACATTTTTAACACGCCCACTTTTCTGGTTTTAAACTTAATAGGATTTATTATAACCGACTTCAAAAAGGAGGAAGTTCTATAATACACTGGTAGGTATGTATTTTTTATTTTAAAATATGAGCAGTAATTGATTTGACTAGTTTTAAAAAAACAATTTTTTTTTTCGATCTTTAAAATAGTAAAATTTCGATTATTCCCTTTTCTTTCGTAGGCTCTATTTTTTGCCACGACCCAAGTGGCGCAGTGGTTAAGACATCAGTGCGCTGCGCGGAAGGTCCTGGGTTCGATTCCCAGCAGAGCGGAGATTTGAATGATGAATTTGAATTTCTATTTCTGGACTGGGTGTGTTGTGTTCTTGTCTTGTGTGTGTCCATGGCACCCACAACACAGGGAATCCTAGTGTGGGGCTATGAATGTGAAGCGTTATTTATTATTATTATTTTTTAATTTCCATTTCTATCGCGATTGTCGCATTGTAAAAAATATCTCAATTTATGGTATACTCGTAAACGTATTAATGGGGCATGTAGGGGTGAGGGCCAATTACGATTGTTTTCAAAGCCCTTAACGCTTATGATAAGCACACTCACATGTAGCAACGTGCGCCAAAATTAGTTAGTCCATATTTTTCCACTCTTAACACGTACTTAATTATTTCCACTCGTAAACAATCTTAGCCTGTCTTTTCATTTTATTTACATTTTTTTACATTTTAAAATGACGCAGATACAAAGTTATAAAGATTTAAAATCAAATTATCACTTAAATTTATCATATCAGAAAGCAATCATTAACTTTTTTCAATAAGGTTTTTCCAAGAGTGTTTACCAAATAAGACAAGAGTAAAAAAAACGGACCGTATTCCACATTATTAGTATTCTTATGTATATAAATTTCACACTACACAGTACGTGCCACCTCAGCGCCAGCGTGTTGCCAGATAGCAACAGCTAAGCAAAGATAATATATTAGATCGGGCAATATTGGCGGCGGCTACGTGACTGCCAATCGACTACGTTTTTCCGTTTCCGTAACTTGATTTTAGTGTGTTTTATCGACGTGTTGGTCGTCTCTATATGAGTGGATGAAAGATATGCGATAAAACGGTAATCAATTAGTTATAGTTTGTATACCTCGTCATGTTATGGAAAAATCAGGAGCTGATTACTTGTACTGGCAATAGTGCGAATAACGACTAAGTATATCATATATTTGAGGCAATAAGCGTGCGAAAACTTGACATCGACAACGTCAAAATGAATAATTAACTCAAATCAAATCGAGCGTCGATTTAACATGTGTTGGCACTGAACTGACACATGGGGGCACTGAAGAAAAATCTAAATATTTTTTCACAGTCCGAGGTACATTATTGATAAACCCCCAATATTTCCAATCCTCTTTTCCTCAAAATAATGACATAATCGCTAGCGGTACTTCGATCTTACGTACTTAATAAAAATTAAGAATCTTCTTTATTCTTCGTATTTATCAGCATATTGACAGTATTTATAACAAAATTTGTGTTATTTTTTTTCCATCCTGCAGGCATCTACAACAGCTGCTTACGAGCTCCAAACTCCGTGTGACAGTAGTTTATCGTCAGCGATAGGAGTATATCGGCCATCGCTTTTGGTCGAGCAAGTTCCTCTTGTAACACGTATTATAGAACGTGAGGGCCTTGGAACAATGTGCCTACGAACTTTTTTATACTAAACTTAATCTGTAAACCTTTAATTCATATTACATCAACTGAAATTTGTGATTTGTATTCTATACGCCATTTATATATCAAATTTACTATCGAGTGATAAGTAGAGGTATAGCGGTGATAGCCAAGTGGCTTAGAATTCGACCTCGAGGGGTCCGGGTTCGAATCCCAGTGGCACGCACCAATGACTTTGTAAAAAGTTATGTGCGCTTTATAAAATTAAATAACGGGCGGCGGTGAAGGAAAACATCGTGAGGAAACCTGCATGCCTGAGAGTTCACAAAAAAAAATGTTCTCAAAGGTATGTGAAGTCTACCAACCCGCAGTAGGCCAGCGTGGTGGACGGCGGCCTACATCCCTCTCATTACGAGAAGGAGACCCGACCCTGTAGTGGGTCATTAATGGGTTACTGGCAAGTAGAGGTGATAGGGTAGCTTACCCTGTTCACATTTTTCATCATGTTTGGGAGCTCGTTTTGTGGAATGTATGAAACACCAATAGCAAAATCAACTTTAGTGATACAAGCATATCTCGGTATAATAATATCGCGTGCGTTTATAGTCCAGTTTTTACAATTTCGTCCAATTCTACAAACAATCTAAGCGTGTCTTTTTATTTTAATTTGTGATTTAAAAATAACGGACACACAAAATTAAGCAATTTATATTGTCTTTTAACGCTAAAACAAATTTCTAATAACTGTGTATTTTTAAAGCAATTTTAAACTTTTTCATCATTAAAAAGTAGTGCCAAAATTTACCAAATAGGACAAGAGAAAAAACGGACTGTACATTTGTACAATGAACATGGTAACATGCATGTCGAATAAAAATTTCCATCTTTCTCTCCATACATAAAAATATATCTCCATACTTCTAAATAATCTACTTTCAACCCTCAACTTATGGTATAAACAATTACGAACCATAACTACAGCATTGTTAATGGAGGTATTTATATTCAGAGACCGCACCCGCTTCTACTGGTACTCAGAAATCTACTGAATATTCAAGATATTTGAACAAAGCATAACTATTTCATCTGTACACAGAATTTTCTAATGAAAACAAAATGTTCTTTTATTTCTGCATGCCTGAGAGTTCACAAAAAAATGTTCTGAAAGGCACGTGAAGTCCCCCAACCCGCAGTAGTCCAGCGTGGTGGACTGGCCTACATCCCTCTCATTGTGAGAGGAGACCCGATCCTGTAGTGGGTCATTAATGGATTACGGACAGACACTTATGGGTAACACGTAGAAACAAAATATTTAATGCCCAAAAATAATATCAAGAGCAGAGGCGTTATCATAAAGTGAATTATAACGTCGTTCATAATGTTGATAGCCCCAAGGCAATTCTAATTTCCTCAGGGCTCTATATTAAGCGTCCTTAATTATATAATTTGAAAGCGGAATCGCCCCGTGTATCAGTTTAATGAAGTTATAAACTCCTATAGCGTACTAATGTTAAAACCACAGACATCGATGTAGAAAGATCACGCAAATGTAGGTAACTTCACGTAAATATTTGAAATCATTATGCAACACACAAACACTGTCGCTGTTTCCTCCACCATTGTCTGACTGATTGATTTAGGATTCCTATTTAAAGGTTTTGTTATTTCTCCGTTGGTAACAAAAAGCGGCTCCCTTGGTGTCCATACTAATGGGCGAACTTGATACATCTATTTAGATTTATATCTGTGGTTGGAACAGTTAATAAGGTGTTTGAAAATACACGTTTATTCTATTGCTTCATACTTTTATACCGCAATAAATTAAGACATTAAAATTTAGGCATTAAATGAGTAAGCAAAAATTGCCTTAGGACAAAATTAATTTTTTATCAGAAAAAGTTGCATTTTTCATATTAAATAGATATATCATATTAGGTATATAGATATTTTTCACACCCTAACCGAAAGACAAGACATGAAGAACACTACCGTCAAAGTATTCCTATAGTTAACGTGTGCCATTAGTATGCAGCGGTGATAGCCCAGTGGCTTAGAATTCGACCTCGAATCGAGGGGTCCGGGTTCGAATCCCTGTGGCACGCACCAATGACTTTGTAATAAAAGTTATGTGCGATTTATAAAATTAAATATCACCTGCTGTTACGGTGAAGGAAAACATCGTGAGGAAACCTGCATGCCTGAGAGTTCACAAAAAAAATGTTCTCATAGGCATGTGAAGTCCACCAACCCGCAATAGGCCAGCGCGGTGGACTAAGGCCTACATCCCTCTCATTGTGAGAGGAGACCCGACCCTGTAGTGGGTCATTAATGGGTACTGACATGACATTAGTATGAGAAGATGTACAGATGCTAGATATCTGATTCCCATACCAATGATTGAGGTAAAAATAGTTTGACGGTACAAATACTTTTCATGCTCGGGGCACTCAACCCTGTAACGGCCGCACTCAAAGACGTCATTTAACGTTATGTTCATTGACAAACAAATTCAATCGTCTTTATTCGTATTACCATAAAGTGTCATCTTTAGTAGTAATCTTCGTAAGTAACCATTCAGGTTAATGAATGTCTGTGAGTGCGTCTGTAAGTGTATTTTATCGTACTACACATGTCGACGACACAATGACATAATGCCCTGAGCGGATCGAGATCTAAAACACAAAATGATAGTTCGGAACTAATTCGCTGAAAACCCGCTCATCATATTTCAATTTTTCATCATTTTTCCCGTAAAATGATGGCCGTTTCCATTAATATTGCACGACGTAACATTGTTGCTCAAGCTTTGCTTTAAAACTAATATAATAACGAACTTTACGCCTGGGAACAGATAGGGCGAAAGAACTTCGGCGAATGCTCGCTCGACGTGATGCTATGTCGCAAAGTGCTGAACTTTAGATAAAAAAAGAATCCGTTTCCTACTTTTTTATTACTTTACTTTTTATTACTTTTTTCTATGTTTTATCTTAAAATTTGTCCTAATATATATTAAAATAACGTTACAAACAAAACTAAAAAAATAAACTGGGATATCATAATGTCACCTACACCTAAGACAAATGAAACACGTCGATAAGACCATTAATTATTTTTGATGATGTGCTTAATAGTAAAATCTGCCCTTGACTAAATATATATTTTTTTAATGAATCCGCTAAACTAATACTGTCTCATAGATTAGGTACGGGTTTTATTTCTTAAACAACGAAGATACGAGAAAAATACTACAACCACAATAAAAAAATCTAACTGTTCATCAAATTTATAATTTCGTTTGAAAAAAAAGTCATTTATCGACTTGTAATTTAAAAAAAAACCATTTATTGTACCGAAAATGGGACAATGCTTGAACACAATTTATTTTGCTAACTCAATTCCGTTCGTTCGCTTACATTTCCTTAATCTGGTCCCAACATAATGCAATACAGGAATTATACACTAATGTTTGTAGTTTGCGAGCGAAATTAGTCTTATTGTAATAATGGTCCAGTTCCAGTTGCGTTTGAAAGTAAATAGCAGTTGGGTGATATTGTTAACGTGCAAGTAAGGAGAGAATAGTGTGGTCTCTGCGCTTGCAAAAGGCCTGGGGCAAACTCCACCACGTTGCTCAAATACGGGTTTGGGCTTGAAAGGGGGGAGGGGTTTGACAAAAATCACGAAATGTCACAAGGGGTGAGGGGGGTATAGTAAATAAATAAATAACGCTTCACACTCATAGCCCCACACTAGGATTCCCTGTGTTGTGAGCGCCATGGACAATTACAAACACACCCAGACCAGAAACAGAAATTCAAATTCATCATTCGAACCTCTGCTCTGCTAGGAATCGAACCCAGGACCCTCCGCATAGCGCACCGGTGTCTTAACCACTGTGCCACTCAGGTCGTCAAAGTAAAATACATATCACGTGTACATTTTATCATTATTTTTTCAACCGCGCGATTTTTAAATCGAAAGGCGGCGTTTTTTTATCATTTTTATCATGGTCCTTTATTTAAGAATAAAATAACATTATACTTTATACCTGTGTTTAAGATATATTATTCTAAAATATTCTAAAAAAATTAAGATTTTTTATAGATACTAAAAATACACGTGATGTTGGGTGGGGGTGGGGGGTAGTCTAAAACCTCACCATGGGGAGGGGGGGGGGGGTTAAAAAATGCCTAAAAAAGATCACCTGATAAATGGACGGCCCCTTTATAGTAGAGAACTGGGCTAGCAGTGCCGTGTCGGATGTTTTCAAACCTCATAGGACCTCCGACATGGTTTAAAACTACTGCTATGGTATCGATAACAACCGGGACCGACGGTTTAATTATTAACGGTCCACTGATCCAAATAGGTACTAACCGCGCCCGACGTTGCTTAACTTTTTCGACCGCTTGCAATCCAGGTACTCAAGCGGCGGGGCTATGCGCGCTTCATTTAAGAGACTAAAAGAAGAAAAGAAAAGAAAAGAATGCGTTTATTGTTGTCTGTTACACGAGTTAGATGTTACAAAAATTATAATAAGTTAAGAACAGTCTACCCTATGCGGGCATACAATAATTATGTCTTAAATAACTAGTGCTTAATGTTATGTTTTAATTATGACAAAATAAGTTATGATAGTTTTGCAGTCCAATTATTTATTTATTTTAGTATTTTTCCTAATCAAACTCATCGGCTATACTATGTGCCACCCATTTCTGGGTGGCTGGATTATATTTTGTCAAGTCTTATATTGGGATACCTACTCACTGCGATGGATTGCCTCAGGTGTGTGTACTGTGGATATATTAATTCATCTACAAAGCCGTTTATGGAGTGGCTCAATTCCGACAGACAGGTTACAGTTGAATATTCATGAAATAGTTCGCGCTCACTATATTCTGACGCAACCGTACCTAGCCATTCACTTTAAAATGAGGGATGAATTTTATAAAATAAAATCTGAAAAAGATTATATAATTTTCTAATTTTCACATTTAATTATAATTTTCTAAATGTTATTGTCATTCTTAATACTATATTGGAAATTATAACAAGGAATGAGCACGTCATTATTTTTTCCTAACATGCTGCGTGTGACATCATCATTTCATATCGTATGTCTTGACTCTGATGTCTTCTTTTCGAAGAGTTTGAAATTTATTTTCATTGCTTATTACACATATTTATCGAAAAAAATCACTTAAAATAACATAAAACAAACCAAATGCAAGTCCAACTGACACTCACACTAGGTATATTTTATGTTTAATTACAGTCAAAAGCATACAGTCCACCACAGACGAAAATATCTTATTGTTCTGCGGCACTATTGAGACACGCATCTCTAAATTATTACAGTTAAAAACATCCAACCAACATAAAAATTGTAATATCTCCTCACTTCCAATAAAGTATTCCAATTGGATTGTTCCATAACTAGATCAATTGGAAAAACTCTTAATTCAATTGGATTGAGCAACCCTTGCGTTCCAATTCCAATGTTTACAAACGCATTACTTTATTATGAAACCGTCATGAATATTCATCTACAATGAACAAATTGTGTTATATTTCAACTTTTCGCTGTGAAGATTGAGATTGATTGGGTTGTGAAAGCGTCAGCTTAGGAATATGACATGAGGATACATAAAACTGTTAAGAATTTTGAGACGTCAGTGTAGCCACACCCGTCGACTCGAGGTCGAATTCATAGCCAAGTCAATAAAATACTTTATTTCTTCTCCAGAGGGCAAGGACAGACACATATTCGGAAAATAACCACTAATAGGTACAGCGGGGAATTACTTGATTTCAGCTCGATACAGTCTAGTCTAGAGGGACATAAGTTTACCTAAGTTGTGTTATTACACATGCCTGGGGACTGATGTATGAACTTGGGCTTTTGGCAACTTAGGTAAACTTTCCTAATATCTGATATAACAAGAATCTATGTATGCAATATATATTAGACTTATTTTTTACTAATCACCCTGGTTAGAAGGAATACACCTAAATAAATTAAATGCCCGTTTTCTTGCCACGGAGGGTACGTTACGCCGTTGGTCCCGGTTGTTATCAGTAACTTGGCAATCGTTAAAACTTGTCGGAATCCTATGGGTGGTTTGAAAACGTCCGACACAGATTGGACATTAGCCCGTTTCTCCACCAATCTGCGTTGGAGCCGCATGATGAAGAATTCTTCAGACCTCTCCCTGTTGTGGGGAGAGACCCGTGCCAAACGGTGCCATAAAAGGGTAGCAACCCTTTAGTAACCAATGGCTATTAGGCGTTTAAAGGCAGGATTACGTGTCGCGTATGCTCGTTTGCTACTAATATAAAATACAAAAGAATCTATGCGACCTCTTCCCGCCAAGCTTCTACGCTTTACTTGCAAGCAATGTGCGCTTTATCAATTAAAGCATACAAAATCCAAGAATTATTCAAACACGTAATAGTGTTGAAAGTTGTTCAGGATTCCATTTCACTTCAAGTGTTATTCAGCCGCGAACGTGGGAGCAACTTTGCCACACAAATAGATTGGAGCAACACGCGAGGGAGACGGTAGCAAAGATTTTTCAATTTTATTTTTCCGAGTTTTCGAATTTTCAATCTCGTACGTCTTGTAGCATGGCTTGTATGATTTTTTGGTTATTTGTTTTGAAAAAAATATTTATACAGTGGATAACGGAAAGGTAAGAAAATAATTTTACAGAAACTTCTTGACTTCTTGACTTCAATCTAATGGAAAACGGATATATTTGGAGTCTGGGAGGTTGAAAAAAAATGTTTTTCACTTATTCCACCAATATAGTACGAGCATTCGGACCGCCCATTTGCTACACAATCCATAAAAAATTAAAGCGGATGCAAAATTTTCATCGACTTTCAAAATCGAAATCTGCTTTAATGAAGCATGAACCTGTAATTACCTGTCAAAAGGAAATTCTTCATAATTCTCCGAGGAAATCGGACAAGTGTTAACGAAGTCAGTTTTCTTTAGAAATCTTAATTAAGGAATAAGAAACAGCTGTAATTAGCTTCCGTTTCGATGAAATGAACTGGAACCCAGCCAAGGAAAGCAATGTTGTTTTGTTTGGAGCATCTTGTACGGTGTAATACATTATTTTTTATTGTTCCTTACTGAATAGGGTTGTCATTTTTAATTTTGAAATTCGTGTTGGTATTATCCCGCATTTTATTAAATTCGAAAAATATTAATAAATACCAATGTATTGATACAACTACAACTAATATGTAATAACCTGTCGGTTTATATTTACAACAAACCTTACTTCAGTGTTTTAGGGTGGATGTTTATTAAGTACTTCACGCAAAAGCAGCAAAAACATTCCAACTTAACTCAAACTATTTATTAATTAGATTAACATGCAGGATATTTTGTTATTGAAAAAAAGACGATTTTTGTCCATCCTAAAACACCATGCGGTAAAAAGTTGTCAAGTAAACTTTCTTCCTTTCTTTCAGACCTTCGTAGTCCACTGCTGGACATGGGCCTTGCCTGTTTTTCCGCCCGCTTTTTTCTCCCAGCCTACGTTTTGCCTGAGGGGCGATCAAAGCGGATGAATGTAGAATGTATAATTTATCTGTATGACTTTCATTAAGTGTGCACAAATTGTACCTAATAATGAATAAAAGCTTTTGAGTTTGAGTTCCTGGGCCCTTTAAAGCTGGATACCGTTGGTATACAGCCGTCTTCTTCAGGTCATCAGTCCACCTGGTCAGAGCGCAGTCTGTCATCATTCGAGAACCTTCGGTCCTGAATGATGTGGCCTGCCTATTGCCACTTTAATTTACAAATTTTGAGAGCTATGTCGTTACCTGCATGCCTACTTCTAACCGACGTATTGGTAAGCTACTTTCAGACATCACTATAACTATGAATAGTAAAATATTTATGCCGTCTACACTATTCAAATACAGAGCTTTTCATGGATACAATAGTCATTCAGACTGCTTTAGATAACATTCCGCAGCACTTAGACAAGAGCGCACTCGACTATCAAGAGCACACAACGACATCGTTTCATCAATTAATACCCTGGGTTAGAATTCATGTGTTTATACGAGAATCATCCGTGTCATAATGAGAATTAAGTAAAGATTGAGAAAGTGAGAGTGATAATAGCCCAGTGGTCAAGAATTCGGCCTCTTACTTGTGATTTACGGGATCGAATTCCATTGGATTGGTTGTCAAAAAACTTCCCGAAAATTTTATTGGTAACCAAGACGTGACGGTATAAAATGGTGGTATTGACTATCTAAGGAGCAATTCATCTAGTTAGCATGTGACGTCAAGTGAATGCCAATTGCAAAATGACGCAACACATCATAATATTCTTCCAAAATTTAATGTTCAGTAAAATCACCTCTATTTAATTTTATGACCGTCTAGTTACTCTAGTGAGCACACTACGTCAAGTGGACACAACCTCAATCTCCGCTCTGTCGCCGCGTTGTCCCACTAATGAGGTCCATCGCTGCAATGGGCCTCAATTATTGCTGTTAAGACGCAATTACTGCCTGAATTACTCCGTTAATCACCGATTGTTTGTCAATAACTATGTGCAGCGGTGATAGCCCAGTGGCTTAGAACTCGACCTCGAATCGAGGGGTCCGGGTTCGAATCCCAGTGGCACGCACCAATGACTTTGTAATAAAAGTTATGTGCAATTTATAAAATTAAATATTACCTGCTGTTACAGTGAAGGAAAACATCGTGAGGAAACCTGCATGCCTGAGAGTTCATAAAAAAAAATGTTCTCAAAGGCATGTGACACTAACCCGCAGTAGGCCAGCGTGGTGGACTAAGGCCTACATCCCTCTCATTGTGAGAGGAGACCCGACCCTGTAGTGGGTCATTAATGGGTACTGACAACTATGTTAGCATAATTATTATGAATATTTGTTACTGAATTGATTTATTATCTTTCTCAAAGAGTTTTATTTGTCAAGATGAGAGTGTCAGTGTATCAAAAACGGGGCGCCTAAAATTAGGGAGCTTTTGTTTTTAGGTCGCCTTTAATTTGGGTGAAACTGCTGTTATGACACTTTTTAATAATAACCTTTACAAAAATGTTTTCCCAACAAAACATTCCTAAAATAATGTTATGCCTGTTTATACTTTTGAAAAGTTGAAAAAATTGAACCCACTTTCACTTTTTCTCCAGTACAGTAGACATTTTCTCTAATACAATTAGGATACTCCGTCTATAGAAGTCGTTGGTAAAATATTTTATTATGCGATTGCAATATGACCCAATTTTAATTTTAGTTAAAATAACACGTGAAAGCGAGTGATATAATTTATTAGACAAATTTTTATGAGAACAAGTTTGGGTATTTTCGGATTGTAGTTTTCAAACCACGAGGAAAATATTCAAACTGTAACAAACAAGCCTCAGCAGTAAGCGCTCTAAAGCTTTTTATTAAAAAGTTGCTTTTCCAAAATTCCAAATGTTAAGCTTAGTGTGAATCTACTCGTAAAGCTGGATCTACAACATTGTGTTTAATCAACTTTCATGCATTGTTTTTCCCTATTTCATTGGTACCTTTAAAGCCTTCCATCAAAATATTTTTTAAGTTTGTTATCCAGGTTTATGTTGCAATTGGTGGAAAAGTATACGATTAGATTTTCTTTTGCTTCTTTTTGATTTTCGATTCAGAATATAACCGCTTACCAGATCTGAAACAAGGAAAGTAAAATAAGGGACATATTTCTCACACCATCGTAAGTCTTTCAATTATGAAAAAAAAATCGGCATTTCGAACTGTTCATCGTAAAGTTGGAAATTTTGAAATACACATACACCTGCCATACACAATCCAGATAATATGCCTAAATAACGTAATAATGTTAAAAGTTGCAATTAAGCAGTTAAGCAAGCATACTTTATGCTTACTCAATATCTGTGCAACTGATACTTATGACGTGAGTCACTACAAAAACTTGAGAGTTGTCAAGGAAGGAACGAAGTTCATGACACTTTTTGCTGTCATGACGTAACTGAAGTTCATGACGTAACTGACGTAGTCATGAACTTCAGTCATTGTCATTTACGTCATGACTTACGTCATGACAGCAAGAAGTGTCGTGACAACTTTTCGTAAGAATTTTTTCCGTCTAGCCCCCTTTCACAACGCGCGATAAGGAACTTCGTTCCAAAAATATGTATACACACATACAATATATTTCAATAATATAATAATATCGACGGTTCCCGGGCTATTTGTATTAAGCGACATTTTGGGCGAAATTGACTTATATACATATTCGGAATCAGCGAATTTTTCCGCGTCGATTGAGCGGGGTTTGGTGACGATCTGAGCACTTTTTTGTCGCTTAATACAATGGCATTTTTGGAGCCCATTTTGCACTACGATGTATGAACCGACACAAAATTTTGACAAATTTAGGGACTGTGTACTTAAGCTATACCATGAAATACCAGAGAGTTATTTAAACCAATTAGCCTCGCCTGATAAATATTTTGAAATGTCGCTTCATACAATTAGCTTTACCTTATAAATACATAAGAATGTCACATCATACAATTAGCTTTACCTTATAAATACATTAGAATATCACTTCATACAATTAGCTTTACCTTATAAATACATTAGAATGTCACTTCATACAATTAGCTTTACCTCATAAATACGTAAGAATGTCGCTTAATACAATTAGCTAGAGACTTGAATTTGCTAGATGTGGCGAATAAACCCATGTTCCTTAATATTTTATTAAACTAGCACTGTCGCTACAGTCACTACAAAAACAAAATTTTAGTACTTCAAACAAATTTAATAATAGCAGTATACACTTAATACAATCAAACTTGACTATGGATTGACTATTGAGGCGTCGGTTAAAACATTGGTTTTAGCAAGGGCGCGCTGGCGGCGCGTCCGTCTAAAACGGGCGTCTAATAACAGGGCGACTAGTTTTAGAAATTTAAGGGGTCTGAAATTCTACAAAAGGCGGACATTCTAGCGGAACGGTTACGTGGGGCGCTCGGGGACATGGATGTCAAAATTGCCCATCCCACTAAAACAGGAGAAATAAGAATATTGAATTTGGTGGAATCCGTAAGCTGCCAGGAAATTATGGCAGCGATTGCGGACCTGCGGTTGCCCTTGGAGGACATAAAAGTTGGCGATATTCGTTTCAACCCTACCGCACTGGGAATGGTATGGGCTCGTTATCCACTCACTCCAGTTAAAAAACTGGCTAGTGAAAAGTACATCCGTGTTGATTGGATCAGGGCAAGAGTTCAAGTACTGGCACCACGCAAGCTGCAGTGCTTCCGATGTTTGGAGTTTGGACACGTGCGACAACAATGCACGAGCTCTGTGGACAGAAGTCCTCGCTGCTAAATGTGCGGTGAAAAAGATGACGATCACAAAGCGAGGGAATGCTCAGCTAAGTCACCTAAATGTACCGTATGTGCTGACATTGGCCTACCTGCAGACCACCGAATGGGAGGTAAAAAATGTACTCCGCCTCAGAGCAAGAGATTGGCTGGAAGTTCTCAGGATTCTTCTAACCCATCTCAGGATTCAGCACAAATTGACATAGAAAGTCAACTAACGACTAAGGAAGCAATGGAGATTCAGAATTCACAGGATTTCGGGTCCTCCAGGGCAATCTGAATCACTGCCGCGGGGCTCAAGCTTTATTGTTAAAAGTCCTGTGGGGAGATGTCGATTGCCATGGCAGTGGTGGCAGAGCCGTACGATGTGCCGAAACATCCTCTTTAGTTCGGGGACATCGATGGCTCTGTTGCCATTTACTGGGGTGGAAAGAGATACCCTTCGTACTCCCTCATTGATAGAGGGCAGAGTTATGTTTCGGTGGAGTGGGGACCTCTCGCATTTGTAGGCTGCTACATACTCGTATCTCCTAACTGTGGAATTGGTGCCTATGAAGCATACCTAGATAGACTCGCAGTTTTTACCCGTAGATGCCTACCACGCCCTATTATAGTGCTGGGTGATTTTAATGCTCGCTCAAAAGCATGGGGTGACACAAGGGGAAACAGAAGAAGAGAGGTTATCCAAATGTGGGCGACAGGGTTGGACCTTCGGCTTCTCAACACTGTATTAATAAGTACCTGCGTACGGTGGCAGGGGGAGTCAATTGTGGATTTGACATGGGCTTCACATGATATCGGGATGGAGAGTCGCAGAAGAGTTAGTAACTCTATCCGACCATCGCTACATCATGTTCGCTGTGACATTGCGACCCCCTAATAACAGACACGTTGGTCAAGCACGACGATGGTCTGTTAAACAGCTTAATAGGGATCTATTACTCGCTGCTACCAACGCTGGATTTTGGGCAGAAACCCAGACCTTTTCTGATCCCGAGAATGAATCAGTCTGGGTACGGGAAGTAATGATTTCTATATGTGACGTAGCAATGCCCCGATGTAGGGCCTCTAAAAGAAAAGAAGTATACTGGTGGTCTGAAAACATTGCAGGATTGAGAGTTAGATATCCTTTGAAGCGGCAACAATCCTGGCACGCTTTCCACCCCTCGACATCTTGGCGGACATGGATGACAAGATTTACCTGCAAAATCGGGCAATTCTCCAACGAGAAAATAACGATGAGCCAAGTCTTCTGCGAAAGCAGGCACATAGACAGGCTTGGATTGAATGGCGCCAACGTCTGGAGGAGAAGCATGCAGGTCAAAGAGCTGGTGGAGCAATTCTGCCCAAATTTGACGCCTGGATGGGCCGACGGGAAGGTAGTGTTACGTTCCGACTGACACAGATACTCACCGCGCATGGCTGCTTCGGTGAGTATTTGTGTCAGATTGGACGGGAAGAAAAACCCCATTGCTACCACTGTGATGGAGATCAGGACGACGCTCAGCACACCCTTGAAGCGTGTCCTGTATGGGAATATGAGCGTTCCGCCTTGGTTAGCCAAATTGAGGTAAACTTCGCTCCGTCTGCAATTGTAGCAAAGATGCTGGCGGAGAAGACAGACTGGAAGGCAGTGGTCTCCTTCTGTGAAGCCGTCATGGTAAAGAAAGAGGCCGTTGAGCGCACCCGGGAGATTGTTGACAAAATAATAATTCCTAGGTACCTTTAAATTCAACAATGTTTTAACCGCCCGTTTCAGTAAACTTCATTACTCAGGCACGATTAGAAACAAATTAGTAAAAACTAATCTTCAATTTAATGCATTTAGCCTGGAGCTATTATTTTCAGTTCTAGGCGGTTAGGTCATTTAACCTGGAGCAAGAATTAATAAACCTAGGCGGATAAGTCACTTAGCCAGGAACAAAAAATACTAATTGTAGGCGGTTAAATCACTTAGCCAGGAACAAAAAATACTAATTGTAGGCGGTTAAATCATTTAGCCTGGAACAAAAAAATAAAATAAAAGGATTATTTTGTATTAAACGACATCTAACTTCGTTAATAATAGGAATATCAGAAAAAAAACCTAATCAGATTACGCAGACAATGTAACCTAATCAATAAATATCCATCTTTTTCTAAAATTTTACAAATTGCGGAAGTTACGAATTTTTTTTCAAAAATCAAAACTTTAAACTGCTCTGGTGTAAAGTTTGCAAAATGTCGCTTAATACAAATAGCCCGGGAACCGTCGATATATTTTTGTTGGTAACAAGCAATCTCATATCCTACATTTATCTAAGGAACATTCAACTACATATTTCTAAGTACTTACGTATACAACTTATTTAAGATACTTTTTAAGCTATTTTGTTTCAGCTATTTCTGCTCAATACAAACTACAGAAGTACAGAGTCTATTTAAACATTAGGACTTTGTAACCTTCAATAAAGTGTCGTCAAACGCTTCGTTTACGGCGCACTAAATGAACTTTTTACGACAAACGATCGGGAGATATCGCTGCGTTATATTGCAAATCTTTGACGATCCAACTTTTAGTTTGATATGTTGCAGCTTTATATTTATTAAGTCTGTATTAAAAAAAAAAAATATCACCTGCTGTTACGGTGAAGGAAAACATCGTGAGAAAACCTGCATGCCTGAGAGTTCACAAAAAAAAAGTTCTCAAAGGCATGTGAAGTCCACCAACCCGCACTAGGCCAGCGTGGTGGACTAAGGCCTACATCCTTCTCATTGTGAGAGGAGACCCGACCCTGTAGTGGATCATCAGTGGGTTACTGACAAGTCTGTATTGAGTTACATATAGTCATTGTTAGTTATTGTTACTCTATGTAATATAATGGATACAACCAGGCAGCAGGGTTGCAGACATAATAATATAAAGAAAGAAAAAGAAAATACTAAAGTTTTCTTACTGTTAAGTTACCGATTTCAAAAAAGGAGACCAAAAGTTAACAAATGTTATTTCATACTTTTTTGAGGTCAGTTTAATTTTTTTAAATTATCTTTTTTGAATATCGGGTTCGTTGAGGTTGAGGTTGAGAGCTGAGGTTCATATAGCAAGATCTTCGCTATCCCTGGTTACTAGGAACTGTGATTCAAATTTTATGTTTAATATAGTCTGAATACCTATTACAATTTTACAGCCTTTTAATTGCGCGCTTAACTGCGTTGTAAATTAAGTTTCTGCGAGAAATGATTATGGAGTGAAATCTCATCATAATAACTAACTATTTAAGAGGGCACCGAGCTTTTTATACGAAATTTGTGTTCGTTTGATGTCTTGCTGTGTCGTTATTACGAAAGCTATAGCTATGCATTTACTAGGTAAGAAACTTCAGCATGTACTCTATACATCATATGTTTCAGAAACACGATTACTTGTATTTTCCTCGATAGAAAATAAATCCAAAGTAAGCTCTTAAAAGTTAAATAAAAGCATAGTATGGCGTAAATACTTCACGGAACGTTATCAGTTTTTGAATAATAACAAAACGATATGTTTTCTATAACGTATACGTTGTACATTTTCAAAATGTTTACTTGTTTGATAATAAGAAGGAAATACTTAAAATATCGCGCGTTCGGGGGGAGCGCGGTAGCTCTGCGTAGAATGGGCGGAACGCGCGATATTTTAGGTATTTCCTTCTTATTATCAAACAAGTAAACATTTTCGGTCGGTGCCCTCTTAAGATACAACTTTTAATTCCACCTTTAACAGATTTTAACTTCAACAGATACATAATACAACATACGGATAGATAGCGTTAATTTCTTTGATTTCATATACTTAAACACTGTGTTTGCAGTTTGAATTTTAATTCCGAATCATAATTATAAGTTGGATATCATACTGTAATATGTTTGTACAGGTATACGTCTTTTTGTACGTATTACAATAAAAATCAGGAAATCGATATCGAATCTGGATGTCCATGAAAGAAAACTTTTACGTAAAATCAGATTTCCAGCTAGGCTAGTCTACTAATTAATTATGATGCCAGTCCAATTAAAATCCATTTTGCTAAAAATTCATAATGTAATTGTACTGTGAAATGGAGTTTTGACCTCGTAAGCGGTTGCCGCAGATGGCTGAAGCTACGGCCCCCACAGTCAATTCAACAGCTGAAACTGGCGCAGAAAAAGAAAAAGAAAAAGACGAACATTGAAAATAATAACTGTCATTATTGTAATGGACGTAATACAGAAAATATTCATAAGTTGAATATTTTCGTTTTATTATTAAATAAAACTAAAAATTCCCAATGGAAACCAATCTGACAGTGATCTCAGAAAGAAGTTGTATTGTTTTGATTGCCAAGAAACATCTGCGATTTCAAAATTGATGAGAATACCTCCAGCCGCCCGCTAAGAAGCCATCTATTACTCCACTGAATTAAAAAATAAGCAAAAGTGTCAAATTTGACTATCATGAATTCAAAATGAATCCATTATGATGCCATTTAGACACAACTGTAATAGGAGACTTGGCCCCCCGGCATATTAAAAGGAATAATGTATTGGAATAATAAAAGAATAAGAAGAAAGAGAAGAAGAAGAAAGAAACAATGACGCAAGTATTATTGTACTAACTTGTTTTATTCCCTTTTTTGTCTTTCACTGGATCAGGAAATTGAATGAGATAAGGGGATTTAGGGATGAGACGCTGTGACGTCACTAAGAATATATAGGCTTTGTGCGTTCCATTTGAGATAAAACGCGTGGGAAGAAAATATGGTAACTGTGCGTACATTTCCTTTAATAATAAATGAGAATGTAATGGGCATTGGGCATGTTGGTTGAATGATGTTAAACTACAACCCGAAAATACAAAGCAAAGGAAAACTGAAAGCACATACAACTTTTTGATTAAAATCAGTGAAAAACCTTTTTAGGTCATTTTACATTTGAAATTTTACCAATTTCTCTTTTTCATCTGATAAGTGGTATTTTATTATCATAAATTAAAAACAACACCTTTTTTATCTCTGTAGAACATTCTGGTTTAGAGAAATCGAAATTATCTTGTGGAGCCACATGAATTTTTATACAAGATTAAAATGGCTGCCACTTTAAAAGAATAGGGGGGTAACCCCTAACTCATATATGGGGCGAGTTTTGTCGATGAAATTCGGTCTATTTTACTTCCTTAAATTATGGCTAGTTCGAGACCAAACACACTAAATAATTCATACATACATACCATATACTTTTGACTCTGTCATAGATATCTTTCATAGACAGTATATTCGCAAAGCATCGAACCATTAATATCACCCCGGTAAACTGAGTGTGACAGGCACTCTGACCAATGTCGCGCTGCGGCACACTTGCTACGGAACATGGTAAGCCGCGAAAAGTCGCTGCGATTCCGACCGAACTTGACACTCGTATGTTGCATGAACGACAGAGATATTGAGCATTGCCTCTCTAGGAATTTAAAGAATTGATGTTTATGTGCTATGTTGTGTTTTAGTAATTTTGCAAGAAAAGAAATGATGGTTCTTTCTTATGTTTCATTTGATAAAAAACACATTTTATGTAAGGTAAGAAAATCTTCGGTTGTTGTAGTATTTTGCATTATAATTAATAAATCTGAAGATCGAAGTCACATTAAAATGTTTACACCAAATTAAAAATGTGAAAACTCCCTTATTAATTTATTTCAACAATCATTTCTCCGACTAATGTAATTGTGATTGTATCGCTTTCACTACTAACATTTTAACAACAATTACTTTCTTTAGGCTTTTAGCAGGATTCAAAGATATCGGTTTGATCCCACTAGAAAGAAGCGTGAATCATACTCTTCAAGAATTAAACCTACAATCGTTAAAGTATACCGACATTACCGACATCGTAACAATACGATATAGGTCATCAAATTGGCTGCATCTACACTTTCTTCAGAATTTATACTACACCCAATAATATCTAGACGCGACCTACTTTGTGACGTTTTGATCCGCGCACGAACTTCCAAGATTCTAGTCTAACTTGACATCCGTAAGTTGCAACGACAAACATAGTGGAACTATTCGAAATTCTGGTTGGAAATCCTTTAATTTTTTTTCTTGATAACCGGATATAAACACTATAACTGCCCACTCATTGACTTTTATATGACCAGACGGAGTGACGGAGCGACAGAATCTCTTTATTTTTCAGTAGTTCCCGCCAAAATAAAAGCGACCAAAGCGAAAAATGGAGCGTCTAAAAATATGTTTCATAATAAAATTTTAGGTGCCCCATTTTTGATATTCTCACCAGACACTCATCTCGTTTCTTGACGTAAAAAATCATTGGGCTCATAATTTCTTTTACATTTTAACACTACGCTAGCCATTGTCTAGTCGCGACCCAATTTCTGACGCTTTGATCCGCGCACGAACTCCAAAGATGGTAGTCGAAGTTGACATCCGTAATTGCTTCAGTGACATAGAGGGCGCTGTTGACGTAGAACGTACTAGAATTGAGATTTACGGCTTGTATTTTTCGTTTTATTTGTGGAAGTATGAAAGCTAGCGAATTGACGGCCTTTAAATTGTCACGTAGCTAAAATACAACGAGTTTACCAGCAAGTCTACTAAAACCGTCCATAAAGCGGCGTCTTGTGCAAAATAAGAAGTAATCCAACTATGTATTAGGAACATTGGCCATCATTTAAGCACTATGTGAACTACTATAACACTAGGATTCCCTGTGTCGTGGGTGCCATGGACACACACAAGATAAGAACACAACACACCCAGACCAGAAACAGAAATTCAAATTCAGCATTCAAATCTCTGCTCTGCTGGGAATCGAAGCCAGGACCTTCCGCGCAGCGCACCGGTGTCTTAACCATTGCGCCACTCAAGTCGTCAAACTATCAGTTAAGGATAGTTTGACGACTAAGTGGAAGAAAAAAAGTATTGTTAAAAATTAGCTATATCCTCGGTCCCCGGACTCCTTTGAGAATTTTTCGCTATTCCATATAGTTTCAGATTTCACCAACCACCTAATTTCTATCTTTTCTTTTCTATTCCTATCTATTTTTTGATACCAACTGCCTACTTACCATGTGTGATATAATAATTTAGAAAAGAATTTTTCACATTTTCACACTAGACGCTAGCCAATACCAATATCTAGTCGCGACCCAATTTGTGACGGTTTGATCGCGCACGAACTCCGAAGATTGTAGTCGAAGTTGACATCCGTAATTGCATTGGCGACATAGAGGGCGCTGCTGTCGTAGAACGTACTAGAATTGAGATTTATTACTGTATTTTTCGATTCAGCGTTAGAACTAGGAAATCTGGGAACACTCATTCTTGGTAAGACTTGGTTTATGTTGAGAATAGCACGATTTATATTTTTCATCGTTAGGTATGAGTTTTTAGATTCATATAGTCTGGTCCAAGATATGTACCTACCTACATTAAGCCATGCAAAAATTCCAAAGCTAAAAATTTGCGATGCATTGTCATGAAATTGAAAAGTACTCATTTATCTCAAGTGTACAAAAATTTTTTCAAGGCCAAAAAAATGTTTTTTTATTTAAAATATGCGTACCCCTTATTTTTTGGGATAATTTGAATGTTTTTGATTTCCAAATAAAGAAATTCATACAATTTTCAGCTAATGCTAATAATACAAACTAATGCACGCCAAATTTCTGAAGTTCTATTGTATTTTCGAGATTTTGTCACTGAGTGCATTTTAAATCAACCTTCAATCAACTCTCGTAATCCTACGTTATGTCGTAATAGTTTTCTTAAGGCAATAAACAACACAAAGCCATCATATAATTTTCGGTCATTATACTATACATTATGCAATGGCTCGTTACGTTCAATTTGTCATTGACGAAAGCGTAATTACGAGAATAATTTATCGTTGGAGACCCCGCACACTGACAACGTAGTTTGTGTCTTACGTCAGCCACAAATTCATGTTGACGAGACACATTATGTAAGATTAATTGAATGTTTTTATTCTTTATTACTCTTAAACTTTAAAAAAATAACACTTCGCGCTTAAAGTGGGATAAACAGTTAACATTTCTATGTACCAATCAACAATACGGATATAATGGAAAAATATAACACGGAAAACAGTTGCAGTTTGCCGCAGATAGAAGCATAATATGATTACATCGTTCCTTATACTCATGGAGAAGCTAACAATTTTTGAATTTTCATCACGACACTAAGCGGTTAAAAAAGACACGAATTACCAATATTTTTGCTATCTTAAGTACAGCAACATACAACTTCAGTCAAACAAATGAATTTAAAGTCAAGGATACGTGGTAACTAATTAGTACGTGTGCGGGGACACTTACTGAGGCCAGGCTGGTTGTGGACAACCCGAATTATATATTGAGTAGCGTAACCACTGCGGTAACTAGCAATTATTGTGTTGAAAAATTAAAACTGTCACGTGTAAGTACGATCCTTGTCAGCTTGATGATGTAGCGAATAATTGAAAACATACATATTATTTCAGTTCTAAATTTTCTCTTACTAAAACGCACATTATTATATAATTGAAACGCACTGAGTAAAAGATATAAATAAATTGAATTCAAAAGACCTAGGGCCGGTTGGATTTTCATCGATTCGGGGAGGCTCATATCCAGCAGTAGATTTCGAAGGACTGAAAGAAAGGGTTGAAGGAAAGTAAAACATGATCTCAGTACACATTGTTTCAAGTGAAATAAATAAATTAGTTTACACATTTTTTTATTAAAAAATGGAAAGTTATATATAATGGATACTTATATACTTACTATGCACACAAAAAAATTTTCTCCGGAAATTTTAAGCGTAGGATTTAGACCAGATTAGACCAAAAATAGCTATTAGAATATTACAGTTCAGTAATCGAGTTTAATCCCTTTTCACGTGCGGTACAGAATAATTACGCGTTTATTAACGTTTTTTAAAATTGCACTCGATCGTTGCGAGGCGAACTAAAAGTGTTTCGCGTGAAACAAAATGAGAAAACTCTTATCTTTTTTTCTTTCTGATAGTTTAAACTAAGAGTAGCTTGCGGCGTATACGAGTTCAGTTCGTATAGTTGGTTCAGGAGTTGGAGCTTTGTTTGAAGTTGCAGTAACTTCTCCGCGTTCTAATTAAAGTATTGCCAATTTTAATAGACTGTAAGCAAAAAATAAAGAGTATACAGAGTATTATATAGAGTTATTTTATCTTGTATTGTTCTGGGGCTTTCTTATATGGACTGGTCTGTAGAAGTAACGTTTCGTACCTTCCTCCTTCCTTCCTTTCAGCCCTTAGTAGTCCACTGCTGGACATGGGCCTCCCCTAATCGACGCCACTCCGCCCGGTCCTGGGCCCTCTGAATCCAACGGTTTCCCGCTGTCTTCTTCAGGTCATCAGTCCACCTGGTCGGAGGGCGGCCTGTGCTCCTTTTGCCTCCTTTTCGTTTCGTACATAACATGCAATTTGGCAAAGTTGACAGTGTTCAAACTGTGTGTGTAACTGTGTGTGTGTGTGTGTGTGTGTGTCACTGACCACTGAAGGGTCGGGTACTCTCACAAGAAAAGATGTACCGAAGCTTACAGCAAAGACGCTGGTCCAGTGTGGATTGGTGGACTTCACGTGCCTTTAAGAACATCACGGGAAGCTCTTAGAGATACAGGTTTCCTCACGATGTTTTCTTTCACCGTTTCACCTCATATTAAAACGTTCGGTACAAATGTACAGGTTTCACCAGAGATCTTGGATCCACGTGCGAGAGGAAAGCCGTCGAGGGGGTTTTAGTGGGTTGGAATCCCACATAACCCGAAGTCACTTCTACCTATGATGTATCGTCACAAAAAAGGTACAAATGTACAATCGACAAAGATACCTTGAACCACCCAGCCGAAATTTTGTTTGAATTTTAGAATGAGTTCAATTCCTATTCTTCTCAAGATTACGTGTTGCACTTAGGACGTTTTTGATATTAAAATTATTTTTATGTCAAAGAGTCAGATGCCAATCAAATTTTGTCATTTCGCGCGAATTTCGACCTAATTGATTTTGAATGTCATGTCAGTACCCATTAATGACCCACTACAGGGTCGGGTCTCCTCTCACAATGAGAGGGATGTAGGCCTTAGTCCACCACGCTGGCCTACTGCGGGCTGGTGGACTTCACATGCCTTTGAGAACATTTTTTTTGTGAACTCTCAGGCATGCAGGTTTCCTCATGATGTTTTCCTTCACCGTAACAGCAGGTGATATTTAATTTCATAAATCGCACATAACTTTTATTACAAAGTCATTGGTGCGTGCCACTGGGATTCGAACCCGGACCCCTCGATTCGAGGTCGAATTCTAAGCTACTGGGCTATCACCGCTGCATTTTGAATGATTGTAGCAAAATAAGTTGACGGTGGGTCAAGGTATCATTTTGTCGATTGTACAAGAAATTACGCGAACAATCTTAACTTGTACGTCTATGTCTTACAGATAAGCGCTTAAAACGGACTTAAAATTCTGGTAGCGGATTTAATTAGAGGGATTTTGTTGCTTAACTTTATTTTTGCCAACACCGCCAGTATCCTTCAAAGACTTCACTTTAAATTCTTTTCGCTTGTTTTTCAATTTCACCGCCTCCCCACTCACTTTGATGGTGCCCCAGCTTATTTAGAGACGGGTTACTTAAAATTCCAATTAGGGAAGTTCAAATTTATTCTTTTCCTCGGTCCTTTGGAAGCCGAAATATTGAGGCGGCTTTTTAGTGGGCCACTATGCAATGTTTGTGTCAGTTTTCAATCAAAATCCACTCAACTAATTCCAATTCGTTAATTTGCTAACGTTTACAATTTAAAGAGCGCTAGTACCTAAGAAACGCTATGAGCGTCACCATAGCTTTCTAAAGTAAGGCACGTAATACTCTGTAATGTGAATTGGTTTCGGGCTAAGCGTATGCACGTATTTCGCACCGCTACCGAAGAACCTGCAAAGAATTTTGAACGTTAAATGTTTTGTATTTTTTTAATTCTTTTGCCAACGTGGAAATGGGTGCCGCTTTTTCCGTTTATAATTTATTTGAGTGGGTATTAAATTGGAGCACGTACGGCTTACACGAGCTTCGCGAAAGGAATTGAATGGATTTTATAAGGCTTTCAAAATTTCAAAGCATTTTTAATTAGTTTGGAAAAATCTTTATATTTGTGGGACGGTTTAACTGTTTGCATTTAAAGGGTTATCTACAACCCATTAGTTACCTAAGTTCAGGGGGAACTTAGGTAACTAATGGGGGGGGGGGGAGGGGGGGTTTTGGGGTGTCGTGGAGTGTTCCGTGTAAATTTTTAACCTCCACAATCTCTTCTCTAGTGGCTCCAAGAAGTTGCAGTCGCAGCGGCCACACCCCGGTAAACCACGAAAGTGGGCTAAACCTAGAGAAGGGGCTATCTCTACGGACATCTGTAGAATAGTCAACGGATGATTCCCGTTATTGTAGTAAAGACTGCATCTGCATTAAAGAACCTATCGTACTGCGAATGCAGCAAGGTAAAGCGAAAAACCTTTAAGGGCGTTCGTCAGAATCCATATCGTGACTGCGGTCTTTCGCTGCATCCTAATCTCTCCCTAATCGTGTTGGTTCGCCAGCCCATTGGGACAAAGAAATTGGGACGAGAGAGTGTGCTTGCGCCTGCGCAACCGCTTGTGCACTTTAAATAAATTCACGCGCAGATGACCCCTGCTTATCTCGCCGGATTCGAGTATTTGAAAGTCCCACGGCGATGGGATGTTGGCGGTGGGGCTAAGGATACGATGGTCCGAGGCTTCAGTTGACGTCCTGCACGTGGGCGGCCAGTAGAGAGTGGTCGCTCCCCGAGTCGATTGAGACAGGGCTCAGGGTTCGGCAGCACTAGTGGTGACAAAGCAGCCCTATTTAGGATCGCTCTGCTTTCCTCTGCACAGAGGAGGGGCCTAGAAAAGGTGGCCTAAAAATAGTCTGTCTCCCCTTTTACCTAGGGACCTAGCCGCGGGTACCCAGGCATCGTTTATAATGCGGTCGCAAGAAGCTTGAAAAATGTAATAAAATCTTTAAATTAAAACGAATTGGCATTGCTACATGGAATGTAAGGACTCTCCTAGACAACGATCGCAACTTGTGCCCAGAAAGAAAAACAGCACTTATAGCCAGAGAACTTGCTCGATATAACATTCATATAGCGGCAATAAGTGAAACTCATCTGAGCGACAATGGAGAGCTTCGTGAAGAACTTGGAGGCTATACTTACTTCTGGAGCGGGCGACCTGCCAGTGAGAAAACAGGAAGTGGCGTAGGATTTGCTATTTGTAACGAGCTAGCTGGAGACCTAGGTGAACTACCTAAGGGTGTTAATGACCGTCTTATGACCCTACGACTACCAATAGCTAATAATAAACATGTCCATCTAATAAGTGCCTATGCTCCTACTATGGTTTCGTCAGATGAAGTTAAAGAGAGCTTTTACCACCATCTACGACAAATCCTGAATGATGTTCCAAGACAAGACAAAATTATTTTGTTGGGGGATTTTAATGCTCGGGTTGGTACCGATTACGATCTTTGGAACGGAGCGCTTGGTAAGCATGGAACTGGAAAATGCAATGAAAACGGTCTTAAGCTCTTATCTTTGTGTGCTGAATTTGATCTAAGCATCACAAATACGTTTTTCCGTCTTGCTGAAAAATATAAAACCTCATGGATGCATCCCAGATCAAAACACTGGCATCTTTTAGATTATGTAATTGTGAGACGGAAAGACCTACGCGATGTCTTAATAACCAGAGCTTTACGTGGGGCGTATGGCTGGACTGATCATCGTCTTATAAGGTCCAAATTCCTTCTGTCACTTAAAGCACCACGACGAGCACCCCACAAAATCCCATCAAAGCTAGCTTATACAAAACTTATAAATTCGCCAGAGCTCGGTAACTCTCTGGATGCTGAATTCGCCAATAACCCTCAAATGACAGATCTTCCTTCAATAAATGATGAATGGCAACGCTTTGTCAAGAATCTTTATAACTGTGCTCTTAATACACTAGGTTCCATTAAAAAGAAGAGTCAAGATTGGTTTGATGATTCCGATGACCAAATTAGAGTCCTAGTTGAGAGGCACCGGCATGAAATACTTAAGAAGTCTACGGATATAAGCAGTAAAAAGGAAGCACAAAAAGAATTGAGGGTGAAGGTACGTGAAATGAAAGATCAGTGGTGGAAAGAGAAAGCTGCTGAATTGCAGCACTTAGCGGATACAAATCAAACTGGTATGTTCTTCGAAGGCATAAAAACTATCTTTGGACCGAGGGTGCGAAAAATCGCTCCAATATACAGTAGAGACAGGCGACATAAAATTACCCTAAAAAATGAGGTATTAGTGCGGTGGGCGGAGCACTTTCATGATGTCTTAAATCCATCTGTACTCAGTGTCGATTTGGCGTACATAAATTCACTTGAAGAACAGCCAGTCTGGCAACATCTTGAAGATCCTCCAACTTTAGAAGAGTTCACAAATGCACTAAGGCGTCTCAAAAATTCAAAATCACCAGGAATGGACCAGCTGCCTGCTGAAGTGTATAAATACAGTGGCAAAAACATAGTAAACGGGCTTTATGACCTAACCAAGAAAGTATGGGCTACTGAAGAGGTTCCACAGGGTTGGAGAGATGCGGTTATCTGTAAGCTATACAAAGGGAAGGGAGATGTCTCCGATTGTAGCTCTTATCGAGGAATATCGCTGCTCTCATGTGCTGGTAAAGTTCTTGCGCATATCATTAACACGCGCCTTAGTGAAGTGGCTGAAAAATTTCTACCTGAAAGTCAATGTGGCTTCCGACCCAGTAGAGGGACTATAGACGCAATCTCGGTTGTAAGGCAACTCCAGGAAAAAAGTCTTGAACATCAAAGACCGCTCTATTTGTGCTTTGTAGACCTGGAAAAAGCATTTGATAGAGTCCCACGTGAGGCTCTTTGGATTGTTCTCCAAAAATTTGGATATCCAAAGAAGTTTATAAATCTCATACGCCAATTTCATGTGAATATGAAAGCGCAGGTTCAACATGAGAATGAACTATCTGAAGAGATCTCAGTAACAAGTGGAGTAAAACAGGGTTGCGTTATGGCACCCACTCTTTTTGCCATATACTTCTCAGTTGTAATGAGAGACGCACTGCGTTCCTGTTGCGACTCAATAGAACTTAATGTCCGAACTGATAGCGGAGTCTTCAATATATCAAGGTTTAGAGCAAAGTCCAAGGTACAAAAAATTTCCATTGTGGAGATATTATACGCTGATGACATATGCTTGATGTCTTCTAATATGGTAGATCTCCAAAGCTATCTTGACGCACTCCACACATCTTGTCAACGTTTCGGTTTGGTCATAAGTGCATCGAAAACGCAAATTCTTAAACAACCTCCCAGGAAGTGCAGCGCTGATAAAGCTAAACTTTATTTAGACAAGAAACCTCTAGAAGAGGTTTCACAATTCAAGTACTTAGGGAGCGTCATACGACATGACAACACCCTTGCCTCAGAAATACCGCTGCGCATTGCAAACGCCGCTGCCAACTTTGGGCGTCTTGCTGACCGTGTCTGGAACTCTCACGATCTGAAGTTACGTACGAAACTAAGCGTTTATAAAGCCTTAATTATACCCGTTCTTCTGTACGGTTCAGAGACATGGTGCCTTTACAAAACTGACATCAAGAAACTTGACACATTCCATCTTAGGTGTCTAAGATCCATCTTAAGGATAAAGTGGCAAGATCGTGTGCCTAACACCGAGGTTCTGCATCGTTCTGAGATGTACGGCATGGAATCCTTAATAATGCAGCGTCAACTGAGATGGTGTGGTCACATTCTACGTATGGAAGACCACCGTTTGCCGAAGGCTATATTCTACTCTGAATTAGCTGAAGGTAAGCGGAAACAAGGCGGCCCACACCTACGCTATAAAGATGTGCTAAAAAGACACCTCAAAGCTTGTTCTATTGAACCTGCAACTTGGGAGAAGCTTGCCTCCAATAGGTCTTCTTGGCGTTCTACCATAAACCATAAAATAAGAGGGTTTGAACAAAAACGGCTTGATGTTCTTAGGTCCAAACGCCAAATACGCAAAGAGAGACCCAAGCGCTCCTATAACTATACATACAACGCTGCGGGAGAGCTATATTGTGTAGTCTGTAACCGCACTTTCAAGACAAAGTTTGGTCTAGCAAGTCATATCAGGGCTCACGCTAGACAATAGTAAAACCATACTGCTGGGGTCGCCGTCATCGAAATCGATGAGGAGGACTATATATATATATATATATATATCAGGGGGAAAAAGGACAAGGGGCATTGAGTTACTGCGTTTTATTCTTTTTTGTAATTTTAAATACCCGTAGATATTTTCAATTGTCAATATAAATTTAAGATTATCTATTCCTACAATACTCTTTACTCGAGTATCGAATTAGGACGTCCCTACGACAGCCATTGAGAGCGGCGCTGAATCTAATAAAGGAGCTTTCAATAGTTGATGACATTGCATTGTGAAGCGGTTGTTCTATAATTCCATATCCTGACTTGATATATTCAATAATAGGATTTTTTCTTTTTATATGAGTTTTAATTCTTTTTTTCGTACTATTGCTGCTGCGGAGTCGTCCGCGTGGATTTTAGAATTTGGTACATAGAGGAATAAAAAGTATCCTATATAACATCCGGGTTATAAACTATCTTTATACTAAATTTCATAAAAATTTCCATCTATTCTAACAAACTTTCGCATTCATAATATTCGTATCGGTCTGGTGTCGGTGCGGAAAAACGTTATCCCGATCTCAATTTCCTATTCCAGCACACATTGTACGTATTAACCTAAAAGAATGGAGTTAAATTCAAAAAACATTTCTACAATTCTCCTCACATACCACGCGTCTCAAACTAGGGCATTCTTACGACCTCAAAAGCAGCAGCGAGCTGAATCTAATAAAGAGGCTATCAATAGCTGGATGACGTTGCATTGTGAGACGATCGTTTTAAATTCTGACAACGTATTTCAATGATACGGTCTAGGATTCGACCTAAATCTATGATTATGGTAGAGCTCATCCGGTCGCATTAAATCGTGTTTGAAATGTGATTTATTTTCGAAATGTAAAGAGAATTTAAAGACTTATAAGTTGAAATATATAGGATGCTACCTACCGCCACCCGCATAACCCCATAGCACGCAACAAGTTGGATGCACAGTACGTAATTGCATTAGCGCATCTCAGGGTATTTTGTCAGATAGGACAGCTTCATTTAGACACCTAAAGGCCTCTACACAACAAAACTTAGGCTATTCTAACTAGGACTGGCGGGTTTGGTGTGTTAAGGCTTAAGGCTTTGTTCTCATTGACTGTGGCAATATGGCTCAACTGAACGACCAACCAACGCGACAAAACTCAAATACAGATCTCTGAAGCTGTCCTAACTGACACTAGACACTGATATGCGACAAAGGTACGAAAATTTGACTTTATTGTACGACCAACTTATTTCGAGTGACCGATTTTTTCATCGCAATTAGGACAAGGAGTCCTATTGCGAACCATATTGCCGTTCAAAAGAAAGAGCTCTGCTGTAGGATGTTTGCAACAGCTGCAGTCGGGTCTCGTCTCACTATAGGAAGGATGTAGGCCTTAGTCAACTACGCTGGCTTAATGCGGGTTCGTGGACGTCACATGCCTTAAAAATTATTACTGAAACTTAAGAAAATAAACAGGATATCATTACGTATGAGTTTGATTAGTCGATCTAGTTTCTATGAGTTGTCCTGCAGAAGCAAACGGTCTACGCAAACTTAGTTTATTGTCGGTTGCCAAGCAAGAAATTTAGACATTAGAATCGGACTAGCATTGCTATTTACCTAGTTGTACAATAAGCAACTATGTACATACATGTACGGTTTATTAGGTGTTGTATTTGATGTACAGGAGGTTTAACCAACGAAGTCACATAGCGCCAAGGTAAGTTAATGCGTCATACAAACATTCGACTCATACGTTTCATCTTCTGTTCAACTGTACCAAGATACCATCTGGTATATTCAATTTACGGCTCAGTAAATCGCGCTGGAGTAATATTTTTGTGCTAGCGGACCTGTCAGCCTTCATAAATCACAGTAAGACGAAATTTAGACGAGAACCTTATCAGGAACATCGCATATTTCTCACAGGGGCGCAGTAAATAGATGTCTATCACGCGCATGACGTAAACTCGGTCTGGGAATACCAGAGAACGTTGTTAGACTGGGAATATCTGGGAATTTTATAGTCTGAGGCGCCATGAGTTCGGTTAGCTAGGTATACGTTTGTGATAGATTTGATGTACGATATTTTATTTCGTATGACGAATAAAAACGTGCTTAAGTTATTTCATATTCAATCTAGGTCACAAAGCTATGGATATGTCATCTGGTTTTATAGTTTATCGCAGATATAAAAAAACTTAATAAATTGAACAGAGTTTGTAGATACAAAGAACCACACGAGAAAAAATAAGTATTTCGCCGTAGGTATGTACATAAACTTTTATAGGTTACCGACAGAACAAAGGAGTAAAATAATAGATAAATAGACATTATATTTTCAAAGTATTCGTGTAGTCATACTAACGCCACACGTTTACTATAGTACTTTTGACAGTGTTCATGCTGGGGTCACATAATAATATGGTGACAAGCGAATCAAATTTTCTCCAAAACTCCATAAGTACCAATAAATAAAAATCTAAATTATAAAAATATAAGCCTGCTCATTTTTACAGGCAGCAGGCACAACCATTTTACCCAGTTAATAGTCTGTGTTTAAAAAGTCGATTATAGAAATACTTTGTGAACACACCAATCTTATAATGGGATCATCACTGTTTAAATATTGTTCTTTCAAACTTCAAACAGTTTTAACGACTTATTCAATTGATCAAAAGAATATTTGAATCACTTCGCAAAATTTACAACCATTGCTCTCCAAGAACAAAACCCTCATCTTACACCCGAATACTAACAGATTCTCAAGAAAACAACTTTCACAATAAAACTACTGAAAACATCGAGGCAGAGTGAATGCACACTGTCCGATTACGTCGAGTAATACTGACGTAATAAAATCGCTACAAAGTAATATCAATTTAAATATTTAAAAAAAAATTGGGTTGTCTAAGACTATCACTGAATTTTTCACTTTGTATACAAAATACCATGCTGTGATGCTTAAAATTGGACATCTTACTGAAAGGGTTCGATTCCCAGTGGCACGCTCCAATGACTTTCTTAAAAGTCATGTCTGCTTTATAAAATTAAATACAACCTCCTGTGACGGTTCACCGTCACAGGAGGTGCAGGTTTGCTTACGATGTTTTCCTTCAGGAAAACATCGTAAGCAAACCTGCACGTCCTTTATAAAATCCTCGGTCCTCCATAATATTCTCAAAGGCATGTGAAATCCACCAACCTGCATTGAGCGACCGTGGTGGACTAAGGCTTCTCATTGTGAGAGGAGACCCGACCGTGCAGTTAGTAGGTCACTGATGGGTTAAATGTCATGCAGTATACAATACCGGATATTCGGATCTTAACAATGTTAGTGGATCCAATACAATCCATCGGACAGTGTAGAATATTCCTCAGGAGTTTCGCTCCGAATTGGTCCGTAAGTCAGAACAAGATATATTTGTCAACGTCGCGATTGTCTTCGCTGACACTTGAATAACGACAGCCATTACTGACGTTAAAAAAAAACAACGGAAAGATTTCTCTATTCTCTTCGTAGCCCTTTGAAAAGTTATTTTTGGGGACGTCTTTCTCAGGTGACGCCATTTTATTTTATACATATCTAGGGGGTTACTGAAACTAACTAAAATTGTGGGGTCTTGTCCCTTGTCCCACGGCCGCCATCTTGGAAATAAGAATGATGGTTGGTTAGATGAATTATCTGGTAAACTATTAGTCTCACAGAAAATTTATAATGACATTTTCTATTGTGAATAAAATTTTATACAATTTTATTCCTTAAATGGTTGTAGAATCAAAAATAACATTTTTTTTTTTCAAACCTCAATGAAAATCTTTGAATTTTTATGAATATCAAGTTTGTACTCCACCTGATGTTTTCCCGTATGCTGCTCGTATACCATATAAAAAATCCAATCGGACAGTGTAAAATCTCCCTCAGGAGCTTTGCTCCGAATTGGTCCGTAAGTCAGAACAAGACATATTTGTCAACGTCGCGATTGTCTTCACTGACACTTGAGTAACGACAGCCATTACTGACGTTAAAAAATAACAACAAAAAGATTTCTATTCGCTCCTTTCATTTCGGCGCGTCTTTTGTTTCTTTGAATATTTTTTGTAAGAATATGTTAGTACCCTCGATTTTATGCAGCAGAGTCTTCACAGTGAAAAATACTTTACTAAATAGTAGATTTGCCCTATATGCGGTTTAAATGGCAGAGCAATCTGCAGAGAAAGATTATTGTACAGATTCATTAAAATATTTTCCTCCAATAAAGTATATCTTCGGTAACTAACTACGAGTACAGCTCCCAAAACGACGTTGCTACACGACGGATTACGTGGTTTGCGGAAAATATCGGTGATCTTCAATTATTGTTTCAGCAAATTCACTTTAATTACGTCAAACTGTATCAAGTGGGCTTACAACTAAAGCTCAACTTATGTTATTAAGTTTCTAAGAAAATTAAGCATAAAAAATCATCACGATTCTTCAAATTTAAGGCAAATTTCCACGACGACCAAAGTGGCGCAGTGGTAAAGACAATAGTGCGCTGCGGGGAAGGTCCTGGGTTCGATTCCCAGCAGAGCAGATATTTGAATGATGTATTTGAATTCCTGTTTCTGGTGTATTGTGTTGTTGTCTTGTGTGTATCCATGGCAACCACGACACAGGGAATCCTAGTGTGGGGCTGTGAATGTGAAGCGTTATTTATTTTTATTTTCACCGCATTTCAAGCTCGAACCACTCAGAAATGTGACGTTTAAGCTAACAGCGACCTCAGATATTATTATGTTGATTCAGCCGCGGTCATTCCTTTCTTTCGTCAAACCCTTGATAAATTAGGGGCGTGGTGACTGGGGCGTAAAAAGCCACGCAAACGCTGCCTTATTAAACGCCATGTAAGAACGGGGCTTTGGAATTGTAAAAAAAACCTTTCACACGACACACACAGTTAGCCCCTAAAGGTTTGTGTAAACACCGGGTGTTATTTCTGGAGCTAAGGCGTTAACTTCACGCTATGAAATAATAGGCTACTTAAGCTACACGTATCATGATATAATAAAATTTTCAAGTAGCAAACGAGCATGCTAACTAGCTTTTGTTAAATAAGAAGTACGACATCTTCACAGCTCTATCAGGAGACGTTAAAAGCAATCTGGTATACAGGAAAGTATAGACGAACTCTGGAGCCGCGTTTAGACACGATGTCGTACGAATTCAACTCGTGCGTGTACGTACGTTCACGTTCACAATGCCGACGGACCGAAATACTAGAAGCGCTCACACTGCGTACGAGTTAGTCGTACATCAACTAAGTTTCTAAGTTTTCAAAGGTATTACGGGATTGTTCGTGCGTGATCGCACGTATACGTACGATTTGAATTCATACAAAATCAACGTCCAAACTGAGCGCGATCTTATGATATTAATAATTTAACGTATTTTGAAAGCATCCCTTGCCCGGGTTTCCCATATATGTGACCCATTAAATACCTATATTAAATCGGGAGAGCCCACAGCGTGCCCACAAATGCGACCCCTCGTCGTATTCACGCCTCGGCAATTACCTACGAGTACCTTCCCACTTCGGTAGGGTTTGCGAGAAAAATCTGGCACTGGTAAATAAACGACAACTGGTAAATAAATAACGATACAACTAAACGAGAATACTTTTTCTTTTTAATAAGGATTAGATGCAAGCAACAGTGTGGTTCTTCAAAATTGGCAGATAAGGCAGGCAGTAAATCATCGCCCTATGAATTAGAAGACTTCTGTACGAACAATTTACAGGTGATATAGAATATCAGTATTATTAAAGGGTTGACGAGCGTATTAAACATCAGATGGCTTTCACGCGAATTTTTTGCAACTGAATAAAATAATAAATTTCCTTAGCCCACATTAAAAGGTTGCGTGCCCTTTGAGAGGGCTCCATGTGTGGCCCATTGTTGTTTGTTGTTGTTGTTTTAACCCATTAATGACCCACTACAGGGTCGGGTCTCCTCTCACAATGAGAGGGATGTAGGCCTTAGTCCACCACGCTGGCCTACTGCGGGTTGGTAGACTTCACATGCCTTTGAGAACATTTTTTTTTGTGAACTCTCAGGCATGCAGGTTTCCTCACGATGTTTTCCTTCACCGTAACAGCAGGTGATATTTAATTTTATAAAGTGTGGCCCATGTGGTTAGTGTGGCCCATTAAATGTATTAAATCGGTAGGAAATCAGCCTGTGTTCACAGATTGCAACCCCTCGGCGTATTCACGCCTCGACAATTTACTTTCACACTTTGGTAGGGGTTTGTGAGAAAAAAGTTTATTAAATTTTCGCGGTAAATAAAAGAGGGTACAGCAACAAATACAATCGAGAAATCTTTGACTTTTAAGTACGGTCAAGATGCAACAAAATTGTGATTTTTCGAAAAAACATCCTACGTTGCTCCCATACCTTCTTCTGATGAGAGTACTTTCCGGAAAAACGTACATTCATACACTAAAGGATCTCATATAAAAGATTAGTCCTCTTGAAGGATTAATGAGGCTATTAACGAAACGTTAGAGCTTTCACGTTTTTTTTGCAACTAAATAAGTTCCCTTAGATATGAAAGTGCCCTTTGTGAGGGCTACATGTGTGGCCCATTAAATGTATTAAATCGGTAGGAAACCAGCTTCTGTTCACAAATTGCGACCCCTCGGCGTATTCACGCCTCAACAATTACCGTCCACACTCTGTTACGGATTTGGCGGGAAAATGTTGATAAAATTGGCGGAAAAGAATAAAAGTGCGTAATAAAACTATCTAATCGAATATCGGTTATTACATGAAAAACATTTTTTATTTTTCGTTAAATAGTGTGTAAGTCTTTATGTAAAAAGCGGTGATAGCCCAGTGGCTAACAAAAATAATTCGGTGTCGATTCGAGGGGTCCGAGTTAAAATTCCAGTGGCGCACACCAATGACGTTTTAAATGTGCGCTTTATGAAATTAATTATCTCCTGCTGTAGCAGTGAAGGAAAACATCATGAGGAAACCTGTATGCCTGAGAGTTCTTCATAATAATAAAACTTTTTAACGAGTAATAACTCGTAGACTAATAAGGCATGTGAAGTCCATCACTCGCATTTGGTAATTTTAAATATACTTTAAATGTAATTAAGTTTTGAAACTTTCCTTTATCAATAGAAAAAATGCACCCAACATAATCTCGACCGATCAATTCTAGAGTAGGACTTTATGAATAGACTTTAATCGATCAAATTCTAGGTAGACCTATTAGTCAACGATTTATTACTCGGTCAAAAGTTGTATTACTTTATAACAATCGTATTTTATGTGCCGCAGGTATTTATCAACGTCAGGCGGTATCGTTAAGGTGCTTGTAGATTGTTCAGAAATTTTCTATAATGCATAGGTTAATTGCATAGGTTGGAAACTTGCAAAGTCGCAACTAGGGTAAGTGGTTTTATGATAGTAGCTATGGAGCGCAGCTGCATAATACAAAGGCATTTAAATACGCATCTATGGGGACGTTTCTCTTACCCAATAGTGAACTGCAAGGTCAGGTCTCCTCTCACAATGAGAAGGATGTAGGCCTTAGTCCACCACGCTGGCCTAGTGCAGGCAATACTTAATTTTATAGAGTCCATATAACTTTTTAAGAAATGATTTTTTTCTGCCACTAAGATTGTTTTTGATTGATTGATTGTATCGAACCTTACTGGTTCGAGCACCAGGCCTTATCCTTAGCTACTGGGCTATCACCGCTTCATTTTCCTACTTGTAACAAAGAATCATGTCCCGATTAAAAGTACCGAATACATTTTTGAACAGCGGCCATTAATGCTCGGAAGTCAGACAGTATTTATCAATGTCAGACCAAATTCTGTGGAGGTGCTTAGCGCATGTCGACTTAGACGGATCGCTGCTTACCGTATCGGGGATATCGGTTACATGACGCATTATAGATCGTCTGCGTTATGAAGCTTGTCTATTGGCAGCAAGGGAATATTGCTGGCTAAGCGCAATTCACCTCAAATAGAGAAGAAATCCTGGTAAATTATGTCGAATCGGGGCTGCAGCTCAAAAGTGCTCCAAAATTTTAAAGGTTAGAACAGTTAAAACAACGCCAAAACCGATTTGTAGGCGTTTTCTCCTCTCTTACCATGTGATTTGAAGGTAGAGAGGAGAAAACGCCTACAATTCGGTCCCCACCATAAAATTACATGGGCTACCATCGGTTTATGATAAAAAACATGGAAAAAATTTTGGAGCACTTTTGAGCTGCAGCCCCGATTCGACATATTTACCGAAATCCTATCTGAATTTTTATGTGAGAGCTATGCTTTTCATGAGTAAGATGTTCGCCCCAATTGAAATATCTCCGGCAACCATTCATCACCTACACTTAAAACATGACGAACGTGATGCTTTACGACGGTTTAAAAGGCTGGCGGTAAGGTACCTATTGGTCAGCTGGTTGTATTATAAAAATTGACATGTTAATAATAACTTTTGCCCTATTACTTGTCCTCACTTTTTCTCGGAAAATTACAAAAAGTCAAACACAGATGGTTAGTTCTTATTACGAAACTGTCAGCGATACAAAGTAAGATATTGTTTTTAGTGAACCTAGTTATATCCTAAAGGAAATTTATTTTGTTTTTGTATCTAAGTAGCTTTGATATTTCTCAATATTTTTTCGTGAAAGTTAACAAACATTTTTTGAGTACCTCATTTAATTTGCCATTTTTCCTCGCGGCCTTTTTTCATCCTACAGACATTGTGGAGTATTGTGGAGGAATCTTATTCGTTTCCCCACGGTGTTGTCCGTCACCGTTATAGCAGGTGATATTTCATTTTATAAAATAACAACTTAAAGGAATCATAAAATTATAGCAATGAATAGCAAAGCACCCGCGTGTAACCTCATATAGGATTATTTTTCCTATTTGAGGTTGAATGCGTCCATGGGTTGCAGAGACCACTTAACATCAGGTCACCTGATGCTACTTTTTTGCTACTCAATTACTATTTAAAAAACGGGTTGCACTACGGTATTGCCGGCAGAAGTGAAACTTATAAAATGTGTTTTCTTGGTGAATTGGACGATAGTTCAATTAAAACACAATTGAGTTTCTCTGTAAGAAAAGAAACGACATTTGATGCTAAAAATCGCAATGTAGAATCCAAGCTTTTTTCTATAATAAAATACACTTATTAATTATGACTGTTTTCTTTTGACAGTTTCCATAGTTACCAGACCGGCGCCGTAACGCGTTACGTTACGAAGCGGTTTACCCTCCCATAAAAAGTTTTCACTTCAAAAACTTTTTTAAACTTCAAAAGTCACAGTCAAAGTGTGTCTGCCAAAAACCGTCAGTACTAAGCGCGCAGTGGAGACCACTCAATCAAACAATCACAACCGTCAATCACTCCCGCCGTCAACCCGCGTTCTTGATTCAAAATTCAAATTCTAGCGTTCTTGATTCAAATTCTAAACAAGATGGAAGCCTGCCAAGCGCCGTACAGAAGCAAACTTCACTAATGCGAAGTGTTGTTAAGCGAAGTAAAGCTTCGCTTCGGTTGAATCCTGAAGTTCTTAGAAACGAATAATGCTGCCTCATTAGACTTATCAACTATTCAGGGACGAAAGGAATGGCAATGAAAATTGTTTGAGGTCTTTGGGAATTTGATTGAGATGAGAACATCATTGAATTGTCTTCCTTAGTCACTTATTTATTTATATATTCTTTATTGCAAGCAGACAAAATACAGTAATCATTGGGAATGGTACAATGCAAGAAGCGGTCTTATAGCTTGGCAGCCTCTTCCAGACAACCAGTTGTGAAGATACAAAATTAGTATAAAATGCAAACGCCGGTATAGGTACATCAGGACAAATTTAAAATTAATTGATGGCATGCAGAAAGCCAGGTGGACTTATCCGCAGCCACTGTTGTCGCTTAGTTTAAGCGGTCTAAATCAACAAATGTCGCGAAACCAAAAAAAGAATACCGTTTGAGATAATGACAACTGAACACAGATGACATCCACACAAATGGCGTGCATTTTGAAAGTCGCTAAACAAGATGGCGGCCTGCCAACTGTGTTGCCAAGCTTTGTGTCACTTCGTTGTTTTTAGGTTAGTACCACAAATACCACAGTTGTTTAGATGAAAACTGATGGATTAAAACATTTTTCTTTTCAATTCAGTTGGAATAAAACAAATTTAATGTGAACAGAAGGTCGTGGTCGCTGCATATTTTATTGGAACATTACCATTAGTGGTCACTGCACCCAATCACGTCCAACCTCAAATATAAATCCTATCTGAGTTCGCCTCAAATAATGTCCCTCAAAGGCCGGTGAAGTCCACCAACCCGCAGTAGGCCAGCGTGGTGGACTAAGGCCTACATCCCTCTCATTGTGAGAGGAGACCCGATCCTGTAGTGGGTCATTAATGGGTACAGACAAGGACAATGTCCCTGGACAGTGGGAATAGATAACCCTTAAAGAAGCATCTCCGTACTTGGTAAATACACTGCTTTCCCTTTGGCTTCTTCAAGTCATCAGTCCCCCTGTTCAGAGGTGTATAGTGGTTTATAGTTCTGTTGGTAATAATTGGTTTCCAGACTAGGACCTATCGTATTGGTCCTAACAGCGCCATGAAGTCACAATATCTTCTTCTCATTCTCACCAATTCATATGCACCAATCGTATTCGGAAGTTCGTAAACCCTCCAATGAGATTGAAGACTTTAAATCAAGGTCCGCAACAGAAATTCAAGTCTAAAATTTGCTCTAACATGAAAACCAGAACACAACAATCTAACAACTAAGAACAAGCGCAACGGCTGTCGTCAGTCGGCATGTTCCGGATACTCGATAAGTCTAATCAACCCAGTTCACAGCAGTTCACGTTTCCGAACTTTGCTGAATCTTGCCACCTATTTAACTTGCAACTTGATTGTAAGATGCAACTTGATTTACAAATTTTAATAGAAACCTAGCTCTTCTATGTAGCTTTATGCTACAGCACTAATTTGCTTTGATATTATTATAATTATAGTTAATTTTATTTGTCTTGCTATACAAATGAGTAATATATTATATTGTAATATTGTAAAAAATATAGTATTTGCAATTGCTATTAATGTGAAATTGCATGCAGCCTTTTATATCCAGGATATTACGTTAACTATATTTTTATTGTGAACTATTCTCGAATTCGTCCAAACAAGTGAATTCGATTCTATGGAAAAATTAAAAAAAGAACAGGATATTTCAAAGATTTTTATTTCATAAAATTTTATTCAAATGTTTCACTGTTATGTTTTCACGTCCCAACTCAGTAATCCAGGCACCTATTGACTCGTAACAAACAACTCGTTTAGAAACATCTTTATGAGTCTTGCTACCTCTCATATGCAAATTGACTCCGTGATTTAAAGCAAAACATCCTAATATTTTGTTTACTAGTTTATAAGAAGAGCAGGTTTTTTGGTTACATTTTCATTGTTTGTGGGGGCGCTCTAACATTTCGTTAAGACCGCCAACTGATCATTCATTTTTGAACACATTTCTTAATACATTTACGTGGGAGAACCAAAAAGAAAATAAGTACATTGTACGTGGCCGTCCTATACATTTCTTTGTCAAGATTCGCCAATTACATTTATAAAATTGAATGGGAAGATTCCTTTATTAAGATTGATACATGTGTGCCTCTTTATGCTGAAAAATTGGGGTTTCTACCTACTACAGTTTTTATATTTGGTACCTTATTTCGGTGATAGCCCAGTGGCTTAGAATTCGACCTCGAATCGAGGGGTCCGGGTTCAAATCCCAGTGGCACGCACCAATGACTTTGTAAAAAAGTTATGTGCGATTTATAAAATTAAATATCACCTGCTGTTACGGTGAAGGAAAACATCGTGAGGAAACCTGCATGCCTGAGAGTTCACAAAAAAAATGTTCTCAAAAGGCATGTGAAGTCCACCAACCCGCAGTAGGCCAGCGTGGTGGACTAAGACCTACATCCCTCTCATTGTGAGAGGAGACCCGACCCTGTAGTGGGTCATTTGTCAGTACCCATTAATGGCCCACTACAGGGTCGGGTCTCCTGGGTCATTAATGGGTTAAAACAACAACCTTATTTCCCTTCTTCTTTGAAACCTTCCTAGAGTACATTGGTCTCCCATTATCTATACTACTCCGCCCGGTCCTGGGACCTTTTGAATATGCTGCTTGAACTCTTGGTTTTCCGCTGTCTACTTCGGGTCGGTAGTCAGACGGCGGCCTGTGCTCCTTTTCCTCTTCCTTTTTGCTTCCATTCGAGGATCTTTCTTCCCCATCGGTTGTCAGTGCGAGCGATGTGGCCAGCCCATTACCACTTTAATTTGCGAACTTAAAGAGATTCCATAGATTTCATCTTTTCTGATTCTGTTACGCAGAGAAATGCCGAGCATAGCTCTCACAGGCTACCTACTCACGAAAATCAAGAATAAAAACACCGATGGAAATAGTATGACTGAGAGTACTATATAAAACGATTATTTATTAAACAATTTCAAGCCACCCATCGAATGATGTAGGATCATTATCCCACATCGTGCTCGATCATATAACACGCTTTAGGTGCCAAGAAACGTGTCTCGCGTGTTACGTTACAGACTAGTTGAACGTCTTAAAGGAGCTTGGCTCATGGGCGTGATGTCTCCGGGGTTATGTGTCGACAATATTTAAGGGCTCATAGGCGTGATGTCTCCGGGGTTGTGTGTCGTCAATATTTAGGTTCATCGCAAGGGTGCTCTTTGTTATAAGTAGTGGTTTGATATCGATGGAGCAAATACTCATTTGCCCCATGACATATCCTCAACGAGCTGAGTGGCGCAGTGGTTAAGACGCCGGTGCGCTGCGCGGAGGGTCCTGGGTTCGATTCCCAGCAGTGCAGAGATTTGAATGATGAGTTTGAATTTCTGTTTCTGGTCTGGGTGTGTGTGTTGTTGTCTTGTGTGTGTCCATGGCGCCCACGACACAGGGAATCCTAGTGTGGGGCTGTGAGTGTGAAGCGTTATTTTTTTTTAGTATTATAACCAGAGCTTTGTTGTGACCAAGTCTCTACGGAACTACTGTTAAGGGTTAAGACACATGTGTTTCTACTTTTACGGCCTATGACGACTTGAATTTTGTTGAATTCGTACGAATCCCGTCCAAACTAAACGCAGCGTTATATTTTTTTATAAAAACGTTGAGACGTTCAGTCAATTGGATTAGTATAAATTAAAAAAGAACTAAAACACATTACTTTCGAACATCCATCCATAATGAGTTACCTCGCAAACAGAATTTTTAGATCGGTAGTGTGATTAAAAAGATATGTCATGTCAGTAACCCATTAATGACCCACTACAGAGTCGGGTCTCCTCTCACAATGAGAGGGATGTAGGCCTTAGCCCACCACGCTGACCTACTGCGGGTTGGTGGACTTCACATGCCTTTGAGAACATTTTTTGTGAACTCTCAGGCATGCAGGTTTCCTCACGTTGTTTTCCTTCACCGTAACAGCAGGTGATATTTAATTTTATAAATCGCACATAACTTTTTTACAAAGTCATTGGTGCGTACCACTGGGATTCGAACTAGGACCCCTCGATTCGAGGTCGAATTCTAAGCCACTTGGCTATCACCGCTTAAAAAGATGTACTAGGACTATATCTAAAAGTGTATTCGCTTCTTCGCGTTCTCATCTGTATTAAATAGCAGTACAAGTATTCAGATACAGTTCAGTTTAAAACTTTGAGTGCGCGGCAAATTTACAAACTTAACGATGCAGCCTCGAAGACGAAGTGGCAAACTCGCAACAAACAGAGACCTCGAGCTTACATCCGGCGAGCGTTGCAAGTTCGCACCGTCTTCGTTTATCAGAGCTTTGGTGAATAATTGATTTTGTAACATACATTATTTTTATAATAATAATAATAGACATTTATTTCGGACATAATTACATCCATATATAAAATTCAAAAAATTCAAAATTCCAAAGTTTATATTGCAGTATGACTAGGCCCAATAAAGGAACACACGTAACAACTATCGTGTTTGTCAATATCGCCCCATTGCCATCCGCTCACAAATAAATATTGATACATGGTGTATAGAACGGTGTAAAGCCAGTGGCTAAGAATTCGACCAACCTGCATAAGGCCAACGTGGTGGACTATGGCCTAGATCCTTCTCGTTGTGAAAGGAGACCCTACCCTGCAGTGGTTGTATCGCGAAGAAACCTGTATTGCTGAGAGTGATCCATAATCTTCTCGAAGGCATGTGAAGTCCACCAACCCGCAGTAGGCCAACGTGGTGGACTAAAGCCTAGATCCTTCTCATTGTGAGAGGAGACCGGCTCTGCAGTGTAAATAACAAGTTTATTTTATTAATTCTCCTATCTTAGAAGTAGTGTTAAATTAAATCTAATAAATTATAGTCGAGTTTTGTCTATTAGGCGATTATTATAATAATTTGCACTTTATAATGTTAAGGATAGAAAAAAAGCAACAAGACCAACTTTATCGTTATTAAAATTAAAATTAAAATAGTTATATAATACCTACATTAAGTATTGCTTCCAACCCAGCGCGAACCGAAATCCAATTAGAGAACCGAGACACTTCATCACTGAGCATTTCACTGAAAATATCATCCGTACGCGCCTCAATCTCATAAATATACATAAGTCGTGACAGTCCGACATTTCTCATTCGTACTGAAGTCAACTGTAGAATGGTACCTAAACATTCTACTTCATAACTTGGAACTTGACTGAAAAAGTTAGTAGAATTCCGTCCCAAAAGTTAATAATACAAGCTGGCAACGAAACGAACTGTCAACCCGTCTTTCAAAAAAGGTCGCCGCAGCTTGATAACCTTCCGTAATCAAAAGCAACTCGACATAACTCTTATAGAGCTCCCACAAAGTTTGTTCGCGGTCGAATACCGAATATTACCTGATACTAAAATGAACTTCGAGCCAACAACTTTACTGGCTTCAATGTTTAAGACACAATATTTACTCAACTTAAAAGCATTATATATCAGGTATAATTTGTGCACACTTAAGGCAATGGCATGAAAGGCATGTGAAGTCCACCAACCCGCAGTAGGCCAGCGTGGTGGACTGAGCGTAAGGCTCAGTCCCTCTCATTGTGAGGGGAGACCCGACCCTGTAGTGGGTCATTAATGGGTTAATGACATGACATTCGTAAGTGTTACGTCCAAACACCTTACCCCGTGTCCTAAATACCGTGTCGCTCGCAAAAGTTGTTCGTACGACAACGTCATTGTGTACATTTGTCGCATATTTGTAGTCGCATGTTAATTAGTACAGCACCATACAGAGCCCTGTGTTTCAATTATGTCGTGTTGCTTGGTCGATTAGTAAAGTCGTCGGTTAACTGTTATGTCAGCCAATCGGACGAGGCCATACCTTCATTGAACAATAACGCAATACGCTAATTAGCCTCTAAATCGCTATAGTTTTATTTTTATAAGTGTTTATTCTAATCTTTTAATTTGATATTATAAAAATATATATATCAATATTATAAAAATATTGAAGGATTAGAAGACACACAAAGAATATAAAAATGCAAAAATAACGTGAATTTATTCGCTCCGCAAAGTTCCCAGCAAAGTCCGAAGTCAAAGTTAAAGTATGCTAACGGAGTACATTACCGCGAAATATTGTTAGTCATCGTAAACCGCTTATAAAAAGAGTATCGCCAGCTAACGAGTATTCTCGGTGAATGTTGCATTTTATTTACGTTGGCGCTTTGAGGTCTTAGTTAAGTTGTAATTTAAAACATTTTTTTAAAAAGCTATTATTTTTTCGAGTTACTCTTAACAAACCCTTTCATTTGAAGCCCATATTTTAGAAATGCATAAAAATAACTATTCCGATATGTTGGATGGTCCGCCATATTGGATTTAGAATGACGTCACAAACCATATCGTGCATTGTCATCCAAACAAAACGTGTACACTAAATTTCAGCTCAATCGGTTGAAGATCTACTACCCCATAAACACATTAAAGAGTGTCAAAAGGCCTCTACGTGTTGGACCTGTGTTCGCAAGCCTGTGCTAAGGCACCTGTTAATGTGCAGACATAAAAATAATAACAATACTCCGACAAATCAAATTGTCCGATGATACGTCCGATCTAATCAATAGGGATTTGATCATCACAATAATGCTCAATTTTTCCACAAACTTTATAATTTAAAAAAGAAAAAAATCTATTTTTTACTATAATTCCGTAATTAGCACTGTCTCGAAGAAAGTGTCGTCTACTAACTGCAGTCTTTTAATTACTTTAAACGACCAGTTGATTCCTATTTATTGGCCTTTTCCTTTAAATAACTAATCTAGACAAATTGGTCATTAGCAAAAAGGATTGCAATAAACGTTTTGTTGCATCTGGAGATGCAATTAAAAATTGAATTACCTAAATAAAGTTCCAAATTTATCTTATCGGGTTTTAACTATCGATAAAAGACTAAGGTTTTAGAAAAAAATGTTTACACATACCTATATTAGATCTTTCTCTCTCTCGTCTGTAGATAAAATACATCATTTTAACAATCTGAGTGACGATATGGTTAAGATACCGGTGCGCTGCGCGGAAGATCCTGGGTTTGATTCCCAGCAGAGCAGAGATCTGAATGATGAGTCTAAATTTCTTTATCTGGTTTAGGTATGTGTGGGTGTTCTTGTTTTGAGTGTGTCCATGGCACCCGCGACACAAGAAATCCTAGTGTGGAGCTATGAGTGTGAGAGTGTGTGAAGCGTCTATGTAAAGTGTTTCCTTAAAACTACTGAAATTTAATTATCTATTGTGAGATGGAGCTTGGCGCTCGTAAGCGGTTGCTGCAGATGGCTGAAGCTACGGCCTTCACGATCAAGTCAAGAGCTAGCACTGGCCAAGCAGAGGAAGACAAAGAAGAACACAAGTTGAAAATAAGAACTGTCATTATTGTAATGGACATAATACAGAAAAGATTCATAACTTGTATATTTTCGTCTTATTATTCCAGATTCCCATAAAACTATTGTAACTCTAGTGCAAAATGCTCATTTTTCAAGAAGAACACATGTTGAAAATAAGAACTGTCATTATTGTAATGGACATAATATAGAAAAGATTCATAACTTGTATAATTTCGTCTTATTATTCCAGATTCCCATAAAACGATTGTAACTCTAGTCCAAAATGCTCATTTTTCAAGAAGAACACAAGTTGAAAATAAGAACTGTCATTATTGTAATGGCCATAATACAGAAAAGATTCATAACTTGTATTTTCGTCTTATTATTCCAGATTCCCATAAAACTATGTAACTCTAGTGCAAAATGCTCATTTACCCATGTTATCCATAATCCATTAAAGCTAACAACCTAATTCGCTATAAATATGTATCCAATTACCGTTCCCATAATTAACATAGGTACATAATAACATTATCGTGTCGTAATAACGTGAACGGGTTACACTTGCGTCCAATATTCGACACTTGTATAGCTAAAAGGGTTTTGTCATACTTTTATCGGCAGGCATACTTTTATCATATAAATACCAGGTGGTATCGTATTGAAGACGTAGAGGCATAAGCTCGGGAGGTACCTTACCGCCAGCCTCTTTACCCGTCTTAAGCGCTGCACACTTCACGCGAGAATCTCGGCCAGAATCTCTGCGAAAATCTCGGCGAGAACTTGTTTGGGTCCACACTCGCAAGATTCTCAATACATTCCTGCGCTCGATGACGATAGACGCAGAATTAAATGTCGCAACAAGCTTATTCTATGCGGTGAGTCACCTACTACTGAGAAACTTGCGAGTGTGGAGTCAATACAAGTTCTCGCCTGTTCTCGCGTTCTCGCGCTCTTTGTCTCGCGCCAAAAAACCGACAATTATCGGAGAACAAGCCGAGAACCCGCGAAGATATTGAAAATCGATTCCACATTCACGTTTCTCGTGTTTTTCTCGCTTTCTCGCGAGAAGTGTGGAGCGCGCATTAAAGCAGCATGTTCTTCATGTCTTATGTTTTGGCGTTTTAGAGTGCAGGAAGCAGTAGGTACCTTGAATGGTTCAATCAAACATTTTTATTGCTATATTTCATGCAAAAGTTATGGGTAACCGATCTGTTGAATCTGTTCCAACCCTAGTTTAAACTGCCACGAACCGCCCGAGGCCGGATCTCGCCGGTCAATACTGGATATTACGAATAATATTTGCCCCCAAACCATCCAACGACAAATGGCTATTCCAATACAGAAACGAGGATGTATTTTTAAAGGCCGAATACTTTGATACCAATAAATGTGATAAATCCGTGAAGTTTGTAAAAGGAATATTACGGTAGCGGATTTATGAGCCATTAGTATGAGGTTGGACTGTATTTTACCACTTTTATTGGTTCCAGCAGGTTCTACGTCTTTCTATAAGTATAAGAAGCCATAATTTATATTATTACCGTCGCTGTAGATTTTTAAGTAGCTTAACATTTACTTATGATATTAATATTTTTACGAGAATTAAATTTTTTACAATTTTTACAAAACGGACCAAGGGATATATGGCATTATTTTATTCTATAACCAAACAAAGTCTAATAGCTATTGTAAATGCTAAAGTCTGTGAGACTAGATGGATGTAAGTTTGTTCCTCTTTCTCGGAATAATAACTGTATGGATTTGGATGAAATTTGACGTACAGATAATTTTTAACCCGAATTGACATAATATGTACTTACCTAATTTTTATCCTTCTCTCTTTGTAGTAAATTTAGTATTTTTATCTCAAAATTTTTGTCCTACTTCAGACAAAATCCTAAACTCCACTTGGATTAAGTCGCAGGCAAATATTACCAAATACAAAATTACGTTCAAAAAACCACACCTCCTCGAATTAACATGGAATATCAAAACGGAGCTCTATTTCAGACACTACTTTAAAAATCCAGATCCGCTCCAAACTTTCAACTTTTAATCATTAAGTATGGCCGTCCATGCGGCGCGTGAAACTGATTAAAACTTACCGTGCTACGTAACTAATTCCATTATACTCCTTGCAATTATTATTAGTGGGCGCGCGCAGCCCCGCTGGAGTAGATCGTAAGAGCAACGTCGGGCGCGGTCAGTACTTGGATGGGTGACCGCTAGTAGCGAATTAAGGCTGGCCGTACACGCTTGAAGCAGTCACTCTTTACAGCTAAAATACCATAATTCCTGAAATCTCTTACCAGCACTCTTTACAGCTAACATACTAGAATTGCTAACCAGGAATTTTGGCGCAGTAAAATACTATTAATATAAAATCTGAGCTACTTAACAAATAAATCCGCGAACGTAATAAAGTTTACGTCTTAAAAATAAAATATCAAAATACGATTTGAAGTCGCTACCACACCGCAAACGAGAAAATATAAACGACAAGCTACCAAAACATGCCAGGGAGAGTAATGAAGCAACCACCCTGACGTAGCAACGCGTTTAAATTTTAATCCACCACAATGTTAGGCCTACAAATGGACGGACAAACATGAAACAATTTAAAAACAGGGTCCTGTATGAAGATTTTACGAGAGTTTAGTGTGACCTACAAACTTGGTACTTTTATTTTTAAAATTTGTATCACACCGCACTGCATTATAATTTATGACTTCGCAAATGTGCGAAGAATAAAGTTTAAACTTACCTTCTTTTACAGTCAATAAATTAATTAGTTCGGTAAAAAAAAAATACGAATTATTTTACCTGATTTCACCAGAAAAGTTATTTCGGATTAAAGTCGTCTCTAGCTCCTGCTATGCAATACAACATGTACCTAAACGTGTCTGCGGTCAAAGAGAAGTACATAAGTGCCTCAAATTGGCAAAGCAATCTCATTAAATCTTTTCGTCTTTGGATTTTCGTGTACTTTTGACCTCAAGACGAAATATATCCATAAAATATATTACGTACGTTTCAGATATGTGTACTCGTAGCGCCATTATGAAATTATAATAGGTTCTATTTTCTACATTTTACATTTGTTTGTTGATAGTAATTATTAGGTTTTATATAAACCCTTTTTAGATATTCTGCATTAATGAGTTAAAGACGTATAAAAAGTTGCCATAAAACATGCTTGCTTTACGAAATTTTATGGTTTTTATTTATGGTCAAAGCACTAGTGTTGGTCTGCTGAAGAAATCTGGATAAAACTTGGTTCCAATTCGTTTCTTGCAAATTCAAATCGTGCTTGTTGACGTTCATGGACGAACAGACTGAGCGCGGCTTTATTTAATAAAGCGTAGATAGGTTTTTAAGAAAGTGATTGCGATTGGAATTCAATCTCGAACCCCACAAACAAGAGGCAGAATTCTTAACCACTAGCCTATCATCGCTTACGAGTAGACTTTAAATCACTTTTAGCCGAATAATACAATATTCTCCGTATGAAATATCATCTGGGGAATTGGAGAAAATAATTGACGTACATCCTCTTATATAAGATATGACTCTCGGTTAATAAGATAAGACGACGTGAACGTGACTTATACATGATACGATAATGATTCCTTTTATTAAAATCTCATAAGAAGCTTTAGCAAGTAGAGAGGCAGTAGATCGTCGGGGGAGATATAGCGAGAATGGCAGTGGAACTATATACAACCATGATAACTGTATATTATCGGGCCTTTTTTGTGGCGACGGGAAACCTTCATAGGTACCTGAGAGCCGTGGGAGCGACTCCGGGTTATGAGGGATTCTTACCCACTAAAACCCCCCCGGTGACCTCCCTCTGCGCATGTGGGGGGCTCCAGGATCTCCGGTGGAACGAACCCTTGAGGGGCTCATCCCAAGGGAGACTTCATATCGTCTCCCCTACATCCTCCGATCAAGTCCTTCCGTTTCATACTCATTTCATATCATGGGAGTAAAAAATAATTAGACCGCTCTCAAGAGAGCTCAAGGGCCAGCCGCCATTTTGGATTTAGAATGACGTCACTAAGTTTATCATGCATTATCATCAAAAATAAACGAGTATGCAATATATTGCTAATACATTTTGTGTAGCAAATATATGTATAATAATATATTTTACAACTGGATTTTCATTCATACTATAACATAAAAACCTATTTACCTATTTAAAGTAATATTTACAGAATATACAAAAAAAAGAAATACACTCACAATAAAAATAATTCTTGTAAAGTGCCCATGTGAGGCATCGTTCCCAAGACGCTGGCGGCATTTCCACGTTGAACACACAGGCTCAGCCTTTGAGCGAAATAGCCGCCGGCCCTCGGGTCACCAGAGGCAAGAAATTTAAATACACGTATAAGTATTTTAAAATATAATTAAATATAATTTTATTTTTTTAAAGAAGGAGGCATTTTACGAGTACGTATGTATAAAAGATAATATAACTTTTGCTATTTCAAATAAAAGTAAACATTTCTCGGAGACCACAGACTAAAGAGCGCTTCTTGAGAGTTTCTTCAACTATTTATGACGACAACGCAATTTTATTACGCAATTTGTGAACAATACTCTGTGTGCGACTTCCTCGTACACTTTTATGGTACCTACATTTTTTTTTTACTAAAACTATCGTCTAATTATTCGTATAGTTAACGTGTGCTAGTATGGGAAGATGTGAAACGGACTGACCTATGACATATTCACTTGGCATATTAATCTCATTTAGATTGATCAAACTGCCATGTAAGCCAACCCGTATTTATGCGTTTGACTTCAAAAAAAACAACTATGTACGCATAGGTGTACTATAAAGTAGGTTATACGCATGTATTTTGTATTTGAACATACAAATACAAAAAAAATACAAAATACTTTATTCAAAATCCAATTTTAGTGACAATGATACAAATTGTTAGGTACTCGTACACTGAGAATTATGGCCTGCTAACTACGCCTTCTGTCATAGGAGCCTCTCTCTTATGTGGACTCGCTTATAAAGAGATTTAATTAAGATAGGTCTCGGTACGAGATCACGATGATTACGAGATTGGGAGCGTGCGGATTTCGGCTCACGGCTGATATAGGGATGACGAATTACGAAATAAAAACTGTTAAATCGAGTATAAAATCGAGTTCCCGCTGTAAAAATCAAAGTGTCAAAGTCTTGGTTATACTCCAGCAGAAAAGCAGTCATAAAATTTTGTACAGAGTCCAGTTTTGACAGATTGAAGAAGCGTGATACTTCAGACCTTCCTAGACACGGTATTTAGTTCTTCAAGTTCTTCTTCTTCCCCAGAGATTCTCCGATGAGGTTTAACGATTTATAACTGTTACTATTATTTTGAGCGGATGGCAATGAAACAATATTGACGCACACGATAGCTGTCACGTGTGTTTCTTTAATGGGCCTAGTCATATCGTACTGCACTATAGAATAATTCATATTTACTTTTAAAAGTGCTGGGAGTGCTGGGAGACATTGTTAATTTATTTGTTCTCGACAGATATATGATTTGGAACTTGTCATCGACAGATGAATAATTTCGTGGATTCGCAGATGCTAAGTACTCTCCGTCTATCATTTAATGATGAGAATTCACCAGCCTTAATTAGTCGGATGGGAACTCGAACGAAATACAAGTTTGTTGTATGCAATGTAGTGAATATCTCTAGAATATCGCTTTGTTTTTTTGCATATACGAGTAGCATTGAAATTGCAAATGAATATTATTACACTACACATAATCAAAAGAGCGTACAATCCATATTCTGAACGCAAAACACACATCAAATATTATATTCTCAGATTATACAAAACTTTGATAGCGTGATTGAGGATAAAGCTCTGTACCCTTAGTCTGAGTTTTAGCAGTTCCGAAACGAAACGCACACATACACAGCTTACCAGACGAAAATGCACAGTGTAATAAGTTAATAACCAACAGAGGTAAAAGACTTTAAGAAGAGTTAAAAAATTAATAAAGCATTCGATAAATCATCCCAAAAATTGCTTTATTTTTAATTAACACTCTTTCAATGTTTAATAATATTAATGAAACATAATAACCGTGAATTGGCCGTAATTCACTGTAGAATTTGGAACTAATATTATCTCATAGGTATTAAATATTTGTTAGTATTATAATGTCTAACGATAAGTATTCATATCTTTCACTCCATACAAAAATTTGATTTTAATTTTTTTAACTCCTCTAAAAATCTTTTACCTCTGTTTGTTATTACACTGTGGACTCCTGTGTAGTAAGCTGTGTGTGAATTACGTATCTATCCGAAACGAAACGCACAAACGTTTCGTTTCTGTATCGCTAAAACTCAGACTAAGGGTACTGATTGGTCCGTCTCGGTGTGACGCGTGTCACGTAGTTTATTGTTTGCAATATTCGCTGCTTGTGTCGAACATGCGTGTTCAGTGTTTCATGATCAATAGTTATGGTGCCGCTAAAAGATGTGTAGACGGGCAAACGAACGCACATATAACTCTATACTCTATAAACAACCAGTCTTCAATATACCAATGATAAAACAAGCACCACAACAACCACAAAACGGCGGATTACCCTTTGTCTAAATTACCGGTCATAGCGAACAAAATCGGTCCCTCACAATGGGTCGTATGACAATGTCATACCATACTTTTAACACACGTCAGTGCGTATTGTCAGTAAGGAAAGCTCCATTAAGAGAACTGTGTTTGAATTTTGTCGTGTTGGTTAGTCAGTTGGTTTTGTCGTTTTCCAACAGCCAATTAGGACAAAGCCTTAGAAGGGTGGTAAACCCTATCCCATTAACGTATAGAAATCCTACCACCTATACAGAGACCATATCATTATCATGTGTAGTTGTTACACATGATACTCGTATGTACGAGTATATCTCTAAAAATACAAGCCAGTACCACAAAGGGTACAAAATAAAGGGCTGTTCCGCTGCCTAACGTATTGCTTACATGAATAGATTTAATTAAGATAACCGACCTGTATCGGAGGTCTTTGCTGATCGCACGAATTTATGCTGCGCTGACATCGACCATCGTGGTTTATGGGGGAGTAAAGCTTGTAATGGGATACGTGCGAATTTCACGACGAATAAAAATGAGTTATAGGATCATACGATTAAGTTATATGACAGCGGAAAGCTGTTAGGTACGGAAGGTTTATAAGGAGTGAAGTTGGATAGACGAATTAGTAGAGCGAAGTAAACTGAATAGAGGAATACGGTGGTAGAGTCATAGTAGCTCGTAAGAGAGATACTTTACTGCCATTATTTTAACATGCCGTAAAGCAACACATTTTTTATGTTTAGGGTTTCGGTTGAAGAGGCATAGTTGCCAGATAAACATTATTTGAGGTGAACAGCTCAGGCCTGTCAGTAACCCATTAATGACCCACACAGGGTCGGGTTTCCTCTCACAATGAGAGGTATGTAGGCCGCCGTCCACCACGCTGGCCACTACTGCGGGTGGGTGGACTTCATATACCTTCGAGAACATTTTTTGTGAACTCTCAGGCGTGCCGGTTTCCTCACGATGTTTTTCTCCACCGTAACAGCAGGTGATATTTAATTTTAAAACTCAGTCCTCATGAGTAGCAACCTATGAGTGCTCTGATTATAACGGATAGGTGTTTTGTATGTATTGTCGCGTCGTCAGGATGGTGGGGTTCGTAAAAAAACCAGTTGGTTCCGCAAGTACTTTATTTAACGTCCACACAATGAATTACCACTCTTTATATATAGCAAAACACGTATGCTCACTCACTCACTAAGTCACAGTATCGCTGGTTATCGCCTGGATAGTTCGCTCCGATCGGTGATCAAGGAATGAATCAATCACAATGCCCGTCACGCATCTATATATACCCGGACTACAGATTTACTAGAAATTTCTGGAGCGATCCCGAACAATAAAGACTAGAGTAGAACCAAAGTCGTTAACAACATGCTATTATTAACATTAACTTATTAGGCATATTAACTGTCAGCGATGGGCGGCCGATCACGCCGCGTGATTTATTGCCTGTTATGTATTTCTCGAATCTTCCAGCTGTCTTGCGTAACACTATGTTACCGATTTAGAAAACTTCGATAGCGTGATTCAGAATACCCGTGGCGCCATCTCTTGACGAATAGCGGAAGTCACCACAATACGAAATAGAGAGAGAATAAATATAATAGGACTATGACATGGGGTTCTTCAAGAAGGGCCTAAAAAAAGCTCTCCTTCATAGCCGGCAACGCACTGGCGACCCCCCTGGTGCTGCACGTGTCAGTAGGCGACGGTGACCACTTACCATCAGGTGGCCCGTCTGTCTGTTTGCTTGCTCTACTTATAAAAAAAAAGAGAGAAGGAAATAAAGGCCTATTATTCCTGCGTAGTTGCATACATGTTGCTTACCATCTTCATGAATAGATTTAATTAAGATAGCACGAACCTGCATCAATGGTTTGGTGATCGCTGAACCTGTGCTCCTGACAAGCACCCGGGATATGGGCTTTATGGGGAAATAAAGCCTATAATGGGTTACGTGCGAATTTCACGAACGAATAAAAATGATTTATTGGAACGAAAGCTGTGAAAAGATTCAGCTAATATGGCGAGGATTGTAATATGTAGGGTGTAATAAGCACATAGGTATGCGTATTCTGTCGACAAAAATTTAATACATACCATCCCGTTTACTATTAAATTTACCCACTGTTCCTGCCTAGCCTAGAGGGTCCTTCACCATGCTTCTCCAATGCAGTGAAAAAAAATACAGAATATAACTAACCCACATCAGAATTTTTTTTGTGTTGACCTTTGATGAGATTTGACAACTAATCATAGATTACATCAAAAAGAAAAGATACGGCATACGCTTACTTGTACCATAAAGTTAGTCCGACTCAACTACATATGCAACTTACACACACAAGCCTATAAATGAAGTGGCAATCGGGCGAGCGAGACAGAGCGATTTAATCTAAGCAACTAATAGAATAACTGTCATAAGGACAGGTGAGATGATTACCATGGAACACACACTTACACCATTAGAGGACGTACATTGATTGACGAACCAATCACGTGCACCACCAGCGCAGTCAACGTCAAACCGACCAATAAATATTGTGCTCACGACTCGTGCCAACTACATTGACTATGTCGACACGGAATAGCAAAAAGGTCAGAAACTATGAAGCAAGTTAAAAGAAAATTGATGATAACATTAAATTCACAACTCTTTTTATAATTTTAGTATTTGCTTGATATAAAATCGTACGATCACATCCTTTAAATTTTTTTTAGTATAAAAGTAATCAGCTTAACTTTTGTAACATTACCTAATAGGTATAAATTTTATCCAAAATATTACAGAAATAAAAGATGAACATAATTATTATCAGCCCTTTGAACAGAGTATGAAATACAATATATGTAGGTAGATAATTATATTAAAGGAACAAAATTTTAATAATAAAAGTTGACACAGAGCAGGAATTTCGTAAACACTTTGAAATATCAATAAATGAAAACATACTTTAACTGACGCGTAGGCTTTACTACTTTATAAGTTTTTTAATAAATAAAACTTAATGTATAACAAACATTCTCTTAAATTTATTTAAAAGACTTCTTGACTTCCAATAACTTTCCAAAAGTTATTTGTGCCATATAAAACTTAAAGTCTTTTACTGTAAAGGTAAAGGAAAACATCGTGAGGAAACCTGTATGTCTGAATGTTATTCATAATGTCCTCAAAGACCAAACACCCGCAGTAGGCCCGCGTGGTGGACTAAGGCCTACATCCCTCTCATTGTGAGACCTGACCCTGTAGTGGGTCATTAATGCGTTACTGTCAACCAAATACGTATTGACGACAGTTTGGTCCTCAGAGGCTTTATAGCTGACAATGACAGCTATACCGGATCAAATGTATTGGTTACGGATAAAATACAGCTCTACGCTAGGTGTACCGATATATCAGTATTGAATGTTACTAAGTGTGGGTAAATCATCTGGCGACTACAGTTATGTGGTTCTGTAGACAGTGTTTCATTTTTAGTGTTTCGCAGGTTCATAAGTCTCGGGCTATTTTATTCATTCTGAAACAAAAGGGATTGGGGTTTGATTTTATATCAAATAACTTCAGAGAAGAAGGTTTGTTATTTTATGAAATGGCAAGTCGCTATCCAGGGGACTGATTCTGTATGACCATTCAGATTTCGTGCCGATATCGTGTGTCATCCAACCGTACGTCATTTCATGAACTCGGCAAGACAAGGAACCTTAATGTCTATACTATAAGGCACACAATAGATTGTCACGATATTTGACTTTTAAGCCTTTTTTTACTTTTTATCATAGGTAAGACACGACATTGCCGCGATACGAGTGTGAATGGTCAAACAGAATCGGGCGGGTCACGTAATGACGTGTTGATATTTATTTGTTCCATAGAGGTATTACACTACATCAGAGAAGCCAGCCTTCCAACTGTCCAGGCTTCCCACTGTCCATCTGCGTGTCAAAGTGAAACGCCTTAGGTCATTATAGGAACAGTAAGAATGATACTCGTACGACGGTTGCGTAAAGAAAACAGACGCAATAGGCAGATACCGTTTTACTTTTGGAAGTATAAGTACCTTCTGTTCATAATTCAGACTTGAAATAAATAATAGTAATCACGTGAATGTTCTCAAATATTTCAGCACTCAGTCGATCGCTGTGAACGTATTGAAGTTGCTTTTCTCGATTATTTTTCCTCACCCAATCCCCAAAAAATTTTTGTAGTTCAGCTGATATTAGAATTATAAACGACAATTAATATTACTCCTATGCTTGTTATATCAAAGAATCAGTGAGTAATAGCACAGTATAAAGATATAATAGAGAGTAGGTATCATGATTGCATCTGTAGAGCGATTGACTCTCTCATCACTCGAGCCTGACAATGGCAGCTGTATGTAGTGCTTCAGGATAAAATACGGTTACGCGTACGTGTGCCGATATATCAGCATTGGATGTGCTAAGTGCTGGGTAAATCATATGGCGAATACAGATATGTGGTTCTGCAAGCTATGTTCCATTTTTGGTTTTGTAGTTTTTTTAACGAACAGTTTTACAGCATATAGTTTAAGAAGAAGGAAGGAGATTTTTACAGTTAGGAGGAGATATTTACCATGATATGATACAATTAATATAAAATACTGAAAAATGCTAATCTAAGTGTTTTTTTAATATGGCATTTTCATTGCCTTTAAAGTGACTTTTTTCAAATTCAATTAAACTCAAATATCTCGTAAACCGTTAAGTTTTGAGTAGGACTTCACATAGCTTAAACGATTTGTTTTGAGCTTAGCGGGAATTGACGTATTCCCGCTAAGGGTGTGAAGATAACATAACAAATAATCGTAACAAATATTCCTGTATATTGACAATTTTTTTCCAAAAAATACTATGGCATAGTATTGGGAACACGATCCGAAATTTACTGAATTTCCGACAAGCACCCTAGAAAATATTATATTATTAAACAATTAAAATGAAAACAATAACTGAAATTGAAATTATTTCAATTCACCGGTTAATGAATTTGAAAGCCGCGTAACAATATCAACCTCAAACGGCCAATAAATCGAATCCAAGAAGTAATCTGGAACAGTGAGACCGGCGATGCTCTAGGGACCGGCTGTATCGGATTTCTATAGCACTTTTGTCTTCAGAGTACTAAATCAAGTTATTTAGTTTATATAGACAGATAAATAGTTTGTAATTGCGTCACAAATGGACGTTCCTTATGTGTTTTTGACGCCTGCCTGTCTGTCTATAACCCATTAATGACCCACTGCAGGGTCGGGTCTTCTCTCACAAGATGTAGGCCTCAGACCACCACGCTGGCCTAGTGCGGGGTGGTGAATTTGGACGCCTACGAAACAAAAGTTTATAAATAAATTACATGAAATGAACCCAAAACAATAAAAAAAATAATCACTAGCATTAAAAAACAAAATACGGCTGCCAATCTGCTGAACATAAAACATCAACCATGAAGTTGAAAAATGAAATGAATTAAATATGATCATAATATATGATTTGATGAGAAAAATAATAAAAACACTCATTGACATTAAAAAACAAATGACAGCTGCCAGCCTGCTAAAACCAAAAGATAATTCGGTAACAAAAAACAATCCTTCATGAACTTCACTACGATAAATTTATAAGATTCACTAGTCCCAAACAAGAAGTGCTTTAAGAAACCCGATACAGCTAGTCCCAACTCCCAAACGTATTACCGATCGAAACTTTCTTCTGTTCCAAATTACTTTGTATCTCCAATTTATTAGTTTTGCGAAGCCTTATATTGTTTCCCTTTGCAATCGTTTTCATCAGTTATAAATAATTTTTGTCTTTTTTACTTCATTTATTTCTTTCTTACAATCATTTTCATCACTGGTTATAAATAATTTTAATGTGTTGTGTAAAACAAATGTCATTGATTTCTGTAACGGTTTATTTACGAAACTTGAACCTTTAATTATTATTGATCTTTGAAATATTTGTATCCAAATATGAGCTATTAATAAAGTTAGATTTGAGTTAGGGTTCGGTTAATGTACCGAACTCAAACACATCAAAAGACTAAAACTATATACTGTATTTTTAGATCATTGTTGATACGGCATTGGTTAGGCTAAATATTTGCCCTTTGTCTAATAATAAGGTTGAATTCAATCATAACAACACAAAGATCCAAAATTTTATTAAAAATCAGTAACAGTGTTTGATTTTTAAAATCCATAAACTGAAATAATAGTATTGGTGTAAGTGTCGTAAATAAAACAGAGTTGCTGTTATCAAGAAAACGTTTATTTAAATGGCTTTAGAATTAATAGAATTTCATATACCTACTTATTGTTGAATTTTTTAAAGCAAAAAAAAACAGAATCCAAACAGAAATATTTTGCCACGAAACCGCAGAAATACTCAAAACTTAAGACTTGGATTTCACAGTCTTTGTTAATATATTCCTCAGAAACTTCAATCAGTAGCTTCTTAAAGTTATCGAGACTGTTTACAGAAAGAATGAAACCGTTGTTAAGACTGCCGAGGGTACTTCTTTAGAATCTAAAAGTGTAAGATCTTTTCTTATATGAATGGCATTGGTGCTACTCATTGTAGTAGAAATCAAGCTTCTGAGTTCTTTTATCACGAAGATAGAGCGAATGTGTTCGTAATATCGGAGTTCTTGGTATAGAACAGCATGTGTAGAATGACTTAAACAAGACGGCGGGATATCGTTGGATTCAAAGGGCCCAGGACCGAAAGGAGTGGCGTCGATTAGGGGAGACCGATATATATATCCAGCAGCGGACTACTAAGGGCTGGAAGAAAGGAAGGAAGTAATAGTAGCTGAATGAGTAGCTTTTAGAAGAGCTTCCTTCTTGAAGTTATCAGCTTACCTAGATCGAGTCCCTTAAACTTCTAAAATGGTCCTTAAAATGTAAAAAATGTTGATTTTTATTAAATTTTGCGCCAACTTAATAACAATCAAATAGTTCCTAAATAATCATTATTATGGTGGACCATCTAAATCGTGAAAGAACTAAAAGTCCCCGTAATGAAAACTCAGATAAATGGCGGGCAAGAACGCTTCGTCATAAATCCACACATAAAGGGGATCGGGGAAACCCGCATTGTAAAGCGGTATGGGCCACGAGTACAATGTCCTCATGCACTGCTTCTCGACCTATACGTTTAGAGCTCCACTGTGTCATGTTTTTTAACCTTTTTTACACTAGAAATCCACCGTGTAGGTATACCTACAATTGGGTTGGGGCCAATAGAAAATAGTGTTCCATCCACACCCTTTGTCGGAGCAATGCAAAGAAGAGCAATAATTTGAACAGACAAGAAATAAATATTCAGTCATAATTATAGCTGTGATTAAGAGCATAATTAGATTTGAAGCACTATTTACATCCCGTCCATTTAAACATCACTCCTTTGCTCGTATTATGCTTATACTTTTGATTCCACAAACAGGAGTTAACAAAAATGTTGAGCATAAACTATATATTGAACTTATATATTGAACTATAATATTGAACTTTAGTCCGCCTTAAATAGTGAAAAGTGTGGCTGGAATCAATATTCCAGTATTCTAACTAAGTAAGTTCTAAGTAAGTAACTTTATTAACATACTGCAAAGAATTTTTGATTAAAACGCACATAAATAACAACCAATTTTCGCTACAGATCCGTGGCAAAACACAATTATTTGGAAACGTTAATTTTTCATAGGAATTGTTTGTCTATTTCTATTTGCTAGAAAAATAACCAGACTGTCGAAACTTGGAATAAAATAACACTATTAAACTTTTAGTTGCGTGCCAGCGATGTACTAAAACATTTTTAAACTTCATCTACTTTTAAAGTGGGTTTTCTTTCGACTTTAAATAGAAGGTGATAAGGTTGAAAATTGATACTTTGTTTCTCTCAGAGCAATGACAATAAATATTTGCATCGCATAAACATTACACGCCGGAGTGCAGTGGTATTCTCATTGTGTTCAAGCCGGGTTGGTTCCTACCATTTTTTGTTGGGAAACATTTTTATAATGTTCCCAGCTGGATTTACTGCTGTATTGTGGGCTTTGCTTTGTTTATAAAATGCACAATCATAAAATAACCTTTCATCGGTAGATTTAAAATGAGCTTGATTTTCAATAATAACTATATTAATGAAATCATGGGTCCTTTTATGGCATCTTCTTCATCAATACATTATTATTTACAAATGAATGTGTTATTTTTCTTTTATTTACAATTTATTGCAGTTTGTTGTCTTAGCCAAGCAATCGTGTAAAATCATGCAAATTATAGACAGTACTTAGAACTACTTGTATGCAAACTATATTAAATTTTATAAATACGTGCTCATAACAAAACCTTAAAGATAGATATAAATCATACACACATATGTACTTAAAAATAACTAGAATGTTAATGAAATTTAACAATTAAGGAGGGGTTTTTCAGGGCATTCATACTGTCAAAGGCTTTAGCTCGATCTGTCAAAGAGCCGTTTAACAAAAAGTACTACAAATGAAATGTCATTGTATGAAAGCGGGTCGCCTTATGTGTCTCGTTAGTTTTTATTCTGTAAAGTACAGTAAATTTACGATGGCATTGTAAGCCTTAAACATATTGTGGACCGAGATTTATTGCGACGTTTGGAGGTTAATTGGGATTTACAGAAAAGTTTTGGCAATCTTTTTGAAATGTGCAACTTCAATCTATATGGTAATTTAAGTATCGGACTTGCTCAAGTTTTGTGGTAAATATTGATTCGAATTATTCCTGATGGGATTATTTGGATGTTGCCAATAAATAAATGGTTCAATATTTCCCAAATTTAAGCCATTTTTAAGAGCCTGACAACACCCGATGATTTTAGGAATCGGGCATCTTCGGCTCGCGGCTCCCGCCTACCCCATGCCCCTCATGCGCCACTGTTAGTGGAGCGGACTCTATGAGAACTAAATAAAATGATAAAATCGGCACTGTTTCAAGTGTTAAAGAAATGTGGACAACATCGTCAATAGATGGCACTGTTTCCAGTTTTAAAGAAATATGGACGACTCTAGTAATGATGTGATAAAACGCGGAGCTTTTTTATTGAACACCTAAAACTTCTTATTATTATTCTCCATCAAAGGTCTATATAATACCTATGTTTTCTATTCATCTCACCAAAAAATAAATAAAACACGGTCTTCTCTTTCAGAGGATGTACCCAGAATGCCATTGTTTCGCTATTAAATCACTATTAAATTAAAAATTCAATAATTCAGCAGTACCTAAACATGTCAACCAACAATTCAATTTCTTCTTACAATATTAAAGAGGCTTGGAACAAGCTTCATAATGTTATTGCATATTATTACCCTCAAATTTTTCGATGGCCTCAAATAATACCTAACCACATAAAAGCAAGTAAATTTGTCACGAGATCGAGTAAGACAGATAGACGATTTAACTGGTTTTTATATAACCAGTTAATTCGTCTAAGTATCATGTAAAAACATGTATTCTGAGACATACAGGTTTCATCACGTGGTTTTAGGAAAGGCGAGAGCTGGAATCGAACCTAGACTCCCGGCATGGGAGTAGGAACGATTTTTTTAATTGTTGAAAACCCTCTAGTTACACAGCCGACACAGGCCATAAATCAGTCGGCGCGCCGGCGGCGCAGTACTATGCCTACCGTTTGAAAAAAGCCGCTTTTGGCTTCCTTTCGTTTCAGGTCAATGACCTTTCACCTTGAGCCTGTTACTTTTTGTGTCTTTTATTTGTGTAATTATTTTGTTTGAAATTTGCATTTTTTTTTATTTTCGGTCCTGAACCTTTTCGTATGCTTTAACACACTTAGGTACACGATCTTTGTGGTTTAAATTAATGAGGTAACGTCATCTCCACCTTGTACAATATAAAAATGAATATGTTGCTAAGCGCAAATCTCGGGAGGAGCTGAACCGATTTCGCTAATTTTTTTTGGATATTCCTTTAAGTACGAGGATGGTTCTTACGGAGAGAAAATTTGAAAACAATGTAAAGAAAATAATAAAAACAACAATTTCATTTTCCTATATAAACTGTTCTACCCATGTACTACCTGTCAAACATCATTTCAGATTGAATACTTCATAAGTTCATATGGCAATGTCATGCATTTAGAAACGTCAAGATTTTTCTTTATGGATGCCACTTCTATTATGCAAACTGCAATGATATAATATACATATTTTATAATGGCAAAACGAAGTGTGCCGGGTCAGCTAGTAGGTAATAAAAATAAATACTTGCATAGGTGTTATAGATTATATTATTAGATGTATGTATTATGTTTGAAAACATTCAGTTTATTTCCATTGGGCCTTCAACTCAAATCTTCAACTTAAATGCATGCGTTTTTTTCTCGTTATTAATAACAACAAAAATATATAGACTCATGAAATATTCACAAAATATTTAATAATAAAGCATTTCGTACGTCTCAGTAAAGGCGCAAATATTTCTCGGTCGCAAATTTATCAAACCGACTTGTTATTCAAACGTAAACACGGTTTTTTAATTAAATCTACCAATCAAAAAACAACACGCATTTTTATTGAACACTTCCTTTATACCTAATAGGTATTATTACCTATCAATCCACGAAGACGCACAGCCCTAGCCGGCGGCCCCACTATTCATCCTAACCGTTTATAAAAATTACCGTGATAGTGATAGGTACAATTCTAGACGGCAACGCCGCGCGTAGCGGTGTCTTTCTTTACTGTCGGTTTGGCAACGTCGCGTCGCGCGAATTTCGGCGGCGTACAATTTGAAAACGGGAGGGAATCCTACATTATATGACCCGGGTTCGAACCCGAAGCAAAATATAAGAAGACATTCTGGATTGAAATGTTTTTTGTATTACTATTTTTTTATTTCATATTATGCTATCTAATGGTTATTTATATTTCCGAATTCCGAAAAAAAATAACGAATTTTAGATAAATTTATAATTTCAAAAATAATTGTATAGCTTATAACAAAATAAAGTTATTAAATTGACGTTGAAACTTTTATTTATTTGTAACTTAATAAAATCTGTCTTCTTATTTATTCAACAATTTCCAAAATCAATAATCGATGTAAAAATTTGTATTATATAAAAAATATAATTATATAAAAGTGAAAATAAAGTCACGCACACGCGGATTTGAACCCACGCCCCAGCGTATACAGCCTGGCGTCCTACTTAATACGCCACACAAGCCTCAGACAAAGCTATGAAATTGTGCTATATACGACAACTGTGTATTATTTTGGAATGACGGAGCGACGCACGTCCACCTAGCATCGCGCCTCTGCGCTCTCTGTCAATTGCCATAATAGTAAGCGAGAAATACAAAATACGAAAATATTGCGCGGAGCACGCGAAAGAAAAGTTTTAAATTTTACTGATTTACTGAATATTTATAAGCTTATTGAAAAAAATTAACACAATGATGTGATAATAACGAAGGTCTGCTAATATACTGGTTAAATTATTTGAATAAATATTAACAAACAACGTTGTAGTTTAGTATAACAATTCAGAAAAGGGGTAACTTTGCAATTTTTTTTTATCGAGGCAACTTTGTCAAAATGTGTTTCGACGACTATGTTGTCGTTCGGAATACGGTCTAGAATAACATATATTTTTCCCATTGTAAAATACTTTGTAATTTTTGCTGGAAATGAAAAATAAGAATAGCAAATTTGCTGAATTACATGTTATCAGCGCCTTAAATGATCGATTCGAAGTTTGAAGTCTTGAAAGTTCAAATATTTTAGTTTTGTTTACGTATACCTACCCGTGACTATAAAGTCACGAGAATAATCGCGTGATAATTAATAGAAATTATCCAACAAAAAAAAATTTTTCGGTCTATAAGTATAATTTAGGTATTATATTTTGTGCAAATTGCAATGTTTTTCGGAAAATATGAACTTATTGTTGAACTTATCCTCCACTTTCACAAATTATCACTTTTATTATATTGTCGCGTCGTCAGGATAATGGGGTTCGTGAAAACACCAGTTGGTTCCGCAAGTACTTTATTGAACGTCCACACAACAAATCACCACTCTTTAAATACAGCAAAACACGTATACACACTTTAACTGAACGCACTTAATTCACTCACTCACTAAATCACAGTAGTATCGCTGGTTATCGCCTGGATAGTTCGCTCCGATCGCTGATCCAAGAATGACTCCCCGAGTGCCCGTCACGCATCTATTTATACCCGACTACAGGTACACTAGAAATTACTGGAGCGATCCCGAACTATATAGACTAGGGTAGAATGTAATAAAGTTGTAAACAACTATAGACTATCCATGCTATTTCGAACCTTAACTTATTAGGCATAGAGTTGAGATTCTATTGCAAGGCATGTCATGTTTATAACTGTCAGCGACGGGCGGTCGTGTGATTTATGGCCGGCTATGTACCTACTTATGTGTTTCCCGATTCTTCCGACTGTCTTATGTAACACTGCCCCCCTCTTAATCATGCTCGTCCCGAGCATTATTCGACCCATGAAAAGGTGCCAATCTGTCGATGTGCACAATCTTCGGTTGCCTTCTGTCTGCTTGCTTAATGCGATAGGTGACATCGTTGATCTTCGTGATCACCTTATATGGGCCTTCCCATCGGGCTTGAAGCTTCGGCGATTTTCCCTTTTTCCTCAGGGGGTTGTGTAGCCAGACGTAGTCTCCTTCCTCAAAACCATGTGTCTTTGCGTTGCGGTCATAGCGGGTTTTCATCCTTGCGCTGGACGCCAGGCTGTTCTGTCGCACCAGGTCATGGGTTTCGTCCATCCGCCTTTGCAAATCGGCTACGTACTCAACCGTCGCTTTCGGGGCATCAGGTGGAGTGCCGGTCAACAAATCCACCGGCAGACGTACCTCTCTTCCGAAATTGACCTTGGCGGGGGTAAACCCAGTAGACTCATGTACCGCCGAGCGATAGGACATCAGAAACAGTGGTATGTACCGATCCCAATCTCGTTGATGAGACTCGACGACTTTGGCCAAGTGGTTTTCCAACGTTTGGTTGAATCTCTCGACCATGCCGTCAGATTGCGGGTGCGCTGGGGTGGTACGTGTCTTGTTTATTCCCAGAAGATTACACATTTCTTGGAATAAAGTCGACTCAAAGTTTCTACCCTGATCGCTGTGCAGTTCTAAAGGCACGCCAAAACGACACACTACTTCCTGAACCAGCTTCTGGGCAACAGTCTTTGCTTCTTGGTTCGGGGTAGCAAACACCTCAGGCCATTTGGTGAAATAATCCTGAACCACGACGATAAATCGGTTCCCGTCTTCGGTTTGAGGAAATGGCCCAGCCACGTCTATGGCTATTCTTTCCCAGGGAGCCCCTACATTGTACAACTGCAGCTTCCCTCTAGATCTAGTTTGAGGTCCTTTTACTGAAGCGCATGCTGTACACTTTCTACACCATTCTTCGATGTCCTCACGGCAGCGCACCCAGTAAAAACGTTCTCGTACCTTTACGAGTGTTTTCTTCACGCCCAGATGTCCACCGGATGTACCGTCATGTACCAGCTTAAGCAGTGGGGCTACCCTGCTCTTCGGAATAACCATCTGCAGAATGTGTTCCTTTCCGTGGGGTGACTCCCATTTTCTATACAGCACGCCATTTTCCACCATAAGGCTGTCCCACTGGGCCCAGTATGCCTTAGTGACAGGGCTCGAAGCCGACACGTCACTCCACTGTGGTTTTTGCCCTCTGGCTTTCCAGTCCATGATCAGGCTAAGATCCTTGTCTTGTTTCTGGTCTTGACTTATTTGCTCCTTACTCCAAGATTCGTCCAAGTCCTGCGTCCTTATAATCTTTACCACTTCCTTCGATTCATGCTTCAAGCAGTGCTTGCAGTTCTCGGGGCACGGTCGTCGTGACAGAGCATCTGCGTTTGCATGAGCTTTCCCGCTGCGATGTTCGATAGTGAAGTGGAACTCTTGAAGCTGTTCAATCCATCTCGCAACTTGTCCTTCAGGGTTCTTGAATTGGAGGAGCCACTTAAGAGCTGCATGGTCGGTGCGTATTGTAAATTCTCTGCCCAGCAAGTACTTGTTGAAGTGCTGCAGGGTCTTTACTACAGCAAGCAGCTCACGACGAGTAACGCAGTAATTTCTTTCCGGCTTCGACAAAGACTTGCTGAAATACGCGATGACCACTTGTCGACCATCTTGCTCTTGTGACAATATCCCTCCGATCCCTGTATTACTCGCGTCGGTATCCACTACAAACCTCCCATCTCTTCTGGGGTATCCCAAGATCGGAGCTGAACAGAGAAGCTTCTTCAGCTGAGTAAACGCACTCTCGCAATCTTGGTCCCAAATAAAATTTCTCTTTTCCTCTGTGAGGCGATGCAATGGCTTGGCTACCTCGGAGAAGTTCTTAACAAATCTCCGGTAATACGCGCACAGGCCTAAGAATGCACGCACATCCGTCTTATTCTTTGGTGTAGGCCATTCCTGCACCGCTTTGATCTTTTCCGGGTCAGTCTGAACGCCGTGATCGGAAATGACGTGTCCCAAGAAGGATACTTCTTTCTTGAAAAAGTCGCATTTCTTCGGATTGAGCTTCAGGTTTGATTCGCGGAATCTCTTGAAAACCTTTTCTAAGTTCTTTAGATGTTCCTTGAAATTGCGACCCATTACAATCACGTCATCGAGATATACTAGGCAGGCATCGCCTAGCAGTCCCAGTAGTACTCGTTCCATAAGGCGTTCGAAAGTCGCTGGAGCGTTGCACAGTCCAAAAGGCATGACGCGGAACTGCCACAGACCATTTCCAGTCCCAGTCGTGAACGCAGTCTTCTCTTTATCTTCTGGCCGAAGTTCCACCTGCCAGTAGCCACTCTTCAGGTCCACAGTTGAGAACCACTTCATGCCTCCTAGCATGTCCAGTGTATCGTCAATCCGGGGTAGAGGATAGCTGTCCTTTTTGGTCACATTATTTAACATTCTGTAGTCCACACAGAATCTGGTGCTTCCATCCTTCTTTTTCACCAGTACTACAGGTGAACACCAAGGACTAGTCGAAGGTTCAATGACCTTACTTCGTCTCATCTCTTGGATCATTTCTGACACCTCTGGTTCCTTCGCGAAAGGTACGCGTCTAGGTCTCTGTTTGATCGGCGAGATGCTACCGGTGTCAATTGAGTGTGTCACCAGACTGGTTCTTCCGAGATTAGTGTCGCCTTCACTGAAAATATCCCTGTAGTCCCTTAACAATCTTGCTGCGTCTGCATATTCCTTAGGACTCAAATTCACCTTGATTGTTTCCAGCAGAGAGGCGACGTTGTCGGTTGTTCGACATGGAATGTTAGATTCATGAGTCCTCCTCAAGTAATTAACGGCATCACATCGACCGATAATCGTGTTCTTTGGTAGATAAATTGGTGAGCTACTGACGTTAATGATCTTCACCTTAGCGTCTTGCTTGGTCATGACCAGTGTTCTGGCCGTAATCCAACTAGGATGATCGCCACAATTTTCCACAATGACGCATCGGTTTGACGTTATCTTTCCCGGAAATCGAACGCTCACCAACGTTTCCGACCTGGGTGCTAGTTTCACAGCCCTCGCACTGTAGACTGTTGTCGAAGAGGATCCTTCCAGGAAAACTTCTTGTCTGGGGAAGCTTAATACCCCTCTTGCCACATCGACTACACACTGTTGCGACCGTAAAAAGTCCAATCCGATGATGCAGTCGTCAGTTATGTTAGCTACCAAGACAGACTGCATATAAGTGTCATCTCCAAGTTTTATTCGAACTTCTGTTACTCCCAGGACGGTCACTGGCTGGCCTGTTGCTGTTTGTAGGTTGCACAATGGGCGTGCATCTTTCCACATTATGGTTCGTTTTAAAAGTTCTGGTCGCACGATGGATTTTGATGCTCCTGTATCGATTGTGAAGCGACAGGGTTTGCCATTGATCTCTCCTGTGGTAACAAGACTGTTCCCATCACAAGCCTGCGATACTTGGACTGTTGGGGCTCGACGAAGTCCAGCCAGTGCCCGCCCCGCGGCCCTGGCGCCATTTAGTTTAACGGCTCCTGATCCTGAGTGTCGACCTGGGTAGCCGTCGACACCGACCTTTGCCTTTTCTGAGCCCGGCAGTTGATTCTTATATGACCTCGTTCACCGCACCCATAGCATACGGGTCCACTACGAGGTTGTATTGCAGCAACTACTTCTCGAACTCTATGAGTTCTATAGTCATTGCGAACTGCCTCTACTTCGAGTGCATGCGCAAGAGCGGTTTTCATGGTAGTGTGGTGACCCAAACGCACCGTAGCTCTCACCTCTGGATCTCTTATCCCGTTCATGAACGCCTCCAGAATTTTCTCTTCAACAGGTGCTGAGCTTGATGCGTAGGCACGGCGTACCAGCACTCCTATCTCCGTAGCCCACTGTTGCAAATTTTCGTTGGGCCTCTGCACTCGGTCTTTTAGTTGCGCCCGGTATACATGCTCCAGGTGCTTGTCTCCGTAACGGGCATCGAGAGCCTCAAATAGCGATTCTAGAGTCCTCTCATTCGCTGGCACGTTTTCTAAAATGCGTGCGGCATCTCCTCGAAGAGCAAGAGTAAGCGCCATGAGGCTCTGCTCTTCTTCCCACCCGTTACCTTTAGCAATCATTGCAAATTGCTCTTTGAAAGCTATCCATGATGTAGAGCCGTCGAAACTGGGGACTTTTAGCCTTGGACCTCCAGCAGTAATTGTAGGTGTAACGGAGGTGCCTACGGTCATGGTCTTCCGCAGCTTCCTCTCCAGTTCCTCGAACTTCTTTTCCTGATCTACGAGGATAACCTTCTGGAGCTTTTCCTCCATTTTTTCAAACTTCCGTTCGTGGGCGCTTAAGGTTGCAGCATGATCTTGCGTTTGCGTCTTTAAAGTCTCGACGTCTTCCTTCACATGCTCCAACAATCCCTGGAAACCTTCAAGCTTCGTGTCGATTGTCTCCTGTAATAGGGTGGTGGCTTGGCGCTGGCTCTCTTGCAATTGAACCGTGGCTTCGCGTTGGCTCTCTTGCAATCTTTCTTGCAATTGAAACGTGGCTTCGCGTTGGCTCTCTTGCAATCTTTCTTGCAATTGAACCGTGGCTTCGCGTTGGCTCTCTTGCAACTGAACCGTGGCTTCGCGTTGACTCACTTGCATGGCCTGTATAGCCCCGAGTAAGGCCTGTATATCGAAGCCGATATCACTCCTCGTACCTGCTGGTACGGGTGCGGTCGCAGCGTCCGGCGCGGTTGAAGGTGCCGCAGTCGACGAGAGCGCGTGTGTAGGTGCCGTGGTCGTCACTGTTGTCAAGCGCTCTCGCTGAGGCGACTCCATCCGCGTTGCATCCAGAGCCGTCTGACGTCGAGTTCGCACTCCTTCTTCACTTTGCGGTACGACTGGCATTCCGCTTCTGTCACCAATTGTCGCGTCGTCAGGATAATGGGGTTCGAGAAAAGACCAGTTGGTTCCGCAAGTACTTTATTGAACGTCCACACAACAAATCACCACTCTTTAAATACAGCAAAACACGTATACACACTTTAACTGAACGCACTTAATTCACTCACTCACTAAATCACAGTAGTATCGCTGGTTATCGCCTGGATAGTTCGCTCCGATCGCTGATCCAAGAATGACTCCCCGAGTGCCCGTCACGCATCTATTTATACCCGACTACAGGTACACTAGAAATTACTGGAGCGATCCCGAACTATATAGACTAGGGTAGAATGTAATAAAGTTGTAAACAACTATAGACTATCCATGCTATTTCGAACCTTAACTTATTAGGCATAGAGTTGAGATTCTATTGCAAGGCATGTCATGTTTATAACTGTCAGCGACGGGCGGTCGTGTGATTTATGGCCGGCTATGTACCTACTTATGTGTTTCCCGATTCTTCCGACTGTCTTATGTAACAATATCAATATAAGGTTAAAAAAATTTAAAATTCTTCTTTCTTGAAATTCTTGGAATACTTTATTCTGAGCCGTCGATATGAAGTTTTTGTACAGATGTGAAAAAATATTCCTATTGTACATGTCTGTAAACTCTAGAAATGAAGCCTAGCTTTCTTAAAAGGGTCGAATGTAAATAAAAAGAAGAAATAATAGCCACCCAAATGAATGACTTGGAAAATAGTGCATGAAATCCATTGTGCTCATTGCCACTTCACGATGTGGTTCGGGGAGCTTCCCTTTCTGTGATTGGATTGGACCTATCGTAGATGGATGGATCCGTATAATGGATGTTTGATGTTGGATTCTTCTTTATACTGTATAATCTGGTCTTCATTTAGGGTATTACTTACTATTGTCGCGGTTGGATTGTACCTAGATGGATTATACCGATGGTTAATAATAAATTCTTCTTTACACTGTATGTATAGTCTGGCTGTTATTAAAAGAAAGGTGATAGATAGACCTGCTACTCAAGGGGTCCGGGTTCGAGTCCTAGCCGCACGCACAAAAACCATTGTTAAGTAATGTCCGCTTTAAACAAGTAAACACCGCCTGCTGTATCGGTGAAGGAAAACATCTAGGGAACTATGTAAAATTGTACATATCTGTATTCTAAATAATAGTCTCAAGGCATGTGAAGTCCACCTACCCGCATTAGGCCAGCGTTCTCATTCTGAGAGGAGACTCGACGCCGCGACAACATAAGTAAAGAAAAGAAAAGAATACGTTTATTGTTAAACAAAGATGTTTAAAAAAATTATAATAAATTTTAGAACAGTGTACCCTATGCGGGCATACAATAATTATGTCTTATAGAGGTATCTACAGTATGTAGAGGGAATGCCACGAACGTTTTTTCTTCATTAGTTTTCTAATAGCAAAACGGTATTTAAAATAGTCATTACTGACAATATACTTACCCATTAGGTAATTAAGTTCCACGAAGGTATGCAACTAGACAACTAAGTCCTGAGTATACAATCTCAACTAAGACTTTTATTATTACAACTTTCCCGCAGTTGCAGACTGGAGTCATTTGCTGTTAGTACCAATTAGCTGTACTGAACAGTAACTATCTCCCGTACTGTTTTAATTGCGACCATTTTTCACGTTCATTAATTCTTTCATGCATCTTGAAATTAGCTTGAAGAGTGCTCGTTTACTTTCGTTCGACGGATATTCATCATAGTGAGCTCTGTCACGTAGGAAATTACCATACTTAGTTCTTTCTATGTCCTTTGAGTGACCTATAGCCTGGGCCAAGCTTTCAATTAAATGTTGATCATCAATAGTTGACGACCTGCGCTGCGCGGATGGTCCTGGGTTCGATTCCCAGCAGAGCAGAGATTTGAATGATGAATTTGAAATTCTGTTTCCGGTCTGGGTGTGTTGTGTTCTTGCCTTTTGTGAGGAATCCTAGTGTGGGGCTACATATTAGTGTGAAGCGTTTAAAATAGTGACAACCATTGCTCGTAAAGGCACTGTAGATTCGAAGATTCTAATAATTTTAAAATGAACGCCCTTCCAGAGTTAAATTTACAAGCAAATTTGGTGCTTAGTGCTAAGCGCCCACACTCCACTAGACAACACTAAAATCTTGCCTGATCGAACTGTCAAGCAAACAATTAATTGATTGACAAGGGAGCGTCGAAGTCCACACAAAAATCATCTCATACACACAAGTATGTACTATAAAAAATATTTCCTCCCACACGTTGAAATCATAAGAAATAGTGGAGAAGCGTCATTTTTTAATTAGACGACTATACTACGATATACAATATAAAGAAATACATTATTCACCGAGTTTCAATTACAGTAAAGCTTTTGAGGTCAGAAAAAGACACTTCTTTGAACGTGACAAAATGTCAAGACATTTGCCAAAAAACCTCTCGACTTTTGTTCCGGGTCGTTATCGCAAAAGGCAGGACTCTGAACAATGACCGATACCGTCTTTGCTGTGGAAATATGACTTTTTAATTCCGAGCTCCTTTTAATTTCAAATAATAAGTGATGAAATATTTCTTTTAAAATATAGGATTTTTACGAAAACATTTGCTTCTTACTAAGAAGTAGGAGATCGTGTGATTCGTATTAAAACGAGAATATTCAATAAAAAATAAGGAAAGTAGATTATACTTGCATTTACTTACTTGATTCAAGCTTATTACAAAGGCGATCACTTCTCGTACCTACTTACCACTAAATATAACAGAATATAATTATTATACTTATCCAAATCATGCAAATTTCTGAGGAGGTAAGTAGGTAGTGCGCATAGACAATTAGCAGATCGATTAGCGACGTCAGGCGCGGTCAGTACCTGGATGGGTGACCGCTAGTGGCGAATTAAATGCGCGCTTCCGTGCTTCGAAGGACACGTTAAGCCGTTGGTCCCAGTTGTTATCGATGAGATAGCAGTCGTTGAACCTTGTCGGAGGCCCTTTTGGTGGTTTGAAAACATCCGGTATGGGTTGGCCACTAGCCCATTTCTCCACCAATCCGCATTGGAGCAGTGTGGTACAATATGCTCCAGGCCTCCTCCTTTTGTGGAGAGGAACTCGTGCCGAGAGTGGTGCTTACAAGTGTTGCAACCATATCGATTTTCTGCGGATTTTCTGCCTCTTAGGTGCCTACAACGAATAAGAACAAAATATACAAGGAAATATAAAATTACAGCCCCCATTCGGAATTCGACGCGGGTTTGCGCGTGAATCGAGTTACAGTTATATCCTTGAATCGGTTTAAATTTACATGTTTCACGAGGCGGTTTCCACTTCCTGATGCAATATTACGTACGGAATTAATAATTACATTAACAAGGCCAAGTATGGGCGGAAATTCAAATAATGGTCTGCAACCAATAAGGCACGTGAAGTCCACCAACCCGCATTAGGCCAGCGTACTGCACTAAGGCCTGTATACTCCTCGTTGTGAAAAGAGATCCGACTCTACCCGGTCACTATTGAGTTACAGACATTACACCTGTTACATCAATTGCATTAATAAAGTAATCTATCATTGAATGGCGCAGTGGTTAAGACACAACGCTGCGCGGAGGGTGCTGGCTTCAATTTCCAGCGGAGCAGAGATTTTGAGTTTTTGTGTCCACGGCACGCATGTGAAGCGTTTGCTATTGTATCAGGTAGGTACCAGGGAAGCTAACTAGAGTCCTGATGTCGAACACAAAGCTTCAGTAATCTCTAATAACTCGAAACTTTACTTCGCCAAAACGATTACTTGTAAGTTAAATCATAATGTATTATGTTGTGTTCTTCAGAAACTACAAGAAGGTGTCAGGCGCGGTCAGAAGGGGGTCACAGGGGACATGACCCCCCATGAGTGGTGTTTTTATAAACTACGTACGATGGCATAATAGCAAAAAAATATATTATTAGTGTAGTGAGTGACCCCCTTCAAAATTTCAGGCTTCGACGCCTGAAGGTAGTTTTAAAAACCTTGCAATGGGGATGTTTCCACCATTTACAATTAATTTCCAAATGTAATTCTGCTAAAAAGATGCATTCACGACTATCTGAAAATCTAGCCCACTTTCCAATGAAATTTGCTTAGCGTGAAAACCATAAAAAATTGTCATTTGACTCGAAAAAACTATGACGTCATTCCGTGCGTTCGCCATACACAATGTATGAAAGGGTGGTTTTTATGACAGTCCATTAAAAGTATCTCAACTGACTCGTACCACAACTCAATAGATAAAAATGTCCTATCAACACGTTAGGTGAATATTACAGTCTAAAGCCCTAATGTCGTACACAAAGCTGCAGTAATCCCTAAATAACTTGCAACGAACCGACTTCCCCTTAATCCTCTTTGCGGAAGTCGCCCCAGCCTGCCGGAACCGTTCCGACAACTCTAACTTACTTTTCCTTACTTTTATTCCGAATTACGGGAATTACTCGTGTCCATTCGATTGGGGGCAGTGGCCTTATTTTATAGACATTTTGTTATGTATATGACACTGTCGTTTTGCAAAGCGCTTGGCTTTATATGAAGGACTTTGTAAACATTGCAATTGAATGCAATTAAATTTTTACCAATCAGTGTAAGTTAATGTTATATACGTATACGAAGGAGTCACGGGAAGCGCGGGGGGAACAACCAACAAACACGGTAGCTTGTCTCGCACTGATTTATTTCCTACTAAAATCTACTACATATTTCTACCATTAGCGATCTGTCGCACGCGCACTACTCTATTCTATAGATACATACATAACAGTTAACAATCAGAATAGAAAACCCCGCTGCTAAGCAGATCGCAAAGTTAAGCAACGTAGGGCGCGGTCAGTACCTGGAGCTTCCGTGCTTCGGAGGGCACATTTAGCCTTCAGTCCCGGTTGTTACCGATAATTTAGCGGTCGATTCGATGCGATCGGATCGACGGAGGGAAAACCTTCAACGACCCCCGCCCCCCACCCCACCCTCTCCTTTGTGACCTTCCTCAGCCATGGGAAACTCAGGGAAACTCTAGGAAACTCACAGGTACCTGAACTTGACGAAACTTCGACTGAGCAAGCTGACTAAAGTTTTAGAAGTCTCCGATTACAGTAAGGCGGATTGGGGGCGGTGACCTTATCTTAATGTCGATTTTATTAAACGACGCTTGTATCTTTGTAAAGGGTTATTTGAAGTATGAGTAGTCAAGGTGTGGGATTGCCTAATTAGTTTAACGTACCCTTCACGGGTCGGTTGGGGTTGAACTTCAACAACCCTTGACCTGTTAAGGGTAGTTCAACCCACCACCATAGACAAATGGGACGGTTGTGATGAAATATTATTATAAATATGGATAATACAACCAGTGTTTTGAAATATAATAAATATATAATAAATATGGATTAAACATACAGTAAGAACTAATCCTTGGTGTGGGATTACGTTTAATTGTAATAAGATGTAAACAATGTACTGTGGAATATGCAAATATTTTATATTTTGGCAAAGTAAAATCCCCAAACAACCTTATTATGACATGAACCGTTGAGCGGCCTTGCTGTAATTACGTCAGAATTTTGTATATATGCCAGGGCTCTAAAAAACTTCGAAAGCATGATTCAGGGTACTCGTGGCGCCATCTATGATTGGTACATTCGTTGTTACAGCACCTAGTACGTTTGTAACTGCACACTAACCTATTTACAATGCCATCTGTTATCAGGTGAGAAAACTAATTAGAAAAATTAATGACTTGTACCTATTAGCTTGTAATTAACAGGATTGATTTCTATTCAATTAAAAAATGACATTCAGTAAACCATTTTCCGATATTTCGAAACAGCCTTCCACGAGGTTCAACGACCGCTTTGCGTCGATACCTCTTAATTCTAAGCATCAACACTAACGTTATCTATTACACAAAGAAATCCTAACAGAACTTTACTCGTTAAACACCCTACAAGTATGACGTCATTATAAAGATAAGCGCTCATTCAAAAGCCAACAAGCACGCTCTCAAGATCTCTGTCTCTGCACTAAATGCCTCTTGTGCCAAAAGACAGAGTTCTTTGTACGCGAAGAGCCTTAGGCCGGAGCAGACTTACGACTTTATAAGCTGATGCAGCGTAGTGCGGGGGTGCGTCGATATCATGAAAACTACTGAACCAATTTTGATGAAAATTTTACCATTCCCTTAGATGAAAAATGTAGATGTAGAATGTACAAATTTATTATATGTATGACGTTCATTAAGTGTACACAAATTGTACCTAATAATGAATAAAAGCTGTTGAATTTAAATTTGAATAAAAAAATGAGAACAAACAACAAAAGAACAATCAGTATTCGTCAGTTATTTTTGGAGATATGCGAGAACAAACATATCTACATAAATACATACATACGCCTATGAATTTTCGTATACTTATTTGAAAGCCGTATTAGACCAACATATTATTATGTAAATATTGTGCGGTTCTTCAACATTACATACATATGTACGTGTCGAATTGATAACCTCATTTTTTAACGACTTCAATAAAGGAGGTTCTTTGAAGTAGTTTAAAAATGCGTCCTTAACAACCAACATCCCCAAATTCGTATGCAACGCTCCTTATATCTATATCTCTCATTCTTCGCGATTGCTAGGCTCTCGCATAATAGTTCATTACGTTGTACATTTCTTTGCTTCCTTTTAGTTCGCCGCTCCATAGAACTAGTTCACTCGTCGGTTCGTTAGTTTAGAAGTGTTCATTTTTTGAGTAATCAGACAGGCCCTTTGCTTCACAAATGCTTTGATACGCAGTGTAATAAAAAAGTCAGATTTATTTTTAGAAATTTTGACTGATGATGAACGGTCACCGTCGCCCATTGACATGAACAACTAGGGAATCGTCAGTGCGTTGCTGGCTTTGAAGAAGTACTTTTTTTTACGCCCTTTTTCAAAAACTCTATGTCATAGTGTTGCGAAATATATTAAGCGGAAGACTGTTCCAAAGATAGTTTAAAAAAGATTAAAAAAAGACAATAGAAGATTTTACAACATTCATTTTTGGCGTCCTGCAAGAGGCTTCTATGAATGCTTGTTACCCCAAAATAAACCCACATAACTGTTGATACAAAAAAGTACATTTTAATCCATGAAAAACCATGGCGTAATGCCGTTTTATATCATACTGAGCTATAAAGAGATTTTACGAGAAAAACAAGATTTTTCAACATTTACGCATCCTGAGAGGAGCTTCTATGAATTCTCCGCCTGTTACCTCAAAATGGCAATGATTTGAGGTCGGTCCAGGTACAGAGCGTAGAGATAAAGTCGAAATTTATTCACTCGATAGCGGCCACAATTTTCGACCATTCAAAATGGGACTGGCACGTAATACCTTCGGACCAAATCCCTCTGAAGTTTACACAAATAGGAATTCAATACTGGTTCCAGTAGGTAATACGGGTTTCGTTTGTTAATTCTCTTTGTATAATTTATTAGAATGTAGAAGTTACACGCCTTATCTTTTAATTTTTATGCATAAAAATGTTTAAAAGAACAATCTGTTCCATGTTTATCTATATTCTATTCTATCTTCTGTCTATACATACGAGTACATTAAAAAAATTTTTTGAGTCACTATGAATGTAATGAATGATTTTACGTAAATTTACAGATACATACTTTTACATAATGTGTCGCAAGCATGAACTATCGTCAAAGTATTGGTATAGTTAACGTGTGTCAATAGTATAGGAAAGAGATAGCATCTATATAATTATCTTCCCATACTCCTCACGCGTTAACTATTCGAATACTTGACGATAGTGTGCTCGGGGCACGGCTCAAAACCATAACTCTTCTTTGTTTCGCCGTTATCGGGTAAAAACAACACAAGCAAAGCTAGCTCACCAAAGAAGAATGTAATAGCTATATAAATCTGCTGAAAACATTAAGATCTTTGCTTGAAAAACGTAACTTTTCAAAACAACTTTACTAAACCCTGGTCCAAGGTGACGTAGGCATACACCTGCGCTAAGCCATTCAATTTGCAATAAATTTTTTCAGGTACCAAGCTTAATTCTGCTTTAAGGAAAGGCCACTAAAAAAGATTTCCTTTTCTTCTTATTGATGGCTCTGGCAAGGGATTTCCGCCTTCTTTATAGTGTAATTTTTACAACCATCTTTTTTATTGAAAACACGATTATAGGCCTTAAAGTTAACAAGCAATTGACAAGTCACATTGTTAAAAGAACTATTTCATTAGGTTTTCAAATTGCGAATGGTAGATCAACTTGATGCCTTGAAGGAGATAGCGGGTAGCTTTTGGATTTAATAGGTGTTATGTATGTAAGTGTAGAGTTTAGATTGTTTATTTATAAGCGTGTAGTTGCATTCCAAGTCATTAAAAAAAAATGAATAAGTCAGTGTCCAACTGGCTACCGTGTTTGACAGTCGACAACCATATCTTAAATATATAAGTCTAGCTTAAAAACAGCTGCTATAGTCCAGTGGCTAAGCGTTCATCTCGTTCAAACATATATATACCTGTGTATGACATTCCTAAGCTATGTGCGTTATACAGCAGCTGACATCTTATATTGTAACCTAGGTAAGACGAATATAACTAATGAAGTTCTTAATTAAAAATTAACTTAAGCCCGTTTGGTAGTAGGGAGGAGTTTCTTTGTGAGATCAGTGAAGTAAGGATGAATGAGTGGTGCTCGTTAGCCATTGTAGGAAGCCAGACGCGACTCAATTATAATGTGCATAAACCATAACCAAGCTGGTTTTACATTGAATGTTTAGTTTTAGGTTGAAAAAACGTTTTTCGGAGAAAGACAAAGACAAAAACGTGTATTTGCACGAATATACGTTAATTTTAGATTGTACAGAACATTTTTGATCTATCCATATTTACCTTTCTAGGTATGCAAGTTTATAAAATTAAAAAAAAATATTAAAATTACAACTAGAAAATGAACATTACAAAGATCAAAGTGTTAAATAATTTACGTATTAAATAACTTGGCTTTGTATATTTTTATTGCTAATTATACTTTATTTTTATCGTTTATAAATTCCGCTACTGAATAATATGCTTTCTTTGTTAAGAACGTTTTTAGTTCCTCTTTAAATAGTAGTAATCTGGGGCTTATCATAATAATTGACATAATAGGTATGTCTTAGTTTGGCAGATTACGTTGAATTAAATTGGACAAAGATTTTTATATGTCAAGATGTACGCTCAGGCTATTTAAAACGGGACACCTATAATAAAAATATATGACCTACTTATTTTACCGATTAATTTCTTCCTATTAGCTGTCTTTGCTATACCCGCTTAAAGTTAACTATGTCTCGGACACATGCTTGCTTAAACTTAACTTATACTCTTATGCTTGTTAAAACTGTTTAACAAGCATAAGAGTTTGTGAGTGTTCTTGTTCTTGAATTCTGAATGAATCTGTGTACTTGAATTTGTATCAAATTTCATCCAAATCTAAGTAATAAACATCCATCCATCTTCGCAAACTTTCTCACTTATAATAGTAGTACTATTTTTAGTTCGATAAATCTTTGAAAGTATTGGAATTTTTCCCATGAATGTTTAAAGCGAGCTCAGTTTTATTCGCGTCTTCATTTCTTCCAAGACGGATCAGCGCGTCTCATCGCATCAAGTGGCCAATGATTCTTGCTGCCGATATGGATTTCCGTTACTAACAGACCCAATCGCTTTATAGTGCTTACTCTACCGTTTGTTTGTTGAGGTTACTGAAACAATTATAATGAAACCGTTTCTTGGAACTATCGACCGAGCCAGCCGAAATACTACTGTTACTTTAAATTAATTCAATTTAAATTCACTATAATTCATTTGAGTAACTCGCGGGTTTCCTCTCGATACTTTCCGTCACCAATACTGTCATGTCAGCAGGTTGAATTTATTTTTATTTTATAGAGCGCTCGCCTTTTTAAGAATGAAGAATGGAGAAGACGTTTAATTTATTAACACGTTGCCTGTGCATTAAGTAGACACAATAGTTAAACAACGGGAATGTACCACATATGGGTCACTGCACAGTGAATGGGTTGAGTAAATACAACACCGAAGTTCTGTTGAATTGTAAGTGAATGTAAAAATGTATAAACCATCACGAAACAAGCATTTTGCGTTGCAAATGCTTCGTTTCTGTCCATTAATTAGTTCTTGATATATTATTATGGAAAATGTTTAACTAAAATACGAAAACGAAAATTTTAATAACTTGTAATAATTTTCATAATCTTTTAAAATATTGGCATGCACCCTTCCAAGTAATAATAATTATGTTAGCTGCCGTAGCTAGTTCGGAACGCTCAAAAATTTATTCTCATTTTAAAGCGTTACTCTATCATATTATGAGGTTCATATTGAAATTCTTTGCGCTTGTGGTTAAACTTAATCAGAGAGCGTTGAGTTTATTAACCGTCCTCAAATATAGGAGGTTATCACTTCGACGCATATGTGTATAATATTCTTAGAACTGGAAACACTAATAATTTTATAGGCTAACAACACTACGCCTAAAAACTTTATAAAATTAAACATACAATTTTTAGATATTTCTGAAGTCAGTTTAATTCTTTTCTATCCACCTTTTCTCCCCACTGTGGAATATACATATGTATTTTCATTTTATTTCTTTGTCGTTCACCGATCAATACGACGAAATATTTTCTTTGTTCGTACGACGTGTATGTGACTCGTACATACACGTACGAACAAAGAAAATATTTCGTCGTCGAAAGGTTTCAGTAATATATACGAGTGTATATAAATGTATATACGAGTGTATATATTACTGAAACCTCTCCGTAAAGGCTGGACCCATTTTGATTTTGTGTTCGATTTAGGTATGCGTACCCGCATAAGGCCTGGTCTACCTACATCCTTCTCATTGTGAGAGGAGAGCCGTCCCTTCAGTGGGTCATAAATGGGTTAAATTAGAATATTACAATTTAAACCATATGCGAAGGTGCATTATGGTACATGGATTTTTAATGTATTTTTACCAAATCATAAATCAGAAATGACAACGTGTGGTAATAGCGTTAAATCATTTTATGAAAAATCTTTTATTGTATTTCCTAATTTACCCGAGTTTTATAAGTACCTTTTTTACGAATAACCCGAAAATAAATTGTAAAAAAAATTGTTAATTTATTTTAATGCACTGACACATGATTTAAACTTTATTTGAAGAGTAAATCACATTTTGTAGAGATATATGTAGCCAACACCACTCATGATGGAGTACCTGTTTTTAATCCCTACACGCGTTAACGACCCATTAACTCGTAAAAGCTATTCAATCACGCGTCTTTATACCTTTGTCTAGTGTCATCATGTTATAAGTTTAGAGAGGACTCGAGGTGTCCTCCTAACGTGATCCCTCTGTATTACAATTATTTTCAGTGCTATTAAGTTTAAATTTCAAAAAGATTATATTTATTAATTAAATATTTTTTTATTTTATTAATATAACGATATTTTTTATATATTTTCATACATTATTGGACTACAAATTTAGTAAAGAATATCTAGATGTGTCAAATTTATCAAAATAATCATCGATATGAAAATTTTTGAAGACTACAATCTTTTTCAATCTAACTCGTTGTATTTTTTTTTATAACAAAAGTTATAGTGTACACTTTTTTTCTGCTTTATATGTAAGTATGTACAAATAGTGTAAAAAATTTAAATTTCCGCTCTAATGAGAAACTAAAAGTATCACTACAAAGTCGCTTTCCGCTGTCTCTCCCTACATATGCTCTGATCTTTAAAACCACCCAACGGATTTTGATGCAGTTTTTTAATAGAATATAGATTAATTCAAGATGAAGGTTTATATGTATGTAACATGCATAAAGAAAGTTTGGATAGTAGTCAAAATAATTGGCAGAGTTATAACGTTACACTTCTCGAACGAGTTACACCGAAAAAAATGAATCAAATCCGACACGATCCCGTTAATCAGTAATCTCTCTGTAATGACTTCGAAAACTCCTCTAATTATTCGGAACCTTTTAATTGAAATTCCATTACTTACTTCGATTTGTACCCGAAGCACGATCCTCGCTATTGGACGCACAACTTTTCACACAAAAAAACTTGAAAAACACTTTTTTTAAGTTTTCCGAGACTTTCTAATCACAGTATTAAACAAAATAGTGTTACAATACACTTCAACTTTCACTAATTCACTTCGCACTTTTGAAATTCGATATGTAACTGTCGTAGTCGATATCTACGTACGAACGGGTCCCTTCGTAGCGCTCGTGAGCTACGTCGCGCTACGGCCGTAGAGTGCCTACGACTGTGCGTAGAAGCGTAGAGTCGACCTCTAGCGGGTTTTGATGAAGTTTCTCGCGTATGCCTTGGACATTTTTCTGCGAACTCGCGTTCTTTAAATTTTTTATATCAAAGCTTTTATTGTAATACAGTATGTAATTTATTTGGGCTTTGTTTTGTATAATTGTACTGAAAATGACTTTTTATTCACTCATATTAGGAAAAATTGTGATTTTTATTTTATTACAAAGAGAAATCAGCAAGTCAATAGAGCATTGGTACGAGATTATACCGTTTGGTAACGGTCATGTTTGAAGGCCCATTCAACAAACTTTCAATTCATCAGCCGTGCTCCTAAAGATAACGATTGTAATGGAATACAATTATCGTATATAATTTTATTTGGATAGTCAAAATTTTATATATTTTTATACATTTTTCAAATAGTTTAAGACTTATCTAATGATTATGTAATATTTATCCTTTATGGTAGTTAAGTCATTGTAGTTTGCCCGGGGAGGTACATAGCTGCTACCCTGTTACTGTTAGCGCTACCTACCTGTTTACACTCCAAAATGAATTTTCGAAATACACAATATTTATTTTTTCAGAAAAGTATCGCTGCAGATCATCACTGCGGCCTATAAATAAACACAATTGACGTGTGACAAAGCGAGTTTAGCATGCTCTAGTTAATTTTTATTTACGCCTACCTTTTACGTTGCATGTAAAAAGAGCCTATAGAACTAAAAATCTATTCAATATCGATGCAATAACAACAGACGACCCGTCTTCGTGGGTTCTGTCATCTGAAATACCTACATAATCGCAACCTTTTTTTGAAAATACCGATATCGGACCAAATAAACGATTTGTTCATACTGATTTTATTTTTGTCAAAACCGTTTTTTGGTTATTTACTAACTGTACAACGTATTTAAATTTAAAAATATATTTTATATTAAATTATGTTAATAGCGAATGCATCGTATTGAAGTAAAGGCATATTTTATTATTCAAAAATACGCGTATTGGAGCTTGCACAAATTCGAAGTTTTGTATATTTATCTAGCTTTTAAGAAAGCATCAAATAGTCAATCTATTCATATAAGATAATATAATCTATTAATAGTAACACATATTCGAAGGCCGTTAGACATTCTACACTCAAACTTAAAGTTACACATAGACAATGGACTTGGCATCGTCATCTATTGTGTAACGCCCTTTATCGGGGCCGCAGCTTGACCGATTCTGCCCTGAATGTAAAAGAATATCGTGTACCAAGGGCAGTGTAACAAGGAATGGCGCTATTCAATTGGAGAGGATGACCGATATTAAAGCTTTTTATCGGAAAATTGTTAACAGCCTAGTGGCGAAATTCGACCTCCTACTAGAGGGGAACGAACGCGAAATTTCATAAAAATTATGTGCCCTTTATAAAATTACATATCACATTCTGTGACGGTGACGGAAGACCTTGTGAAGAAACCTCCATGCTTAAGAATTCTCCATAATATTCTCAAGGGCATTTGAAGTCCACAAACCTGCATTAGGATAGCGCGGACTAAGGCCTACATCCTTTTCACTGTGGGACAACATTTGAAAAACGGCGTGAATTGTAGGCCAGCGTGGTGGACTAAGGCCTACATCCCGCTCATTGTGAGAGGAGACCCGACCTTGTAGTGGGTCATTAATGGGTTACTGACGATATTAAGATCTAAATTGGTTAGAATACTCTGTTTGTCTTGTTATTTTCAAAATAATTAATATTAACTTTCCCATTCTTCTACTAAGAACTAATGAGAATGTCTAGATTGTCACACCATATTTTTCAAATAGCGAATGCTTTTAAATTGACCTCTTTCGACATAGTGGTCAGACGATATTGGCCTGTGCAGACGTTGACGGTCAGCCGCGGTATTCGCTGGCGTTCAATTTCCGTATTCCACTCAATATCGCCGATATGATGGAACACTAACAGCCTCATCGTTCGGCCTGATATTTTCGGAAAATTCGCTGTTTTCAAGCACGAAATTAGGTCAGTGAAGATATTATTTTGTCTTTCTTAAACTCGTAACTCAATTGATAACAATTTTACGCTTTTGAGAAACAATCGATTAATTATTAAATTAATTCAATCACGTATTAACTTATTTCGGGATAGCCCAACTAGTTTCGGACCTATCTGAGGGCCTTGAGCCTCTGAGTCCTTGGACCCGCCCCGTTAAACGACAATTACGAATCATGGAATAATAAGATTCAATTGTGCACACTTAATCATCGTGAACTGGCAGTCAAAAGCGGAAAAACCTTCAAGGTTCTAAAATCAAATAATATTATTAATTACGTACGTATGTTATACTGCAGTATGAGTAGACAAGGAACACATGACAGCTACTAGTATCATGTGTCAGCATCTACGGTCAGTTGGTTCAATTTCCGTATTCCACTCAATATCGCCTTTACAGTTTTTGAAACTTGTTTATTTAACTACTTAATATCATGTTTGTAGGTTTACTTCACTCCATTCTATTATATTTTAAAGTTTAATTAGCCTTAGGTAACCTAGAAAAGAAGTGAAATTTAAAATTTAAATACTGAGCTCGAAAACATTAGCTATTAATTAGATGATAAGGTTGTTCAAGACGTCATTTATTTTTCATTTAATACTTTTTATAGAAGTAAACGCGAGCGAAGAAAATTAATATTTGAAAAGAGCAAAAACTTTCCAAAGAGAACTCCGAATGACTAAACTAATAATACAAGCATACAAGCACAGTTAAGCGTTCAACGTGAAATTCTATTCGAAACTTAGTCAAACAACGCTTCGTAACTTTACTATGTGCTGATGGCACTAGAGCGCTATAGAAATATACGATTGTAAGGCCTGTACCACAGTGGAGAGAAATGATTGGATAGAGTGAGCCTGACAGCGTATTTTATATAAAGCCAAAAAAATTTAATTATATACTAATGAATTTGATGCAATTCGATGCTATCAGTAGATATTTTACATGAACTGAAAATGATGCTCATTGCTAATAATGACCTTAAAATCAATAGTAATACTTTAATTCAACTGTCAACAACGCAACGTCTACATAGATTTCGTATGAAGAATACTTCTAGTCAACCCACTTAAATTGAATAACGCTGGTAGCACACCTCCGCCGCGAAATCGCGAAATGATTGTATGTTTCGCCCGTATTGTCAGTAACCCATTAATGACCCACTACAGGGTCGGGTCTCCTCTCACAATGAGGGATGTAGGCCGCCGTCCACTTCGCTGGCCTAGTGCGGGTTGGTGGACTTCACATGCCTTTGAGAACTTTTTTTTTTTCTGAACTCTCAGACATGCAGGTTTCCTCACGATGTTTTCCTTCACCGTAACAGCAGGTGATATTTAATTTTTATAAAGCGCACATAACTTTTTTTTTACAAAACCATTGGTGCGTGCCACTGGGATTCGAACCCGGACCCCTCGATTCGAGGTTGAATTCTAGGCTACTGGGCTATCACCGCTTACAACATTCGCCCGTATTACAACGGACAAACGGTGGCGAAACTTCAGCGGTTGCGCATTTCGCGATTTCGCGGCAGAAGTGTGCTTACGCGGTAATAATTGATTGTTTTTGCACGTAAAAAAATTAATAATTAAAGATATACGAGTAGGTACATGAGGTGAGTTTTCAGGCATCCGAAAGCACTCTTTTATGAAATTAATTACATTACATCATGACATTAATAGTGAATGGTGTTCACTTCTAAATTAGACAGTACGTGTTCCCTGAACCGCGAAAACGATTACTTTAAACGCCACCAATGCCACCTAACCAGCTGTATTGATTGATTGGGCTACATCTCCCAACAACAGGGGGAAAACTGTAGCATACTCCACCACGCTGCTCCAATAGATTGGTGGAGAAACTGGCCAAATCGTGTCGGATATTTTCGAACCGCCCATAGGGCCTCCGACTAGGTTTAACGATGATATATCGATAACAATCCACGAAGACTTAACGTACCCTCCGAAGCATGGAAGCGCGTATTTTATTCACCATTAGCACCCATCCAGTACTAATCGCGCCCGACGTTACTTAACTTTTTGGTTCGCTTGCGATTTACTCCAGCAGTAGCCGCTACTTGAGTAGATTGTACGCTACGGATACAAATCATAATTTAATATATATATAATATATATAACCTCCCAAATTACATGTTCCCAGAACCACTGCAACGATTATGAGAAAACTAGAGGACGACAATGCCACCTATCGAGCCATTGGATATTGATTGGTTAATGAAACATTAAATAATAATAGCGCAGTTGATTAATGATTCAGGGTATCGCTTTGTGAACTTTCATATTATTGTGTAGTGTAATAAACAATTGAGAACTCATTGTTGAGCCGTTTACTAATATCAAGTTATCTCATATATGTATGCTGTGATCGGTGGATAGGATAGGATAACAGATGTTATTCATAATTACTATTTATTTATAACTAGCGTAAACATCAAGTATCGCTCTTCTTGCCTATTTTCCTGTACATCTTAATTGATGGTATAAATAAAAAATATGAATAACAAGACTTTTCCCGCGGCTACGTCCGCGTGGATTTTAGAGCGTGGCCCAATGAGGGGTATAAAGTAATCCATGTGTTAATCCAGGTTATAAACTACGTGCATGGCAAATTTCATCCAAATTTGTTCAGCCACAATAATAAGTACATTTGTAGAGTTTACAACATATTTAAATGTATAGGAAATTGTTTTTAGTGTACCATAACGCAATGGAGACGAGCGAATTCAATTATCCATTTAATTTAAATTCAAAATTGGAACCCTCCTTTTTATTTATTGGAACGATGACGGCCGGTCGTCAATCTCCCGCGTTTCTCACCACACAACACTAGACCTAACCGTATTTATTTTATTCATAGCTAGGTATACGAAATCGGATTTACTTTATCGATGCAAATTATCGTGAATGAATACCGTGTGTGCATTTCACTCGAAAAGATCGTGATTCGACGTTATTCCGGTGTTATTGCTATCGCCTATTGATAATAACATATTGGGAAAGACAAAATGTGAATTCGAAATTTTATCTGATTCCACGATTCTTTCTCGTGGATTTGCAAACTTAAAATACTAATTTTAATGGAAAAAATATATAAATAATTAAAATTTAGTTTAAATGTTATGTTTTTAATGGGCATTGCCTCTAATATATTCTACTATATTCATTTATTACATTCAAGATCAAACTCAGTCTTTGCAAGAACATAGAACTAAACTAGATCTTATAATATTTACATATTTGTTTATAAGGTAAATATTCTACCTTTCAAGGCGTGCTAAATATAAATAATCGAATACAATTCAAATAAACATACCTCTTATCGTTAAATAATAGGTATGTTTATTTGAATTGATCACTCATGATCACTAAATAACACTTAAAACAAATATAAATCGATAAGATAAAAATAGTCAATGTTTGTGAATAGCCGCTTCGAGCCGTGGTAGAGTATGCTCCAGGTCTCTCTGTTGCAGCCAGTACAGCGTAGCATAAAACGACATCGCACCATCAACCCAGAATATGCACATTTCCCAATCTCTGCTCTGTTTGCTCATGCACATATTCAGCCTCCAATATTCATCCCTCGATTGTTTCTGTGCTGTATAAATATTAACATGAATATATTAAATAAATAAATAACGCTTCACACTCATAGCCCCACACTAGGGTTCCCTGTGTCGTGGTTGCCATGGAAACACACAAGACAAAAACACAATACACCCAGACCAGAAACAGAAATTCAAATTCATCATTCAAATTTCTTCACTGCGCCACTCAGGTCGTCAAATTCATTTCAAGGTCACTTCAAATAGTTATAAAGTTAGTGTAGCCATTTTTTTCAGAATTAATCACGGAAAAAAGCAGCAAACGGCTTTTGAAGATGAGAACTTCAGCCTTCCTTTCAGCCCTTGGTAGTCCACTGGACATGGGCCTCCTCCAATCGACGCCACTCTGCAGTGGACCTCCTCTAATCGACGCCACTCGGCACGGTCCTGGGTCTTCTGAATCCAACGATTTCCCTCTTCAGGTCATCAGTCCGTCAAATTTCGTCAGTCCGGCCTGCGCTGCTTTTGCTTTAACGTAGACGCCATTCGATGACTTTTCTTCCCCAACGGTTGTCAGTTCTGCGAACTATGTGGAATGGTTAGCCCATTGCTTCTTTAATTTGCAAACTTTGAGAGCTATGTTGTCGGTTATTGAAGTCGATGAGAACTATCATTACGATTACTAGAAAAATATAGATTTAAAAAAAAATATAATTTTGTTTATTTCCAATTCCCCTTTAAAAGTACATAAAAGACTTATCGCGCCTCACTGAAACCCAAGCGAACTCCTTAGTTATACCTAAGAATGTCAAGATTAATTAAACAAAACGCTGACTTTATCCTAATTGGACGGTAATTTTCTCAAGCCAGAATTATTCATTAAGTTTAAGAACTGACCAAAACAATTTCAACCTAACAAAAACAAACCTCCTTTATTTAAATAACCCTCGGTTATGCAAATTAGTCATTATTGAAGGTTCAAAATGAACTAGTTCTAAGGTCGTTCATGGTTCACGATTATGCGTATTCTGTTGAAGAAAATCCTGTTTTACGTCACATAACAAATTAGCCTGTATGAGCTCATTCTTTAAATGGGACCAGTGAATTCCTATTTTTTAAAGTTTTCCTCTGAAAGTGTGAACAAGGGGGGTGAATTTTATATAAAGATTTTGTAATTAAAACAAAACTTTAATTTTAATTTATAATTGGAAAAGTTTTCAACTGTGAGTGAACCATGCCGATCGTTCGACAGAGAACCTTCACTTATCGAGCTAGTACCTACATATATAACTTTAACTCAACTTTTATCTAGACTTTAATATTTTTGCTGATCTGCGCTTTACGAAATGGTGATAAAATTTTATAGCGCATTGGCAAGTAACAAGACTATCTCCTTTACTTTCAGTAATATTCCTTTAAAATCTTACTTAGGTACTTATATATAAATGTGAAAGTTCGTGAGGATGGATGGATGGATGGATGAATATTTGTTACTCTTTCACGCAATTACGGCTGAAACAGATTGGGATGAATATGGAGGAGCCGAGTCCCCCAATGTTTTCACTAGGTCGCTGTGTATGTCTTTGGCAGACATTTTTTTCAAACAGAGGAATTTTTTTACAGCTCTGATTTTTTCCATATTTTTATATGCTCTACAAATATCCGATTATCATTAGGTTTTCTATGTATCTTTGGACCCCTTTGGATCATCCCTCCACCCTTCGACCAGTCCGGATTAACACATACAATAATTTTTATTCGTCTCTGGACCAAGTTCTAAAATCTATGCGGACGAAGCCACGGGCAAAGTCTAGTAGCAAATGAAACTGCCGTTTTCAAAGCAGGCACAGCTTTGTTGAAACCTCTAGGGCTATTAGCGTCCAAGAGATTGAGACACTCGCTGTCAGGTGAGATGTCCAGCAAGGCTAAAAGGACTTTGGAAAGAAATCAAAGAAAATTTATTTGTTTTGTTCTTGAAGGTTTTCACATCTTAAAAGTACTTATTGTCTAAGGATCTTTGAATATAAATATAGATCCAGAAATTTAATTTTAATCCGTTGAGTTACTGGCTAACCGTCTAACCGACGAATGAGTAGGTATAGAATCTTTCTACTTAAAGATATTTTCTTGTTTTACGACCTGCGTGGCGCAGTGGTTAGGACGTCGGTGTGTTGCGCGAAAGGTCCTTGATTCGAATCTCAGGGAAGCAGACATACTTAACTTACTTAAATTTTTGTTTCTGGTCTGGGTGTGTGTGTCAAGACCACCCTGTGAGTGTTTCTTTTGTATTGTAAGGTTACAAGCTGGACACCATTAACATAATTTCAAAATGGCTGGCTATCTGGCTGCTACGCTTTCATGGGCAAGTGTTGGGTATGACATAGGGAGATCCCTACAACAGAGGGAGGTCTGGAGCATACTCCACCACGCTGCTCCAATGCGGATGGGTTTCAAAGTGTAATTAATTTCAAAATGTAATTATCATAAAAGAGAGCTTTTAGAAACCTCTGAAAATTCAACTAAACTTCCAATATCAATGCCGCTAACATCGAGCCTTATCAGAGTACTTATTCGTAGGTATAATATACATACATGTGTCATTAGTATGGGAAAGAACATCTGAACATCTTCCCATAATAATGACACACGTTAGCTAAAAAATGCTTTGATTTTAGAGTTCATGCTTGGAGAATTGTAAAAAAAAAATTTTGTTGCATACGAAAACACACAGTTATTTTCTGTCTCGTCTTTTCAGACTGGTTTTGGTACGGAAAAACGTTAGCTCGAGCTCAATATTCGGACGCGCGTCGTACGCGTCTTCTACCTAGAAAAGAAAGGAGTTAAAACTCCAACAAAAACGTCTCAATACGAAACGCTTTGCTTAAAGGATCTTTTCCATCAACGAATTTTCAAAAACGATACTAATATTTTGCTGTCAGCTACAATTAATTCCGCCGGAGATTATTCCCGGCCATAAACCCGAGCACTGAATTACTGCCGCGTTCAGTCTTTAGCTTTAGTGCAACTGCCAACTTGGAAGCCATATTTGTTTATTGCTCATCTGTAGTTTGAACTGTATCAAATTATAATATACCTAGCTTTTGGTCGTAGCTTTATCTGCTTAGGGACAGACAAAGATAAAAATAGACTATAGCTTGTAAAAAGTGTGTTGAAGATTAATGAAGATCCAATCCAAAAACGTTGCGAAATGTAATGTCAGTAACCCATTAATGACCCACTACAGGGTCGGGTCTCCTTCTCGCAATGAGAGGGATGTAGGCCTTAGTCCATCACGCTGGCCTAGTGCGGGTTGGTGGACTTCACATACCTTTGAGAACATTTTTTTTTGTGAACTCTCAGGCATGCAGGTTTCCTCACGATGTTTTCCTTCACCGTAACAGCAGGTGATATTTAATTTTATAAAGCGCACATAACTTTTTTACAAAGTCATTGGTGCGTGCCACTGGGATTCGAACCCGGATCCCTCGATTCGAGGTCGAATTCTAAGCCACTGAGCTATCACCGCTCTTCGTATAATCGAAATGTAATAGTATCTATTACATTTCGATTAAATTTAAAAATAAATATCCATTCGTCCTCGTGTACTTTTACATTATTAACAATTTTAAGCACGATATTATAATTGATTTTTTAATTTAAATAGGTAATTATATTTACGAATAGAATAATTTCATTTATTTAAGTTTGTAAAAATAATAATATGGACCAAACCTAGGTGCTCATGTGAGTGGCATTGTGTAACTAATTCCTTTTAATATTTAAACATGGCTGAATGTATAGAGCTTGGTTATTCTGAATCCGCAGAAAAAAATTAGGTACCATAAATGAAATTCGAAAACAGAATGCGGGCGAAAAAACAAAAGCTAGCGTATCCAAGCTCGTAATTTTGTCACCCTATCCGAGTAATGCGCGGAAACTTTTCCCAATAAAAGTATAGGAAGTTATTTCACGATGTCTAACACATTTTCACTGGTCCCCGGTTTCCAATAAAAAAGCGCGAACAATCTGTTTTTCTAACTCCCATGTCGAAACAAATTCGCTTTTGGAACGGCGGCAGATCAGCTTCTGTGACCGTGTTTTTTCTTTCTCTTTAGGGCTTTGGATAGTTTGTGCCTTCAACCAGTGATGAATAATCTGTACCTACCTAACTACTACTGAAAGTCTATGGGTACGAAACATCTTCCTTCTATTTGAATATTTCCATTTTAAGTTAAACTAATTGAAATTGAAACTATTTACCGAGATTTTAAGTAGATGCGTTGGTCCGCCAAAATAAGTAAATAAATATGATTCAGTACTTCTTATATTTTTTTCTTTGATAACCAAAAGCCATCTGTAAAAATGGAATAAGATAGTATAAACAGCATTTTTAAATAATAATTATATCTCTTCAGCCGACATTCGTCCACTGCTGGACACAGGCTTCTCCCAAAGCGCGCCGCCGAGCCCGCTCTTCGGCTCTCCTCATCCAGTTACTTCCCGCCGCCCGACGCAAATCGTCGCGCCATCGAGGAGGGCGTCCCACACTACGTTTGCCGAGCCGTGCCGTTGCCGTGCCGAATAATATTAGCTTGATTTAATGTTTCTAGCATATTCGCGTTCAGAAAATAGTGACTACTCATTGTCAGTTATCTAAGCCTTTGCTGTAGCGTAGCACTAATACGTCACTATTTTCTAACCGCGAATAAACCTTAGCATAGGTATCATCTACTCTATATCTTAATGTATGTACGAGTAGGTATGGACTATATTAGTATGAATTCAATATCTAATAATTAGGAATGGTTAAATAAAAACAATTTAATTTATACAATACTTTATTCACCTCTCTATAAACACACTATTCAAGCATTTACATTCAATATTTTATTGTAACGTTGGTATACATTTTAAGGCGTTTTTTTGTTGTGGTAAAGAACAAATTACACATACTTATTAAAATTAGACATTATATTTCAAACAAATCCTCTATTCATGAAGAAAAGGACAGATACCTTTATGACAACCTAACGGTGGGTTTCATTAACCGATCTTCGGAATCGGATTGAGATAGATACTGTTTGGTTGCCATACTGTTTGGATACTCTTTTTTAAATAATAAATGTGTTTTCTGGCAACCAAACATCAAAATTCAAAGATTGATTACTGAAACCGACGTGTATAGGTGACATTTTTTAAATAATTATACACTGCAAAAGTATTAGAATTCGCATCTGACACTTGTAATCGAATCAATTTTTACATAATATTAAAATTATGAATAAAAAACTACCTAGTTTGATGTCTTCATGTGTTTCATAAAAGTAAGGCGTTACAAAAAACGGTTGTATCTGTGACATTATTATATGATTGGCATTATTATATGATGATGACAAAATTATATGATTTTAAAGCGGCTTTTTCTGATCAAAAATTAAATGGTTGTTAGCTACATTTATATTTTATAAAGTTGGAACCTAAGTATGTTTTTGATCCACGTTACTTTTACAGTTCCTGTGTACATCTAATAACATCTGTTTCACTTTATTCTGTTTATTTTTGTCAATTTTTACATTTAATGTTCTATTGTAATTAACATTTAATTTTTACACATACAAAATAATATACTTAAAAAGATTATTGCTATTGGTTTATGCAAATAACATAAAATAATTATTTGCAGTAATCGTTAGACATTGGATGCAAGTATAATTACAGTCACAAGTATTTATCAAAACAGTAACATTAAAAAACACAATCTGTATGTAATTAAAAGTATCCATAAATTTGAAAAACATCGCATAGACAATACTACAATGGTCATAGACAGAGAAAAAAGTAGTTGCTCTGTATCCTTCTCTATGAAAAAAAAACATAAAATCTATACCTAGAACATATCGGCATTTCTCTTAGCGATCATATGTCATTTCAATTCTAGAAATGTTTATACTTCACAAAATTAAAATAAATTAAGATAATGGTTACTCAAAATCAATTATAGTTTATTCAGTTTTCTTTCAAACTCTTCGAAGCTAGGAGGATATAATAATATGGAATTCTCCTACCTCCAAAGACATTTGAAAGGCATTCTGAAATTCAATGAGAGTATCACAATTTATTGACTTTGTAGTCAGGCACTATTTTATGAACGTGGAATCTTACATTAAAAAATCCGAAAGAAAACACTGTGAATGAATATGTCGCAGAGAAATGATAAATTAGGGATCCTTATCGTTTTATGCTCATTATCATGTTTATCAAATCATTTATATTGTAAGGTGGTAGAGCCAAAGTAACTCGTTCGGGGAGGTTATTGATTTTTGTTCGGAAAATGACCCCATACAGTTGTAATTTTAACTTCCTGCGTTATCAAACCACTGTTTCTACTTTCTCTGCGACAGATATATCTGGGCGAAAATTAACTAATTTTAACGTTAATTTATTTAGGTGTCATTATTCGCATATTTTTATTTATAATCTTTTCTGCTGATTATTAAAAAAAACATCTGTCAAATAAAACCCATATTCCCGCCTTTTTCATTCAACTGATTTCAACGCACACACAAACACAGTATTGTCTTTGACATAACTTAGTTTTATAGCTTTTTAAAGCAAAGATAACAAATTTATGTATACATCAGTCAGTATTAACATATTGCGAATTAATTACAGTCACAATTAAAATAGGCAAGATGGACTATTTATCTTCATTTTGGTCAATTCTGGTGACCAAATTGTAATGATATGCATAATGGAGAAGCTAAAGCTATAAGTGAAAATATACTTATCCTAATATCGTTTTAGACGTTGACTTATCATTTATAAGCAGCGAACGAGCGTGCAGTGCATTGAAGCGTGAACTATCGTGAAATTATTCATACGGTAAACGCCAGTCATTAGTATGTCATATAGCCTGTCTGGCATCTCCCATACTAATGACACACGTTAACTATATGAATACTTTGACGAGTGTTCACGCCCGGAGCACAGGTCATCTTATGTTGTGGTCACAGTATGAACACAACCTCAAATAGGATTAAAGTACCGTCTGAAGATCGGAGTGGATGTTATTCATGAGGGCTCAGTCCCTAAAATTAATCCTTTCGGTATTCACACCGAAACACAAGTAGTTCACGTCAGACTATACAGGCAAGGGAAGGTACAGATCGTCTAATCTAATTAAACGTCCTTCCAAAGACTACACTCACGTGTGTGTTAGTGAATAGGTGTTTAGACATAACATTTATCTGTCATAGACATGTTGAAAATGCTAGATTTGTTGACCATCTAGTACGTAATTGAAAAACTGTGGGATCGAAATAAGTCTCCTTATCTTAGACGTCCCAGTTTTGATACCTTGACACTCCATGTGTTACATATCAAAATCTTTGGTTGTAAATGTCCTTGTAAAACATTAAAATTGTTGAAGAGGCGTTCATTTCAGAATTAGACGATCTGTGCCTTTGAAGGAGAAATACGAAACTGAAGTTACTGCCTTAATATTATATTATAGGTTATCATTACTACTTCAGTTGTCTAAGACTGTTGACTTTTTTCTCTTATCACTCAAACCCAAACAATTCTTATACAAAATTGCGCACCTAATTCAAAAGAAGTCATTTCCTATAAAATCTATGTAATTAAAAACTTGACTTTATCTCATATACTATATTTTCGCTCGTATAAACATTTTAGCCAATTTAGGAATTACTTTTTAACAATATGCATACATCTTATAAGTTACTATTCATAGTACAGGCTGTCAATATTACAATTTTTAAACGTCAAATTATCTAACTCACGAGAAATACAAGGATCAAGTTCTTACTGAAAACATTTCTTGCTATTTTTTTAACAATAATAATAAATTAACACAGTCTTACATTAAAAACAGTTAAAGAGTTAATTTTTCGCATTTTATATAAGTCAACAATAAACAAATGCTACTTTTCTAAATTTTAAAATGTTTACACACATATAATTCTTGGTACAAATTCTTAGAGCTATGCTTATTTAATTGCTACCTTAATTATCTCCGAGTTAAACAATTTGACTATAGTTCAGTTTTTATACGAAGACCAACTGCTAATGACAGATTTCAAAATTCAATTTCAATGCATACAAATATAGCCTAACTAGGATTTTTTAACCTTCAAAGGCGCCACATTTACCTTCGATATGGCCACACCAATGTCTTCTATAACATTAACAACGTGAATGTTTTATAGGATCATTGGCTCAAAAACATGACATGACATTGCTAGTAAAAAACTATAGATCTTGTAGCTATCGGAATTGACAGTAAGTCATTAATGACTCACTACGGGGTCGGGTCTCCTGTCCCAATGAGAGGGATGTAGGCCGCCGTCCACCACGCTGGCCTACTGCCTTTGAGAACATTTTTTTGGTGAACTCTCAGGCATGCAGGTTTCCTCACGATGTTTTCCTTAACCGTAACAGCAGGTGATATTTAAATTTATAAATCGCACATAACTTTTATTACAGTCATTGGTGCGTGCCACTGGGATTCGAACCCCTCGATTCGAGGTCGAATTCTAGGCCACTGGGCCACTGGACCACTATCGGAATACAATTAATTAAATATGTTTAACAATATTTGGTTGATTCATATGTCACTGTCAATCTGACAGCTGTCAAAGGCCTTCATATAAGAACCGAAGTGCAAAGTATTACAAGACCGATTATAAGAATTCCGACTCGACTTACTCAACAACAGCACACGCGTACACATATCGGTCTCACTCCCAGTCGGAGGGAGTGACAGAGAAAGCGATACCCTAGTGATGCAACGGACTCCGTGGATGGTTTTATTTTTATATTATGTAGAAGTATTTTAGCGACAACTTATCTCTTACTTAAGCTACTTTGAGTGAAAATGATAAAAAGTTTCTGTGTGAGACATCAGTTTACTATTTTTATATGTTTATTATTTTACAACATTAATGTTTGATTTTAAAATGGTTTAAATATATTAAGGTTCCTATTATAGGAATTTCTATAATATTTCAGGTGAAAGGAGACCAGATCCTGCATTCTTTTAAAGACATGTCAAGGGGCCGTTTCGTCATTTATTTTTAAATTTTTAAATCAACAATATTTAATTCAACTGCAAGAAAAAAGTTATGACGTCATATATCTAATCGTTTAATACATTAAGTAACATATTCACGAAATATTTACCGCGACGTTTTCCGTTTTTGAGGTTATGGTGCACAGACATCTTTAGCTGAAGCTATGAAAATTAAAATGATATGGGATGTGTTTGTAAGACCTCGACACTGTTATCTTGCTTACACTTGTTATCTCAAAGACCTCACACGCGATTGGTTTGGGGCATACACTTCCACATCACGTGACCACTGCATCACGGAACCAAGGAATCACTCGAACAGCGCTCGGAAGGAGCAACACCGTCTCAATTGTCTGTTGACCTCGAATAAGCTCGAGGCTCGAGTTTCATTGCTTCGTCACTCGGTAGTGCAGTGTGAAGTCCACGTTCGACTTCCAGATGAAGTGTCTCACTGTGCGCAAGTCCATGTTGGGGTCTAGCACCTGGAAACAGAAAAGGTCATTGAACGCCAAAAATTTATTGTGAAGAAGAATATTTTAAAAACACTCCGGGAGTGCAGGCAGAAGTGAAAACTTATAAGATATGTTTTCTTGGAGATTTGGACGACAGTTCAATCAAAACACAATTATGACTCTCTGTAAGAAAAGAAATGACATTTAAAGCATTAAATGAATATTTATTATTCAAAAGGTCAAAAGGAAACATTCATTTTTATTTATGAATGTTTCCTTCCTATTGTCAGGGTTTTTGTAGGATGTTTCTTAGATTAACCCTTCTATCAGCCTTATTTTGGCGATTTCTTACATTTCATCCTGAAAAAAGTAGGGTTATGTTACCTGATCGCAGCACAGCAGCTCGACCCGCTCCTCGGGCGCGTCGGTGCCGCTGTCCTCGGGCGCCGCGCTCTTGCCGCTGACGTCGCCGCCGCCCACGATCTTCTCCACCACGTGTTCCGCCACCTTGCGACACTGGATGAAGTCGTTCGCGACCAACCGGTCCTGCAACGTCGACTGAATTTTTAAAATAGCATTAGGTTGGCGAATTGATTGGTGCGACGGTATGTTTGGTGGGATTCAATTAAAACTTAACACTTTGTTTACTAACATAATAATATGCTATAAGATACATACTAACACGTTTATGGACTATGTCTGATTTTAAATAAATTGAAATTGAAATTAATGCATCAAATCAAAATATTTGAGCAGGATTCCTGTATTTTCGTTTGATAAATTGATGAAAGGACACAATTTTGACAAGCATTTAAGTTTTTGTAGTAATGCATCACAATAGTTTACACAGATGAAAACTGTACTTACCACAGTTCTCTTTAAGGTCTATTTATTTATTTATTTATTGTCTCTATTCTCTTACTTCGTCTATTGTGGATATTCATAGGTTTTAGTGACCTTTGGTTTCATAGTATCATAATATTATAATATAATAGTTTACTGGGACTTTTCTCAGTCTTCTTATTGGTAGAAAAGGATTGGATAGGATTTCTTTTGTATTTGAGGTCGGAAGTGGGTGTCCATGGGCTGCAGTGACCACTCAACATCAGGTGGCCTGCATGCCACTCATTTGCTACTCATTTATTTCATTACTTGAACTTTCTAGAAAAAATTGAGAATAGTAATTTGGAATCTGGAATAAAAATGTCTCTTAAGCACTAGTGACCCACTTCAGAGTCAGGTCTCCTATTATATGGGTGTTAGTCCACCACACTAGCTTTTGTATGCCTTTGAGAACCTACAGGCTACAGTTAATATAAATAACAATTATGAAGCCCACCTTTTTCTGTCTGTCTTGCTTGCTCTGACAACTGGAATGGGACAGAAGGTAGAAGGGCAGCTTGTTCAGTTTGGGGGCTGCCATCTCTATAGCGACGTCCACCACCCAAGATGGAACGGTCTCCATGAGAAGGTTGCCCTCGGTTTCACCACCTGCATCCCCCACCTGAAAATTTGTAAGTATTATTTTTAGATATCTTTGATTTTCGGCAACAACTAACATTTAAGGAAATGAATCAATGCTGGAAATGAATAACAACCCGACTAATCGACGTCACTCCACCTGGTCCTGTGCCCTATGAATACCGCAGTCGTCAGTCTACCTGGTAGGAGGCTTGTGCTCCTTTTACCTAAACGTGGTCGCCATTCGAGGACCTTCCTCCCCCATCGGTTGTCAGCCCATTGCCACTTTAATTTGCAAACTTTGAGAGCTATGTTGGTTACCTACGCTCTTCTATGGATTTCATCATTTCTGACTGTCACATAGAGAATGTCCATTGCCCTATGAGCGACTCTGAGCTTGTCGATTAGGCCCACAGTAAACGACCACGTCTAGGCATCATAGGTCATCACTGGCAACACACATTGATGTTTACCATATGAATACTTTGCCAATAATACTCATGCTCACAGCACAGAACTTGTTTTGGAAACTGAACTCTTAATACTGACTACATAAAAATTCTACATTCCCAAAAACCTACACACAAAAATAACATTGCACCATTCTGACAACAGTGCAAAAAATAAGACTTTAAAACATTCTTACAAGAGTATGTATAGAACTCCAAAAATATACACACCTGCAGTCGATACAAAGTTCTGCCGCCAACCTCGCTAAAGATCAGGGGTGTATGATTAGGAACATTGAAGAAGTTATTCCCTATCACCTTCTGGCCAGCCTCATTGACTCTATTAGGATGGTTCCAGTGTTCCAACAGCGCTTGTAGTAGCAAGGCCCCGAAGTTAACTTTTTGGTCATTCTCTGTCGTCAACCCTGCCTCTTTTGCACTGACCCATGCACTCAAACAGTCTGTCTCGTCTTGCCCCAAATGGATAGTCAGCATGCCGGTCTTCAAGTCGACATTGAACCAGTTAGGGACATATACCATTTTGAAACGTTTCTTCACTTCCTCATCGTAATCCACCTCGCCTAAATCTTCTACCTTACAGGCTTTTAAAACGTCATATAAAACAACATTGTTTGCTGTGTCCTTTGTCAGTATGTGTCTCTTGTCGTTTAATATGGTATAGTGTTTGATAGCCCGACCACCAGGTATGTGGTGTATAGGCTGAGTCTGGTAGGTCTTAGTAACATCTGAGTTGTAGTTATTTTGTGTATACATTTCTGAGTTTAGGTTTGTCAAGGGAGGCAGCTTCCAACACCGTATATCTGAGTCTGATGTGGACACCCAAACACCTTGCTGGTCAGCAGTGAAACATAGTTTGAGAATGGGGGCCGTCTCTTCACAGACTACTATGAAGTTTTCAGGGTTTCGAAGCTCTGTTATGATGACAAGGCGATCTCGTCCACCCGATATAATATGACTGAAGTTTTCTGTGGCTAGCAGCGCCCATACCGCTTCAGAATGGACCCTGATAGTAGACACACACCTCTGCTGTCCCAGTGACCACAACTTAATAGTTCCATCCGAGCTCCCGGACACACATTGGGAGCCATCTCTACTGACGACTAAAGCTTTAACATTGTCCGCGTGGCCTCTTAGTTTCATTAGTCGGGAACAATTTCGAGGATCCCAAACTCTGAGTACTTTCTCGGTTGAACCGCTCACGATAATCGTACCGGGTGGGTTCATGGCTAGACTGTATATTGACTCCTTATTTCCGACAAGACTAGATGTCGTTACCGTGTTGTTACTAGCCGTTAGGGCTGTCAGAGTGTTGACATCCCATAAGAAAATCGCACGGTCCAAACCCGCGCTTGCTACCTGTTCCTTATCTTTCGCGTACGCTAGCGTCCGCACGTAGTCTTTGTGGGTGCGTAATGTGGACATACAAAAACCTTTCGGCGCGTTCCAAACTTTAACTGTCGTATCTGACGACGCACTGATGAGGTTCTTGCCGCCGCAACATAGCACAATGTCGTTGACCCAATCCGTGTGGTGCTCCATGCTCTGGATGTACCGGTCCTGCGTACCGTTGCCCGTGTGCCATACCCTGATAATTCCATCGCGACCGGCCGAATACAGTCGCCCTTGCACGGGGTCCAGTTGCAAGGAACTTATACCGTTCTTGTGACGTCGCTCCTCCTCGTCTCGGATTACAAACGATACTTGGGTTTTCTTACGCATCATCGAGCCCATTTTCCGACATTTTAAAACTAAATTTAAATAAAATTTCTCTTCAAAATCTTAAACTCGGATCTATGAGGCTGAATTTGTTTCCAATTTGTTTGATTTGACGTAAATTTGATGTTTAGCTGTCGCTCTCAAGCTGGAAATTCTGGTTTCTAATTGGTAGATATTATGACACTGAACGAAAGTGACCAATCATAAGATGTTAAAGAGTGTGTTTTTCAAAGTCTTGCCTATGCCTATATAGATTGACGTGACATAATGCATGAATGCAAAGCATAGAGACGTAGTGTTTAAGTACTCTATGGCATAGAGAACCAAGTTATTACACATAACCGATACGTTCACAATAAAACATAAAAAAATCCTAATTTAAGTTTTTTGATTTTTGAATTTAATTTTGTTTTATTTTAACATCAGGACCATATATTTCTATTATATATTTTAATCCCGTACTTCTTTCACTTTCTAAATGTATTTGAACAAAATTAGAGTTAATTCCACCGTTTATTATTGAAGCAGATGCATGTTTATTTGGGGAAAGATCTACGCACGCAATACCAGTAATATTAGTGCCATTTGGATACTCCAAAAAACGGTTTCTTCCCTTTTCACAAATGGAAATCCATGCTTCTTGACCTGCACATAGGACATCAAAGCTCCAAAATCGTATCCTTCGTAGAGGTTGTCACATAAAATTATTCCCCAGCAAATCAAAATAACTAGCACCGTAACTTCTATAGAATAACGATTGGAAAACATAATGCTTCAAAGACGTTTAATTTCGTCAAAACTTGGCACGTTACTGATAAGTAATATTTAAGTAATATCACTACACAAATAAGGCAATTAATGCATTTAAAGTCAATTATTTACATTGATCTTTGGGAAAGGTCATGGATGTTTTCTGCATGTTGGTTGCAAATGTTGCAATTACGATAATTTAGTTTACAAAAAGATGTTTATAGTTTAAGACAAGAATTTTACATATCTAATTATTCTGGTCCTTCGAGCCGGATCATATTGCATAATTGATTATGCAATGCATTATATTATGCATCCTTAATTTTTAAGCAGCACTGGTCATCCTATTTTTATACATTTCCATTATAAAAATTGTATCCACATCTTTTCCTTGTATTGGCATTTAATAATCATGAACTCTTTTAGGTTTTATAAGAACAGAAAGTCAATCCCAATCTATAGAGACATGTCTGTTCTAGTCTGCTGTGCGGTTATTTTTATCTTTTTAATAAGTAATCTAGGATTAAGAACAACTTAAGAACAGAAATAATACTCAAGCAAAAACACCAATAGGAGTTTAAGAACAATAAAAAAGACATTTGGTAGATTTATTAAATCTCTCCACAATGAGCAAAATTTAATAGTAACCACTTATTACTTATATTATATATTTTTTACATGATTTCCAAAGGGATTTTCAATTTTTTTTCCTCATTCCATGCCTTAAACCCAAAATATCACATCCATTCAATCATACAGTCTTTTGATTGCTATTGTATTTTTCTGTAATGGTAAAGTTATTATTATTACTTAATTAGACATGATAACTTTTTAGATTGTTTAAAAAGGTTGACTGCTGTAAGGTATCGCTTTGTAGCGATAAGACCTCCATTTGAGCATTATTTTAGTCACGTTTGCTTAATTATCTGTTTCATATGTGTGCGTACAGTAAAGAGTTAAACAATAATAATAATAATAATTGTTTGATGCATTGATTCTTCAATGTACAACAGAAGTCATAAGACTGCACAGTTGAATGTACTGTATACAATAACTCACTTAAATAACTATAACGTCATCTACATCATCTAGGCATTTTAAACACTTATTGATCAATGTTCTCACACCATCTTTATCTTCAACAAATCTTTGACAACATGTTATATGACAAGCTCCTTGACAGGAATCACATATATAAATGCTATGGACTGGTTGATTACAGAGTCCGCACAGAATAAATATTGTATCATCTTTCTTCTTAGATGTTATTACCTTTCCGTCATATTTAACATTGAAGTCTGCTAACTCTGTGAATGGCATCACATTGAATAAAGCATGATGTGGGGAGTGTAACACACCCAATACTAATTTGGACCTTATGTATGTGTGATGCACTTCACTTGAATTGAAAAACCATTGCACAACTTGTGCACCAATGACCCAATTGTGGGATTTTGTTGCTTTCGTCCAGTCCTGAAGAGCTGCTATAACTCTTTGTTCCATTAGTCTAAGTTTCCTATTTCTGCTTAATCTTTTGAAGTTTGGTATTTTAAATGGGGGTGACAATGATTGTAGGATAGACAAAGCAGAATTAAAAAATGCTGGTTCTCTGCTACTAGCTATGTAATATGGGGTGCCGTAATCACTGAATATGTGAAACAGCTCCAATGCAACTTCTACAGGCACTTTCTTTTTCAGAGGTCTTAAAAGAACAAAATTTGTGTTTGTCTCAACATATAACAGCATTTCCGTGAATTCATTATCACTAGGTTTAACAGTGAAAACTGTTATTTCTGCCTCAATGAAAAATGTCTGTTTCTTAATGAAATCAACACCAATAGACCTTGAAAAAATGGTTAACACAAATGGATAGATATAGCAGTGATCAAGTTTTTCAAGAAGCCTAGTTAATCCTATGATCTCTATCGCAAACAATTCACACAACACTTTGAAGCTTTCTTCAACTGACAAAACTTTTTTGATTGTTATTTTTTCCTGGTGTGAACCAGATTGAACCACAATTAAAATTTCTTTGCCATTTTCAATACAAACATCAGTTTTTGAGCCTGACAATCTATAGCTTCTGACACCAATTTTAGTATCTGATATGATCTCTTGCATGCCTTGCTCATCCTTTACAACATTTCCTATAAAGGTTCCTTCAGAAATATTGCGAATTTGTTGTTCAAATGACTTTTTTGTTTGCTCATAATCAAATTTTGTCTGGGTACCAATTATTTGGGTACCAATTCTCTTTTTCTTCTTCATTGAGTAATTTTTTTTTTAATTTTTGTTAACAAGGTAAGAATTCAATATGACTGTTAGGATTAACATTTCATTTTTTTTCTATGTCAGCCTATCTGGTATCTGGAAAATGAAAAAAGTATATTTAGGGTAGGTTGGGGTATTTTTTTTTAACGGAAATTAAGTAGCAAAAGGGCATGCAGGCCACCAGTTCAACGTTCCCTGCGGTCCATGGACTGCCGCATGCAACCTAAGATCAACAATCTTATCATAGCCGTCATCACATGTCCTAAATACAACCACACACAATATACACAAAAGTACTCTGAATTACCACGTTCATAATTGTTTGTACTGAAATCATCTAATTCATTAATTTAAATGAAAAATAAAATACCTAAATTAACTTTAAGTAATACCTATAAACAAAATTAAACAAATCAGACTTGACATTGACAAATTAATGACAATGACAACAATACTAGACTAATGTGACATAAAAAAATGTTCCCAGATGAGATATGATCAGGGGTCTCCTCAAATGTTTTATTAACTCTCCTAAAAATTCAGGTTTTGGAAGAAAAACCCTACAGAGGGCAAAATATTTATTCATGGGTAATGACGTCTTATTTTTTGAGCCGTTCGCTGTACGTTCAAATCATTTGAATTCCGTTGCAATAATTTTAATAATTATTGCAACTTTATTTTCTTAGCCAAACCGCTTATCGTAACTTGCTTGAAACGTTGAAAAAACCTGTTTGTCCATCTAAATTACCAAAACAAGATAATATTTATTTACCAAATGTGCCGTCAAATATATATTATTTTGTCCTCCCAGGTTCATTAATACCTAGATTTGGGGTCATTGCATCCATCACAGCTGTCATGCTAGAACCCGCGTCCGCCAAATGTCATTGTCAATGTCAATTTAAATTTTAAAAACAAACAACAATAACCTACCTAACTCTAACTAAACTAACCTCTAACTCTAACCTTTATCCAAATCCGCAGCAACTAAGCCAATTTGTAACTTTAATTAATAAAGATAAATTAGATAATAAACATTAAATTCAAAATTATGAGTGGAAGACTGATACTTCGGTCAGTGTTGTGTAGTCCAAGTAAATTTTATCTACGTAACTTAGCCCCTTGCAATCGGGTAATTGTAAGTGTACACAATGTTGGCTGCCGATATTTCTGTGCCAAACCAAAAGCTAAAGCGACCGAAAAAAAACACTGTAATGTTGGTACCATCGGGCACGTTGACCACGGCAAGACAACTCTTACTGCTGCCATAACGAAAGTTTTATCTAAAGATGGATCTGCCAGATATGTTTCTTACGACGAGATCGACAAAGCACCAGAAGAAAAAGCTAGAGGTAGGAAGAAGTAATTATACCTTTCTTCAGTCAACATATGCCTGGGGCTGGCAAAATGGGCCATGGGCCCCGGAATACAAGGGGCCCTGGTCCAAGGCACTGTGGGTCCAAAAGCAACCAACACGCACTTGCCAATCGTGAAGATCATTCAGGTTTACGCAGCGACCACAGCACACCTCAGAGGGCCCAGGACCGGGTGGAGTGGCGTCAATTAGGGGAGGCCAATGTCCAGCAGTGGACTACCAAGGGTTGAAATGAAAATTCAGGTCTCAGACACTACTAATGTAACTTAGTCATGCTCAAAGCACTGAACATGTTAATTTAACAAATGTTCAAAAAACTCTTACTTTCATTTCGCGCTGCGCTGACTGAAGGTCCTGGGTTTGATTCCCAGCAGAGCGGAGATTTGAATGATGAATTTGAATTTCTGTTTCTGGTGTGGGTGTGTTGTGTTCTTGTCTTGTGTGTGTCCATGGCGCCCACGACACAGGGAATCCTAGTGTGGGGCTGAGTGAAGCGTTATTTATTTGTTTATTATTCATTTCAGGTATAACAATAAACGCTGCTCATGTAGGCTACAGCACAAAGTTCCGGCACTACGCACACACAGATTGTCCCGGGCATGCAGATTACATCAGAAACATGATATCTGGGGCTTCGCAAATGGACGCTGCCATAGTGGTAGTAGCTGCCAATGATGGGCCCATGCCTCAGACAAGAGAACATCTACTGTTGGCCAAACAAGTGGGGATCAAATACATATTGGTGTATATAAATAAGGCTGATTTAGTGGATGATGAGGTTTGTCTATACAATAAATTTTATAAGTAGTGGTAATTTGATACATACCTGTTTTAAAAAAAAAATGCTTCACACTGCTAGCCCCACACTAGGATTCCCTGTGTTATGGGTGCCATGGACACACAAGACAACAACACAACACACCCAGACCAGAAACAGAAATTTAAACTCATTCAAATCTCTGCTCTGCTGTTAATCAAACCCAGGTCCTTCCGTGCAGCGCACCTGTGTCCTAACCACTGCGCTACTTGGGTCGTCTTGGCCGTTCTTGGTTGTCATTAAAATCCATTGCATACTTCGAAAGATTAATGAAAATATAGTTCCATTCTTATTCATACAGATGGCGAGAAGAGAATTCGTTTTATACAATGTTAAGATAGTGTCCTACTTGCAGGTTCTTGAGTTAGTTGAGATTGAAATGAGGGAAATGGTCTCCGACTTTGGTTTTGATGCACACTCTGTACCTTTCATCTCTGGCTCAGCCTTGAAGGCATTGAATGAAGATGAATCAGAGTATGGTAAGTTCCACTCTAGTGATAGATGTCAGTAACCCATTAATGACCCACTACAGGGTCGAGTCTCCTCTCACAATGAGAGGGATGTAGGCCTTAGTCCATTACGCAATGCTGGCGCACTGCGAGTTGATGGACTTCGCATACCTTTGAGAATGTTTCTTTTTCTCTCAGGCATGCAGGTTTCCTCACAATGTTTTCCTTCGCCGTAACAGCAGGTGATACTTAATTTTATAAAGCAAACATAACTTTTAAGAAAGTCATTGGTGGGTGCTACAGGAATTTGAACCCAGACTTTTAGTGCAAGAAGCCCGATTCTTAGCCACTGAGCTATCACAGATTGTTTTTTAATATAGCAAAACTGAGGAATTTGTTTGAACACATAAATCTTTGAAAAATTATTCTTGTACATGATAGACATAATTATGGGGAAGTCTTCTATTACAGTGGAATAGTAGTTTCTCACAATTTTCTTTGCCAATCTGTCTTTTTCTTATGTTTGTAGGTGTAAAATATTAATATAAAATCAATATATTTTCAGGTGTACCGTCAATAAGAAAATTGTTAAACACTATGGACACATACATACCACAGATAGTGAGAGACGTGTCATCTCCCTTCCTCATGCCCATAGACAATGCGTTCACAGTGCCTGGCAGAGGCACCGTGGTTATTGGGACTATTAAAAGGGGGACAATGAAAAAAAACGATGAAGCAGAATTAATGGGGTTTGGCTTCAATATAAAAACAACACTCTCAGACATGCAGATATTCAGGAAGAGTGTTAGCGAGGTAAGATATTTTAAAAATTGAAATCAACCCCCGTTAGGCCAGCATGGTGGACTAAGGCTTGCGTCCTTCTCATTGTGAGAGGAGACTCGAACCAGCAGTGTACTCAGTTTTGTATATATGCCAGCGATGTAGAAAACTGCGATAGCGTGATTCAGGTTACATGTGGCGCCATCTTTTGATGAGTGGCGGAAGTGGCCACAGTTTGAATTAATTAATATTTAATTGTTTTTCTAGGCCATAGCTGGCGACAACGTGGGTGTCCTGTTGAGGGGTTTGAAGCTTCGAACTGTAGAAACTGGAATGCTGTTGTGCGCCGCGAAGAGTGTCGTTCTCAGCAACCATTATACCGCTAAGGTATTTGAGCCTTCTTTCGATGACTGTAACGCCTTAACAGGCGTGTGCATAACATAGTAGAAAAGGTAGGCAGTGCCTACTTTTACGCTAGCCTCTGGCTTCCAGCCTCGCTTTACATATTACTTTTCTATTATTATTTGACAAGCAAATCACTACCAATTGTTATTATAAATAAATATTGTGGGACACCTCACACATGGCTTTCTGATCCCAAAGTAAGCTGTGAGCTTGTGTTATGGTAACCAGATAGCTGATAAACATACACATATATTTTCAAATACATACTTATACATAGATAATTTACACCCAGACACAGAACGAACACTTGTGCTCATCTCACATATGTATACTTGTCCTGGGTGGCAATCGAACCCACGACCTCCGGCGTAGTAGTTAGGGTCGCTAACCACCAGACCAACAGGCCAGTCAATATTCGTATATATAACAATATTATAGATCAAACAAAAATTGAGATGTCCTTATGACTAGTTAGATCTTCAGTGCCTACCTTCAATGCACGCCACTGCGCCTTAATGACCCACTGCAGGATTGAATCAATGTATTTCTTGTGGTCCCTACGAGAAGTATGATGCTGCTGAATTAAAATGTACACTTTTTATGTTTATATTTAAGTCATAATTAAATTAAATTATAAAAATAATCATCTCCTGTCACAATGAGATGGATGTAGGCCTTAGTGCACACGCCGGCCTAGTGAAGGTTGGTGGACTAGATATGCCCTCGAGAACATTATGGAAAATTCTTAGATCGCTCTCAGTTAGGACGCGTGATCGTACGAATTCACTTAGTGCGTATACGTATCATCGAATTGATCGCGCGCAGCTCCCTTAGTTCGTGCTTGAACGCACGTATACGCACGAAATCGCGTCCAGATTGAGTGCAGCCTTAGGCATGCAGGTGAATTTTAAAATATTTTTATTAAACTGCCAAAATTATGATAAATTTAAATTTGTATTAATTTGTGTGTTTTTTAATTTTTTCAGGTGTATTTCTTGTCAAGGAGCGAAGGTGGGCGAAAGAAGCCAGTATTTTCCAAATATTCTCAACAGATGTTTAGCGGAACATGGAATATTGCTTGCAGGATTGACTTAGGTAAATACCAGAAAATCGAAAGGTAAAAGAAGAGGAAAAGATAAAAAATACTGTACAAAATGTAAGCGGGCCTCTGAGATTGCGGCCGATAATAAGTATCCTTTATCTTAGTCCTATTTATAAACTACGTGGCACCAAATTTTATCCACATTTCAGCCGTTATTGCGTGAAAGAGTAAAGCATTCGTCTTCAAAACCTTTCACATCTATAAAAATAGTAGTAGGATAGTGTAACGATGTATAATATTGTCATCAAGATGTATTTGGGAGTTATTGAAGAAAGACATTGGCATGGCTTTATCATCAAAATGAATAAAATTGAATAATAAATAAAATAAATATCGTGGGACAACTCACACATGGCTTTCTGATCCCAAAGTGAGCTGTGAGCCTGTGTTATGGTAATCAGATAGCTGATAAACGTACATAATAATATTATATATTTTTAAACACATACATACATAGATAAATTGCACTCAGACACATAACAAACACTTATTAAATGCTCATCACAAAAATATATGTCCTGGGTGGGAATCGAACCCACGACCTCCTACAAAATACATTTATTATTTATGAATGTTTCCTTTTGACAGTTTCCACAGTTCCATCTAATTAGACGCATTTTGTTTATGAATGTTTCCTTTTGACAGTTTCCATAGTTCCATCTAATTAGACGCGTTTTGTTTATGAATGTTTCCTTTTGACAATTTCCATAGTTCCATTGAATTAGACGCGTTTTGTTTATGAATGTTTCCTTTTGACAGTTTCCATAGTTCCATCTAATTAGACGCGTTTTGTTTATGAATGTTTCCTTTTGACAGTTTCCATAGTTCCATCTAATTAGACGCGTTTTGTTTATGAATGTTTCCTTTTGACAATTTCCATAGTTCCATTGAATTAGACGCGTTTTGTTTATGAATGTTTCCTTTTGACAGTTTCCATAGTTACTTTGACTTTATTTCATCTAAAAATATGCGTACCGCGCTAAAAGAAGGTTTCACATCAATAAAAACTTTTTTTCAGAACCAACAATCGGCATGCTCATGCCAGGCGACCATGCCGACGTGTATGTAACACTATTAGAAGGCATGGTGATGACAGAGGGTCAGCCCTTCACGATCAGAGAAAATAATGTCACAGTTGCAACAGGCATCATTACTAAAACTCTACCGTCCATTGACGTACCGAAAGGGAAACTTGGCAAAGTTGAACTTAATTTAGAACAGTGATAATAATAATTATGCACTATAATGTATGTATTTAATTTTGTAAATATGTTTAATTTAAGCGTTATTAAATTATTATAGATAATTTAAGTTTGGTAGTTTTATTAATTTCATCCATTCAATGTTAAAATGACAGCCGTGAAATATAATAAGCAATTTTAATGCTTTAGTGCAAAGTTTAGGCAAAAGGAGTACAGGCCGCCCTCCGACCAGGTGGACTGATGACCTGAAGAAGACAGCGGGAAACCGTTGGTTTCAGAGGGCCCAGGACCGGGCGGAGTGGCGTCGATTAGGCCCATGTCCAGCAGTGGACTACTAAGGGCTGAAAGGAAGGAAGGAAGGATGTATTAAATTTAATTTATTACATTCATTATCACTTTCAGATGAGAATATTTTCTTATTTAATACTTTTTAGGGTGCATATGCCATAGGTATGCCTTCTATCAACAATAGACGTGCGGTTTCAATGAAACCGTTAGTATAGTGAGGCGAGTGCTCAAAGCTATACAAACTATACTAACCTTGCCTTAAATCAAATTCACAAGTTAAGTATTATTTACTACCATAGACATAATACAAAATGTTTACACAAGAAATCTAATTTTTAACGCATTTATGCCCCCAGCTTGTCTTAAATAAGTGCTTAATTTTATATTATAATTATGACAAAATAAGTTATGATAGTTTAGCAGTCCAATTATTTATTTATTTTAATATTTTTCCTAATCGAACTCGTCGGCTATGCAATGTGCCACCCATTTCTGGGTAAAGAGAGAAAAAGCCGGAGGAAAAAACTCGACACAGTTTTAATTAATTTATTTATTTATTTATGCGCGCGTTACTACATTCGTTTTTAAAGTTTTTTTATAAATATGATCTTATTATATATTACGAACTTTCCATTTGGACTAAAACTAATTAGTTTTAATAGCTTTGATGATTTTTGTTTTATTTTAATTTTAGCTTTAGCGTGATAGTGCATTCTCTCTTATGCCCTGCTTTACAGGATTGTAAATGTAGCTTCTACCCTACCTGAGAATAATCGGTTATTTCGTTTTATCGTCAAAGATCGTTATCTCATATAGTAGAAAATTGAAAAAAGTATCCCGCTGTAAGCTACAAACAATAGTTCTAAAACCTTCCAGAATGGCGCTGTTGCAATCGGAGGTATGGTATGTAAACGAATTAAGATTGCCGCTGGTGTAGACCTAGGTATGGTTTGAATCCGAGTTAAAAAAAAAATACTATTGTCGACTTAAGTAGTTATTGAAAATTTCATAGTGTCGTACAAAATAATGTAGTAAATAGAAACAAAGAGCTATTATTCAATTAATACAATTACATAAATTTTCAGATATTCAAAATTTGGCGCTTCCTTTAAAATTTATACCTCGCGCTAAAGTGGCGCCACTCTAGTTTGGTACATTTCGACCTTTGTTCGACGGACACTTTTTCATGTATATGTTCCTCCTTAGCTCTAATCTCCATGCTCTAGAAAGAAATGTCATGCATGTGTTGACAGCGTTCGGAACCGTACGATAATTGTCGTACATGTACGATAATTTCATACCTACGTACGATGTACGATAGTACACTCCTATCGTAAGTAGAATTTAAAGCATTCGCAAAACGTTTCAATGATTTTTTTTAATGTATTTTAGTCATTTTCCTAGTGGGTACGATAATTTTGATCCATATACGACTAAATACGATAATTTTACGGCCCTGGTACGAAACTGCCTGGCAGCAGGTTGTTGAACACTGGTGTGATGTGACAGACGTGACAGTGACACTGACAGACCTTCAGTCATTGGTATGACCTATGAATGAAAATATTGTGAAAATTTTAAAATAAATAGTAAATTTTTTTATTTGAGAATTTTGAGATTGAGAAAACAGGAAAAAACACATTGAAATGTGTTGTATTGTTGGATGTTTCAACACATACAAGAACAAGCGTAAATACGAAGGTATAAAGTTCTATAATTTTCCCTCCGATAGTGTCCACTGGCCCTGGCTTAAAGAAAAACGAAAAAAATGGATAAATTCAGTTAAAAAATATACGTAAGTATGAATTAAAACATTAAAAAGCACTATTGTGGTTTTGATTATTATTCATTAACGAAAGTGCAAACCTAATTGAAAAACATTTTATATTGCAGTCGAAATCCTACTAACTTCCTTCCAAGTAAAAGTACCGTCATATGCAGTGTTCATTTTATTGGAAACAAAAAATCAGAAAATCCGCTACATCCGTCTTATTTACCAACAATTTTCCCCAATCGAAAACTTGACAAAAACTCGGATCAAAAACTTCAAAGATTCGAAAGACACAAACGTCGAAGGCAACAAGCTGAGTCTATTAAATTTGATCCTAAAAAAGAAAAGGTTAAACCTATAAAACCACTCACAAAAAGTATTGGATGCCAAAGTATATTATGTGAAAATGAGACATATACTCCATATTTTGTATGCAATTTAAGTAATGAAAATGGTGTTTGCACTGCAGCTGTTCAAACTAACAAAGTTAAGAAAAGACGGGAGTGCAAAAATAGTAAATTAAACATTACAGCAGTTAACATACTGATGAAGGACTTTGGCTGTGATCCCCTCGACCTACATGCACAATCTGTGCATTGCCCAGGCTTTCATGGCATAAAATCAATGAAATCAGAAGAAGAACTAATAAGTTTAACAGGAGTTACGTTTTCGGTATTCAAACTATTATTAGGTTCACTTCCTGAATTTGAAAATGCAACTTCGAGTAAAGAAACAAAGTTGCTTATAACATTGATGAAATTAAAAACAGGATTATGTTATTCTGCATTGAGTGTGATATTGCAGATCGACAGAATAACTGTGCAAAGAACATTTGAAGCCTACTTGTTTTTGTTGCAGGATGCTTTAAAAAAATTTATAATATGGCCCTCAAAATCAACTGTCCAAGCAAATATGCCGGAATCATTTAAACTCCAGTATCCAAATACTCGTGTAATAATAGATTGCACCGAGATTCACACAGAATGCCCTCCAACAATTGAAGAAAGAGTCCATATGTACTCAGAATATAAACATAGTTATACAGTTAAATTTTTAGTTGCATGTACTCCTTGTGGATACATAAGTTTTGTATCTAAATGTTATGCAGGTTGCTCTAGTGACTGCTTCGTGACAAGTGATTGTGGCCTGATCGATTTATTAAAGCCAGATGATACAGTCCTTGCTCATAGAGGTTTACTTGAAATTAAATCATCATTTGAAAAGAAAGGGGCTAATTTAGTAATGCTGCCACTTCTTCAGGAACCCCAATTTTCAACAGAAGAGGTAGAAGAAACATTTGAAACAGCTTCTGTGCAAATTCACATAGAAAAGGTTATACAGAGAATAAAGGAGTTTCATATTTTTGATAAAATACCTATAAATTTGTTGAAATATAAAGATCTTATAGTTCATGTTGTTTGTGCTTTAGTGAATATTGAGAACCCAATAACTCATCTACCAACTGAATCCTGAACTAAAATTAAAGGTGTAGAAAAAAAGTAGTCTTTTATTTTACTACTTTAAGAAAAAAAATGTTTTCAAAACAAACATTAATTGAACAAAATCACATATAAAATAGCAAGGTTTCTCTTATTTCTTGATAACTGGTGTACAACCTTGGTAAATATATAATTAATAAAATCAAACTTTTCTAAACAAGGAACATTCGATAAAAATGTAATTAGGAGAGTAATAAATCACATGTTTGTGACATACATATTTGAACCTACATAAGTATAAATTGAGTGAGCTTGGTTCAATTTTAAGCCATTTTTATGGAATTCTAAATATTTAAATCATTAAATTCATTCATTCTGATCTCTTTCAAATACAGGTTTACTTCATGGTCAATCATGGTTCAGGACAATATCAACCAATGTTTTCTTTCTTAAATTATTTTTGTAAATCACATCCTCAACTTACTGTTAACAGTACTCTAGTAATACTCTTAGGGTCACTTCATACAGTGAGTTAGAAACTCATTATATATTGGAGTTTAGCATAGTGTAGTTTTCAAGAAATGAAAAACCAAACATTAAGTGACAAAAATTAAAATGGAGAGATCTGTTTCCACTTTCCATTGCTTATTTGAATATGATTCATTTCCTTATACATGCATTATTATTACTAATTTGTAAATAATTATGAAGCATAATAAACCCAAAATGTACAATTAATACTGGAAAATCATACATTGGCATAGGGCACTCTCGGCAACTCCATTTGGCAGCATAAAGGTTGTTTTTGTACAAAGTAGAAAACCATCTTTAATTTGAATATTTTTATTCTGTTATCTTATATTCAAACTATTATGTACCTAGGTACTTAGATTCCCAAAATAGTTCCACTTTCTATGTCCTCCAGTTTCTCAATATTGGTACCCTCAATTTTGATGTCTTGTCCAATTTGAGTATCACTAATTTCAAATTTAGTACACTTATTACATTCATTCATTAACTCTGTAACTCCCTCCTTAATTTGAACAAATCGTCTGCAGCATGTAATATGGCAGGCTGATTTGCAATTATGGCACAGGAATACTTTATAAGCTGTTTGGTTACATTGGGAACAGATGATCAAGTTTTCTTTTGGTAGAATTTCAGATTGCATTATCTCTTTATGAGGTAAGATACCGAACTTTGCATGGTATGGTGATTGTATGTCATGTATTAATTTAGATCTCATTAGGGATTTATGTAGAAAATTTGTATTCCTCAACCATTGCACTATGTGGAGACCAAAAACCCATTTTCTGCTGCCTGACTTCTCCATCCAAACATTAAGCATATCTGTAATTTGTTCACTGAGTGTTCTTAACTTATCTTTTCCAATGATTGGAGTAACAGCAGCAACGGGTACTCGAATCTGAAACTTCAGTGTCTTCACGATTTTCATGACCCTTCTAAAGTATGCAATGTCATGGTCATGACACTCAATAAATTCTGGTATCCCAAAGTCAGTAAATATAAAACATAGTTCGAATGCAACCTCATTGATTTTATTTGTTTTCAATGGGCGCAAAAGTGTAAAATTTGTAATTGTGTCTACATACACCAAAATTTTGTTAAATCCACGGTCATCTTCTGTGGCTGGAATGATAGTGACTGCACCGTTTGATTTGTACAGCTTGTTGAGTGGGGTCCACTCTGATTTCATATAATTATTGCATATCTTACAAGCTTTAAAAAATATTTTTACTAAAACAGGATGAATGTAACAAGTACACAATTCCTTAAGGGTTTTTTCTGTGTTTGGAAGAAATTGTTTTGACATATGCAATTCCACTAATACATCAAAAGTCTCCTCAACTGAAAGTATTTGCGACACTGAAGCTATGTGTGGTTCTGAAGTGGTAAATAACCATACAACATGGCATAGTGTGGGCTTTTTATTAATTTCTACGACAACACATTTTAAGATGTAATCTTTCTTGTAATTAACTTTTCCATTTTGTATACTGGTAATAATGTCTTCTGCTGCTTTCTTGTCTATAATAATGTTTCTATGTAAAAATGGGAGTAAAAATTCCAGTTCATTGTAAAAATGTTGCTGAGTTTCTTGGTAATGGAGTCTATGTGAGTGATCTGAATATTGTTCTTGTAGCTTTCTTTTTCGATGAATTATGTCCATCATACCTATGTTAGTCAATACATAGTTACTTATACTCTCAGGTCGTTCACTTTTGACATAAATGGGCTCAGAATCTAACAGAGGGGTAAGGATGGAGAAATGGTTTTCATTATTATGATATATTGACTACAAGTCTCCAATTTCCATTACTTTGGGCGCCGTTCATGAGCCTCAATAACAAATCGGTTTAATACTCAAAGACTTTATCTAATAATTATTAGATTATTAGATAGGTAATATAATATGAAGTGTCAAGTCGTCCACTATACAGACAAATATCTTATTACTCGTCCGTCCGGTCCGCAGCCAAACGGAGCGAGAGTCAGCGACAGAAGTCTAGTCTTTGAAAAATAACATTGAACGTATATTTGTCAAAATAATCATTTTATTGGGTTCACAATCTTATTTACTGCTTAGTACTACCTACTCTGCTAATTAATTTTCATGAACAGGTACCTACTTACAATTTAAATTAATCTCTTAAATTACTTACTTTAAGTGAAGTTAGTGAAGTCACTGTCACAGTGACAAGATGACAACAGCTGACAAGCTGACGTATCACCACAGATTCTATAAAATAATTCTATATAACAGCACATAGATAAAAAAGTATGCGCAGTACAACTACAATAGCAAGCAGACGAGATAGTGATGTGTGTCAACTCGATTGACTAGTACCTAACACGAGTTGGGCTTATCTCTAATTCAGTTTTGTAATTTGTACTACTACAGGATGTTTGGCTTCGAACTAGCGCTTATTTAAGAGCAAAAATTAAAAATAGATCAAATTTCATCGACAAACACTCCCAGGGGTACCCCCGCTTATTGAAATGGATTTTTTTTAAATTTTATATTAAATTTTTTTGACACAATATATCGGTCACCGTTTTATACCATTTAAGTGTTTTGTAATTACGCTTGAAATGAGAAACTTTTCAGTGCAGCGTCTAAGAATATATTGGTATTACTATATGAAAGGTAATACATTTTTTAATGTGCATTTATACACATATTTTCACAATAATTGGATTCACTTCACTTATATGTTAGGTATTAAAACGTTGGCAGATGTAGGTTTCTAACGAATTAACTAAACGGTATGAAAAATAAAACGACACAAATTTTCTTCATTATATATATTTTGTCAGAAGGTAATTAATACAGTGCCAAAACAGTAACAAATCATTAGTTAGAAAAAAAATCAAGACTGCGTCTAGCATGTACTACTGAATATTGAGAAATAGACAACGTACCCTAGCGACCTTACGTATAAAAACATTAAACACATCACAACTTTTGGACAAACAACTTGGCTTTGAGATACAATACAACATACAAGTGTATTTTAAGGCTAGCGCCACACTAATGGATAATCCGTTTCTCATCTTCCATAGTGCAAATTAAAAATAGATTACCAAGCAGTATGACTATTTGTTTACAGATGAATTTTGTAGCTTGATAAGACATAATAAAAAATATGAAAGGCAAATTTTTTGGTCTAAAATAGATCAAGGTATAGTTAGTCAACAACGTTTACGTCCTTCTACTAATATCAAATACATTTTCATTTGTGCCTAGAACATGCCGACTCCTGCATAATATTATTTATTTAACTATATTTGACAGTATGCTATTTAATATTGTGATGTTTGCGAGAACGGAATATCCTGTGTATGTGGCGTCGCGCTACGGGGATTCGCTACTGGGATCCCAGAACTGTAGTTACATAGTAAATATATAAATGAACTAGATTTAACACCAATACGCCTAACGGACACTGTAATAGCTACGTGTTGGGGGTAGCTACAAGTATGTGCATTTTTGAAAAATAAAATAGCATATTTACTATTTCAGTAAACAATACATTGAGGAAAGGAGATTCACTGATTCAGTTGGTTTTTCGATGGCGATTTTCGATAGAATTAAAATTTTCATGGAAAAGTTTTGACCTAGTTCAAGGTTTCAGTCGTGGATGAATGATCGCGCGTTTCTTGTATTTAGTTGGCGTTGAAATGTTCGACACTGAGAAATGATACTGAAAAGCTAGACTACCTTCGTATTCCGGTAAATAAAAAAACGCAAGCTCTCTATCATCACACGTCTTGAAACTTGAATTAGTATTTAGAAGGCATTTGTACCTTTTGACACGATCTAGAGTCGTCAATGAAAAATTAAAAAGGAGCCGAACAATCGAACTTTTATTTGACGTATAAAAAGAAAATTAGAATGCTACACACTTTACGAATAACTACCCACATGTAATACTGCGAGGGGCAGATCATCACTACCGTTGACGCGTCATCTGAAGCAAACAACTTGCCTCGCAAGAACTTCATTTTGGCGGTCTATCAATCTCAATATCAATAGTCTACAAATTCCACAATTTTATAACACAACTTTTTTTTTTGATGCACTGGTAATGGTCTGAGCTATTCGCGCCAAAAACTACGTGGTATATAAAACTGACTCCTTTTCTCTTCGCTCGAGTTATTAATTATGTAATAATAATAAACAAAGGCCATCTTAGAGATTTTACTTGCAATATTTTTATTGACTGGCTTTTAATAACCGTTAAAATGATTAAGAATAAACTTGGTAATTTTATAATTTTAAAGTTAAAGTAAAACTTTTCAATATCCCACGACGTTTCTTTGTTTTATTAGTTACTGAGAAAATGAGTCGTTTCAGCTTCTATTTGACCACCTCAAATAGAAGCTGAAACTTCTATTTGAGGAACTTTTGTTATCAGCAAACTTTTGGAAACTCGCTTCAAAATCAACATTTCAAAACCGCCAAAATGAAACATTTGCATCATCAGTCCATTATGAAACCATGCCATTACCTAGAACTTTAAAAACATGAACATATAACACGAATACTTTAAAAATAATCTTGATTTTTGTCACTTTAACATAAATAAGAACATTTTTAATTTAAAAAATTTAGCTATTAGCAAGTGAACATTCTATACTTATCGAATTAAACATTACTCCTTGGTCCGAATGCTTTACCATATTATTATAGCCTGACCAGGTAAATGATAAACCTCAATTAATCTGATAAACATCATCAACTAATTTGGTTACTGGCAATAATGCGACAAATGTCAGACACGTCTTTCAGCCAATGGGCGTTCAAATAATGACATTGACATTTCTAGAGCAGGAGTTTTCAACGTTTGGTTAAGTTTAGTTTAGAGGATTCGCCCTACTCATATTAACCGCGTAACTTGGAAGGTTTTAAATCTACCAACACTGAAATAAATCATATTTCAGTGACTGTATTCAATTTCGTTTTTATTTAAATGACTATTGTTTAAGGGCGGAATTATTTTTCTTTAAATGAGTTGTAGTCTTTGAGAGATGAATGTATTGGTATGTTATAGATCAATAGGCATGATGACTAATTTTCAAAAACTCTTCTATGATATTCAGAAGTTTCTATTATGTCTAAAATATATCATATTTTTGTAGAAAATTAAGGTTTTTGTGCAATAAAAGTACATTTAAATTTTAAGTTTCAAATTCATTCCAAAACGCTCGCCCGTGTCATGGCGTCTGTCATTGCGCCACGACTCAGTAAAAAATGCCAGATCGCGTATAATATGCTTACGAAAAAAATGACGTTAACTAAGACGTGACGTAATTTGACGTAATTCGATCTGATGGGTGTTTAAGCTATCATGGCGGATTGTTGTATTTTATAGATTTATCTTAACAAATAAATTATTAATCTCGACATTAATAAGAGAATAAATACATGTTTCAAAATCTTTGAATCCTATTTCATTAGATCGGATAAATATTTTAGCGATACTTGATTACTGTCATCATGCCTATTATCAGTTATCCAATTTATCTGGTTATATTTTCCTGGTCAGCCTATATTTGGCGATTTTCAAAGTATCTCTTCGTGGCTCTTACACTTTTGAAAAACTTTTTATTCTTGTGAAGTGACTGTTCATATTTTGCACATCATTATTAATCTTTTTGTTTCATATAAATTGATGTCATTGTCTCCTTTTATTTTCGACTTTAATATTAAGTTATTAAGTTATTTCTACTAACCAAAAATGTCATAATAGTTCTGTTATACATGATGTAAGTAACTGTAAAGGCAGAAATAGTCTTATAAAAAGAATACAATTTTGGTGTTGTTTACTGACTAAAAACAATCTCAATTTTTATATTACAATGTTAAGGTGGCTTCTGTACATTCACCTTTCTTTTAGAATAGATATTTATATTTTTTTATTTAATATTTCAATTTATTAGTCTAAATAACGATGTGCAAAATAGTAATGTCATATTACATAAACTTCACATCAACACCGAATAATGTTATAATAAGCTCGTTAGAGATAAAATTACATTAATTTGTATTAATAATTTAGTACATTAAAATCACCAAGTGCTTTATTTCAACGGACAGATAAAAGGATATATTTCATTACATGAGGTAAGGACTAGCGAATTTATACATTCATTCGTCTAAAACATCTTATAAACGCCTAGAAAGCGATGTTTAAATAACAAATTATAACAAGAAACAAGTATAAAATTAAAATATAATGCAGCTTTAAAAATACAATATTCCAACGGTTGTTCAAATGGCAGTGTGTGTCGAGACACAAAATGCTAGGCAAAGACATAATAACGGTACATCGAAACTACTGACATTAAACACTGACTTGAAAAACTGTTATCTAATCAAGATTTTATACAAAAATCGACATTTAAGAACATCAAGCTTACAAAATGTTAATTCGTGTGTTGTAACATACTAAACGATACCACAGCGATGCAATATAGGTAAACCAACGTGACCCGATTACTTAATTCAAATTGTTTAAACCGTTAAAATATCACACAGGTCCATTTGAATCAAGCAATGCTTATTTAAAGTAAGATCGGTCGTCGAATACAATTTACACTTTTTCTAATGAGGTTATTACAAATGTTACAAAAAGTATGACAAATACATCGATTATAATTATGATGTAACATTATATTGTACTGTCGTATGAGATTACAGAGTGTTACCATAAACAGGACGACAAGAAATAACAATCGCTTGAAATTCATGTAACAATGTCACTTAGAACTTAAAATTAGAAAATACATTGGTGTCAAGAAGGGCATAGCACCACAATAAAAAAAATCACTAATCGTTATACGTATGTCTACAACAAAACCGCAGGCTTTACGTTAACGCTGAATAGTAAACAAACAATAACATAAAGTATCCCAGTGCTATTAACATGAGTTTTTAATACTTGTGCACCCTTGGCGACGTAGTACAAGTATTTATTGATATCACGCGACCCATTATACATTCAAGTTAGCAACGTAAATAGTATCCCTCGAGCGATATCAACAAACACTTAATCCGTCGCTAACCGTACTTACACAGTAGCTACACTGTAAAAAAACTTAATTCATCGACACTTACAACTATAAAAATATTTTAGAAATTCTCACTTATATTTAAGAGGAACTGGCAAAATAAATCCTGTATTTTCCATTTACCATCAAATCAATCGAATACAAAAAACCAAAACTTTGGTCCTCATGTATCAAAAATTCATGATGCCATTCCTATAAATTGGACAGTACTGTATGCGAAACTGGCGAGTAGCAAAAATATTAGTTAACACTATACGCACGCTAAACGACGGCATGAAAATATATTAAATCCACTAAATACCCAATAGAAAACTGCCTAATGTTACGGCGAAACCTCGTAGAAGCGACGTTAAACTTAACAAACTAAATACACATATAGTAAGATTAAAAACCGTGGCTGTCGACCCTACAAGCGCCGTCGGCGGCTGGCTCACACATGAAAAGGGGAAGTAGGCTATCTCCGGCCCAATCCGCAATATAATGCCTACTGTCTCAGGGTTGCCACTTTTAGCTAAATTTTAATTCAGTGCCTATAAATTGGCAAGGGTCGGGAATTTGTATTTTTTACTTGTATTGTCTAAGTAAGTAAGTAACTATCTCATCATCAAGTAAAAATTATCTGCTAGAATAGGTGACTTGCTTACCTTTCCCGTTCAATAGATAATCTGAACATAGACAATTCTGGAATCGATTAATCATTAAGACACCCAAGCAATACGTTCTCCTGCGATTATCATATATTTTTCATTCATTTAGCGGTGCCCAAAAGCCGTGACGTGCGAACCTCGGGCGGTGTTAGCCCCGACTGGCGCACTGAGAAACGGTTCGAGATTTTGTTTGTGTGCGTGCGGCGATGCATAGATACTATGGCCCACACATATAGGCCGCGGGTCGTGCGTTTGTTTGAAGATAACTTACTTCCCCTCTCTTTATACTATGCTCACACCTTATCACAATAGATTCCCTTAAAGCAGGACGCCCGACGTTATTGTCCTCACTCCTTCCACTATAAATACTAACACTTGCAACTAATAGAAACATCCCTATAGCGTTATCGACGTACACCGCGACTCCTTAGTATCAAAAACAGTGATTAAAACTTTTTATTAGAATAGAGTATTTGTGCATACGAAATATTGGATCCCGACGGGCCCTGGCGCCCACTGCGGGGCCGTAACAACTAACGATCATAAGACATCGAAATCGTTATACCCAACGATAAACTAACCGACACCGCACACCGAGTTAAAAAGGACACATCGATTATTATGCTAAAACAGTAACGGTTCGTTCTACAAGAGGACTCCTCAACCATGCACGGTTATCTTTATAACGTAACTATCAGATTCTTACTAAAAGCTTAGAGCCATAATTGCCATTTATTATTAACTAACTCGTTCTAACAGGCAACGACCCCTACCGATACCAACTAGCATCGTTTAAAATAGATTTAAAAACACCGACTACCATACACAATCTTGCGAAAATAACTATCTAAAGAGTGAGTTATGATTATTTATATCGTTACCATTTTTTCATCATCTATTTTTTTATAAATATCCATTCGTAAATTATTATCAAATTCGATAAAGCTCTATTATTGATCCGTGTTCTCTTAACTTAGCTCTCAGGTGCTTCCGAGAGAACAGAACGATCTGCAGTAAGGAACCTAGTTTATAAACTAATTCGAACTAAAATAAAACTTTTTCCGAAGACAAAATATTCATATCGTAATATATAAATTAGCTTTACACGAAGCGATAACTTTAAATTAAAAGAGAACCATTCCCAGTCTTGCTTAGGTACGATACCTAAGCGCAGTCTAACGAAAATATCTAGCTGGATACACTAACAGTGTCACGTATTTTGTACATTCAGGATTTGACGAGCAAACGACTATTAGAAAAGTGAGGAATTGCTAGAGCATTCGATGGATTGTCTATGCCCGAAGACGAAACGGGGCATAGAGTAGTTCCTACGCGCGATACCGCGAATCTTCGATTCACGTAAGTAGATAAGAACATTGGCTAATAAAAATCAACAAAATTATTTCACTATACGAAAATTACCCATGCATTTCCACTACCTACAATCTAGCGTCCATAAATTTTACTTAGGTAAATATAATATTACAATGTTTCACGCGTGTAATCCATCGGTACCGTGTTCTAAGAAAGGTTTATAATAAATTTTATGTTAAGACGGAATTGAGCAATGCGTAACATCAAAGGAGCAAATTACGAGGCAAGATATGTATAAGAGAATTTTATCTCAATCATCTATTCATCGCACACAAACAGAAAAATCGAATATGAAAAAACAGTGTTTCCCAAACTTTGGTTTCTATCGCGTTTCACATCACGAGCCCATCAATTTTGTTTAATTAGTTAATTACACAAATATATGAATGCCGTTAAATTAAAACGTAAACGTTTAACAAATATCACTTATTCATCCAATTTTACAAATGGCGCCCCATTAGAGTGATATATAATTTTAAATTTAAATATTTACCAATTAAATTATTCCACATTATTATGGAAAGTTATACGTTGAGAACCTTGCCTAGAAAAACCTTAAATTTTATTTTACCTAGATTTTTAAACATTCGATCATATAGTTCTCAAACACGGTACCAATTGTGTGCTGACCAAATTCACTTCACGTTTCTGAACGACAATTTGGCTCGAACACTTAAGTGAGATAATAAATTAAGTTGTTCTTAAACGTTTCATCGACTATTTGGTATATTTACCTATCTACCGTTGTTCATAAATGTAGTCAGCACACGTGCAACGTATCTGGAGGACGAATAATAGGAAATCACCGCTTAACATTACCAACGACACAAGGGTCTTTATAAGCGTTCCAACATTGGCATTTAAATTAAGTACTGCAACAGTTTTGGTATTTTAGTCATAAATACATTCCACGTATTGGACTAAAGAATATTATCATTATAATTATAATAAGGGTTATCACACTTTATACTTACAAAGATATGCTGTTTATAAGCGTTGGTCGATTTGAAGTAAACAAATATTTTTTTACTGGTTACAGATAACATTAGAACGATTTAGAAATTGTTAGATACTTTTAATATCTATCTAATAAGAGACTGACGATTTTAGAAAGCGTTTAGTATAAAAAGCCAAAATGAAACTCGTGACAAAGACAGGTTCGTCTGATATAAAAAAACTGGCAAAATCCCAAACATCAATTAAGATTTATAAAACTTTTAACAGCAAAGGGTTGAGGTAATTTTATTGATATTTTAAAGCAATATAACAACGCGAGATTGTATAAAAATTGAAGAAATTCTGCACAACGAAACGTCGTCACGAGTCTTACGCTGAAACTGTTTAGAAAAATGCATTCAGGGAAAAGCTTATTCTATGCAAATTTTCAAAAATTCAATGGACGGAAGGAACAAATTTTGAGCCAACACAAGTTCGGGCAGAGTTCGCTGCGATTGGACGTTGCTCTACTATGGTTACTGTTATTCGTTACCGCTTAAGTCATTTTAAGGCTTTGTCAATTAAATTATATATTTCATTCTTGTGTCTTAAGCCAGTCAAATCAAAGTAATCTGTAAAAACGTACATCCAATTATTTTGTTTTAAAAATATGTATTTTTCATGAAAACAGGTGTGCAGACCCAACCATTCAAACAAGCATAAGATTTTGTACTTTGCCACCACTAAACTTACTTTTCAAAAAAGGAAAATCAATCAGACACTGTCGTTCAAAGTTTTTCTCGATTTATTCCGAATTAAATTTGATTTTAATCATCGTTATATCACACACCACGGACGCATCCGTCAAATACAAAAACAATTTTGATAAATAAATCATTCATAAAAAAAAAATGGAGCAACGTCCAAACATAAACGGTCTACTTTAAAAGAGGCTAGGTGGCACTTCGGATTAACAAATTTCCACTATACGCAGTAAAAAAATATAATCACCTCTCCTAACGGTTACCTACAAGCAAGCATCGTATCAATTCATAGCCACTGTTAGTCAAATCATATTGCTATAACATCTGTAAATAAAAATAAACGAAGTAAATAAATTCATCTGTGTCAAATGAAAAATTAAAATAAATGAAATATAAATAAATAGATTATAATCAACAACTTAACGCTCGGTTCTACTAACGAGTCAGCAATATCATAAGATTTTTATATCCACGAATTGCATCGGAAAATTTATTCAAGGTTGAAGTAATCATAACGTCATGGTATACGTACTATAAATATTTGTTGAACAACCTGTTTAAAGTGCTAAAGACATTTTTATAGAAATAAGACAAATAAAAAACTGAAAAATGTTGCCTCCACACACGTGTTTTTCAATTTTTTTCTGGTATTTTAATGTATATGAACGATACATAAATACTGAGTATATTTTCTCAAAATGTATTAACTTTCTGCAACAGTATAGTAAATACCAGAAGCCCAAACAAATTTACCAATATCCTAAATATATTGACCTATTAAAATTGAGGACTTCATTTAAAAATAATATATCACCAAATATTGCCAATAATAAACTGTACAGCGAATGTAGTTCATTTAAAGAATACATAAAATAAATAATAATTTTGTAGTGTAATATTTTAAAATAAATGCAAATCATCCTAACGTAACTAGAAATCGTATTGCATTGACATCGTTAGTAGAACGGAACCTACAATAAATTCTTTTCTAAATTCATCAACATATTGTTTTTAATAATTTGATTATTTAAACATTGCAAGTTTGCTTAAGTATAGAAGTAAATTTTCGCTACGTATGAAAGAATTTGCGAAAAGGTATCTACAAAAATATGGCAACAATGGAAACAGTGAAAATACACACCCAGTTCTATATATATCTATGTGGATGTGGTAATATAGAAACAATAATAATGTTAACAACTAACTGCTAAAATTTGCTAAGAAACTAAACATTTTATTAAATGTATTATTATTGTGCTACAAATAATATATTCCTCCTTTAAGAACGTGAATATACATAATATATTGACTACATGCTAAAATCGAAGTGAAAATCGATTGTACTAACGAATATTTCATATTGATATTAATATTATTTATTTAAACACAATATGGAAGCATTATTTTATCGGGGTTGGTATAATATTCAGTGGGATACGACATACTTAATTTTAATAGCTGCGACGGTAACACGGAAACTTAAAACTAATTTTACGTTAAAGTAATACCTATAAAGGGTCATTCGAATAATAAAATCGATAATATATAATCCACTGACAATTAGAAGGGTACATTTATAAGTACATAAACGTATATCACTAACGTCATTATTAAAAGTGAAAAATATATTACCGTTTTATAAATATGTGAAGAGAAGTGGTAGTAACAGCAGAATAATGAATTAATACAGTTTCAGTAATCGTTTCATAAATTTTCGTAATAACTGGGCAGTTTGAAAACAAATCTTATTACTACATTCGGCTAAAATTTAGGCCAATATAAACAACTTTGTGACCGCCTACGACTTATAAAAAGAACCAAACAACCCGTAATCTCAAGCACTGAAACGCGTCTATGTATTTATAAGCGCTCATAATAGACATTTGCTGGATATTAATTAATGTTCAACCCCAGTGTCTAATCATCAAATATCAATAAATCTGGAAGTCGTCTAATACTACCAACCCCTACTAACTAGCCGTAGATAACAATGTGCACTAAAAAGAATAAATCAATAAGGTAAAGCTTAAAAAATCTGTCACTTGAGTGGCATGAAAACTAAATAGCAGTCAAACTAAAATATTACTAACATTCCCGGCTCTGGGAAGGTTTCGTACCTGTTTTTTTTTTACTTTTTGTACAAAAAAAACACTTGCACAGGTCATCAAAATGCATGAATGTTTAAATTTTATAAGAAAAGGCACTTAACGAATATAAAAATAAAAAATATAGCCATCTTTTTTCAATTCATTTTTAACATACATATTATATTATATGATTCGTATATTCATATTTTGTAGTCGTCATATTGTTTAAGATGAATTCATTAGAGAATATTCATAAGGGTACATATACACGGCTATTGGGAGACAAAAGAAAAAATACCGTTTTCCTTAAAACTAACATGAACTAAGTGGAAGATATTAAACACTACGATAGTTTTGGTTTCGGTCTGCCTTCAGACGGCAGTGTAAATCAGTTTTGTGCACTGTTCGGAAGAAAAATTAATCATACAAAAAATATATTAAAGCGTCTGTAAAAGCTTATGAAATATGTATCTAAGCGCAACTATAATATTTTATGTATTAATCAATCCCTTTAATTTTTATATGAACGATTACTATGGACACATAGAACGTTGAAATATAGTTAAACTAAAACTAATCTACATCGTAAGGAACTGACTATTATTTGATATCTTTCATTGGAAATTCTCATTAAATGAGAGCCTTTTTACTTTTTTGCAACTATATTGGAAATACCATAATATGCATTGTTACTTATATACCAGCCAAAACTGAAAAAATGCCAATACCTCATATGATTTCTAATAATGTGTGATGTATCTGTGCCTTCATTGAAATCGTTTTTTGCATTGCAAACAATATTATTTGAGATATCTTCATTTATAGCTACTATACAAGTAACATTGCGAAACAATGACCTTAATAGTAGTAATTATTACTATTAAGGTCAGTATTATAAAACACTTTAAAATAGTCGCCGTTATAGTGATTATTTAGCAAACACGTTAAAATTGCCCATCAAAAATTATGCATTACAAGAATTTCTATATTAGTGCATATAAAACTAGCTGGTACCAAATAGCAGTATAAAAATGTCTTTTATTTATTTCTAGTAAAAAATCGGCAATAAAGTAAAAAGGCTCGACGTACCTACAAACGCTAATGTGTATTGCAGCATTTCGAGAAATAACGCTACAGTACGAAATTGAACCGAAAACAGACAACCCCAGAAACAGTCTAGAAAAGCAACGAACACCCTATTATAACCGTATTAGGGTCCAAATATGGGAATCACTGGATCCCTCAAACACCTATCGTATAAAAATTCGCAATCAATTCATTAAATAAATAAAGTGGTACATACTTACTCTAATAGTTAATAACATCATATAATATACTTTTCCATTCTATAATTTGCACGAAACTTGATATATTAAAATAGAGTCAACTAGTATTAACGCAGAAACATCACATTTAAGGTTCCATCGATTTTGGTGCGAGCGAACACTTCGCTTTTTATGTTTCTTTTATAATAAACGTTCCAAGAGTATCAGTTATTGACTAGAGTATACGCATACATAATAAATATGACCCAATTCGTTACTAATAATTCTTTCATTTAATAAAAAATATGACAGGACAGTTAATAGAATAAATGCCATTTAAGCTAAGTATGTACAGAGCAAGAGATGGTTTCCCCGTAAAATATTTTAGCATCATTGCAGCTAATTGAAAACTGGCCGATATTTGATTTATTCCGTTAACACACGCACACACACTTCAATGCAAGTAACTGATACTTGAGTCAGGTACTTAAATCGTTCATATAAAATATCCAATTTCATTTAAGAGAAATATGTCGCTCGCACCAACGGGAAGATTATTTGGCAAGTATTTTCACTATATACCTAGCCAATATCCATCACAACGGACAGGCGCGAAGTTAACACTTTTGTTCCTTCCACGTAGCTGTATAACCATTGTTTCTTGGTCTTGTTACCTAGAGACTACCTTCATCATACAGAATCTTTCAGAACATGATGCACTACGAAATTTGTCATGAAAATTTTATTTTTAGAGAATAAAATAGGGGTTTAGTTACAGCTACAATTTGAGTAGAATTTTAGACTGTGTATCAGGCAACCGAAATGAGTTATGGTTTAGGTTTGAACAGCAGTTATACATTAACATTTGCAGTAATTTGTGGAAAAAAACCCGGGAGAAACAGATTAAGTATGACGAAGTATATCTTACGGTTTGTCTCACAGAAACAGTATTTTAGTTCATCGTATAAAAATCCAGCCAAGCACTATTAAATATTACGCAAGGTCCGTTACTGGCATATAAACTAACCTACACACATTCTAAGTCCCATAAATTATATATTTAAATTCAATATATATTATTATATTATCTGGTCTCTGAAACCTGTGCATGTTTGTACGTTCACACTTTTTATAATTAACGTTAATTTAAATAAATATTATTTTATTTTGAGTTTCGTAAATGCATTTTAGTTGGCTTAATTTTAAAAAGTGTAATACGCATATTTATAATTTAGTGCTGATATGATTATTTATTTAGGATTGCAACGTCCCCTTTTAGAATTTTAGTTTGTAAGCGTTATTATATGGCAATACGGGCTAGTTCATGGTCGATAATGTCAGTAATATTATAAATTCTTGTATTTAAGTTCATTTATTATGAATATGCCTTATATGTGAAATATAGTGTGTATATGTGAAACATTTGAAACTTTGAAAAATTTTAATGAACTATTACATATTTAATTTTTAGACTACATGAATTTGAAAGGGTATTGAGGTAAATAGAAAAATAATTTTTTCTATTTACAGTTTATAGAAAAAAGAATTTATAAACTTATAACCTGTATTGCCATCAAACTTCCACGACAACTCATAATATCTTAAAATCTTAATCCGAGAACACTTCAGTGCATACATTAAGAGTAGAGGTTTTAAAGCGTCCAAGTGCTCAAATACGGCCTTTACTATACATAAATGCTATAAAGAACATTTTCGCGAACCATCAAGTGGTTAAGTCATTTGTAGACGTATACTTTGGAACTGTTCGTTAAATATATTAATCTCATCAAATATATTTCAGACCTGTTTCGATCAAACAGGCATAGTTCAATCGCTGACAGATAACTCCCTCAAAATAACATTTAACAGGTACCTAAATCATGTATTGACTAAAAGATGTTCTTATGCAGTATTTTTACTTTGTACAAAGTTAGTTGAAAATTGTCAAAAGAGTGCGTCAAATCACTCAAGACAAAAGTGTCAGCTGAGAACTACTTTCTCACGTCACTTACTACATTTAGTGTCGGAATACGGAAGCTGTTTTCTATATAATTATACGTTCACACATAAAAATACTTGAACGCTGTCTTGTATATATGCATTATTAGTGATTACATTACAAAGATTATTGTATTAAATTGGAGCAAATAGCTTTTTAAAACAGACCCAATTATAAAAGCCGCAAATATTCACTATTTATCATAAGGGCCCATTTGCGAGTTTTTATAAATATCCATTATTATTATACAGATAAAAATCAATATATTGACAAAGTGAAAATACTGCATATAATTTGCAAAACTTGTAAATGTTGAAAACGGGCAACATTGAATTTTATTTTTTATTTCCTATTTTATATATCGATATAGCTTTAGGTAAGAAAGCATATTATTATATATTTATACCATAATATACAACAATCAGATTTAACACGGACAACAATTACTTCTATTAAAATATTTCGACTATGTGCTCGGATATCTATAAATATTATACACCTAGTAAAACACGAGATAATTGGCTTACGCTAATAAGGACACGACATCAATAAGCATCTATAAAGATTATTTTGAACTTTAATTGGATAAGAATCTCGTTATGTAACACTACTGTAATGTTTTGTGAAGAGGGTAGTAGGAAAATTGCTTAAAAAGATCTACCGACTTTTTATGGAAACGATTCTCGAGAAAAAGAGATAAAAAAGAGGGGCTCACAACATTGTGTGCAGTTAATACTTATTAGGTCGCGAAAAGCATCGCGAAAGATGCGGGAATATTGGGAAGTATGAAAACAGTTGTAACTAATGTTACATAACGGCTTCTTCTCATTATAAAAACTTGACGGACATTTAATTGCAAAAGTTAATAACAACACCATATATATAAACGTCAAATACAACTACTCTGTAGAAATGTTGCCAATTTTCAACTTATTTTTATCAAGTTGAATTTAATAACGAGATTTGTTCCGAAAATTCCTTGTCATAAGCAGGTTACGTTAATTGTCGGAAAATATGAGCCGCCTGTAAAACCGTCATATCAAACGGACGTAATAAGATTAAAAATAAAAAATTTCTCTACGATAAAATTCAGTACTGAACGACAATACTTTCAGAGAAAATAGCAATTTTTAAATATTCTCGGAAATGATAAGGGACCTTATAGTAAACAATTGGTTAGATTAATATTTTTTTTTACATACCCTGAGGCGGTCTAAATCTTAATGACAAAAATAGTATAAAAGTTGCTTTTATTTATTATATTGTCGGTGCAGTTTCATCGAATATGATATCTTATTATTTTATTAGTAATGGACAGCTTATAAGTAAAAATACCACACCAAGAAAGTGAAGATCCCTTATCTGATCAACGAGTTATTTGATCTAAATTTCATATATAATATTAAGTTAAATGAAGATTGATATGAATCACAATATGTCAGATTTCTTTGCTTAATGTCTCGTAAGTAACTTAAAACTATTTCATTTAAAAACAATATGAGCTGTCTGTAAATGTAAAAATTAAATCAGTTATAATAATATTACTTGAAAATTAAAATGCTTCATGCTTACTTGTTAGGAATAAGTATAATGTATGTATTATGTTATATGCAAATAATATTAAGGTAGATAGCAATGTTAAAGAGAAAATATGTTTTTGTATGTTTTCTATTGTATGTTAACTTGAAATTCATATCAATAGACATTACTTTATCACGTCAAATCCTGTAGTAGGAAACCAAAATTTTAATAGCCGGAGCTCTATACAGCTCGCATCATAAACGTGTGTGATAGAGATGGACAAAATATACCTTTACTATAACTGAGCGAGATAAAAAAATGACATAAGTTGACACATAACTGATCTATCAACTAGCAACCGTTGGTATTACCTTAGGTAGCAATGGCAGGTTGTAAGGAGGGATTCTTAGAAATCTACCATAATTTAAAAAGCATTTGCTTTCAGCAAGAATGCAATTAACTAAAGAACGATACATTTTGTCCACCTACCATAGTTTGAGCCTTACAATTAAAACCATAGATATTTTAATGTTTAAGACAGAGATTCTAGTTAATTGGCCCGGTAGCCAGGTAATAGGGGTGTCTATGAACGAACCTGTGGTCGTACCGCTGGTGTTTATAGAAGTCGTTCCTTGGCACCTTATGTCTGTATTGGGGTTTGCGTTGCTGGTTCTTGTTCTGTTGGTCCGGCTTGTCCGCCGGCTTGACTGGCGGTTTGGTTTCTTGGTTTTCCGTTGTACTGGTTGTAGGTTTCGGCTGCGTCTCGGTTGCTGGTTTCTCCTGGAATTTTGCATGGCATTTGGTTCCATTATTAAATGCTATGGTGATTATTTTAATACATTTTTAAGGACAAAACAATAGGATAGGATTATTGATGTTCAAATGCTAACGACAATACTAAGTGTATCTGAGACAGGCTCAGCAATGACCGATAGTACTTTGACCAAGTCATATATAAGTTCTATTCTACATACCGCTTATAATTGCAATTACTTCCGGAGTGAGTTTTCCATAATGTTCTCAAAGATGAAGTCCACCAACCTGCATTAAGCCAGGGTGGTGGACTAAGCCCTACATCCATCTCATTGCGACAGGAGTCTAGACTCCACAGTGGGTCATTAATGGGATACAGATTGATTCTTACCTCCTTAGCCTCAACTTTGACCTCAGGTTTAGGAGCACTGACTGTTGGATTAGTGTTAGTGCTGGGGGTAGTTGGCTTTTCTTTGGGGGACACCGCAGTGCTGGTGGACTGTTGCGGTTTGTCAGTCTGTACAAAATATAAGCATAGTTAATATATTGACCATAATACATATAAAGCATTAAGGCGGAAACACATTCACGTGTCGTGGCGTGTCGTGACGCGCCATTAGTATCGGTTTCATACATTTATTAGAACGTGACACGACACGACCTACAAATATGTCTCTAACCATAATAAATGTATGAAACCGATGTGCTACACGTAAATGTGTTTCCGGCCTTATATGTACATATTATTATAATTATGATACCCTCTTAACCTAATATGTTACCATTGGGGAACATGTAATCAATTGAGATAAAATGTCATCATTATGATTTTCCGATGGAAGTATTATTAGCATCATGCTTGAGTTATGACAGTTTGATCTAATGTCAATGGATTTGAAATGCAATGATTTCACAACATTGTCATACATGCAAATTAGTAGACTCGCTCTCAGTTGTTATCGATAAGACAGTCGATAAACTAATTCTGAAGCTTTAAGACAAATACATAGCCTGTCCGCGTACAACAGTGGCACTGTGGTCTTAGGGAGGGACCAGTGTTCTACAGTGGGCTATAAGAAGGGTTACAGACAGACATGAGTACTTACCGCAACAACGTGTGTGGGTATATTTGCAGGCGCGAGCGCGACGGTGAGAGTGAGGTCGTACCACATCGCACATCTCACTCTCCTGGCGCCCTTACACATCGCTCGTAACGCCTCCGCCATTTCTAGAGCAGCTGTTGAGGATAAATATAATATTACTAGCTGACACCGCAAACGTTGTTTTGCGATATAAGTTATCGAGCGTTTAAAGTCGACTATTAAAAATAGGGGTTGGTGATAGAAGGGTGAAAATTAGGGTTGTGTGTATTTTTGATGCCACATTATTGAAAAAAAAAATTGTCCAAGAAATAAAATAAAAATGTTAGGTGTGGACAACCCTTATCACTTAGGGGCATGAAAAATAAGACAGTAGCCGATTCTCAGACCTACTGAATATGCATATAAAATTTCATAAAAATCGGTCAAGCTGTTTTGGACCGTGGAGCCGTATGGTAACTAAAACTGTGACATTTGAATTTTATGATTAGGATTTAGTTTAGAGAAAAGCGTAGTACGATACGCAACGGTAACCACCTACCATGAGGTGGCCCATTTACCTGTACGCTGGGGTTAACTTATTGAGAAATTAACTCATATCAAAATATACTATACTCACGATCCCTCATAAACCGCAGATGGTTGGCGTGCGGTATGGGCGGCGCGGAGTGCGGGTTCAGTTCCCGTTTGCGCAACGCCAGCACGTAGTCGACCGAAGCCTTCCATTTCACCAGCGCGTTCTCTATGTCCTTGTGAGGCGATCTGGAATCATCACAAATTTTATTAGTGGTAGAACCAATGTGCTTCTCCTAGGCAGGTAGTTCTTGTGTTTTGGTTGTGTGTTAATTTCTTGGTTAGTAACCCATTAATGACCCACTATCTCCCACCAACGGAACTCCTCGCACAATGAGAGGGATGTAGGCCTTAGTCCACCACGCTCGCCTAATGCGGGTTGGTGGATTTCACATTCCTTTGAGAATATTAAAAAGAACTCTAAGGCATGCAGGTTTCCTCACGATGTTTTCCTTCACCGTAACAGCAGGTGATATTTAATTTTACAAAGCGCACATAACTTTTCATTACAAAGTCATTGGTGCGTGCCTCTGGGATTCGAACCCGGACCCCTCGAGGTCGAATTCTAAGCCACTGGGCTATCACTGGTCGTCGTAAGCAGTCGTCGTAGTAAGTAGTAATACTGACGTGGGCAGATTCTTGACGTCCTCCCTCCAGGTGGAAGGGTCGAAGGTGGAGGGGTCCAAGGGCAGCTCCTTGTCCTTCTCGTGGACGTCCTGGCCTCTCTTCAGGACGGTGATCTTGGGGTCCTCCGCCTTGTTCGGCCTCCGGTTCTGCGCCACGCAGGCACCGGCTCGGAGAGTCTCCATCTTACCCATTAGGGTTACCACCTGGAAAATAATTTGAAATAGTTTTTAAAAATATCTTCAACACTGAACATTTAAATCATAAAAATTACGGTTCACGACTTGCAACATATTTTTTTGTAAGTGTAAAAATACTTATAGTATTTTATGTAAAAATACTTATAGTATTTTTACCTCCAGTAGCAATTTTTACCTCCCTTAGTATAAGTGAGCGTGTGGTTTGTCTCTGTGTTTTTGTCTGTTTCTTTGTGTGTATTAATGTCTGTCGCTATTCTTATTCAGCCGATCATTGTGGTTTTTTCTTAGCAAGTCGAGTGTTATGCAGTTTCGCGTGCCTATAAGTGTGTGAGTGGGCCTGTCTGTGTGTCCGTATCTGCCTTTCTCTTTGTGTATGTCTCGCTGTAGCCATTTTTAACTTCCTTAGTATAAGTCAGTGTGTGTGTGGTATATCTGTGTTTTTATATGATTTTTACCTTCGTATGCGTGCGTGTTTGGTCTGCCTGTATGTCTTTTTGTCACTTATTATCTGTGTGTATTCGTGTCTGTAGCTATTATCTGTCACCTTGGTGTGCTCCCGGTACATGTCGACGGCGATCCTCTCGAGGCGGCTGGGGCACTGGCTGAGCCGCGGCACCGGGATGGAGTTGGCGGAGGACACGGCGCGGCCCGGGTACGCCAGCGCCAGCCGCGCTTCGGTGCGCTTCCTCTCGCGCTCCAGCTGCTTCCACTGCTCGTAGCTCGCGTCCAGCCGCGCGTGCAGGATGCCGGCCGACGACGCCGTGCTCCTGTTGGTGGGATTGATGGATTACAATCGTGAGTTATTAACCCCCGATGCAAGAGGAGGGGTGTTATAAGTTTGACGTGTCTATCTGTCTGTTTGTTTGTCTGCATTGTCTGTAGCGCCGTTGCTCGCGAACGGATGAAGCGATTTGAATTTAGTTTTTTTTTGTATGAAAGGTGAGCTACGGCCGAGTGTTCTTAGACATGTTTGACGAAAATCGGTTGAGTCGTTTAAAAGTTGTGGGGGTGAAAGTGGGGAAAAATAACCGAATGTCTGCAAATATAATCGAGTGGGGTCTCAAATGAAAGCGCATCACGTGCACATTACAAAATATTATTAGTTCAATGAAAATCGGTTGAGCACTGAAAAAACTGTGGGAGTAAAGGTGGGGAAAATACCCAATATCTGCAAATATATTATAGTGTCAGTGTTTTATTTTTAATTTAATATTATATGTATACTATTTTTTATTGACTAGCACTAGCACATATATTATTATGTATTTGGCCATGATAGTAGGCCATAGGACCGATGTTAAGTGGTCATTGAAGCCCATGAACATCCACATCAAACCACTGCTGATGTAGTCAATGAACTAGCAATAATCTTACATTGGCAATATAAATAAAGTTATTGCTAGATCAAAAAAAAAATTAGGTTTTGTTTTGGCTCCATAAAATCTCCAAATGTGATAATAGATCCGTAAAGTTCTATACACATGTTACAGTTAGAGTTTGTGATCCGGATATTCGGATATCCGTTTATCCGGATATCCGTCCTGGTTTTGGATCCGGATAATTTCTGTCGTAAAATCCGGATATCCGGATCTTACAATTATGTCAGATTGACATGAAAATATCCTAAAAAATAAACAGTTTTTATTTTTTTGCTACATCTACATAGTTTAACGTACTCGTATATACGTCTTTTTTATGCTTTTGCTTTGTATAAATTAATGACAATTTCAAAGAGTTATGTAATGTAATATTATAATTTATAACCTACTGAAAATAAAGATTTTCATTTAATTTCTTACATTAGTAATTAATAATTACCACGCAGTTGCTACTTGCTACCTGCGCCGTGCCCGCATTGTAAACTCATCGTGCTAAACGGGCCAATCGCGTTGCAGTAGCATTGGAATAGGTAATCGAAGGGCCCTTGCTCAGTCTCAGGTAAACCCTTTTGCGAAGTGACAGTGTTGTTTTGTTTGGTGACGCATTACACGCGAATAATTGTGTTACTATTACTATAAGGTAACTTTCTAAAAATCATCGTTTATTTTTTCTTACATGTAAATTATATATGAATAAGTATGTCATTATTAATTAAACACTTGTCTTTATTTTTCAGAGTGTAATTCAATATTACACAATGACATGCAGTAAATTGACAAGTAACATTGAATTTAAGGAGTACAAGAAGTCAACGTACCCAAGTTCCGTCTGGCAACTTTTTTTGCGCAGTACAGATGGTTTGCAAGCACAATGCAAACAATGCAAAAAAATACTGAAAATAGCTGGCTCTACTTCACCTTTGCACAAGCATCTTAAACTTCCACCCACGATTTCAATCGTATCTATTCAGCAGACTGCATCAACATCAATTGCAGCTTCAACTTTATTTTTTTAAATATCTGCAGTCCATTTAGTTTAATAAACAACAATTTCCATACATTTTACTTTGTATTTTTATTTATTTTAAATATCCGGATATTACCCGGATATCCGGATAATCAAATTCAAAACGGATAATATCCGGATAGCAAAAAAAACCGGATCTTGCAAAGCCTAGTTACAGTAACACATAGAGCACATAATTCAAGAATTAAAACACCGAACTGTCTTTAAAGGTCACACTTAACACCCAAGTGTTAAACAATTTTCAATACCATAACATACAGTAAAGCTATTATCAAAATATTTACTTTTAAAAACATCTAAATAGACAGTATATTGATTGCTCATTGTAACACATAATCCAATAAAAAAATATGATTACATGCTATCAGAAGTACTTTTATTTTGTGACAGAAACGCGCATGTAATTCGCCACTAAACTGTGTCGAGAGTTTTTTCCTCCGGCTTTTTCTCTCTTTGCCCAGTAATGGGTGGCACATTGCATAGCTGATGAGTTCGAATAGGAAAAAATTTGAAATAAACAAATAATTTGGACTGCTGAACAAAATAATAAATAAATATATTTTAGCAACAATTGCCATGAAATATAAAATTAAGTTTTAGTTATGTAAGACATAATTATTGTATGCCCGCATAGGGTAGACTGTTCTAAACTTATTATAATTTTTGTAACATCTTTCTCATGTAAATCTCATCAATAAACGTATTCTTTTCTTTTCTTTCTTTACTAATGGTCAACATTTAATTACCTAGTGTGCCGAACGTTGCTTAACCACTTACTTACCCGTGAGTCACATATGATGCATATCCATTGTCTAACTATTGTGTCTACTTATTGGACAGCCAAAGCCCTTCCAATGAAATAATTGGCAACTTCTGTGCTTCCAATGAAATAATTGGCAACTTCTGTGCTTCCAACACATGGTAATAACAGGCAATTTAATAAATAACAGGAAATTTATCACACAAACTTTTGTCACCGACAGACATGTTCACAGAAAAAAGTTGGTAATTTTTTCTTCCGTGCAGACTTGAGGTTTAAACTCAGTTTCAAAAATGTCTTATGAGAAACATTACCCGCGGTGTATTCACACCTCAGCTGTCAATAACTAGTGTATCTAAAATTCGACTAGTAATAATCAATAGCAGCCCCGGCACATGTGTATCGTGTGTCAAGGGCGAGGCCGGCCGCAGTTTAGGTGTCAATGGGTGTTTGCTTTGAAATATCTATGTGTTTAGTTAGGCGATCTTGGAGGATCTAGGTTTTGTAAGTGTATGCAGTATTTAATAATATTTATTGTAAGTGTATGCAGTTTTTAATAATATTTATTGTAAGTGTATGCAGTTTTTAATAATTATTTATTGTAAGTGTATGCAATATTTAATAATATTTACTGTAAGTGTATGCAGTTTTTAATAATATTTATTGTAAGTGTATGCAGTTTTTAATAATATTTATAATAGGTTATACAAATCGTCAGGTGACTTGCACTATTACTAATACCATAAGGGCTTACATGATTAATTATGGTAATGATTGTAGAACATAGTTTTTTATAAATACTTTCGTTACACACGTCAGCAAACCCATTAGAGGCCCATTACAGGGTGGTGGTGGTGGAGTCCACCAAGCCTTATCAGGCCAGCGTGGTGGACTAAAGCCTACATCCTTCTCATAGTCAATAGACTCATAGACCCGACCTTGCAATAGGTCACTAACTTACTTTGGGATCAGTAAGCCATGACATGAGTGAGTTGTCCCACTATATTAAAAAAAAATTAACAGTAGATGATATTGTGTACAAAAATGGACAGTAGATGATATTGTGTACAAAAATGGACAGTAGATGATATTGTGAACTCACCTCATCCCCCTCATAGCGTAGTAGGGCATCAATAGCGGTATATCGTGCATGGGAGACTGCACTATGGGCGGCGGTACCGTGGGAGTTGGCGCTAGCATCGCGCCTATGTTCGCTGGAAAATAAAAGTAATATTTGTTGAGAAAGGAAAATTCACCTGACAAACGGTAGAGAATAAAATTAAATTATAGCTTAAAAAAGAATTTCGAAAATCGGTCCACGATAAGTTGGAGAAATCAGGTAACATATTATTATACAAAAAATACATGTACAGTCATGAACATAGAACCTCCACTTTTTGTGAAGTCGGTTAAAAATAAAAAAATTAAAAAAGTTTTGTATGGTGCGATCCTAGTCGGGAGGTGAGGAGTACTCTGAACACACTATCTCCTACATCTCTAGTATGCTGAAGAGGATGGAAATCCTTTGAGCAAGCTACTTTGGCTGTAACATCCAAATTGTGTCTATATTTTTCGTCTGGTTCATGCTGTGTGTTTTTATATTAAATATAAGTCATCTAGCCTGTCATGGTCGCTTACTCACTACAAATATTACTCTGTTGCTACAAATACAACTATACAAATATAATTGAACATTTTTTATAACGACCTCATAGTCCAAACTGTCAAAAGATTTCTGCACAAAAAATCAAAACATGTTTAAAAAATTTACGATTTTTAATCAACGCATTTAACCTTTACTTAATGCCAATGAATTACAAAACATTTGCTGTTGAATAAAAATTAATAAGTCTGTATAATAGTTGGAACTAATAATTGTAATTTACTCATTTACATACTCACTTGAACTTAATTTCATTATGAATTCACAACATTGCAAACGCTACCGGTACATTTGACGTAGAGTTTGCGCTGTGACGTCATCGCTAGGCCACGTTAGTGACCAAATGCGAGATTGAAGAACGAAAGTACTTATATAATTTAGTTGTCAAGTGAACGTAAATTTTTATTTCAAAGGAACTAATGAGCGTATAGGACACCTGGGGGGTTACTACAAACTCCTAAAACCACCATAAAGCAATGATGTTTTGTTTTAATTTAAAAAACCATAATAAAGCAATTTTGTTTTGTTTTTTTTTTGTTTTGGTTAGGTGGTGTTAGGTGGTCATTGCAATCCGTGGACTAGGTTTATCTTTAGATACTAAGAGGATACTATTAGGGCAAAAAAGATAGGAATCCTATCTGAGGTAAAAAAAAGATAAAAATCGGAGCTCAAATAGGATCCAAATGTTATCGGAGGTCCAAAAGGATGGAAATCCTATATCAGGTCAAATATGTCAGAAACCTATGCATTTACTCGTATTTGCAAAAGCAGCTCCTATCCTATCGGGTCTATCTGAGGTCAAATCAGATAGAATGCCTATCTGAGTCCACATGTGTAGGACGTATCCATATGTGTCATCATTGTCGCTTTATTTTATTTCAGTCTTTTCGATACCCGCAGTTGGTAAGTTCCCAACTTAAAGATACGCCACTATCACACCTGCAATCAGCCACACAGACGCGACAGTCATTGCAGAAACCCTAAAGGAACGCCCGGGACGATCCAAGGAGACACCGGGCCAAAATTGACAAGGAACTTTTTCTGGAGCAATAATATTACTAGTAACGTGATGCAAAAAAAAGGCACGGACCTAGAGTCTGTGGATAGCAATTAAAGATTTAAAAAAAAAACCCAACCAATACAGAATATACGTAAGTCATGCTATAAAGGCATAAGACTAAGACATATGAGGGTGTCAGTATCAGTAACTTCCACGGTTAACTTTAGAGGTACCAGTTAAAGGTATAAAACTTACCATTGTGGCACCAATTGATAAACAAAAACAAATACTTTGTTAGACCGTTTACGACATTTCCTATGGTTACGGAGCGTTTTTATTATTCCTCATTTAAAAGGGGTGTATTTTTAACATTTCGAAAGAGCTTTTGTTTGACAATGTAAGGTAAGGCTTCACCGACGTCCGTAGGAAAGGGTGACGAAATAAAAACGTGATAAAGTTAGACGCTCACCATCTGACGTGTCGTAACGCAACGAATGTTATTATAAGCAGTATATATTTAGTCTTTTAATTGAATTTACTTATATTTTTTATTAAGATGTGGTGATAGCCCATCGAATTCCAGTGCCACTGTGCGTGACTGACCAATGACTTTCTATAAATGTGTGCGCTTTATAAAATTAAACATTAGCTACTGTTATGGTGAGAGAAAATATCGTGAGGGAACCTGCATGTATAGAGTTCTCTATAATGTTCTCGAAGGCATGTGAAGTCTACCAACCCGCAAAAGGCCAGCGTGGTGGACTAGGGCCACCATCCTTTTCATTGACCCGAGCCTGCCGTGGGTCACCTATACAGTTACAGACATTTTTATAATAATTCAACAATCTCAACCAAGTGTATCGAATCACCACCGTACCATAAAAATATAAACATCCAAATTGATAAACTCTTTATTTAAAATCAATAAAAAGTTAGTACGCATAGGCACCGGCGAAATGAAAAAAGTTACCTAAAACGTTCTCATAAACGTGACACGTGTTTTGAGGTCACGTTTGATTGTAATTTGTTTCTCGCTTAAAGTTTTGCGTCACGATAACGCGCTCGCTGGCTGAATCACGCGAAAAAATTGTCAGGAAATGTTATTGAATTTTGAGAAATGTATTTTAATTTGCAACAAGTATTTAATGACAATGTAGGAGCATAATGAGCACAATTATACATGCAAGGACGTAGAATAGAGACTAGGTAGGTATCAACAAAAGTAGGACTTAGTCTAAATAATAGTCTAAAAACCATCAAACTACTTCAATTCATTACCTTGACTGTCCAATAAGACTCATATTTAGTTACTAGATATGTATCAATGACTCACGGGACAGCAAAGTGTTTCTATAAAAAAATAATGATATTAATGTTTATTGGTTGTACAGGCGTCTGAAAATATGTGAAATTGCCTAAAACGTTGACTATGCGTGTCGCACAACAGGTGATTTGACGTCACGTTTTATTGTTTGTTTCTTGTATTAATGTCTATGTCACAATACTCACAATATAGTAACTGAATGACGCTAAAAAGTTGTCAGGAGGTGATATTGAATTTTGTGAATTAAACATTAATATGCATCATATTTTTATTGATACACAGTGAAGGAGTGTATAAAGTTTACACTTATGCTGCTACGTATTTCAAATGGAATCTTAAGTGTTTTTATTCCATAGTAAATTAATAGGTATTTAATATTGTAATGTAACTTATGTAAGAAAAAATACTGATTCTTACATTGTTTTACACAGTTGTGTGACTAGTTAACAGAATTGACTGATTAATTGTATCAAGTGACCATACAGGCTACAGAATATATTATATACATACATACATACAGATAGACAATGCTATAAACCAAAAATATTAAAAAGCATTAAACATGCACTAAATGAAGGTCATCGTGTTTTAAAGTACCGTGCTTCCGCTTTGAGTACTGTCAAACTAGTGTAGGTACTAGGAGAAAAATGCAGGCGGAAAAAACTTCCGGCACTCAGTAATGGATGAATGGTGCTAGCCAAAAAGTGGGTGACACTGACAACTAGTATACCACAACTAGTGAAACACATTGTACCAGATGCCATACAGCCCTTTTAAGTAATACTGGTTATAGGCTTCCTCAGTCAGACTGACTTTACTGACTGACTGACTGACTGACTGCCTGACTGACTGAAGTATTGTAAGTAAAATGTAAGTATTGTATGTAGTGTAAGTATTATCAGTGGAGGAGGACATATATGTGTTAGATTATAGCTGCAACATAGCTCTCAAAGTTTACAAAATAAAGTGGCAATAGGCTTCATCAATGGTTGATAATCAACGTGGAAGAAAGATCCTCATATGGAGACTGCCTTTGGAATAGGAGTTCAGGTGGAACAGGAATTATTGTATTCAAAGGGCACAGAACACAGCGGAGTGACAGAATACATGGCATGTTACTATATAGAGTGGCATAGAGCTAAGGGCTGAAAGGTTAAATTACAAATAGCAAATCACTTACCAATATTGTAAGGATTTTTCTCATGTATGAAGGACACATCGACGTTCAGCTGGTTGGCTGGCGGCGGGGGCACATTCCTCATCATTAAGTTCATCTGCCTTGCCACCTCTTGATTCTGTCTCATGAACGCCTGTTGCTGACTCTCTCTGGCCATCGCATTGTCGTAGTTCATTCGTTGTTCCGGCACTGTCCCATTCTGGTAACCGTCCCGAGGCATCATCTTCATATCACGCCGTTGCATAAACTCGTTCTGATGGTACCCGTTAGGTTTGTAGTTCATCGGGTTTGGTGCCGGCGATTGGTTCGGGAAGTCGTAGTTCTGGTTCATCGGAGTCCTCTCGCCCATCTGAGATATCATGTCGTTCAGAAAGAAGTTGTTGTTGTCTCCGTTGAAGTTCTTATTCTGGAGCACGTAGTTTCTGTTGTACATCGCCATTTTGTTTCGCTCCTCTTGCAGCTTGTATTCGTCGAAGTGCCCGTTCATTTCGAGCGCCATTTTGAAGTCGTTCTGGAATGCTGGGTCCTCTCTCACCCGGTCCGAGAGACTCAGTTGGTTCAAATACGCGGCCAGCTCCGGCGAGTCCTGACTCTCCTTGAGGTAGTTCTCGAACTTCGGGGGGAACCTCTGGCCGTTCGCGTAGGGGTTCTCGAAGTTTCCGTTGAAATTCATGTCTAGGTTGAGGCTGTTCGGTCTGTTGAAGTTGTTCGCGAACATGTTCGCTTCCGGCAAGGAGTTTCTTTGGCTCGGTTCGTAGAAGTTGTAGTTGTATTTGTCGTCGAACTTGTTCGGGCCGGTGAACTGTGCGCCGCCTATCTCTTGAGCGGCGAGTCTTAGCAAGTTGAGGTGTTCTGGTGTGACGGCTTCGGTGCTCACTTCCGCCACTGGGTCTAGAGCGAGCAACGAGGCGTCCGTGTCGTTGTAATTGACGAATCCATTTGCGTTCCCGAAGCCGTTTTGGACGCTGAAGTTGAATGGACCTTGTTCGTTCGTTTGGTTGAAGTGGTAGAGATTATTGTCCTGGTAACCGTTGAACGGTGCCGGCGGCTGATATGCGGGTGGGGCGTCATTTTTCGGATACTGACTCACGTTTGTGTTTACTGGTACTAAGCTCATATCGTTTTCAGTTGGTGATGTTGAGCTGCAAGTATATGTAAATTACTAATGTTTCTGGTTTAATGATAATTGAGCATAGGTGTCTAATCTAAAGTTTAAGCTTTAAGAGATTACAATAGCTCAATAGTTAATTAAATTTTTATCTGTTATGTATGGAAAATGTGCCAATGAGCAGTTTTAAATATATTGTCATTTATCAATTTCTCCATACCTTGTACTCGTCTCTGTGGGAACTGATTCATCGAGGATCTTTGTGATGAGTTCCCGCACCATCGAATTCTCCTCCATAATACCGAGTGACTGAAATTGAATTTCAGATAAATAATAAAATATGTATATCAGTACAGATAGGGCATAGTATTTATCATCGTCATTTTTTCCATATCTCATGGGTGTTGTAAGTTTTCTGGTACAAAAATATTTTTAACAGTGACTCCAAATTAAAACTGAGAAATTATCTCACAAACAGACTTCAATGGAATGTTATTTTTGGAGACTGTGCCCTAACATGATTAAGCATAAAATGTTGTATAGTTAATAGTTATTCACAACATAAGAAATAACAAAATTGTTTAGATAAATTGTAGGAAAAACTCTTTTTGCACAATAACATACTTGTTGCTAGGTTGCCAAAAAATTAGTAAATATTAAAATGAATTTCAGCGACCTCGTTTTGTCATACAAAGCAAACTCTGGGGGACTTGGCCCAATAGAATCACAATTGGATTTGCAATTCAATAAATTGTCACCACAATGTTGCAAGCAATTGTTGGCTTGTTTGATATAATCTCGGATCCTGATCGAGATTTTGCCTTACAGAAGATGAGGATAATTGTTGTAAATATAGCAATACATATCCTAAAAAAAAAATAAAAAACATAAAATTAAGCACTAGTTATTTAAGGCATTAGGGGAGGCCCATGTCCAGCAGTGGACTACTAAGGGCTGAAAGGAAGGAAGATTTAAGGCATAATAATTGTATGCCCGCATAAGGTAGACTGTTCTTAGCTTATTATAATTTTGTAACATCTTACTCATGTAACAGTCAACAATAAACGCATTCTTTTCTTTGCTTTAAGTCCCAAGAATATGCTATGTTAGCACAGTGGTTACGAATATGGCCTCTTCAAGAGGGTCAGGATTTGAATCCCAGGAGCATATACCAATGACGCTAAAACTTTATAAAATTAAATATCTCTAGCTGCAACAACAAGGAAATAATCGTGAGGAAATCTGCATGTCTGGGAGTTCTCCACAATGTTCCGAAATGTTCTCAAAGATATCTGAAGTCTCCCAACACCCAATAGGCTAAAACAGTGTACTAAGGCTAATTTTATCATTGTGAGTCCTAGGTCCTACATATACATATTATAGCAATCCCACCAAAGATATCCCAAAGATTTAACTTTAAGTTATATGCTTCCAAAACATGTTGTTATAAGTAGGTTATGATTGTTGATTTCTACTTGTTATAATTGTTGTTACTACTGTAGATTTTAACAAATTTATGTTTGTGATATAAATTTTGATTAGGAAATTTCCATATCAGGGATATGGAAATAGTTATTGTAGTTTATGTAGAGGTAAGGTGTATGAGGTATGAATTTTCAGTTTTCATAAATAATATGAAAACAAAATATGCATTAGTGAAAAACAACATGTAATTAAAGGCTAAGTTTAAGATTTGATTGTGAAAATTTGTTTGGACTTTTTGTTGATAAAAGCATAGAAAATTCAATTGAAAAAGTAACTTGTTAATTTGAATTGCAAAGTAGGTAATTGAATACTTCAATTATATAAACATGGAGTTTTTACACTCTTTTCCATTGAAAAGCTTTTTAATTATGATCAAAGAATGCTATAAAACCATCAGTTCATTTGTTCTGAATACCCTTGTGGTTTTTGTGTACGGAAAATTCTCAGTTAACTGTATGAATGTGACAATCTGATTGACTAGCTTACACCTGTGACTTTCTCCATGTGGACTTTAAAATTTGAAATTTATCCGAATACCAAATATTGTTCGGTAAAACCACTATTCAGCGCATCTCTTTATTATAACTCTTCCATGCAAAAACTGACACATGGATGCACAAAATTGAGTACCTACACAGATTAGTTTGTAACTTGTTTGGATTAATATAATAATATTCTTTAATCTTTATCTATGTATAAAGATACCTAACATTCAAGTTCAGGGAACAATAGGGGATGTACTAAATGGATGTAGCTAATAAAGATTAAATTTCATAAATATTTTGATACAATTGTCCAACAGAATTTTCTTCAAATTTAAAAAGGACCTTCTGGGTGAACAGGCTATATTATTCTTTATTTCAAGCAGTTCCATGAAGGCAAAGACCTAAATAGAGTTAGATTTAAGTGATATATGACACTGGTGATATATAAATGATGAATTGCACATTATTGTGATGGATTTAGGTAACACATAAATCCAATTGGAATGCTTAAGTTTGGACTAGCTTTGATACCTATGACCTAAATTTTTTTTTAATTGTCTTATGCCTAAAGCTATTGGTAACAAAACAAAATTTTGTATAAAAATATGTGGCATCAGAACGTTCCTTTCGTTCTGTTAGTATGAAGGACATACAAATAAGCAAAAGGCTATCAGAGAAAGTAGACACGTACTGCGTACTTAGCAGACTTTACACAAAAAAGGCCCGAAAAACAATACTAAGGCACGAATAGGAAATATTCCATTGTAGTTATATCGCCCACGAGCGTCGTCGTTACCTGTTATTGCGTCCTCTAACGACCAAACTACATAATTCTAAAAATATTGTGTGCACCATTCGTACGACATCACCTCTTACGAACTCCACGATGGGTTGTACGGACACTTCATTGCACTTCTCAAACACAAAAATAACAAACACAAGTAATCTTTCAAACACAACGTGCACTTTTAACAAATATTATGAGATTTTTCCCGGATTTTAGGTCATATTGACAGCTCAAATCGGACACTTACAACACCCATAGGAATTGAACTTTTGCCACTATCTCACCTGATCGAGATCATTTTCGACCGTTTTATATGGATTACTTATGTGACATAAATCACTGAAGGCCATTTAAAATTAAAAATTATTTCTTGCCACGGTACATACGAGCTACGAGGGCTAAGCCATTTTTTCAATGACCTACATGTGTATATAAAATATATAGCTATATCTCGCTTTGGTGTTGCTGCTCGCAAGAATAGTAATATCACAAATATTTTACTTCTGTTTGGTTAAAAATACAATCATTACTCAACTTACTTTCAAATTATAGTTGATCATTGCTAAATTATAATTTTATAATCCCGATGCCCAATTTTAATTTTCAGTTTCCCGCGCGTCTGAAATATTTTCTTTCAAGCCGCGCGTACCTACTCTATCCACCTGGAAGTCAGTCATAGTGTTTCTCTTTTTTACTTATAAAATTAGAAAGAGAGAAACATAAATTGATAGCTGTCATTTATTTTTTTTAACAATTTTAGTCAGAGGACGAGAAAAATTTAGTCTGATGAGACTATCAAATATATTAATTATACATTTTATTTGCTCGCTGTAGTTAATTGATGAAAATTTATATTTTGAATTTTTAAATATAATATATATTTTAATAATATTATATATGTAGCACTGCCATCTAGGTAGAAGTAATAAAGACTGAATTTTTGTTTTATTCCGCTAGATGGCGGTCGGCGTACTTTTCAGCATATTATAACCAGATGGCGTTAGCGTTCGGTTAACCACTTGTTGGAATTAACCATATTTATCGAATGAGTTTTATAATGTGTATGAGTAAACTAAATGATTATAGTCTGTGTATAGGGAATTAGTTACATGGACAACCTGAGATGCCAAGAATTGAGGGAGACCCCAATCGCATCTTCCGTAAGTACACCTCCCCAACCAATACATAGGGCATAAGCCACAAAGACCATTTTCTCACGGCGAGTTATGAGGGTGACGTTGCATCTTCTTCAACAATGTATGCCACTTCTTAGGTCTGTATGTCGGCAATAAATCAGGTACATGATACGAATTTCAAACTTTTATTACGAACTACTCCCCCTTGACTTGATTGTAGCCACATAAGCAAGATGCCCACTTCATACGCCGTTATTACGTTCTCTTGGGAAAGAAAGGTCCTCCTACCAGTTGGACAGATGACCTGAAGAAGACAGCGGGAAACCGTAGGATTCTAAGGGACCAGGACCGGGTAGGCTAGCGTCGACTGGGGAACGCCTATGTCCAGTAGGAGATTACGAAGGATTGAAAAGAAGAAGAAATAAGTTACTTCACATATCTACATTATTTCTGTCTCGTTGAATACAGTAAAACATTTCCATTGCGTAAGTACTACTTCACTAAAACGATTCCTAATAACAAACAGACGTCATTAGCAATTATTTTAATCTCCATCGTCTATTCACCAGACAAATTGGATAATAAGCACAGCAGGTGGCGCCCCGGGGATGTCAGAAACAGGTGACGTTTGTCTGTCATGACGGCGGGTTGTTGGCGGGAAAATTTGACAGCTGCTTCGGTTAGGCGATCAGTTGCAGATTCTTTTGTGATGATTAATTCAATTGTTTAGTTATTGCGTTTGTTTTGTAACGTTTGTTTGTTTTGTGAGTTATACTTATGAGTGTTATAAGTTGTTGGTAATATTAAGGTAATCATATTATTGTTCGTCACAAGATGGCGTCAGTGGTATTCTGAAACACACTGTAAAAGTTTTTTTAATCTATAAATTTTAAATAGGTATCTACAAACCTTACAAAACGTCGAGTTAATTTAAGTGGAGCACGGCTACACGGCCCTTCTCCAGGCAGGATCTGTTTCAATTTAATTTTTGATGCGAACTATCAGCGCACCTTTGCAAAAATGGACTCGTATGCTGCGACCAAGTGAAACTCTGGCGTTAGGTTTTGCCGTCATAATGTCACGGAGACGCTAAAGTTCCACCTCGCTCACATGTGCCCAATTACTAGATACATCGGATATCAGGTATATTGGTAGCGCATTGGAATGAATTCGAATCTAGTTTTTTTTAGGAAGACGTGTGGAAATGCATCTGTAGGCCACCTAATTGTAACTGCGGCTGAAGCCAAGAGCACACATTACCAAAATATTATGAGATAGAAATCTTGTTGTGGTCGCGCTTTGGGCGTCTTTGAGATGCTAACATGGGCATCTCTTCAAATGCAAAACATGAGTAACATGCTGATTTGCGGTGGATTGTGAGGACGGCAGTAGGTACCTCCTCAACTCCTATAATCTGTTACTTGGGTAGGACTATCTATGGAGATGTAATCTACAGCTTTCTTTAAAATTACGAAATAAAGTGTATATATGTCTGTAGTCTATCTATTGCAGGGGTTCCCAACCTTTTCTTGATCAGGGACCACTTTTACGTTATTCTTGTTAGCAGGGACCTCTGTGAAGGGATAATTAAAATAAAGTGAAATAATCAAACCGAAACTTTAATTAAAAATTCAAAAGGTAGTTACATAAAAACAAATAATAATAATTATATTTGGATAAACTTCTGTTTTGTTGTTGTGTGACATAAACTTGTTTTAATGTGATTTCTGAGCTTGCATCTTCTTTACAAGTTCGGCTACCCTAGGACTAATATTGTGACTCAAAGCTACGCGCAAATTATCACTAACTTTTAAACGATTCCTCGCCTTGTTTTTAATTACCAGTAAAGCAAAAATCCTTGTTCACACAAATACAATCATTATAAAATCATTAGCGGACCATATTTTATACCAGCTTCTTTTGACCAGCTTCTGGGGACCCATGATCTATTGCCGTCGTTTACAATTAACGCTACTAGCTAGGTCTATAATATCTCTATACGTCTATCTGCATTGTATCGGCATTGAGCAGTACCTAACTGTATTCGGCAATCGCATTAATCGCATCATCGTTTACAGGCGCGCGCCGAGCCGCACCGCCCTTTGTGCGAGCGATTGTGTCAGCGCACACCTCGCTCACGTATGCGGTATGCCCAAATACTAGGTACCCTGTAAATATTGGCCATTGGAATGGATTTTAGCAATCCGTGTTTAGAAAAGTGATAAAACTTGGAATTTTATTGACATTATTCCATAATAAGTCACTTTGATAGACATAATAAATACAGAGGCTAGCGGTGATAACCGGGTTAAGATGTAGCTTTGCTGTATTTAAAGGAAACTATTTTGAAGAAACTTGTACTGTACTGTATAGAGCCTCCTTGAGTGTTCACCACAATGTCCAATGTCCATGTTACTTCCGAATAGGTTGTTACTAGCTTGGAAACATTGGCAGATCATTGGAATGAATTCGAGAAATCGGATCAGAAAAGCGAAAAGGCTTTCCGAGCCGAGGTTTTATAGAATGATAATTGCTATTCAGTTAATCTTAGAATTATAGTACCTTCCCAACGAATACTTAAAGAATAGACATGTAAGATTCCTTGTGGTGCCGAGTTTATGAAATGAGGTAGGCAGTGGCTTAGAATTCGACCTCGAATCGAGGGGTCCGGGTTCGAATCCCAGTGGCACGCACCAATGACTTTGTAAAAAAGTTATGTGCGCTTTATAAAATTAATTATCACCTGCTGTTACGGTGAAGGAAAACATCGCGAGGAAACCTGCATGCCTGAGAGTTCACAAAAAAATGTTCTCAAAGGTATGTGAAGTCCACCAACCCGCAGTAGGCCAGCGTGGTGGACTAAGGCCTACATCCCTCTCATTACGAGAAGGAGACCCGACCCTGTAGTGGGTCATTAATGGGTTACTGGCAGGTACGTATTGCAGAACAGTACTTTACTGACTTAAAGATTTAATTAAAACATGTTTTCTTTCATTTTAAGTATAGGTACATATAAGTATTTGTGTTTTTATTACGTAAGTATTATTTAATTTTAAATATTATGTTTTTATTGTTTATTTGTTATGTAATAGTACCTACATGAATAAATAACTGTCTACCTATATCTAATCGGAGGTGCTTTATTTTGTAATCGTTTTAATCACTACAATAATATAGTACATAGTTAAGTATGAAGCAATAGGTAACATGATATATCCAAGTGAGCGCACTTGCAAGTAGGTACAATTGTTCAAAGAACGTCCGACAAAGGGCTGTCCAGTTGGACGGATATTGTTTCTCGTGTACAAACACGGACAATGAATTAATTTAACTGTGGGATTGTATTCGGTTTGGATTCATGCCTTTGTAGCAGAACCTGGGCTCAGTTTAATAGTCAGTCTTCAGGACTAAGTACTACGCTCTCAAGTATGATTATATTAATACAGGCTCCGAAGTAAGTAAGGGCCTATGAAACTCTGACACGTCGATATTTGCGGTGATAGTCTAGTGGCTGCAGCCATTTGAGAGACCCGGGTTCAAATCGCAGGAGAACGCATAATTCTTAAAATTTAAGTAGAATCTACCTATGGGCGGGCGCTATAAAATTTTAATGAAAAAGTTGTAGGGAAACCTGCATAACTGAGAGTTTTTATAATATTCTTAAGGACTTGTGATGTCCAATGAGAGGAAACCCAACCCTACAATAGGTAACTTAATTAATTCTTAAGTGATTAGGTACTATAGTTAAGCAAACTTCACTAAGGTTTGAATAATTGATTACAATTTTGTTTAAAAAAAATTAAAATACCCGTCCGACGGATTAGCTACTAATCCGCATGATGACAATCGATTACATTCACAAACTTCGAATTTGCACCGACAAGGAGAAAACAAATTTCCGAACAAACACCAATACCTACTTAAACGATATCCTTAATACCATAGACAATAACCGAAATCCGCGCTCGTTGGGATGAAAAACAAAAGAAAATTCAAATAAAGAAATCAATCGCAATCGAATCAAGAATTCGTCTACCGCGAGTTGGAGCAGGACAGAGTTATACTAGAAGTTTAGTGTTGGAAAAGGAGGTGAATAGCGTTAATCCTATTGGCTTATACCGGGCGACGTTTGCCACGATTGGTCGCTGTGCTTTATTGAACTGTCACTGAAGACCGCGGTTTAGGGGTAGCGGTAATTCGAGGCCAAACGGGGGCGAAGGGGGTGGGTTGGGGAGAAAAGCCGTTTCACAGAACGGAGTTTGGCGATTGACTTGTGGGTAGTTTTTGGGGTTCCTCGGGGGATTGGAAAGGATTTTTCGTATTCAATTGAATTGTCTGCCTCTATCGTCTTTAGGTTGCTCACTGAATTTGTAAATAGATTTTGCAGGTTCGCCAACTAGAGTTGTTAGTAACTCTAGTGTTTTATTTTTTGTTTTTATGAAGTCTAGACGATAGTTTTATTTAAATTCTGCTATGATAGGTAGAGATTCGTAATAGTACTATACAATATTGTATATGTGGATATTCTTAAGTGTTTATTCGATTAGGATTGATTACCTTCAATCCAAAAGTTTAATCTGAAGGCCACGTTGGAGAAAAACCAACTGAATATTAGTATCTGAGTAGGTACTACTTACCAATCTACAGAAAAATCAGAAAGTCAGTCAGTCTGGTAAAACTTTTAGTCTTGAAATAATATACTGTATATCTATCATAAAATTCACTCACACAATTCGCAATTCATTGTGTTCCTAGCTTGTCCGAGGAAAGACTGGCAAGCAAGTATTAAAATTTGTATTTACACACTTAGGTACCTAAACTTTATATCACATGTTGATTGTTTGATAAGAAGGCACAGACACAACTGGAATTCTTTTTACAGACAATTTTCTTTAACAACAGATGTTAACCGATATTTTTTGTATTGTTTTATAGCTATGTACCTTAATAGCTCATTAGCACCACAATTAAGGAATTTAATCGTTAACACTAAAGCCCTTAACAATTAAGGAACAACAGAACGTTATTTATATTGCTTATCGTCGCAAAGCAATTGATATAGATAATCAAATTTCAAGAAATAATTTTTTGAAACTGTCCTTTGAATCAACGTTATGCGAGTACGTTGATTTGCAAGAGTCGATTAAAAAGTTTCACGACAAAGTTAGGATTTTGACCTCTGGGCAAGTTAAATTATCATTAAAAATGCTACAATAGGTTTCGTAGTCATGACTTTCTAATCTGTAGGCATACAACAACCCCTATTTATTATCTATGTCACTCGCGGATTGGTAGATGTAGAGAGGGAAAATCGTTGACTTTTCCTCTCTGATATTTTGGCGGCAAACGTCACGCCACGCCCTTAGTGACTGTACGCTCTTATTGGGCGAAAAGGAATATCATTCTGTAAATATTAATAACTACTTTTGTAGGTAACAAAAGGTACAATTGTTTACATATTTTTAGGATTTTTTACCTAGGTACATGTATTCTGTAAAATATTTGGCTACAAAGTAAGCACAAGGATATCTACAGATTAAAGTGTTTCTGTAACAAAGTCCTGCTTTTGTATTTAAAGATTTTTAATAAGTACGAGTCACTTAGGTGTTTTCTAAACCTACTTATCTATGTTTCATTACAAAAGAGTTGGAACGATCTACTTCAGTCCTAAACATGCACCTGCATGGTGCATAAGTACCTACCTGCGATGTTTTCGAAAGTTGGAAAAGTTTTGTAAATACTTGAATGCCCTTAATTTTTTTTAATGCAAGTCAATATTAAGCGGTCACTGCAGCTTATCTTAAACAACTTAAGAACTCAAACTTGACCGAAGTGCATTATCTATTGCACTTACTAATCCGTGGGATCATTGTAGTCAGGGAAACATCTCCTAAGCCAATATTGTCTAAAAATTAAAAATAACATAAGTAACAAATTTATAATAATAAAAATAAAAAATAAGTCCACCTCATCGGCCATAGCAGTATAAAACGTGGAAGTCTTACAAGTTTATTTTATCTTTTATTACCGTACATTTCTTCAACCGTAACTCGAATTGGAAACGGTCGTTCAATTTCGCGCGCAAAATCTACGACGTCATTATTCTAAATGGCAACGCTACAGCGGCGTAATGCCACAAATTAAAGCTTAAAACGGACGCTTAACAGCTGACCCAAAATCGAACTCGCCCCCGTTGGGGAGGAACCGGACAACGTGCAGACTTTCCGATCCGATATTCCGGATGATAGATCGGTAAAATGTCAGTAATGTTAGCTGCTTCGACTGAACAAATTAGCTTGCACTTTCAAAATTGTAAGACACGCGTACATAGATGGGACGTGTGTGGCGCGAGAGTTTAGGAACGTCTGTTCCGATCCGATTTCTAGAATCCTGTAGGAATGAATAGTGTACATACTTTCCGTAATAATCGTTCATACTGGTAATAATAAATAACTTGTTTTGTGACTGGAGTGACTTTTCAATCTGTAACATTTACGGAAGCGCACTGCACAAAGGCTTTCCGATTTCGATGAAAATCCGAAGGTTGACAATAACAGGATTAAAAAATGTTATATATATTTTTATTTAGCTTAATGCCTTCAAAACTTTTGTATATACTAAAACGGGTATTATTTGCCTTAACGTTAAAAAAAATGCGCAGGCAAATGCAGACGTGTCCATTGTCCAGTGTATCATATATGTGATACGGGACAGTAAGTAATACTATGGTATCCATTGTTTAAATAGTGTATAGCTATCTAGCTATCCATTATTTAACAAGTGTATCTATTTAAAGAACTATTCCGCCAAAATGTTAACAAACTTCTCATTAAATGAAAACTGCCCGGACAGTGCAGAGGGTCTCTAACCCTGACCCACAATCGAACTCACCCCCTGTTTGGGGGCCAGCGTCAGACGCGAAAAGCAACGGGGCGGGGCTTCGCCACGCCTTCGCAGGCTTCGCCCGAGCCGTCAAAAGTGTCCCGGCCGTGACGGCTAGTGCACCGCATTGGCGCCACGGAAAACGTCAAACGCGATTTGTTTTTAATTAAAAAAGTAAAAAGACAAAGGTAATTCAAATATAAGTTTGATTGGACTCGAAGGTTGACGTTAGTATATGCGATTGTTGTAATGTGCGAATGGATTGTAAAAATAAATTTTAACGTTATGAGAGTACTTTGTTTTTAAAGAAATATTGAATTTATTAATTTGTACAATACATTTTGTGGTTTTAGAAGATAAATAGAAATTGCAGTTTAAAAAAGTTAAAATATTTTGTTTTCGCTGAAAACGGTTAATAGACAATTTGGACAATATTATGAAAATATTTGTAGCATACAATATTTTTAAATTTATTAGCCAATAAATAGCGAAAGCCCAGCACACCTGTGAATATAAATAACTTCCAGTTGAGTTCAGGTGAATGAACTTTAGAAATACGGCGCTAAGAAATTACTGAAAAGAAATGTTTGTAAACTAAAAAAAACAAAAGTGAGTTAGTGGCGCAATCGTATTTAAAAATAAACACATTTAAAAATGGAAGTGGCTCAAACACCGTTACAGCTGACGCAAGAACATCAAGACGGAAGAATTGCCGGTAAGCCTTATTTTGTTTTATTTATATTTATATACATACTATTTAACTAATTTTCATGTAAATCCTTCGTTATTAGTGTCGATCTGACGGTGCAAATTACTAACCTTGTTGCAAACGGTAGGGAATTCTTATTAGTACAAAAAGGTGGTGCATATATATATATATATATATATATATGTAATAAAATAAATAAAACATTAGGGATTATATTTAAATAATACTTGTTTATATTAATGCCATCTTGTGTTGTTTACTAGTAGGTAGGTAGTCTTATTAATAGAATCCTTTTAGTACGAAAAAGGTCCACAATATGCTTCCTTTTATATAAAAAAAAAAAAAAAATAATGGAGTGTTGTCGTTTATTCAAAAATATTTAATAACCTCCTCCTTTTTAGAAGTCAATTAAAAAGAACAAAAGAATTCGCTTCCGGATACTATTATTACTTAAAGAAATGTTGCCAAGTCGTAGCTTACGTAGGTTCGTAGCGCTTTCGTAGCACACTTGGTGAAATCGTAAGTAAGAAAATGGTGTGCTGGAATCACTCTTATTTGGGCGAATGCGACTAGTAGATAAAGCCCTGTCTCATTTATCCTTTTAGTATAGGTGATAGTTTTGGGTCTAAAATTCATGAGGATTTTTTTAAATAAAACTCACGGTTTCCTATAATAATTATGTTACTTGGTTTCATATAGCAGGTGTCATATAAACACGCTATCCTCTTAATATCACTACGACTGTATATTAAAATACAAAACAATTTAAGAATACTTTCTTGTTTAACACTTTTACATTTATTTTTTAAGACTTCAGATTTTACTTCTATAACTTTTATTTTAGAGCGTAAATCTCATAACACACTAAAAATGATTCCGACTCCGTCGGTATCGATAAAAAGAAGTCACAGTAACAAAAACAAATTTCCCTTAGCGCTGAATTTTCGATACTTTTATCCACTTTTAACGGCGAAAGCGCATTAGTATTCAGCCGACGGCCGCCAGTAACTCGAGGTCTATTTGACTGATTTTCAGCCGCTCCATGATTTGCCACTTTACCCGGTCAGTGTGTGTTTTGAATACAAATCAGCCAATCGTAGGCGAGGATTTGAAATTTCATTTTCGTTCCGAATAATGCGTTCGCAATTTGAATATTTGACTGGGGTTCTTAATGTAAGTGGGTTTTCGTTAATCTGTTTATATTCGGACTGCGTAATGACATGATAGATTTATTTTTGGTTTGCAGGGTTTATTTAATTAGGAATTTCATTTTATTGTGAATGGCAATATTATCTCGTGTAGTTTTATGCTTTTAAAACATGCTTTTAACTTCTTGCGATCGAAATCAAAAGTACAATTCACGGTTATTATGTTTCATTAATATTATTAAACATTGAAAGAGTCTTAATTAAAAATAAAGAAATTTTTGTGATGATTTATCTAATGCTTTATTAATTTTTTAACTCTTCTAAAAATCTTTTACCTCTGTTGGTTATTACACTGTGCATTTTCGTCTGGTAAGCTGTGTATGTGTGCGTTTCGTTTCGGAACTGCTAAAACTCAGACTAAGGGTACAGTATATAAGACAATATTTATTTAAAAATCATACTCATTTTCATTAGTCAAGACGAGACAGAGTTAGCTGATACAAACCATTACTAGAGCTATACCCAAAAGCTAATTTATTACTTCACTTTTGTTGCAAATATGTAAGACAAAATATAATCTGTTTCGTCGATACGTTTTTGATCAAAACGTTGAAGACCATTAATAACTAGAACAAACCAGCATAAAAGGCAATATTTAAAAATCACAAACATTATAGAGGCGTCTCCAAGACGTTCAAAGGGCTTAGGAGGCCGGGTCCCCGCCGGAGAAATTAATCAGAGCGGCTCAAGGGCTTGCCGCGTCAAAAGAAAAGCAAATAAAACGGCAAGCGGCAAAGTTTTCCCCGTGCGGCGGACATGGAAAGATGTAGAGTCGATCTTGTAAGGAAATGTTGCGATGACTGTCAAATTTTTCAATAGCAACCTACTAAGCTGTGGTTTTTAAAAACTTATGGTGTTTGCTTGGTTTTTAAATCAGTTTGTGTTCTGTTAAAAATAGAAACATACAAATGTACAGTCCTATCGTGGTAGCAAAATGTCTACTGAAAAATACTAAATTCTTGTTTTATTTAATTTAGTTATAGAATACAGCATAATGGCCCTTCAAGCCAGATTTGATCCAGCGACCTATGGATATACAGTGCACAGTCTTGTTTTAATAATTTCATAATAATTCATTACCTAACAAAAAATTATATATGTATACATCGTTTTCATCATAAGAAGAAGATGTAATAATTCTTCTTTTTATTCTCTAACTAAAGACCTCCTTCTCTCCACGCACTAAAATTTTAATGTAAAAAAATATTTCACAATCTTTCCTATATCCGATTCGAATGCTTATCAAAATTAATGAATTAATTTCTGCAATACCGCAAACGCAGCATAAATTTTTAAACTGTGTAAGGCGACTCCACATCTCGCCAGACGGCAACTGATTTATTTCGATACCGGGATTCAGTCGGGCGCCGCGCACTGACTTCCCATTTGACAAACCGAACTTTTATGTGTCTCGTACAATTCCCTTTTATGTCTCTCTTGATGCCTCTTTTTATATAGCCCTATATCATCGAGGGCGGGGACGAAGGCTTTTGTGTGTTTGAGTAGCTGTTGTAGATAGATTTCTTTCGAGACACCTTCAAAGATACAATAATCGAATTAACGCTTCTGGACTCCCATTATGGATGTTTTGATTAAAAAATAAGTTTAGAAAATATGAGTTTTTCCATTAAACTTAACTAAAGACTTGGCTAGGCTACTGTTCTCTGCTTTGAAAAACAATGTTTCTTGTACCAGATAACTTCCTAGTTGACATTAAAAATTTATCATTATAAATCAATGTAGCAGTCTTGTATTTTTTGTTCACCTAGGTACCTATTCCTTTAAATTTAAATTTAGTGTAATGCCACGATTAGTCACCCTGTCAGATGTCCTGGTCCTAGGTCTGACTATTTAGTCTTAAGACTAACTGGTCAGTGACATAGCAAAAATGAATGGATAAATAAAAAAAACTACATTGTTCCTACTTACCTCATACATACATATATCTAAAATTGTTTATTAAAATAATTATTTAACAAACAGTGTTACACTGCTGTGCTTATGGCAACATTGTAAATGTAGGTAAATTAAAGCATGCCCAATAAAACACAGTTTATCGCACCCCCTCACTCTCGGCTCCCGGGGGAGCGATCGGTCAATATTGATTTTGTTTGCTACCTGCACGGTAGCTCCCCGGTTAACAGAGGCTTATCTTTTTTGATTTAAAGGAACTATTGTGTCAAATTGCTAGAATTTAACTATGTCGCCGATAATTTATGTGCCTTAATCCACGTGAAATATCATGTCGGCTTATGACTAGTTCTGCTCATAGATCCACCCATGTTGAAATCATTAAGAATAATGTGCTTATGGTAACCCTGAAGTAACTTGGTAAAAGTACACAATAAAACTCGGTTTAACTCGCCCCCGAACACACGGCTCTCGGGGGAGCGATCGGTCAATATCGATTTTGTTTGCTACCTGCAATCTCTGTATCTCTCTATAAAAGGAACTGTTACAGTTACGTTGTTGATACTGTCAGTGACACTGTATTGCAAGCAGTTGTTATACACGATGGTTGGAGTATATAATTAATAAAAAACTATGCCTAATTAACGTTTAGTAGGTATGTAGCTAACTAAACTAAAATGTAACTAGAGTAATTAAAGTAGATTTATGCGCTGAAAGCTATTTTCTATTTAAAATGTTTACATTTAAAAAAATCATATACAAGTCACATGTACTCATACAACACAATAAATGTTTTATGTAAAAGTTGAAATTAAAGTAAACAGCGGGTCCTCTCTAAAATGAGACTAAAAGTAAAATAGTAATATGGCAAATTTGCTACATTGTACTTAAGTGTCACCCAAGATTCAATTATTCCACTACAAGTTAACAATAATTGATGCACTGCAATCGCAGGGCGTAACTTTGTTCTGTTTATTTGTCTATAGAAATGTAGTGACGGGAGAATCCATAGATATACTTAGGAATAGAAGTGATTTTATATTATCAATGTCCACTTTCCATGGAATAGACGACAGTAAATGGTTCATTTCTTTAAAAGTTTGATCGTTACAACATATATTTTATAGTAATTGAGCTTTTATAGTAAATTAGCAAAGATTACTGCAGCCCATGGAAGCATCCAACCAAAATTGAGAAAAAAATCTACTAGAGGTTGCACGCGGGTGCTTTACTACTCTCACCTAACAGTGTCAAATGTACCTCGACACTTGATGCTTGCATCCATTCACAAACCTGCTGCATATCTGTATAACTTATATCAGTTAGACACAACTAAAATATCTCATAAAGAAAAATATTTATTTATGTAATTGTTTATTTATCTGTGGACCTATGATATGACTTTTAATAAGTCGGTATATTCAATGTTCATAAATTAATATCAAAATATTATTATGTTCTTTCTAGAACTTTCCTACTCCTAGAAGCCTAGGTAATTGAATAAAGGCATGTCACAGACATTCTCCGTCTGTCTGGAACGACATTTGCGAGATAACTATTCGAATCGAATGACTTCCATTGTTACTTATTATTACTGACTGCAAGAAAGACAACCCCGTGTCCTAATTGCCGTGTCGTACAAAAGTTGCACGTGCGACAACATCATTCGACACTTGACATTTTGTCGTTCAACATTTTGTCGCATGCCAGTGCGTATTTCAATTTGGACAGCTCAGTAAATTAATGTCTACATGTATGTATAACTGCCATGGACGTATTGATTAGTATAATACGTCCATGGTAGCTGCTAAGTCTTAAGCCTGGCACACACGGTACGAGAAATCGTTACGATCGCACTGTACCGTTTAAACGGCACCGATATAATCGAAACGTGTGTGTGATAAAACCTGTACTTACAGTTTTTACGATTTTTCAACGTGTATGGTCTGTAGGGACGTACGACTTATCTGTACAATTCGACTGCACAGTTTTATCGTACAGATGAAACTGAACATGTGTTGTAGGCTTTATAAACACGTAGACACGTGTCAAATGTCTACGGAACTCGTGCGGGGCTCATAAGTTCTTATTTCAACATCGGGGGGCACCCAGTGCCCCCGCCAAGTCGAGTAATTTAATTTTAAGTAACCTAAATAGTCTAACGTTACATAGACTATATATAGAAATGTAATTTTTGGTATAAATTTCACTGTTTTCGTAGAACAATGTTAGGCGAACACGCAAAAAAGAATATTTTTGTAAGTCATTTCAATATGAAATATTAGCATCCATAAAGTACATTTACTTTCGTAGATGTTTCTTTCAATCATATCAAAGTAACGACTAAAATCTCGCTCACCAATTACTTAATTGATTCATCATAATAAACGATCGTAAACCAAAAAAACCTTAATTCTACATACTAAAGTTGAAATTCGCGTGGCATTCTATAATTTAAGGGCATTACCAACCCCTAGTTATATGGTATGAAAGGGTGCGACGTTCAATTGTTATTTTATTAGCTCTATTGGGATTAAATATTTATAGCAACTACTAATAAAGGAAAGCACCTTCAAAAAATGTTTTCAGAAAACTTGTCCGAGAGCACTATCTGGAGTCACGCTAAAGTTTATTATTTACCCTCACCTATCCATAATATTGTGTGTATTTTATGTATTTATTTTTTGTATATTCATATTTATATTTAATATGTAGGTATATATATTTATTTATTTATTTTATTAGAATTGTATTTTATTTATTATATTGTTTGTATTAAATTTTTATATATCTATTTGTTTTATTTTATTTTTATATTCCCCTTTTTTGTTATTTTACTTTTTTTTCTCTCTTTTTTTTCCAACCTGTACGCCTACCTAAGTTTCTCGCTATTCACAGGGGTTGGCTGGTAGAGAATGCCACTAGGCATTAAGTCCGCCCATTGTTATAAAACAATAAAGCGTAAATAAATAAATAAATAAATAAATAAATAAATAAATAAATAAATAAATAAATAAATAAATAAATAAATAAATAAATAAATAAATAAATAAATAAATAAATAAATAAATAAATAAATAAATAAATAAATAAATAAATAAATAAATAAATAAATAAATAAATAAATAAATAAATAAATAAATAAATAAATAAATAAATAAATAAATAAATAAATAAATAAATAAATAAATAAATAAATAAATAAATAAATAAATAAATAAATAAATAAATAAATAAATAAATAAATAAATAAATAAATAAATAAATAAATAAATAAATAAATAAATAAATAAATAAATAAATAAATAAATAAATAAATAAATAAATAAATAAATAAATAAATAAATAAATAAATAAATAAATAAATAAATAAATAAATAAATAAATAAATAAATAAATAAATAAATAAATAAATAAATAAATAAATAAATAAATAAAAATAAATAAATAAATAAATAAATAAATAAATAAATAAATAAATAAATAAATAAATAAATAAATAAATAAATAAATAAATAAATAAATAAATAAATAAATAAATAAATAAATAAATAAATAAATAAATAAATAAATAAATAAATAAATAAATAAATAAATAAATAAATAAATAAATAAATAAATAAATAAATAAATAAATAAATAAATAAATAAATAAATAAATAAATAAATAAATAAATAAATAAATAAATAAATAAATAAATAAATAAATAAATAAATAAATAAATAAATAAATAAATAAATAAATAAATAAATAAATAAATAAATAAATAAATAAATAAATAAATAAATAAATAAATAAATAAATAAATAAATAAATAAATAAATAAATAAATAAATAAATAAATAAATAAATAAATAAATAAATAAATAAATAAATAAATAAATAAATAAATAAATAAATAAATAAATAAATAATAGATTGTGCTCGCTTTCACTTAATTTCGTTTCGATATTTTAGGTTCTATAATTTACGTTAAGCACTGATTTAAAGGGCGCTGTGACTTTTTTCCCGCCCGCTTTTTTCTCTTGGTCTACACTAGCCACAGCGGCGCCCAAACCTTAAACCGAAGAGCACATAATGTCCTGGGTTCGATTCCCAGCAGAGCAGAGATTTGATAGATAAAATTTTATTTCTATTTCTGATCTGTGTGTTGTGTTCTTATGTGTGTGTCCATGGCACCCACGATACAGGGAATCCTAGTGTATGGCTATGAGTCAAGCAGCGTTCGTTGAAGAGACACCCTAAGGAAGGAATTATATGCTATTATTGTATGCCCGCATAGGATAGACTGTTCTTAACTTATTATAAGTTTTGTAACATCTTTCTCATGTAACAGTCAACAATAAACGCATTCTTTTCTTTTCTTTTCTTTTCTTGGAATTAATTTCTTATGTTTCTGGCAGACGACAGCACCTCACCACTACGCTGGTCACCACCATCCTCGGCGGCTCTGGTTGCTGCAGCACTAGCGCCACCAGCCCTCAGACCCTGGTTGCCGGATCCGCCGTCGAAGAAGACCAACCACTTGGGTAAGACAGGTTGGCATCAACCCTGTGGTTTTGTACCCATTTTTATTTTATTGTGTATTACTATATGAGGTTTCATGCTAAGTGGTCACTGACGCCCATGTACCTCACATGCAATCTCACACGTTACATTCATTAAGCACGTTAACTATGCAAATACTTTGACGATATAGTCCGAGAGCTGGCACCAAATTTTGGATAGGCATTTGAGGCAAGCTGAAAACTTGTCACATACCTCTCCTATTATACCCCAACACGGAACTGCAGACGCTGGCGTTAATAGTGTTTCTCAGTGAATCCCCCTACTTGTTTCAAATCGAATGTCAAACAGACTACAAATTAAGATAAAGCAGGAAGTTTTTATTAATGTCGTAGTTAAAACTACTGTTTAGCATTAGGCTGTGTTCAGTTTCAACGCGTTTTTCTAATTCAACTCGTGCGTATACGCACGAACAATCCCGGCCTTAGAAGTAGACCCGAAGAAGTAGACTTCAGACTGCCTGTGACTGAGTCCGGTACTTCAGCCTTTCTTGGCAGCTTTCTTGGCAATTACTTACCAGAGTATGACAACCTTCTTTCGCAGGCTAGTTTGCTTTGCACGTCAGTAAAGGAGCTTCCTTCCCAGGTTTGGTCTGCGTGGTATGTGGCGACACCAGCTCGGGGAAGCACTACGGTATCCTCGCTTGCAACGGCTGCAGTGGTTTCTTCAAGCGCTCCGTCAGAAGAAAACTTATTTACAGGTACGGTTATTTACGTAAACTTAATAAGTTGTAAGGTAGCGGTGATAGCCCAGTGGCTTAGAATTCGACCTCGAATCGAGGGGTCCGGGTCCAAATCCCAGTGACCAATGACTGTGTAAAAAAAGTTATGTGCGCTTTATAAAAATTAAATATCACCTGCTGTTACGGTGAAGGAAAACATCGCGAGGAAACCTGCATGCCTGAGAGTTCAGAAAAAAAAAGATCTCAAAGGCATGTGAAGTCCACCAACCCGCAGTAGTGGTGCGTGGTGGACGGCGGCCTACATCCTTCTCATTGAGAGAGGAGACCCGACCCTGTAGTGGGTCATTAATGGGTTACTGACAATAAGTTGTAACAATAAGGAAAGGAATAACAGTAATAACAATAAGGAAAGAAACAAATACGGGAATTGAAAACCATATCTGTGACAGATAGTTCGTGTGATTCTTCGTCTTTAGAGAGCTTATAGGTTTGCACGTCTATGTATACATTTTCGTCATGTTATAATCATCCTAAAAGATAGCCACAGTCTTGTATCCTTGACCGCTGTGACAACACAAGCTGAAGAAATAAAAAAAGCCACGGGCTGCACTCCGGGAGTGCTGGCAGAAGTAAAAACTTATGAGATCTGTTTTCTTGGTGAATTGGACGACAGTTCAATTAAAACACTATTCAATAACCGTTACTTAACTATAAATTGTTTTTAGTAAAGTCAAGAATGAATTTACACGTTAAGTATGAAAGTTCAGATGGCGGGGAAATTAGCTGCCGTAATAATAAAGCGGCCACGCCATTTCTCAATTATAAACCCAGTGACGTATGAACTCTATCAAAACCAAAGTTTTATAATTTTTCTAAGTGAATGTTTAACAGTTTCCATAGTTACCATCTTACGTAGTTACCATCTTATCTTACCTTACGATCAGGGATCTGTCGCGAGTTTAACAATTTTTACCCATACCAAAAAGTGCTAAGCGCCGCTAAGGAAGTTTTCACTACAAAATGCATGTATGTATATAAAAATAGGGATGGTTTTATGTAATAAACATTTAACCATTTAGAAAGCAACTTTTGCACACGCGTTCGACTGGCATTGGCCCTATCCTATGGTTGCGATAGCTTTTTTATACAAATATTACAGCAGCGACAGTATTTTTGTGAATACCTAAAATCATGACTCATGTAACTGAAAACAATGACACAGATAAGACTGCTAATGATTCATGAAATACTAAGAAAAAAATTGATTTGGTGCCTACCTCCTTTTATGGTAAGCTATCTTAGTGCGTTTGGTATCACTCAGGAGTTTAAAAAAAATCCTTCTATTAAATGAGAAATATCGGCATGTATTGGTAAGTTTTGATGAGGGTAAGTTCTGTTCAGAGAAAGAACTGAGAGGCATCTACAGAAACTTTACTTCGAGTAACAGACATCAAATAGTCATTTTTTAAATTAAGATACATGCAATAAATGTAGGAAAACCTGAAAACTTCGATTTTCTAAAATCAAAACAAATTAAGTACCTATTTCCCTTTCCCATTTGTATGAAAACTTTTTGTAGCGAGGATAAAACATTTTGTTTTTGATAATTAATAATACGTACCTACAATATAGTTTTACTGTTAATTTATTACTTATTTACATAAAAATTAAACGTAGTGAAGCAACATCGTCAATTACAACAGCGAGTTGACATAATTTCACACCGAACAAACATTGAAGACCCGAATTTTGAAATACTCGATGCTTTAATGTGTTCGTTAAAGCTAATTTTCAATGACAGCTGTTTAAATATAGAACTGCAATTTAACGGTCCAGTTTGAAAAATAGCGCGGTTTCATTCGTTATCTACTTTTAAGTGTATTGTACCTTATAAAATTGTATATTTTTAGTCGTCGATGCAAAAGTGCGTTTTATTGTGTATGTGTGTCTTTAGCTCTATGAATCGTATTTCCCAAATGAATAATTAATTTTTTATAAGAATTTTTTCTTTCAGAAAATTAATGTGGTTGAGATGGTTCGATAGTATAATTTATAAAGATTTACCTACCAAGAGCGAGGAAAGCTTTTAGATATGAGAATATTTTTTTTCGTAAATATATTATTTACAAAAAAAATTATGGACTGCATTTTTATTCATTGTAAATTTAATAGGAGCATTTACTCTTAAGCATTTGTTTTTAGACTTTTGTCATATTCAGCACAAATATTTACAATGTTTGTTTATTTTCGACTTTAATTAAGCGATATACGAGTACTTTATGTTGAAGAATTTGCTTACTTGTAGATTAGCGAAAACAATATAACTGACGCACCGAACTTTAAAAACAATTAGTAACACACAAACTTAGCTATTTGGATACCTATACAGAACACAATATCCAATTTATTTATGACTCAGTAAGTCAGTGGCCCAATTTGAACAATTGAATTGTGACGGTTTTCGCCAAATATTACAGTTTTTGGCTGTTGGTTCAAGTGTGGTGCATCCGTGTTACTAGCTGTTTGTACGACTCATACTGGTGCTCATATGAACACACCTGTGACCCGAATGTTTGATTTGGATTTCTCTTTTGGTGGTAGTGGAGTCACGAAATTTATAGATCGTTGGTATACGATAAATATCTCCAGCGTAATTTTAAATATCTAGAAATAAATACCTAAATCAAATGAAATAATTATAATTATACTGTAATCCGTTGCGATGTTAAGACTAGCGAAAGCTGGCAAAAATCATTTAAGTCGACCAAGATTAACATTTTAAAACCTATCATTTCATAAAAGTTCACTTCGTTAACAAAATAACTTCTTTTAATAATTACATAGCGGTGATAGCCCAGTGGCATAGAATTCGACTTCGAATCGAGGGGTCCGGGTTCAAATCCCAGTTCGACCCACTACAGTGTCGGGTCTCCCCTCACGATGAGAGAGTTGTAGGCTTTTGTCCACCACGCAGGCCTACTGCGGGTTGGTGGACTATATACGAATATACGCATTTAATTGGGAAACTGTAAAGCAAAACTACGCAATAAAATAATAAATCTTATAAGTTAGATACATTTAACATCAGGCAATCAACAGATGCAAACAATTTCTCATCTCTGCATTACAAAAGAACATGACATCGCGAACTTTAACAAACAAACACAAATCCGATATTAATATGTCATCCGCTAGCCCCAACGAAGCAACACAAGTGAATCCAAGCAATCCCTATCCAAAGCTGGTAAAAAAATTATTATAAGTCGCATCTGTAGCGAGATTCGACCAAAAATGACAATAGGGGAGCCGATGGCACTTGAACCACGTTTGAGCCCATTTTGAGCCCACTTAATCCACGGTGAGCATATTTCTAATTCTTCTTGCATCTGCGGCCTCTGACTGAGGTTATGGTAGGAGGGAATAGCGATTGATGTAGCGGAGTTTTTAAAGCGGTTAGGACGTGCGCTCATGCTAAGCTTTGTGTTATTTAGTGGGTGTAATAATATCCTCGTACACTTTCAGTTGTAAAAAAAAACAAAGGGAAATGTTTTGCTAGGTTTAATACTAAAATGAATTGAAAATAAATGGAATAATGGCCATACAGCGATACAAGTGCCGCCATATTTTGTTTGTTTGCATTTTGTTCAACTTCGGGAATGGTAAAAGTTTCATCAAAATCGGTCTAGTAGTTGCCGTGATATGGACTTAAAACTAAAAATTATGAAAAAAAAATTTTTTTTGAAAAAATTAAACCGACATTAAGAAAGTATGAAATAAAATTTGTTACATACTTTAGACCTACTATTTTTTGAGGTTGGTGTCTTTACTATCAAGTATTTTGCTTCTATTGTTAAATTTTTGCTTTCCTTCTAGTCTCAGTTCCGCCGTCGCTCCGCTTGTAAACACGCACAAGCCCTTACATTTCCCGACAGTAGGGCATTTGAATGCAATTCAAATTTAATTTACGTTTTATGCCAAGTGCTTTTTCGGATGGTGTTCACTGTTTAGCTTTTTATTTTATTTCGTGTAATTATTTTAATTCTAATATAAACGCAAGGCAAAGAAGATGGAAAGAGGGCGAAATGTAATTTGCTCACATATTTAAAAATGTAGATTTTAAAACGTTTGCGGAAAGATTACCAAGTTCGGATATAATCACGAAAAAGTAAAACTTTTTAATGATAAAAAATAATAATGGTTGTATAAAGCAAAGAAGATGTTGATGCCCTCCTAATGGAATTTTACAGTATAAAAACTGATAGTGGTTTTATACCTAAAAAAAAAATCAAAGTACCGTAATTACCTACATGAAAGTCATGATAGAAATTATAAATTATAAATCTTTTCTCTACTCTTGAATAGAACACAAGAAAAATAAAAAATAAGGATTTTTTCATTGTACATTTTTGAACACCATATTAATGAAAAATGAGTTTAAAATTTGTGATAAGTATAGATCATTTACAGAGTGAAATATTGTTTTGCAATCATAGTATTAGATTCAAGTTACAATGATCAACCATACCATCTAAAACGCTTCAACATTAAGGGTAGATCCAACAGATAATATTAAAAACAGTTTAACATTTGGTCCTCTCAACCCCCGTTACAATTAATTCGCCACCCTTAATGTTATTAATATCGTGGGCCACCCCATGATAGATGGTCAAGTGTGACATGTGGTTCTTTATTCACAAATTGATTTGCGAAAATCTCTTTTGGTATCTTTTGCTCTACAGATTTTATTGAATAGATTTTTTGTTGCCCTTATTTCATTCAGGTTAAGTCTTCCGATCTAATTACGATGATGCCTTTTTGATGAATTTCTTCTTTCGTTATTTTTCCGAAATGGTTTTCGTTTAAATCTAACCGGTTTAAAAATAAATTTTCCAAATTCAAAAAAAAATTTTTTGGCTGCTTTCTTACTACCTTAAATAGTCACTATTTCAACATCGGGTTCGGGGCTCCATTCTTTGACCGCAAGTCTTCGGTATTATTGCTCCATTCCCTTCCAATACGAGTTGCAACAAATGTCAACCTAACCTAAGCCTATTATATGACGGATTACGCGTAATGAAATATCTTTAATCTTTATTAGTTTCTGTGCCAGCAGATTCTTGTTGGCATTCACTTTGATTGAGTAGTTTTTCCTCTTCAGAAGGGATTTGTCCGCTTTGATTGCTTTCTAGTAATACGTGTAGTAATTTCTTTCTGATATTTGAGTAAAAATATTGGTTCTACTCATGACTTCTGTATGAGCGTGACTTAAATGATTTCAAATGTTCTCAGAGGCATGTGAAGTCCACCAACCTGCACTAGGACAGCGTGGTGGACTAAAGCCTACTTCCCTCTCATTGTGAGAGCAGACCTGTAGTGGGTCATGAATGGGTTAGGTACTGACAAATTATGCCAAATAATATATTCTGTGGTTTGTAGTGAACAAAATTGCGTAGTGGTTGTTTTTAGCTGAAAATATATGTGTTACTTCTTATCTTGATACATAACGGTAAAGAAGTATTATCATTTAGGTACTACTAACGTTAGCAGTAAAGTTACTCGTAAGTTTTCCGCAAACCAGTTAGGTATTGTTCTTTGCAAACAAAACTCAACATTAAGAGAGTGGGCTTTCATAATGTTTATTTTTCACAGATGCCAAGCCGGAACTGGAAGGTGCGTGGTGGACAAGGCCCATAGAAACCAGTGCCAAGCTTGCCGACTGAAGAAATGTCTCGCTATGGGCATGAATAAGGATGGTAAGTTTATTTTTTTAGATTATTTCTTGTAAAACAGGTAGAAAACCTATAAAATGTATGCACAAAAATAGAATAGAATAGAACGGAATAGAATACTGCAAAACAAATGCAGACATAAATGCACAAACAGAAGTTTATACAAGATACATCAAAAATAAAAAATGATAAATTAAAAGAAAGATAAAAAAACAATTACATAAAAGAAAACAAACAAGAGTCACAATCTTAACATGCACATTTTAGAGTTATTATTAAGTTTGTGTGCAATGGAACTCTACAAATAAATGCTTTGTAAGTAGAGAAAAGGGAATTTATAAGTTATTGCGCAATGTGGACATTATAAATAGTTATAATAGCATTTGAGTAGAGCAACAAAATATCAACTAAATTCTTGATAAAACCTTTTGGACCAAAATAGCTAAGAAATTCGTCCAATATACCGTTTAGTAAAACTGGATAAAATCATAAAGCACTAACAAAATAACATCCTTTCGATAAAACGTGCCTTCCTATTGAAAAAACGCAATAAAATAAATGAATGTAATCACAACAATTCCGTTCCCACGTTGAACATGTCATAACCTATCAAAACACGTCGCTCGAGCAAAGCAATATGACATGTCACGCGCAGCTACGAGTCAATTAGCCGGACGCTATTGGGATAGACACCCTCTTTGTGAGACAATAGCTTACGTAGGCGGGTATGGATAGAATTTCGTGCTTTTGTATGTATTGTTATATTGTGTGGACGGAATTAGATGGATGAAGATTTATAGTTGGTAGATCAAAATGAGTCTAAATTACAGGTGCCTAAAATAGTCTTAACAACAATTCAGTTCGCAGGTTGAACATGTCAAAACCTATCAAAACACGTCGCTCGAACTCCAATATGACATGTCACGGGCAGCGACGTGTCAATTAGCCGGTCGCTATTGGGATAGACACCCTCTCTGTGATACTGAGGATGTACATAGTGATAAGAGATGTGTCTGAAGCCTAGGTATACTGGATAAACCTACATAATTCCTAGCATTTGGACGTAACTAGAAGTATGGCGAAGACAAAAATCAATGATTCACCCGAAGGATCAAATGAGGGACTTAGAGCAATATGGGCAATATATGCGATCGAAATAAAACAAACTGTCTAAAATTTCCAAAAGAAAAGTGTAAAAAATTCAAAATCGATATCGGGCGAGGAAAGTGCTAGGTTTAAAACGAGAAAAATTACGACATACAAAGTTACATGAAGTGGCATGGAACTAACAAGAGGTAGTAAAGCTTTCGGTGTTAAACTTGAAACCACTTTTTTTGAAACCTAGAAAGGTACAAAAAATGTTACATACAATGAACGAAGTTACATTAACGGGGATGATATCAGCAAGGGGTAGTAAACCTTTCAGTGTTAAACGTAGCCACTTTTTTGAAAACTAGAAAGTTATAAAAATTTTAATATAGAGAAAATCAGTAACATTTCAACTCATACAACGAACGAAGTTATATTAATAGGGATGATACCAGCAAGGGGTAGTAAACCTTTCAGCGATACACGTGTCGCCACGTGCCAACAACCGCTGCGTATACAAATTACGGCTTACGGGTCCATAGTGCCTTTAAAGTTTGTTCCTATTTAATTTTTCGAGTTAAGTCGTGCATACATTTGTTGGCTTAGTCCAATAAGTTCCGCCGGATTGATCGTGGTGTAAAAATTTAAATGACGAGCCACGTTTTCTTTAAAAGCTCTGTTTGGTTTTACGGCTCTGTGACCATCAAATAAAGTCAAATTCAGTGACGTTAACATCATAACACGAGGTTTTTTGTCTTATGATATACATAATAATATCGTTAATGTGAGGTCGTGGGAATATTAGTGGATACTGCAATATTAAGGAAGATTTATTTTGATTACTCTATCCATATGGCAAGGAGTGGTAAAGATGTCAAAATCAAACTCAAACTCAATCCACGCTGGCCATTCGTGTGTTGGTAGATTTCACATTGAACATGTTTTCTCACAATGTTTTAATTCACCTTTGCATCAAGTGACATTTAATTATTTTTAACATACATAATAACAATTGTTGTAAAAATTTCGTAGATAAAAATATATTTTCTTTTGTTTCGTTTTCTTGCCAAATTGTTTCGTGGTATTTAACTGTATCAACATAATAATTGGTTACAGAAATATCAATGCATTAAAGAATAACCTTTACTTGCATATTATTCTTCTTCTTCTTTCACAGAAATACTGTATTCGATTGTTTCCTTCTGATTACACCCGGTTATAGACAACTTGTATCTAATAAAATTTATACCATCACAACCGGTATTGGTTTCAAGTAGCGCTATCAAATTATCCTTTGCCAAGTTGCCTGCCCGATAATCGTCTTTAGCGCCGACATTTTGGCACGCACCCTCTGCACTCTTTGTACCTTATTAAGTTCGGGCATTATCCAACCCTTCATGGGGCTCAGTTCATTGTTGCTTATGGTGCTCGTCTCCATTGTCCTCTACAATGACCGCTGTCACTTCATCTGTTACACTAATAACTCTAAATACGATGGCTTTGGGATCGCCGTCTTATTTGAAAATTGTTAGTGTATGATTCCTTTACATTTTATAACGTGTACTTAAAGTACATTTTGTGGAAAACATTGCGATTACTTATGTACGATATATATAGCATTATTGTTAATAAAACAATATATATATTATCCATCAGGTTCTTATATTTCCCGATTGAAAACATAGTCTTGAAATTCATCTCGCTCTTAAGCTGGCTTAAGTGAGTTTCCAAAATTTTACTTGTCAATATACTGAGAGCATTGTTCAGTCACTGTACCTACTATTTTATACCCTAAATTCCCTTATAATACTGTGAATCAGTAATTAATAAACAATGTTAAAACGTGCTCATTACAATTCCAAAATTTCCCACACCGAGTCACCGCAATTATTTATCGCGAACCCATAATGCCCTTAAGCTGAATCTAATCAGCCTTCGGGCGAGGCCACGCCTTCGTTATAATGAATGCCACATTCCCACAAATACAGATAATTAAGCAAAAACTACAAAGCTATGCCCACGAGCGTTCACACTTTACATTCAAATGAGCACCCCTCGGTGCGGGCGGGACGTTTAACCGCGCTTGTATTAATTTGGAAATCTGTTTCATGAACTCCTCTGTGTCTCCTGTTTCGTTATTATTAATGACATTCAGAAATGTTATCCTGAGTGTAAAGACGGGGACGTGACATTGTGTTTACTTTTATAACAGGTGAAGGAGTGACATACTATGTAGGTATGTTTACTTTTATAACAGGTGAAAGAACATACTTATGTAATTTCGCCAGGGAAGGGAATTTTTGTCATTTACATATTATTATGTCATATATACCGCCAGTGGAAGCACGTCATCATTTTACAGATTGAGATAGTTCATCGATTTTTAAAATTTAATCAGACAATGAAACAATACATAATATTATACGAATGCATAACCTGATAATAATTTCATCAAATAATAATCATGGATTAACGTTCATCAACTGAAGCTTAAATCGGATCAAAACAGGAAAAAGCTAACTTCGTTTTCAACGCAAATAAATGCAAATCAGCATAACACGGCAAAGTGATTTCATTAAAACAACTTCGAAACAGTAAACAAACAAGGATCCCGGTCAATCAAACTCCCAAACTCCCGATTTCCATTTACGCGATTACCATAACGTACGTGTGCTTGAACAATGGAATGTTGATCCAATTTAACACGAAAAGAAACTGACAAAAAGATGTTTGAAAGTAATGAGGACACAGAACCGTACCCTGCGGCACTCCCGACAGGATTCCGCCTTTATTGCTTTAAGCTTTGCATTATTTTGCTCCCGGCTGTCTCCCGTGAAAAGGAAAGCTTAATTCGGTTACACTTTGAGATGTCGACGCGACAATCTCATTATTCCCGGGTGTTGGGATGCTGCTTCACCTTGTCAAAAGCCTTAGCTTCGTACATACGGCCGCGCGGTAATTAAAGCTTCCCTCGTAATTGTTAAGTTGCGTTGCTAATTTGTATTGTAGCTTTGTCTTTGAGAGCAATAAATTTTTCTTTTAATTGTCACTCCATTTGAGTTATATTAATTATGTTATGAATCTTTTTAGTTAGTAATGTTTTATTTACATTCCAACATTTTGAAATTCCATTGCAGTTTTTTTAATGTCTTTTCTAGATTCTTTACTCGTAACCGAATAACAAAACATGTAACGAGCAGGTTCTTGATGATTTTTTTTGTAGAAACGACAGAGAATTAAAGATTCATTTGTAAAATTAAATGCTAATGGGGTGATTTCAAGATTTAATCCTCGACTGTACCTTCTGCAGATCGCTTTAAGCTCAGACTCATGAAGTACAGTCGTTTCGAGAGTGTTTAGATAACAACAAAATATTTTTCATCGCTCAAAGAAAAGTTTTTTTAACGTTAGCTTTTACAAGTATGAAGTGAAGTTTTCTTTCGTGTTACCGTCTACTTTTGTTTTAGTATGTTTGTAAACAAAATTATATGTCTGCAATTCAGTTCGTAAGATATTATGATGTTTTTTGAATTAAGTAAAATTCAATTACAATTAACAATAATTTCTTTGAGAGCTTGTTTGAAGAAAGAAATAATAATATTTAATTTTGACTTTAGTTTCGTTGTTATAGAAATTGTTTTAAACTATTTTCAAATCTCTTAGCAAATAACATCTAACTTCATTTATTTAACAAATCGCTTAATCGACGGGTTGTATCTTAGCAAATTTATCTGCGACTGTACTCGAAATCCAACGTCGTACCCTAACACTTAACTGTTTATACCGGAGTTAAAGCTATAGACACTGATTAATGCGATTTTAATCCTTGCACACAACCCCTAAATCCTGCCCTGTATTAATGTCCCACCGACCCCAAAAGGTCACATCTCCCGACATCGCCATTCAAATGTAAGCCGTATCTCATTTAAATTGCGTTCAAAATCCAATTACCGATACACCATTATCAATCGAACTGAGATCCGTCAGAAAGGATTTCTAACTTTTAAGGCGAACGAGTATGAGTTCAAACTCAAAAGGCTTAGGGTCGTGTTTTCAACTGTCAGAATTATAAATTTCCTAAAGCTGCACTCAGCTGAGTTTGAACTTTAAGTAGTCGACAATAAAGTCGAATTTGGATCTCAACGTTCGCTGGGATCAATAACCACTGAACCCGAATCAGCTCGGCAGAAGCCACGAGCGAGAGGCAAGATTGAGTTTTGGTACGATAGAGCGAGAGAGAATGACGTTTGTGAGTTTTGCTTTAAATAAATGGTTTAAGGGATGCCAGCAGATGAGACCCGCACCTGATCTACTTGATTTTATTTTTCAATTATGGCGGAGTGTTCCTATTGAAAGGGTAATTTTATTTTTGGCGCGCTCGTCTTTGAACGAAATTCTTTTCTGATAGCGATTCAAAATAGGATTTCCTTTTATTGAATTAGGTTAACCTGAACCACTTCCGCGAATACCTCCGCCTTTTTCTATTGCTTCCTGCTGAAAATATAAAATCAAAAGTTCATAATCCAATCCTCCATTGATAAGTAAACCTCAGTAGGTATATTAATATACGAATAGATAAATGATTTTTTATGCCACAGTGCAATGCAGTTTTCTCTACTACAAGGGAAGAACGCTATTTATCAATCGTTATAACCACAATTACAAGTTAGTTAGATCGAAATATTCCTTTGGTACATCTTCCGATTCCAATTCCAGCCATTCGTTACAACTGAATCATTTAACTAACGCAAGGTAAGGTAGAAAAGGCAAAATCAATTTCCGTTGAAAATTGAAAAACGAACGACAAAAATCGAAGCACACACGATTGGCGCTAAAAAAGACAGACGTCACGACGCAGCAGACAACTATCAACTATCTCGCTCACACTTACGCAACTATTCTAACATCTACCTCTCTTGCTCGTGACACCGGAAGTGAGACTTCAAAGATGGCTGCGGCCGGAAGTGGGAGGGGCCATTTGAATTATAGCTACGAGGATAGTCTGGGTTAACGGTGACCGTAGTAGCTAACTGTTAAGGGTAAAGCTTTTTCTCTAAGGGGAATAATATTTGGAATTCTACGTTGCACACTAAAATCTTACACGTATATGAATAATGAAATATGAGTCATGAGGATATATTTTCATTATTTTTTGAAGATAAGCATCAAATGTATACATACTTAGTTTATAATATAGATTGTTTTTAACACACCCCGTTTTATGTAAATCCTAGCGTAGAAAGCGGTAGGTATTGAGTAAAAAAACCACTTATAATTTCGATAAGAGAACAAGAGTCTAGTCTTATTTGAATTTATTCTTTTTTCTTTCAACAACAGACTGTCCTCCGACATATTCCTTTAAAAACCTTAGTTTTGACGATGGATATTAAGATTTCTTATAACCAATTCCTAAACACAATGATTTTCTAATATGTGGGTATGTAGTCTTTAAATGTAACCCCCTGAATTCCTCCCTACTCCTTTTTACATGGAATAATAAAAGCAAAGCAATCCTCAGTCAATTATTATAACGCTTCAGGACCGTAGTAGCATTATAGGTAGAGATGGGCAATAAAATAAATTGAAGTGGCATCGAAGACGAAAAACACGACCATAAAACTTTTTATGACCACCATTTGAATAAAGTATACCTTCATATTTAGATATCTACATGTACCTACTCGTAGATAATGTGTATGTGGGTATCTACCAATCTTAGAACGTTTGAATTTCGAACCTTTTCTCTGCATAATGATTTAGATAAAAGATAAACTGCAGACAAAAATAATAAAAGTCGAGAGCTTTATTCAGTAAAAAGATTTTACTTTTATTTAAAAGATAGAAAGATGCATTTGTTCCGCTCTTACAAACATGAAAGTTAAATGTTTTTAATCCCACGAACGATGTGGCCTGCACATTGCCACTTTGGTTTGCAAACTTTCTAACCTAAACGCATGCGTAAAATTTATCAAAAATGTGCATTCTGTAACAAAGGAGTTTCAAATCAATTTATGTCCCCAGCTGTCCAGAATGAGCGTCAACCCAGGAACACGGCTACGATTCGGCCCGAAGCTCTCAGAGACATGGACCAGGAAAGAGCGCTGAGAGAGGCCGCGGTCGCTGTCGGGGTTTTTGGGTAAGTTTTTTTATAGTAAGTGAGTAGCAAAAAGACATATAATCCAATCCGCTTGAAGCTGTGTAAAAATATACGCTTTAGTTTACTAATCTGATTTCGGGCTGGATAGTCTCACTAATTAATCAATCAATAACTAAAAATCTAATAAAAACCACTCCACACTGGATGCGATGTCGATGTAGCCGGCAAATTAACACAAATAAATAAATAAATAAACTCGCATAATTATTTATATCTAGATACACAAAATATAAATTGAAGTTAATATCTCAAAGAAATCGAAGCTAAAATTTCAGTAGCAAACCGCAGATCGATCGGACATTCAAAACATTAGAAAATTGCTTTAGAAAAGAAATTGCTTTTCTACCGAAAATGCAGAAATGCTCTAAGCTAGTACTAAGAAAGATATTATCTATGCATATTTTAAAGAGGTACAATCGGATGAGATTCTCAAGAAAAGGATTTATCTTGGAGGAAGAAAAAGTTAGGTTTTGAAATAAGTAGGTATCTTACTTATATTAGGGTATGATGGCTGGCTCTAACCCTTTAATGGCCCACTGTTGGGAACGCGTCTCCCCACAACGGGGAGCCTGGAGCAACTCCACAACTCTGCTTCAATGCAGATTGGTGGTGAAACAGGTTATCGAATGTTTTCACACCGCGCATAGGCCTCCGACGACGTTTAACGACTCGACTGCTGTATTATCGGTAACTACCGGGAACGACAGCTTAACGTGCCCTCCGAAGCACAGAAGCGCGCATTTAATTCGCCACTAGCAGTCACCCATCCAGGTACTGACCGCGCCCGAGATTTCTTAACTTTTTCGACCGCCTGCGATCTATCAAGCAGCGAGGCTATGCGCGCTACCCTGTACCCAGTGTGTACTGTACTGTACCCTGATGAGGCAGTAGTAAAATCATTGTCGTTCAGTTGTTAATAACATGATCCAAGGATCAAGTCTGCCTACCTTTGTAACAACGTATCTACTAAGGTATTATGACGTCATCACGCGAGCGGGATCAAGTCGTGTTGATTGATCAAAGGTTGGAATGGCTCATTGGTTCTATTGATTTTGTCTACCAGTACAGGTAACTCGGTCGGGGGTTGACGTTACTTATGTATGTAAAGGATAAAATATGTTGTAAGCAATGAAGCCAGACAGGATTTTGAGATACCTACCTACTAATCTAGAATTTTTGATCACACTAAACTCGAGAAATTTTGGCTGTTTGCATTCATTAATATTGAACTGAATTGAATTGATTGAACTGAATTGAATTGAAATTGTTAGGGCCTGTGAAATCCCCCATCTAATGCGGGATAGTGGAATTAATATTTAACATCCTGTAAATAACACTTTCAGAATACAGATGAGATTTTTTTATAACGTTTAGTACTTTTCTGACTATGATTTTCAAGTAGTCGGATTTTTTGTTAATTATAAAGAAAGAGAATCTATCATTGAAAGATTCGAGAGTATCTTTTAAGGGCGGGTGACTCTAAATGGATGTTTTAGAAGCGGGATTTACTGAAGAATTCATGAAATTAAAACTCTGTTAAAAATGTATGGTATAGAAGCACCTTTCATCTAGTCAGTTCACTGGTTAAAATACGATATCTAATACTTTACTGGATAAAAAAAATCGGACGTAACGTGGTTTTTGCAATGATTTTCAACGTGAATTCAAATGGTTTTCAATATGAGACTAAAGACGCTCACCTCACGTATATGTTTCGGGATAGCCCGACAAGTTTCGGACCTATCCGAGGTTCTTATGAGCTCCCGTCGCAGCAAGGTCGCATGGCGGAGACTGGACTCGCGGCGACGGGAGCTCATGATTAAGCGCGGTAGCACACCTCCGCCGCGAAACCGCGAACTAGCGAAACCGCTGAAGGCCACCGTTTGTCCGTTGTAATACAAATGAAACTTGGGTGAAACATTCAAGCATTTCGCAATTTCGGGACGGAGGTGTGCTACCGCGCTAAGAACCTTGGATAGGTCCGAAACTAGTCGGGCTATCCCGAAACATATACGTAAGGTAAGCCGTAAATTAAATAAAATGAAAGATATTGTTTTGGATATTCGACAAAGGCGGTATAGCCTTTGCGGAAGACATTTGTTTCCGCACATTACGCGCTCGTCGACGGAGAACTAATGCTTTTGCAGGTTACCTTTGCTTACCTACTTTATTTTTGCTTTGTTTAGCTCGACTTAAATGTAGAAATAATGTTTTATACAAAAAAAGGCTTTAACTCTGCGTTACCGATGGGAATGATTCCTCCATTCACAATAAATTTCAAATTGTAAATCTGGTTAAAAGCTGCTTGCGCGTAGTCGTACATAGGTACCTATATCTAAAAATCTAGCTCACATTCCAGTTTGTCTATGAATTCTGCAAAGCGCGAAAACAATAAAAAATTAGTTGACTCGAAAAAACTATGACGTCATCCCGTGCGTTCCCCATACAAAATGTATGAAGGTGAAGGGGTATACGTATATAGTGTTTATGACAGTTCTTTTATAGTATCTCAATTGACTCGTAGGACACAAGCCTATTATATAACACACACACAAAAAATATTTCTATCAAATTGCTAATAATATAATAATAATGTGTCGTTTGAAATTCCTAATAAATTAATATTGTGACGTCGCTTTCTTTAGTAAATTGAAGACCTTTAAAAGCCTGGTGAACAAAATTAGCAATCTATTTTTAAGCCACTAGTTGAAGCATTTGCGTAGGCTTAGCTCAGTCTCGGTAATATTAAAATAGATATAGTGCCTATCTATGTAGCTCTTGATAATTCCTTAACCTTTGATCACGTGGCGTGTGGTGTCATCACATGGCATCTTGCAAAATGCTTTATTTAAATAAAAATAGTCCTTTTGTAGGCTATTATGATGACACTGAATGATCTAAGCTTATAAAAACTTCTATTTCTATAAGAATTGACATGGCAAAATTTATTGAGAGACTAAATGTAGGTCGCCGGCGCGCATTTTTCATCACGACGGTTTACCTTTTAAAGTAACATAAGGTACCTATAATTTATTTTGCAAAAACGCACATAAATTAAAAAAGTCAAAGCGACAAAGCCCAGATCTCTAGACTAAGAGATTAAAATCTTAGCTATTAAAATCTTAGCTTGGCTATTATCGCTTAAAATACGTATAAAATAGGTTAAAACATATTTTGTGCATTGAATCGATTGCAGAACCTCAAACCACAAATAGAGACATAGATTCTATTTCCATCTAACCGTCGTACAAATCAATAGTCTATGCTAGGTCGCAGTTAAGATGCGATGACGTCACGCGGCGGTTGATCAAAGGTTGTCCACGGCTCGATGACCTCCTGTGTTCATTGACTCTGCTCGTTCCTGCTAATTCGATTGAAGGACCACAGCGTGAAAAAGGAAAATATCAACCTGGTCTATTTGTGGACGATGTCTGTTATATTATATTGTTCATAATCTATCGCATTAATAGTAATAGCGCAGACGTTGACGGATTAAGTCAGTCTGATTTTAATAGATTGTAGTTTATAAATAGATTGCTGTTTTTGTTCTATAGGTCTTTATAGTTGCTAAAACACGGAGCAGTACACACTGCTCCACTGTCGGTTAATAGGAACTTTGTACAAGTACTGTGTTGAATTGCCAATTTCAAAAATACGGTTGATTGAATTACCTCGTTAAATACAGGACGAAATCACCTTTTCCCTGAATCTGATATGGCTATTTAGCTATTACGGGAAAAAATTACGATTCTTCGCGCTATATTGTGTCAGGACAGGAGCTAGAAATAATAATGCTTCACACTGATAGCCCCACACTAGAATTTCCTATGTCATGAGTGCCATGGACACACACACGGCAAGAATATAACACACCCAGGCTAGAAACAAATTCAAATTCATTATTAAAATCTCTGCTCTCCTGGAGATCGAACCCAGGACTCTACGCGCAGCGCACTTGTCTTTACCACTTCGGCACTCAGGTCGTCAGCCATGAGCTTGCATTTCTTAAAGAAAAACTTAAAAATAAATAATTTCTGACTGTCAAAAAATTTATGAGCTTTCCCTCTTACCTTACCCCCTCCTCTATATCGGTGTTGCCTTACCCACAAACTCAGAGCTAACAGAAAACTAGTTCGCATAAACAACAAATCATTCCATTCCATCTCCCCGTCTCAGTACATGAACCAACAAACAACTCTACCCCAGTTGTTTTTCTACACCCATAAAACTCGCGTGTTCTCACAAATATTGCATTAGCATACCCCATAGATGATTTACTCATACAACGGTCCGCACTCCCCAAGATTGCCAGATTTGACTGCCAAATGCCTCGAATTCATGATACGAATATCTTAGCATGTTGTGTTCGATTTGAATATGAAAACATGAGGATTGAGGATAGACTAGGGAGTGAGTAATAAGTTAATAGTTTTGTTTGGTATTAGCCCTCGGTTAATGTCAAAGCGATAAATAAGCAACGTTAGGAGCGGTTACTTAATTGCTTTTATAAAAAGTAAAATCATTACGTCTGCGTACGTTACGGTGCGTCTTCACGAGTCGTGAGCAAAATCTTTAATGGTCCGGTTGGCGTTGACTGGGATGTTGGTGCACGCGATTGGATCTTCAGTTAGTGTAAGTGGTTCATTTGGAGCAAAAAGTGTACATACCCAACACTAATCATCTGTGCTCACGACTCGTGATGATATTCTTCTTTTTATGATTTTCGGTCTCATTAGTATGAGGCCCTCAGGTCTCATTATCATTTTGCTTGACGTTGAGTTCTTGTGAGGTGTGATCATTCATCGAATGAACTTTCCTTCCAGTTTTCTAGGTCCATTAGTTTTGGCCCCACAAATCTGACTACATTCGTTGGTTCATTCAACACTTATTTTTTTTCAGCTCTCGAACCTAATTATTTACTTTTTCTAAGCATTCTTTTTCGCCTTCGCAATCTGCTTCAGTAGATCGCTAGCGATCGAAAAAATTTAAGCAACGTCGGGCGCGGTCTTTACAGGTCAGTCGGACAGGAGCGAATTGAATTCATATTAAATGACCGTGCTTCAGAGGGCACGTTAAGTTGTTGGTTCCGTTTGTATTTTGTTTCCCGTTTGTAGCAATCCCGGTACAGTAGTTGCTAAAACCTTAATGTCGGAGGCCCCATGAACGGTTTGAAAATACCTGACACTGGTTGGCCGCTAGCCCGTTTCTCTACCCATCCACATTGGAGCAGCGTGGTGGAGTATGCTCCAAGCCTCGCCCTGTTGTGTGAAGATACCCACGCTCAACAGTGGGCCATAAAAGGGTTAAAGCCAAGCATTTTTATTCAACTGATCTTCTCTTGCAGCCCGCCAGTGTCGCTAGCGATGGCGTTATCCCCAGCTCGGTACCCGCTGCTGTCCCCTCACTACCCGCCGCTGCCGCCGCCGCAGCCAGCCCAGTTACCACAGCCGGACTCCTCCCACGACAACAATGACGAGGGGAACACACATACGGACAGTGATGGTGAGTTTAGTCTTCCAGCTCATGAGTCTTGCTAGCAATCGCACTGCCCCTGTCTGATGTCACTTTATGGCGACTTCTGCCAGTCGCCAAGTCTTATCTCGCCTGCTTGGAGATCTCTCTTTGCTGAACGCTGCAGCCGGACTCCCAATAGTAACGAAAACAATGACATACATACGAATAGTGACGGTGAGTTTAGACTCTTCAAGCACTCTAGGATAACGTGATTGCTACCCACGTAGAATCCCACTCTTCCCAGCCCGCTACCTGTTGCACTCGTCAGGAGATGCCACCACGGGTATTCTGAAACACGCTATTGAAGTTTTCTACGGCGCTGGTTTATTAAGAAAACTCCGAGATGACGTAATCGGAGTATACCTAACCCAGACGCTCTGACGAGATCGCCAGCTACGTTCACACGTAGTATGTGCTCGTTGCCAGTTCACATAATTACGATTTAAACTGGGATCTTTGTAGTAAAAATCGAATTAACTTAGCTTCCACCCCTTAGAGGGCGGAGGGGGGTTGGCTGAGGTACTTTTGAGACATAAAATGGAATGCATATATCCATCATTATTCCTCGCTTCCAGATGACAGCATTGATGTGACTAACGAAGAGGACTCCACGTCATATTCTCCACCAGCGAACTCTGGCTACCCTCAAAACTGCGCGACCTACAGGTATGTGCTATCAAAAGGTTTAACACATTTTATTGTCAGAGACTGTCTACAAGTAACTAAAATGCACGCATATTTTTTACCTCATTATCATAAACAAGTTATAACCAAGCAATAAATTTCTACGAGTATTTTCCTTACATTATTACTCAGAAGTTTTATAACTTCCGACAACCTTCAAAGTTATAAACAATTTTTCAACAGACTTCTTTGGTTTCAGGCCACTTGGTGTGGAGAGCTCAGCCGAGACAGCCGCTCGGCTGCTGTTCATGGCTGTGAAATGGGCCAAAAACCTGCCTTCCTTCGCCAGTCTGGCGTTTAGAGATCAGGTTTGTATTTTCATAGGTTAAAAAGGCTAAAGTCTGTAGGTATTTAATGGTGAACACACAAAAGTAATTGCTTCTCTGTGAAAAAATGAATTTGCTCGAATGTATAATTGTATATTCCTACCCATTTATTTATTTTTTGTCTACTCTTTAACTTCTAACCCCTTGCATAGAATAATAACACAAGACCCCTTGATTGTTTGGAAAAGATCGCTTTTTACTGACAAGACCGCCATTTGTGCATTGTTCTCTGTGGCGTAGCTACCAGAGGGCTAGGCGGGGCAGTGCCCCAGGGCCCCCAAGGTCAGGGGGCCCCTCGGGCTCTGACTTACAAACTATAAATTGAACTAGTGAAAATATCACTCACATTCGAAATATAAATAATGAAACCAGATTCTGGAGTACGAAGAATCTGGATTACATCGAATTCGAAACACGCCGAATAAGGGTCAAACGATTTTAAATAATTTAGTTGGGGCCCTTGTCTATTTCTTGCCCCAGATCCTTTGGACCCTTAGTTACGTCACTGATTGTTCTGTATCACAATTTTCTTCTGTTAGTATCTTATGTGTGTGGCACACAAAAAGTTTAATAAAAAAACAATTAGCTAGAATTCTTTAAGGTGAATTAAGTCCATTCGAATTCTCCTTTTCAGGTGATCTTAATAGAAGAAGCATGGTCGGAGTTGTTCCTATTAAACGCGATACAGTGGTGTTTGCCGCTTGACTCCGCTTGCGCCACGCTGTTCGGCAGCGAGCAGACCGATCAAGGTATGTCAGCAACCCATTAATGACCCACTGGCGGGTGGGGTCTCCTCTCACAATGAGAGGGATGTAGGCCGCCGTCCACCACGCTGGCCTACTGCGGGTTGGTGGACTTCACATGCCTTTGAGAACATTTTTTTTTGTGAACTCTCAGGCATGCAGGTTTCCTCACGATGTTTTCCTTCACCGTAACAGCAGGTGATATTTAATTTTATAAAGCCCACATAACTTTTTCACAAAGTACTTGGTGCGTGCCAGTGGGATTCGAACCCGGACCCCTCAATTCGAGGTCGAATTCTAAGCCACTGGGCTATCACCGCAACTTCAAGGTATACTTTATCATTATTTGACGACCCAAGTGGCGCAGTGGTTAGGACGCCGGTGCGCTGCGGAAGGTCCTGGGTTCGATCCCAGCAGAGCAGATTTGAATGATGAATTTGAATTTCTGTTTCTGGTCGGGGTGTGTTGTGTTGTTGTCTTGTGTGTGTCCATGGAACCTACGACACAGGGAATCCTAGTGTGGGGCTATGAGTGTGACGCGTTATTTATTTATTTATTCTTCCCTATTTTCAGCTGTCAGACGTCTAAAAATGCAGAGATCGCATATACGCTTAAACGAAACCAAATGACTTTTATTGAGACGTGACGTAAATTGACGTAATTCGATCTGATGGGTGTTTAAGCTATCATGGCGGATTGTTGTATTTTGTAGATTTATTTTAACAAATAAATTATTAATCTCGACATTAATAAGAGAATAAATACATGTTTCGTAATCTTTGAATCCTATTTCATTAGATGAGATAAATATTTTGGCGATACTTGATTACTGTCGTCATGCCCATTACAAGTGTATGTGGTTCTTTCAGATAACGGTAGTAATTCCGCGACACTCAGGCGGCTGCGGGAAGTGTTGGCGCGGTACCGGGCGGTGATGGTGGACCCCGCTGAGTTCGCTTGTATGAAGGCCATCGTATTGTTTAAATCAGGTAATATTGTACAACAATGCTATTCCAATATCATTATTATTACCATACTATTTACTATCACTTACTATAGTGATAGTAAGTGATAGTAAAGAGCGGTGATAGCCCAGTGGCTTAGAATTCGACCTCGAATCGAGGGGCACGGGTTCGAATCCCAGTGGCACGCACCAATGACTTCGAGAAAAAGTTATGTGCGCTTTATAAAATTAAATATCACCTGCTGTTACGGTGAAGGAAAACATCGTGAGGAAACCTGCATGCCTGAGAGTTCACAAAAAAAAATGTTCTCAAAGGCATGTTCGTCCACCAACGGGCAGTAGTGGTGCGTGGTGGACGGCGGCCTACATCCCTCTCATTGTGAGAGGAGACCCGACCCGCCAGTGGGTCATTAATGGGTACTGACACGACACTCTTTACTATCAGTGTGCGCAAGCGGTGGGAAATAGGAATGATTACCTCCTTACCTATACGTGGAAGAGATCGCTCGTAGCGATAAAACCGCCAATTGTGTTTTTTCTTTCTCGAGTTTTATTGTTAACTGATTTTGTCTGTCTGTGCACAATAAAGAGTATTGTATCGTATTGTATTGTATTGTATTGTATGATTACATCATATTCCACATTATCCAGCAATCCACGTTGGAGCAGCGTGGTAGCCAACCCATGTCGGATATTTTTCGAACCGCCCATTAAACCTCCGACAAGGTTTAACGAGTGCTATCGTATCGAGAACAACCGGGATCGACGGCTTAACGTGCCTTCCGAAGCACGGAAGCACGCATTCAAGCCACTAATAGCGGTCACCCATCCAGGTACTGATTCGCCTGACGTTGCTGACCTATTTGACGATAAGAAAGCGTGGGATTGAATAACTTCACTGGGCTATTTCTATACACCATGTATCAATATTAATTTGTGAGCGGATGGCAATGGGGCGATATTGACACACACGATAGCTGTCACGTGTGTTCCTTTATTGGGCCTAGTCATACTGCACCATAATATACGAGTAATAATTCTTACTTTTAAAAGTGTGCTGGGATATTTTTCCGGCCGCTTTTTTCTCCCAGTCTACGTTTTGCCTGAGGGGCGATCAAAGCGGATGCTTGTATAAATACGTTCATTAAGTGTGCACAAATTGTACCTAATCCCTACTATAATAATATTATAAATGTGAATGTAAGATTGTTTGTTTGTTACGCTTTCACGCGAAAACTACTCAACCGATCATCATGAAACTTTGTACACATATTCTCGGAGGTATTAGAAGTAACATAGGATACTTTTAATTAAAAAAATTATTTGTCAAAAAATCTCAAAATCTAGCTTCTTCGACGCCATCTAGCCTATTTTAATAGTCATTTCAACAATTCAATAAATTATTCATCCCGCTCGATAACTACCAAGATATCGACTAACAAACCCACTACCCACAAATCATTCCAGAGACCCGCGGCCTCAAAGACCCTCTCCAGATCGAGAACCTCCAGGACCAAGCGCAAGTGATGCTGATGACGCACGCGCGCGCAGCACACGGCGGAGCCCCGGCGCGCTTCGGCAGGCTGCTTCTGCTGCTGCCCCTGCTGCGGCAAACGCCCCCGCACGCGCTGGAGAGGGAGTTCTTCGCGAGGACCATCGGACACACGCCCATGGAGAAGGTGCTTGCTGATATGTATAAGAATTGAGGAGAAGAATGGTCGAAGTCCTTTTCGTCTCGAAGGACTAAGTGTGAAGGACTAAATTTAGTTTTGTGTTCCATATGGAGGACTAAATTGAAATTTCTTTTTGCTTCGAAAGACTAAGTGAACTAGTGTTGGTAGCAAAGGACTAATCATAGTTTTATGTTGCTTATGAACGACTTAATTCAAATTCCTTCTCGTCTCGATGGATTAAGTGCACTAACGTTTTCACTATAAAGTTTTTATACGAAGGACTGACCTGAAATTCCCTTTTGACTCGATGAATGTATTAAGTTTTACAGTGCGGAGGACTAAATTTAGTTTTGTATTTCACTTACGGACTAATCTCAGTAAAACATTGGGTACAGAGACTAAGTTTAGTTTCCAGTTTATCTTCCAGGACTAAACTGAATATGACTTGATTGTTTCTGGAAAGATGAAAAAGGGACAATTTTGAAAAGTCGCCATGAGAATATATTTATGAGTATTTCATTTGTTTATGTTTGTAAATGTAAATAAGTAGTCTATTATAATATTTTTCATGTACAAATTTGACGTTAAGTTACTTTCAAAAGGTTATGTAGTACCTATGTAGTATTTATTACATACTTTTTCAAAATTTACGAAATTTTAACACAAACAGATTTGTAAATTTTAAATACGTTTAGAATAAGTAGATAAACTTGTATATATTTTATGTACTTTCTAAATAAATTAAGAATGGTCAAAATATTAGATAAAGGCATAAATATAATAAATAATACGTGACGTAAATGATCATTCAACATTATGTTTTAATATTTTATTACATTAAAATATCTACATCCTTAGATACTTATATTATAAACAATAACTCGAGGTGTAAAAAATAAACTACAAAAATCACGTTAAGTTTATAAGATATTCTATTCACACGTATTATTTATTATTTCATTGCTAAAGCCTTATTTAATAAACCATAATAAGTATGTAGTGTTAGAAAACATTTTCTGCAATTTTAAATACAATATTTCTTTGCACAGTTTTAAAAATGTAGCGTAGTATTGTTATTAAATAAAATAATAGTCATAATATAAATTTGTTAGTCTAGTCTCATCAAGGTACTATGAATTAATTGTAATAAAGTATTAGGGTAATATTTAAGATCATTTATTAAATAGTTCTCCAGAAACGAATTAAAGGCCTCACTTTAGCTGATTAAAAATATAAACTAAACTTTGATATTTTAAAAATGTAATAATAGGCTCATGGAAAAATAAAATTATAATAATTACATTAGGTCTTGTGTTTTCTGTAAAGTTTTCGTTTGTCATTGAATAATTTTGTAAATAAGCTTCTTAAAAGTGTAGTGCTTTAAAATGTTCCTTTCTTACATTTAATTAAGAATTATAATTATGTATGTATGCTGCCATTAATATAATCATGTGCCAAAAATGAAATAAATACATGTGATGTCATTCATTATGTAGTTTTTATTTTAAAGTATGAGTTAAACAATTTTATTTTCATAATTACAACAGAAATATAATAATATTATAATCTAATTGCCATGTTGTGGAGAACTTATGAACTGATTTATTTTAATGTCAATAAATAGTATTTTAGTCGAGAGATGACTATTTTAGTAATTAAATCATAACAATGTGTGGAGCCTGCGATAACTTGACATCGATAATACCAAAAAATACAACTAGTAAAGCGTCGGTATGTAGTAGAATCCGCCGAAAATTATGACATTTGTGGTTTTTTCTACTATCAAATAAAAGAACGGTCTATTCGCTTCGAAACTCATCACAGCTATTCTGTCGGCGAACGCCGCCGCAGTGACGGCCGCAGCCGTGGTTCCTTCTTCGGTGACTTGTATTTCAGCTTTGTGTATCACTTTAGTGACGTGCATCGGCAAACGAGCCAACACTAGTTGGGCTGCCGTCTCATCAAACAATTTATACACTCCCATATCCTTTAACGTAGCCGTCAGATCTAATTTTGATTCTATTTTGAATCTAGGAAGAGAACAATCAATTTGAACACCTTCATTCTCCTCACCGAACACTTTTAGTTCGTTAAATATCGAGCTTAAGGATGTATTTTGGAAATTGAAAAACATTTCTTTTAAAGAAACTCCCATATTTGGCAGAAAAATGAGCATCGAAAGCCTGTTATCGTTTCCGTATGGTATTTCTAACACTTTACCTTTTAAGGATTTGATATAGGCAAAGGGGTAATTAAATTGATTGTGCATCATATTAACTTCACCTATTCGTTCTCCAGTGCTGCTGTAGAATGGTTCTTTCCTTGTCATCGAGGCGTTGAATGGTGCTGTCCATAGACCTTTAAAATACAGAGTACTCATCATGATCATGTGTGAGTTCAAAATGTCATCGCTGCTTATGACTGAATTGATACGTCCACGAGTTAAAGTCGTTACTGCTCTGTTTATCGCGTTCGCAGTGATATCTATGTTGCCAAAGTCAAGTTGTATCATCTTAGTGCCGTATTCATTTGCGATATCGATAAAATCACTCAAGGGCAATTTATTCCGGTCGACGAAAATGGCATTGATCTTCTCTAACGTGACTGCGTTCGTTTTGATTTGTAGGTATTGTAAGATGTTGTGGATCTCGGTTCTTAGTTGCACCCTTTCTTTTGGCCTGATGCGAATCGCATTACATATTTCTGCCATGGTACCTCCCATCGCACCTTCGGCGATGACCGCCAGCAGCGTCCACGCGGTAACCGGAGACATGATCAAGTTCATTTTTCTCTCCTGCTGTTCAGTAGTGAAATACAACAATTCGAGGGAAAAATTGCCGATTCTTTGCGTAACTCCATGGTTGATTACCGAGTTTGATGATGACGTTCCAGTTGTAGCGTCCTGTCCGTAACACAGTACACAGAGCGAAACACTTACAACTAAGCTTAGAATGGTCATTGTTATTTAATTTTAATTAGGCGCGACAATAATGTTTATCGCACTACGAGCTCTCGAGGCGGTGTAAATACGACTACAGACAGGTTTGCCTGTGTGCGGGAAAAATCTAAAGTTGACGTCTTCATTTTGATACCTCGTTTGTTTATATCGTTGGGAACCGGTCTTGACTGGAGGTACAATTTGAAATGTGTAAACCTATTATTATTTGGTTTATTATAAATATTTATTTTATAAAGTATCTATCCACTAAGATATGATTTTTTGAAAATTTGACCACTATGGAATTGACGAACACATTTGAATCAATGACCCACTCCACCAGAGTCGGGTCTCCTCTCACAATGAGAGGGATGTAGGCCTTAGTCCACCACGCTAGCCTAGTGCGGGTTGGTGAACTTCACATGCCTTTGAGAACATTTTTTTTGTGAACTCTCAGGCATGCAGGTTCCCTCACGATGTTTTCCTTCACCGTAACAGCAGGTGATATTTAATGTTATAAAGCGCACATAGCTTTTTACATTCGAACCCGGTGGTCAAGTCAATTTATGGCTTCATACATGGATCTCACAACTTTTTACGGTGTGAGAACTGAGTTGCGAGACTTGGGTTTTTTAAAGGTTATGTTTTTGATGGCATAAAAATAGGACACGTCCTTATATTTTTGATGTCATTGTTGCAGGTAATTCCCTGCAAATCTTTTCTTATTATTGCTAAGAAACCTGAGTCACCAATAATCAATAATACCTAGTAGTTAGAGGTAAAATTGACAGTTAAAGGAAAATAATATGTTTTGCCTAAGACGTTAGTAATAATTGTTTTGATTATGTATAAATGGGATAGAAATCCGAATTGAGGTCTTATGAGGTCTGGCGGCGCATTGCTACTTGCTACTCATGAGCTCAAAGATGGTCGTTTGGAAGTCGGTGCAGTTGCATGAATTGTATTGTATTTTTCTTATTTTTAATTGATAAATTAAAACCAATTTAAACTACTACTATTTTCAACACAAAAACACACCCGATTAGAAAACTGGATCATTCTGTTAAAATAACATCAATAACTCAAAGAAAGAATATTATTAAATAGGTAGGTATGTAGTTACTTGGTTAGTATGGCAATGCTTTTCGGTGGCTAATGAAATTGATATTCCATATCCACTACAATGTCCATTTTTTTACACTAAGACTTGTCCTATTTGGTAAACAACCTTTGCCTTTTTATTTAAATTTGCGATTAAAAAATAACCCAGACATAAAGTTATAAAGACTTAAAAACTGCAAGACTTCGCTGTAAACCTCAAATTGTAATTTCTAGTAACTGTGTGTATTTTAAAAACAATTTTTGATTTTTTTTCAATAAAAGTAAGGCCAAGTTTGTTTACAAATAACAGGAATAAAATTTATTGTATGTACATTTTAAATGTTATTTAAAATGAGTAATGTTTTTTAATGTTAATTTTAATGTTTGTAAAAGTGTTTTTAAATGTTATTTAAAATGTTAACAACGTTGAACCGTCGCGTTAGCAAACTATTATTTAATTTATATTTTAATTGATTTGCATACGGAAGCAAAATTTTTATCAACATGAATTTTTATGTGGAAAAAGGTTCATTTATTATAGTCGGTACTCCGATAAATATTTCTTTATACTTGTTCTGACTTAGAAGATTATACAAAGGTCACACTAATTACAAATTACACACACTTAGGAAAATAACAATTTGTTGCAAAATAATTATTTGTGAATATGATAAAACTACCTATAGACAGACTTTTTTAAAACAACTAAATAGGTGAACTATGGGTAATGAGAGTCAAAACTATAATTTTATGTTTGTAAGTAACCCATTAATGACCCACTACAGGGTCGGGTCTCCTCTCACAATGAGAGGGATGTAGGCCGCCGTCCACCACGCTGGCCTACTGCGGGTTGGTGGATTTTATGTTTAAATAAGGTAAAATGATTAAATTATGCGCACTTAACCTTAACCTCAATAAATAGTAGGCCTTAACTAAGTAAGAAATTTTATTTTATACTTTTTTGATGTCGGTTTAATTTTTTTGGATTATTCTTTTACATAACGGATATGAAAATACCTAATGTGGGTTATATAAAAATCTTTACAAGTTAGTTTTCAAATTCTTTTGTGACTTAGACGGCCTAACTACGGATGAATCTAATTAATCTAATTTAAAAAAAACTACGTGCGAAACAAAAATGACTTGTTGCCTAGTAACCAAGCTATTGTACCAACCTATGTATGGCCATGTACACTGGTCGATATTTAATTGAGACCCTTCGAAATGGAGCGTTTAGCTAATGTTTTGTGCACCGGGAAGAACAATAATAATCTTAGTGAATGACACTGGCTTGGTTGCTTTGCATTTCAGAAAAAATAAATTTAGTTGGACACTCCAAAATTTAAATATGAAGGAGAATTCCAAACAAAGAGATTGAGACTTGATCTAGAATGTTCCACAAAACCTCTTAGATTAGGAGTAGGAGTGGGATAAACGTCAATGATCATAGTAAAAATATCACATTTTAATTTCTTGTAACTACTTAGTTATAACTTACAAATTTTAATATCTACCTATTTGTTTTTTGTATACACACTACCTAATAAAGGGACGGTAAATGGTAGAACCCTCCAAAGGCTATTGTATTTGTAGTTTTTTCGATTATCAAATAACAGAATGGCCTATTCGCTTCGAAACGTATAACACCTATTCTGTTGGTAAATTCTGCTGCGGTCACTGCCGATGCGGTTGTTCCTTCTTCTGTCACTTCTATTTCTGCTTTGTGCATTACTTTAGTGACGTACAGAGGCGTTCGCGATATTAATTCTAATCTCGCCGAGCCCTCGTCAAACAAGTCCACAATGCCCATAAGTTTCAATCCATCCGTAAGGTCTAGTTTAGATTCAATTTTAAATCTGGGTATAAAACAATCCACCTCGTCGTCCCCATACTCCTCGATGGATATTCTAAGTTCGTTAAATATTGAGTCCAGAGTTATGTTATTGAAATTAAAGAACATGTCTTTGAGAGAAACACCCGGGTTCGGCAACATAATGAGCATCGACAATCTATTCTCTTTCCCATACGGTATCTCTAACACTCGCGCTTGCAAGGCCTTCACGTTAGCGAACGGGTAGATTCGCCGATTGTACATCATATTCACTTCCCCTATCTGTTCCCCGGTGCTGCTGTAGAACGGTTGTTTCCGCGTCATCGAGGCATCGAATGGGTACGTCCATTGACCTTTGAAGTACAGAGTACTAGTCATGATCATCTGCGAGTTCAAAAGGTCATCGCTGCTTATAAGCGACTTGATACGCCCGTGGGTTGCCGTCGATATGGCCTCGTTTACCACGTTGGCGGTCCGCTCGGCATTGCTGAAGTTAGCCGTGACCATTTTGGTGTCGTATTGGGCTGCGACGTCGACGAAATCGCGCAAGGGATACATCTTTTCGTCAACGAAAATAGTGTTGAACCTTTCCAAGGCGACCGTGTTCGTTTTGACTTGTAGGTATTGGAACATGTTTCGGAACTCGGCTCTGAATTGCATTTTTTTCTTCGGCACGATGCGTAACGCACTGCATATTTGTACCAAGGTCTTTCCCGTGGCGCCCTCCGCGACCACGGCCAGTAGCGTCCACGCGGTCACCGGAGACATTATCAAGTTCGCGGTACTTTCCTGTTTTACCGTCGTGAAGTACAGCAATTCAATTGAAAAATTGCCGATTTTCTCCGTGAGTCCATGATGCAGGTCCAAATTCGGCGCTACAGTCGTGACGCCTTGTCCGTAACACAACGCACACAGTAGTAAAACAGAAAATAAGTTTGGAACGTACATTTTTGTGCTTTTTAAACAATTGACATTTAGTTGCGCGCGACACTCATGTTATTCGCGCCACGAGAGACTGACCGACTAAGGCGATGTAAATACTATTACGGCTGAGTACTTAAGATTCGTCCGACTGGGAAAAACCAATTTGTTGACCGGTTTACGTTGAATGTTGATAGCAACTCGACTCAACTCGTTAGTAGCGCTGTTTACATTTTATTCAGCGTGCAGGTAAATCTATTAGCTCGTTTCCTATCGTTAATGAGAATTCGATTGCCGCTACATGTTGGCTTCTGAGCATTACAGCACTTTGATAGTTTAAAATTGGAGTGTCTGTTTGTGATACCTATTAAAATAACCGCTTTTTACTTAATGCATAATTACGTACTTATGTATACACGGTACATATACCAAAATAACGTGTTTTACCATTTTTGTTTGTCTGTCTGTCTGTTTGTTCCGGCAAAACAATATCTTTTATTATCTGAAATATCCACCAAATACTAATATTATCATGTAGGTATTTTACTGGGTAGGTACATTATAAAAGTTCAGATTCGAAATACTGATGACGCCATAAACGGCTTATGTTTGTCATACAAACCACGAAGATTTGCGTTTTTCACAGTTCAAACTTTGCAGTCATTCAATAAGGAAAACAAATCTTAATTTTATTTCCTCTCTACGCGTAGGTATGTACGTTTCTCTGAATGAATGCGTCGCAAATACGATGATTTTGGGACATCGATGAAAGTATCAATGAGGCGCTTCTAAGAAGTGACAAGGGACTTCCTTCAATATCTACAGTTATAAGGAAAATATCTCATTTAAGAATTTGTTTTATTTCGAGACTACAATCCATCAGCTAATAATAATAATCCATCAGTCTTTGATAGGTTTTTTTTAAAGAATAAAGGTTCATGAACTGTTTGTGAATGATGTGTAGAATTATGTCAGGAGTTGTTTGTCAGTAACCCATTAATGAGCCACTACAGGGTCGGGTCTCCTCTCACAATGAGAAGGATGTAGGCCGCCGTCCACCACGCACCACTACTGCGGGTTGGTGGACTTCACATGCCTTTGAGAACATTTTTTTTCTGAACTCTCAGGCATGCAGGTTTCTTCACGATGTTTTCCTTCACCGTAACAGCAGGTGATATTTAATTTTTTTTATAAACCGCACATAACTTTTTTACAGTCATTGGTGCGTGCCACTGGGATTCGAAACCGGACCCCTCCAATCGAGGTCGAATTCTAGGCCACTGGGCTATCGCCGTTTTTTTCCGGAGTTGTTTAGCAAAGGGATATATCTGCCATAATTAGGAATTTTGTATAAATTCCATTTATGTTAAGAAAACATCGATAGCGTGATTCAGGGTGCGCCATCTTTTCTTTATAACTAGTAATAAACTATCAGCCAGTAACGAATTATTGCCATCGCCTCTATAAGTCAGGGGTTGGTTTTTACGTTTTTGTCTTCCCCGTGTTCTAATTGCCTTTTCGCAAGCAAAAGACAACGTAATTTCATACAATTTGTTGCATGTCAGCCTGTGTTTTGTCTTCTTTTTTTGTGTCAGTGTTGAAATTTTGTCGTGTCGGTTGGTCGGTCGGTTATGTCGGCCAATTAGGACAAGGAAGGCCTTGTCATATGATCTTCCCTATCATACCTAAGGAGTTGCAATAGGTAAGACCATCAACCATCTTTAACTTAAACAAAAATAAAACAACCAAAAAAAATTCCATCTATTTATTAAATTTTCCTAATTCTTACTATTTAGTAATTCCTTTTCTGCTTCGACTAGTATTCTGCCAATGGCTTTTACTAGTCTAACTTTAAATCTAGATACATTAGTATAGTCATCGTATTTTATAGTCTTCAAATCTCTATCAATGTAGTACTGGAAAGTGTTCCAAAGCATCTCTCTAGCTTTGACGATCAGATCTGCTTGCCTGGAATAAAAAATAATTGTTAGTAAAAGGTTTTTGGAGTTTACTCCTAAAGAATCGATGTTCATATAAGGCGGCCGGTATGAGAAAAATATGGAGTGTAAAACCTACTCATCAAATGGGATAGTAACGTTTTGGGTGCGCATCATTTCTCGCGCACCTGTCACTTTTAACCTGTCACTTTCACTGTCAAACCTAAAATTAAATAAATAAATAACGCTTCACACTCACAGCCCCACACTAGTATTCCCTGTGTCGTGTACCATGGACACACACAAGACAAGAACACAACACACCCAGACCAGAAACAGAAATTCAAATTCATCGTTCGAACCTCTGCTCTACTGGGAATCGAACCCAGGACCCTCCGCGTAGCGCACCGGTGTCTTAACCACTGCGCCACTCGGGTCGTCCAAATTAATTTGTTGGTAGATAAAGTCTCAGAACTTAGTAAACCTGAACGCAGCCAATTTGTTGTACCCTTACATAATATTACTATGATGTCGGTATTTTTTAATGAATACGCTTGTATTAGCTTCTGCTGTATGTCTGTTTGTAACCGACTCCATTGGACTTGATTTTGTTCAGTACCTGTTCAAAGACAATCGTTCTTGAGGAGTCAACTCCAGTCGTGCGTCGGAACTCACACACACACTTTTTTTACCATTTTTTATGGTAACTGAGTAGCAAATTGGCATGCCACCAGCTGTGACGTGGTCATTAGAACAATAACGATCTAACTCACCAGTTATTGTTCCTTCGTACGATGTAGACAGCCAATGGCCGCTTCTGTTTGTTAGCTTTTAAAGCTGTGTCCACCAACGGGCAGTAGTGGTGCGCGGTGGACGGCGGCCTACATCCCTCTCATTACGAGAGGAGACCCGACCCTGTAGTGGGTCATTAATGGGTTACTGACAAAGCTACTATTAATATAAGCTTTGTTTGATACTTCTATTCGTATATATTCTTTCTATTTGTTCCTATACTCTTACTTTACACCTATATTATAAAAAAATACATACTTATTAGGCATTTCGATTCGTAAGTTGTGTTTCGGCAAACACAAAGCTGCCGTCTCCCCGCCTGACTCAGGCTGGAACAAAATTATCTAATTAGTCACTTGTTATTAAACCTACGTACTCGTACGTCACAATTCAATTATTGTTTACGATTTTGTACATGAGTCAATTTTGTAATTGAACGAGCTCACGCCCGCGACTTCATGTGCATAAAATTAATTTAATTAGTAGTGGCTTCTTGCGTTCCAATAAGCATTGCCGTTATGTTATTGTTGCTATAAATCTTCTTAAAACATTTTAAATAGTACAAATTTTATTTTTGTTGAGACAAAGCATTATCAACATCGAAACATTTGCACCCCCCAACTGAATGGCCTGTTGGTTTAGTGGTTAGCGGCCCTAACTACTACGCCGGAGGTCGTGGGTTCGATTCCCACCCAGGACAAATATTTGTGTGATGAGCACAAGTGTTGGCTCTGTGTCTGGGTGTCAATTATCTATATACGTTTGTATTTAACAATATATGTATGTTTATCAGCTATCTGGTTACCATAACACAGGCTCACTACTTCTTTGGGATCAGAGAGCCGTGTGTGAGTTGTCCCACGATATTTATTTATTTATTTTATTTAACTGGTGCTGCTCCTAGCGGATATTTTTTAAACCTTCACAGGAAAAAGGCTAATAAAACTTTAACGACAATTAAAAGCATATAGCGGCGCGATACCTACAGCTATATGAGCGCGCGCCTCACATGAAGTGACCACGCGTCACGACGCACGCGGCGAGTGTATAGTAACCGTCATGAGTCGTGAGCACAGGTTGTCAGTGATAGGGATATTGTATACTTTCGGCCAATGTACAGCAGCCGAAAAAACGTGCTGGACCAATAGGCGACGCACACTGACGAACTGACGACTGTCGAACCAATCGTGTGCACCGCAGCGCAGTCAATGTCAAACCGACCAATGAAAGTTGTGCTCACCACTCGTGACGGCAACTATAGTCAACAATAGCACACGTCACACCGAACTGATCAATCGGAACACGTATCCTCAAACGCGCTATCAAAGCTCCATAGAATCTGTGTGAACAGTGAGCAGTGACATCGCCTGGCGGGAGATCTCCCCTGTTCCTCTAGAATTAGAATGATGACTTACTACAAGTTCCTTCTGAAGGCGGCCGGCACTGAACAACAGGGCGGCTTGAGGCGGTATCAGCGACGTCTTGTACACGACCAGGGCGCGTCTCTCGCTCGAGTGGTAGCCGCCGAAATGTGTCAGCAATTGTGTGCCGCGAGACGACTTCTTGATACCATAGTTGATGCTTTCGCTGCCGATGTGCGCGCGCTCGCCTTTGCTGGAAGGAATAAATGAACAAATAACGCGACACACGCACAGCCCCACACTAGGATTCCCTGTGTCGTGGGTGCCATGGACACACACAAGACAACAACACACACACCCAGACCAGAAACAGAAATTTTGAACTCATCATTCAAATCCCTGCTCTGCTGGGAATGGGAATTAACCATTGCGCCACTCAGGCCATCAATAGGCATGATGACGGTAATCAAGTATCGCCAAAATATTTATCTGACCTAATGAAATAGGATTCAAAGATTTTGAAACATGTATTTATTCTCTTATTAATGTCGAGATTAATAATTTATTTGTTAAAATAAATCTACAAAATACAACAATCCGCCATGATAGCTTAAACACCCATCAGATCGAATTACGTCAATTTACGTCACGTCTCAGTAAACATCACTTTGTTTCGTTTAAGCGTATACGCGATCTCTGCATTTTTACTGAGCCGTGACGCAATGAGAGACGCCATGACACGGTCGAGCGTTTTGGAATGAATTTCAAACTTAAAATTTAAATTTGCACAAAAACCTTAATTTTCTTCAGAAATATGATATATTTTAGACATAATAGAAACTTCTGAATATCATAGAAGAGTTTTTGGAAATTAGTCATCATGCCTATTAATGACCTACTGGATGTAGGCCGCCGTCCACCACGCACCACGACTGTGAACTCTCAGGCATGCAGGTTTCCTCACGATGTTTTCCTTCACCGTAACAGCAGGTGATATTTAAGTTTTATAATTTTTGAACTAAACTTTAAACCAAAATTACTTAAAAACAACCAACCTCGTCTCCAACTGCACAACAGTCGTGAGCTTCCCTTTCGTGTTGACGTGTCTCCTGGTGACCAGCAGCGCGTTGGAGCCCGACAGGAGGATAGCAGTTGTCAGCTCGTCTACATCCGAGAACCGGTTCAGCTCCTCCACGTCGGGCTCCGGCTCGATGAGGCCGCACTGGAACAGCTGTTCGAGGTGAAGATTCGATAGCGCTGTGGAAGAAAAAAATTAAAAAAAAAATTAAACCGACATCAAAATTAATTTTGCACACCCAAGAGGTAGAACGCACTGTACTATGTATCTTTTATTATTGTAACACCTGTAATACTTACTGTGTTCTAGCAAATAAAGTTAATTTAATTTAATTTAAAACATAATGAAATAATTTTTTTGCATACATTAGGCCTGCTATGTTTTGAGGTTGGTGTCTTTAGTATCAGGTATTTTGTTTCTGTTGTTAAACTTTGGCACCAACCTCAAAAATAGGACTCAAGTATGTAACAAATTTTATTTCATACTTTTTTGATGTCGGTTTAATTTTTTCGTCATTTTTAGTTTTAAGTCCATATCACGGAAACTACTGGATCGATTTTGATGAAACTTTCACCATTTCCTAAGTTAAACAAAATGCAAACGCGCGTTATAGTAGTATGTTGCTCTCATCAGCCATCAGCCATCAGCTCATCGGCGAGACTAACTTGCTATCGAGGTAAGCGAGCCTACATTTAACGATCCCGAGGCGTTCCTTCCTCACGCCGTGTCGCCCGCACCACTCGTCGACGCCGCCCCAGCCGACCGCCGCCAGGGTCTGTTCGAACTCGTGCTGCAGCCAGTGCAGCGCCGCGTGGTCCGAGTGCGCACTGAACGAGCGTTTGATGTCGCGTATTTCTGGAAAAAAACAATACAAATCTTTATCTTCCTTCCTTCCTTTCAGCTCTTAGTAGTCCACTGCTGGACACGGGCCTCCCCTAATCGACGCCACTCCGCCCGGTCCTGGGCCCTCTGAATCCAACGGTTTCCCGCTGTCTTCTTCAGGTCGTCAGTCCACCTGGTCGGAGGGCGGCCTGTGCTCCTTTTGCCTAAACGTGGTCGCCATTCGAGGACCTTTTTTCCCCATCGGTTGTCAGTCCTGCGAACGATGTGGCCGGCCCATTGCCACTTTAATTTGCAAACTTTGAAAGCTATGTCGGTCACCTTCGTTCTTCTACGGATTTCATCATTTCTGATTCTGTCTCGTAGAGAAATACCAAGCATAGCTCTCTCCATTGCCCTCTGGGCGACTCTGGGCTTGTGCATTAGGCTCACAGTAAAGGACCACGTCTCGGCACCGTAGCTCATCACTGGCAACACACACAAATCTTTATACATATAATAATTTATAGGTAGTACAGCTTGAATGTCTATGAATTTTTTAATAACAATAACAAATGATGTTAATATTGCAATAAAATAGTTAATAGTAATTAATAATTATGGTGCCGTTCGTATAGAATATTAAATAATTTTCGCATGCCTTGTACGAATATTATTATTGTAACACTGTTTGTAGATCTATGTTTTTGCAAATAAAGAATTTGATTTCTATCTGTCGTTACTTAACCTTATTTATTCTCATGGATAGCAGCGTACTCACAAGCAACATCAGATAAGAAATGATTACTTTCTCTTCCTTGCTATTTAGCACTTAGTTTTCAAACCTTAGAAATAGTATGGGAGCGGTCACGCAAGTGACGCGAGATGACGTACGACTAATTTGCGCGCAGTGTGAGCGCTCCCATGGTATTTCTAAGGTAGAGATTGTTCGTGCGTGTACGTACGTATACGCACGAGTTGAATAAATAATATAATCCGTACGAACACACGTCCAAACCGAGCGCGGCGTAAGGGTACTTTTCATCCAACTATAGACCCAATTTTAACACTTTGCCTGTCCAATAAATAGACACAATAGTCAAACAACGGTGTGTATCACATGTGACTCACGGGACAGCGAAGCGGTTAAAGCACACGCGAATGAAGTTACACCAAAACATAGTAAAACATACCGTCTCTCCTATCCGCCGCGTCGCTGAACACCTCGACGTTGTCGGAGCAATGGGCGGCGACGTCGGCCACCGCCACCACGCTGCCCGCCACCGCCGCGTGCAGCATGCAGCAGCCGAGGCGCGGGTGCAGCGACAGCAGAGTCAGGTAGCGACCGCGACGCGTGATTTGCTCTGACGGCGTTAATGCACCTGGAAAATAAGGTTTTTTTATCGTGGTGCAACTCACACACGGCTCTCTGATCCCAAAGTAAGCTGTGAGCTTGTGTTATGGTGACCAGATAGATGGTAAACATACATATAATACAGCGTTAACTGTAAAACACCAGCAACCTACAGCACTAGGTAGCTAACACCATAAGCGACTACTTTTGTTCTACGACTTTTGGTAATTTGTTAATTTTTAATGACATACAAAAATGTAGTAGTTATGATTCAACTTGTAACATCGTAAAATTCTGTAGTGACAGTAAAAAATTATAAGACGTATGAACAATGTCCGGGTTCGAATCCCAGTGGCACGCACCAATGACTTTGTAAAAAAGTTACGTGCGCTTTATAAAATTAAATATCACCCGCTGTTACGGTGAAGGAAAACATCGTGAGGAAACCTGCACGCCTGAGAGTTCACAACAAAATGTTCTCAAAGGTATGTGAAGGCCACCAATCCGCAGTAGGCCAGCGTTTATTTCGATTTTTTTCAATAATAATAGTATGTATTACTTACCTATATCTATTAGATCGTTGACTGCAAAATCTATAGCCTTCTTGCTGGGTGGCTCTGGTAGTTGCGACAAGAAATTTTCAACCTTATCATCTGGCGCGTAAGTCTTACAATCCAATACCGTTTGCTCCAATGGTATCCTGTAGACGGTAATGGAAAATTAATTAAAAACAACTGATTTCATTTTATTTATTAAGGCCTGCTAGTATATAGTTACAATACTACACAAAAAATATTATAAATAAATACAGCATGCAAAAATTAGTAAATTTGTATTTAAAAAAATTTAAACTTTTTTCACACTTTTAAGCTTTTTTCAATAAAAAGCTGTTGACCAAATAGTACAAGCGTAAAAAACGAGACTGTAGATATATGTATTATACCTTAATATTTCTGGGGTTGTATGTGGCACGAATTCACTCTCCTTATCTCGAGTGTACATTCTGTAACAGATTCCTGAAAATATAGAGGTCATCTATTCAATATTAAAGCGAAAAATACTCCAACTAATAAATACTTTTTTAAAACCTTTATCGACATATTTCTTCCCCTCCCGTTTCCCGTATTAGAGTATTTTCCTTCTGGTGTTCTAAAACGCTTTTTATTTTTGGAAAGTTGAAAATGTTGACTTCTTTAGTGTCTTAAGTCTCTATTTTTATATACATTTCCGAATGAACTAGTCACATATCTATTTATTGAAGTCGGAAATAAATTAACCAATAAACGCTTCCTATTCCAATTATCGTGGCCGCCGTGGACGTCCATAAGACCAGTGCCAGATTCCAGCCTTTGTTCAGGTGGGAATCGAACCTACGACCAGGGCACCCACGTCTCAACCACTGCGCCACTGGTGGTCAAGGACGGTGAGTAGAGGGTTCCATACCGGGCTGCACGCGGCCCGCGCGGCCCGTCCGCTGCTTGGCGCCCGCTTGTGACACCCAAACCGTTTCTAAGCTTGCCGTCCCTGTCAAACAACATTTATTATCTCATATATAAAATTCTCATATATAAGCGGCGATAGCCCAGTGGCTTAGAATTCGACCTCGAATCGAGGGGTCCGGGTTCGAATCCCAGTGGCACGCACCAATGACTTTGTAATAAAAGTTATGTGCGCTTTGTAAAATTAAATATCACCTGCTGTTACGGTGAAGGAAAACATCGTGAGGAAACCTGCATGCCTGAGAGTTCACAAAAAAAAATGTTTTCAAAGACATGTTCGTCCACTAACGGGCAGTAGTGGTGCGTGGTGGACGGCGGCCTACATCCCTCTCATTGTAAGAGGAGACCTGACCCTGTAGTGAGTCATTAATGGGTTAAAACAACAACATATAAAATTCTCATGTCACAGTTTTAGTTACCATACTCTTGCAAAACGGCTCGACCGATTTTTATGAAGTTTTATATGCATATTCAGTAGGTCTGAGAACGGCTACTGTCTATTTTCCATACCCCTAAGTGATAAGGGTTTTCGCAAAACAACGTTTGCGGGGTCAGCTAGTGTCTATATAATAAAAATGAATCGCTGTTCGTTAGTCTCGCTAAAACTCGAGTAAAGCTGGATCGATTGGGCTAATTTTAGTGTTGAAATGTTCGTGTTCTAAGGAAGGTTTAGTTAGACGGTTAAAAAATTTCGAAAAAAAAAATGTGAGGAACATAGAAAAACAATTTCATTTTTCCATATTTGGCAAAAGTTTAAATAAGTGCCATTCTAAAAAAGGACTATTTCTTTTGTTTTCGAGTAGATACTTTGTTTGTAACTTTATTAATGAATCAAAAAACGTATGAAAACTACGACAGGTTTGATACAAGCCTTAGAAAAATCAACTTCTGATTTTTTTATCTCGCTTCCATACAAATACCTAACTGTTTTTTAATAAAATAAGATTGTAGTAAATTAAAAAATGTGCAAAATACGTTCAACATGTTACCAGTTCCGTCTTTAGTTCTGTTCTCCTTATGAGCGCCGGTGTCGATCACATACACCACATCGGGTATGGTAATCGATGTCTCCGCTATGTTGGTAGCCAGCACTATTTTCCTAATACCAGGCGACGGCTTCGAAAACATTTTTGTTTGGTCCGTTGTTGATAGTCTGCAAAGCAAATATTAAAAAAAAATTAAATTGTAAATCAGAATGCTGATTTACCCTAAACTTACCCTTAAGTTAAGGGTAATTTTGAACATTTTCGGGTAACTTTGAACCTTTAAGCAATGTTAACGTTTAAACTTCTTTTTGTATTCACTTGTGTGCTGAGTTAGTTCATTTAGTTCATTTTTTTTAGCTGCGGTTAAAAAGTTACCTCCTCGTAATTCTAACCCAATGGCAATATCGATTTGATTGTTATTAAAATTATTCAAAAACTGCGATTTAAATAAAGGGAAAAGTGAAGTCCATCAACCCAGAATAGACCAGCATGGTGGCCTATATCCTTCTCATTCTACACAAACCAGTAGTGGGTCTTTAATGGGTTGCAGACATCCATTCTGACTTCTCTGGCGTTTGAGTTACAGTGCCGAGTGGAGACATACATACATACAAACACATGAACAAACATAAACATAGCAGACATACCTGGAATGCACTGGTAGTACTAAATGGAGGTTGTCTGCACCAAACTGTTGGTCTAGAAGCATTTTTGTTTGCTTAATTTCGGCCCAGCCCGGTAGGAACACTAGCATAGCTCCCTCCTTTTCCGTCTTATCCACCGCTTTTATTACTTCCACAACCTGATGGAAGGAAAATCATTTCTTTAGTACATTTTTCACTGCAGGTAACAAAGGAGCTCGAAACTTTCTCAGAAGTTATGTGCGCTTTATAAATTTAAAAATCACCTGCTGTAAGTGCGAAGGAAATTAAACTTCGTAAATCGTATAATGGTCTCAACGGTGTGTGAAGTCCACTAATCCGCCTTAGGCCAGCGTGGTGGACTAAGGCCTGCATCCTTTTCACTGTGAGAGGAGACCACACCCTGCAGTTGTTCACACTGGATTTTTGGAGGAACAGGGGACATCTCCCGCCAGGCCATGTCACTGCCTGGGGACCGCGGTCCGAATGTTGACTGCGGACCGTTTGTGTATATGCACAGGTTCTATGGAACTGTGATAGCGCGTTTGAGGACACGTGTTCCGATTGGCCAGTTCGGTGTGACGCGTGACGTGTGCTATCGTTGACTACACTCGCCGCGTGCGTCGTGACGCGTGGTCAGCATTCATGTGAGGAGCGCGCTCATAGCACTGTAGGTATCGCGCCGCTACAGGTCAAAGACAACTTGATACAGAGACTCGACAAAGCTCACCTCTTGGCAGTTAATCTGTGGTTTTCCATCTTCCTTCTTACAGTTATCCAAAGTGGTCGGCAATCTGATGTTGAATTTCTTCGTTATGTCATCGAGATGTAACGTTTGCACCGGGAAGGTTCGTCCGGGCACCTCTATTACTGGACAAGCGTCGAAATATCTGAACAATAAAAACAATACATCATTTTATATTTCTAAATGAAACATACATACATTATAAAACTATCTTTTTTTAAGACCTTAATAAACACGAATAAGAAATACATTTTAGCTACAAAAGTATGCAAGTTTCTTTTATCTTATATTCCTTTTATATTTATTCCTTCTTTGTTTCAGGTGCCTGTCCTGAAGTCACACATAATTATATGAAACTAGCCGACTAGCTTCGCTCTGCCAATGAATTTTTTTATTTTAATTTAATAGCCTATGTTACTCAGGCTGAATGTAGCTTTCCAATGGTGAAAGAATTTTTGAAATCGGCCCAGTAGTTTTTGAGTTTATTCGTTACAAACATACAAAAATACAAATGTTTCCTCTTTATAATATTATTAGTATAGATTAGTATAGATTATTCATTGTATAATTCACTGTCTCTGTAATGTTTGTGAGGTTGTAAAAGGCTCTAATGTCCGCAGAGCCACATGAGACCATTTGCCAAAGATTCTAATGACACATTTTTTCTTAGAGAAGTAAAAAAAACATTTTTCATTTATATTATTGTCATGATTTTCGATACTTTTGTGCGCGAAGTGCTTTATTGTCATGATTTTCGTAACTTTCGTGTGCGAAGTGCTTTATTGTCATGATTTTCGTAACTTTCGTGTGCGAAGTGCTTTATTGTCATGATTTTCGTAACTTTCGTGTGCGAAGTGTTTTATTGTCATGATTTTCGTAACTTTTGTGTGCGAAGTGCTTTTATTTTTATTTATTTATTTATTTGTCCCCATAAATAAAAAAGACATCCTTACCTGGTGAAAACCCCAATATCGAGGGTAGCGCTCATCACGACCACCCTCAGTTGGGGGTTGAGGGCCAGCGCCCTCTTCAGCAGCAGCAGCGTGACGTCAGTGTTCACGTCACGCTCGTGGGCCTCGTCTATGAACACGTGGGTGCAACCTTCGAGCCCTGGAAAAATATAAAATAAAATAAATAACGCTTCACACGCACAGCCCCACACTAGGATTCCCTGTGTCGTGGGTGCCATGGACACACACAAGACAACAACACAACACACCCACACCAGAAACAGACATTCAAATTCATCATTCAAATCTCTGCTCTGCTGGGAACCGAACCCAGGACCCTCCGCGTAGCGCGCCGGTGTCTTAACCACTGCGCCACTCAGGTCAAAAAACAACAGTCAAAATCAAAATGTTAATCAATCCCAAAAGGTTTAGATTTACTTAAAAGATTTTTGGCGTTCGTCTATGGCAATAATTATAGATCTGTTCTCGACGCACTCCAAATCTAGTTAAGAGCTAACGGTTTTCCGTACCTACACCACTCTGACATATTGTGGAGCACAGTGAACTTAGAAAGCACATGTGGAATTTTTGATCACATCGGAAATTTCGATGAATATGTACACCATATGTAGAATTTGGGTCCATGTCGTATATAATAACATTGGGTACAGTCCACTTAGGCTTCGTGTAATATTCGGAAACGTAAGGTTGGTGTTATAGGGACCGTGCACGGCGACACCTATGCCATCTAGTGTCATTTATCGGAACTGCATGGGTAGGATTACTACCGTATGTTAACTTTTTGAAAAGTGTATCACAAATAATTTTGTATATTAAAAGGCTCATTAAAAGTGTATTCTTGTATTGATGGATGCTCCAATACTTCCAAGAATAAAATATATAAATATATTAGTGTAAATTCTCGTAATTTTCCACTGATAGTATCGACATGCTCTGGCTAAAAACTATACGAAAAGTTGGATAAATGCAGTTAAAAATACACGTGACATGAATTCAAACGGTTAAAAAGAACTATCAAGGTTTTTTAAATGAAACTAATATATAATTTGTTTTGAGATTAATTTAAAATTAAAGTTGTTTTTATTTTCAATGAAAAGGAGGAATTTGTTCTATTTAAACATTTTTATTTATCACACAATATCAAAATACCTGGCATTCATCTTAAAATAGATACTGCTTTATGCGTTGCTCACTTTATTTAAACAATGTTATCTGAAAATCCTCTACACCCTTTTAATATACCAACAAATTTTCTATTGAAAAACACTTGGACTAAATACTTTTAGAATTTGAAAAATATCAACGTTCGCACGACACACACTATTCTTGATATCACTAAAATCGAATTTTATACATTTTACATAATTTAATCCGTAATTTATAGTGAAATATTGAGTTATTCCTCGTTATGCGACATTATGAAAACATATGAAAAACAAAGGGATTAAAACGAACCTGCCACAACTAAAGTGCAATATTGTCCCATGCAGTTCCGATAAATGACACTAGATGGCATAGGTGTCGCCGTGCACGGTCCCTATAATGGAAGATCCTCAGTCCTCAATGAGCTATTGTACTCGTACTACTAATGAACATTACCAGTGGGGAGCCAGTTACAATTCTGAAGGGAACCTATATTTACAATACCTTACATATGAGGCGTCGGAATCTCTTATTTCACTCTAACCCATTTAAGACATACTCGTAACATAACTTAACTCTCAACTCACATGCTCTAACTTTCATACTCACATTAATACTCCTTACTCTCTGACACACTATCTCACTCACACACACAAACACACACACCCACACCCACACGCGCACATACGGGCACACACATACACACATTCACACACACCCACACACACGTACACTATAATATTATTGTTTTTGTTATTACTACAACAATTTATTTGTATTACAAATTAAGTTTAAGTGTGAACATACTTTATCTCTGTCCAGAGGTGGGCGTAATCGGCTGCGACAGTTTTTTAACTTCTGCAGTCGTTTACGAACAATTTCAATTGGAAATATTGTGTTATTTATATGTTCAATAAATCTTTAAATCTTTAATTTAGGCTGAAAGAAGTCCCAACCCTGCAGTGGGTTATAAATATTTAACAGGCAAACAAACATTATTTCATTTATTAAAAGTATAATAACGAAAGATGTACCTGGGTTCATCTGCAGCCGTTTGAGTAGAACACCAGAGGTGCAGTACAGGATGCCACCGCCCGGTACTCGAGGCAGCTTCGAATGCAGACGGACCTGGTACCCAATGGAATCACCCACCTGGAGACGGAACCCATACATGGTCACGGAACTATTAATTTAAAACTGTATTGAGTGATAATTAAATTTACAAAATGTTTATAAAGCTTAAATTAATGGCCACTACTGGACACATCTATTCAACCTCAAATAGAAGACCGCCCATTGAAGTCAATAAAGGCTAAAATTGTGGCGACTTCCGCTATTTAGTCTAGAGATGGCGCCACGGGTAGCTTGAATCACGTTATCGAAGTTTTATATATCGCTGGCATGTACACAAAACTGTGAGATGACGTTATGGGAGCACAGCCGCTCAGTCCTCAAGCACCATGCGTGCTTGCAGAGCATGCTTGAGTCAAGCATGCTCACTTCGCCTGGCGTTCTTCCTTTGCCAAGGTATGACTGCGCATGCCTGGATGTAGTTATTTTATATTATGTATTTTAATTATCTTATATTTGATATTGGAAGGGAGATCTCCTATCAGGCGAAGAGATCATACCTGGGGGGCAGACATGCTACAATTATGTCATCTCTGAGTTTGGAATATATGGCAGCGATGTAGAAAACTTCGATAGCGTGATTCAGGTTACCCGTGACGCCATCTCGACGACGAGTGGTGGAAGTCAATGCAGTTGGTTTGTTTATCTTTTTCATAAACGGGCGCGCGCGTTGACTAATTCCCTCAATACTTTTGCTTCTCTATTTGTTATCTTAGCTTTTCTTTCTTTCTTTTGACGACTTGAGTGGCGCAGTGGTTAAGATACCGGTGCGCTGCGCGGAGGGTCCTGGGTTCGATTCCCAGCAGAGCAGGGATTTGAATGATGAATTTGAATTTCTGTTTCTGGTCTGGGTATGTAGTGTTCTTGTCTTGTGTGTGTCCATGGCGCCCACGACACAGGGAATCCTAGTGTGGGGGGAGTGTGGAGTGTTATTTATATTATTTATTTATTTTTCCTCCTCTGTCTGGTAGTTACCTGTTCCCCTAACTCGTCGGCCACTCTCTGCGCGAGTCCCATAGCGGCGACTCGACGCGGTTCGGAGACTATAGCCGCGGTGTCCGCGCCGCAATGCCGTAGTATTACCGCAGGCGCGCGCGTCGATTTACCGCATCCCGCTGCGCCCACGATCACCGCTACTCGGCTCGCGTCTAGTGTTGATGCTATTTGCTCCCTGGAGACAAAGTCATAGAGTAAACAGTCACTAAAACCAAAACAAACATTTTGTCAATGAGTTTTGATAGACTGTCACTGCATCTTGACGTATTATATGTCAAAGGAGTGTCAGAATTGAGATGGAGTCTTTTATTTTGGCGACACCTGGGCCCTGATTCTGTAAATCCCGAAAGATTTCGTGTCGATATCGTGTGACATCACACCGTACGTCATTTCCTGAACTCACGATATTTTACTTTTAAGCCTTTTTTGACTTTTTATCCCGGGTAAGACACGACATTGCCGCGATACGAGTGTGAATGGTCATTCAGAGTCAGGGCCCTGCTTTAATGTCACTTTTTAGTGATACTTAACCTCTGCAAACATATTTTTCTCAAGGTATAAAGTTATAGAGACACCAATGTAATCTTAATATGATCTTAATATTATGGCATCTCTAAACGCTTTGGCCCTTTTTTTGGAAAATATGAAAAGTTGAGGCGACTTTTAATTCTCTAGTATAGTATCACTCTGTCTGGCTATGAAAAGTAATTGGTGGAAACTTGTACTTTTATTTGCATTGGTCCTGTACGAGGGTGAATGTGGTAGACATTTCGAGGAAAATTAAATAGGTTTTGCTTTGGCAATTCATACGTTTCAAACCGTGATAAAAAACCCGAGTTGATATGCGGGCAGCATGTCACATATCGAGTCTTATCTGTGAGGAGGTTACGGGGTGATTTACATTAATTTTTCAACTAAATCGAATAAAAGGTTATCAATAGTTCTTTACAAGTACTACCTACCTATAAATTTTTACCTGCAAATATTAATGCGTTTTAAGAGACTTTATCAAGTATTTTATTCGAATTTTGGCTTAATATTTAACTTTCCTTCTTATGGTATAAAGTATAGAAACTCCAGACAAGTTATTTAATTAACTTAAACTCTTTATAGTACACACACATAGAAAGAAACAGCCAGTATCAATAATAAAATAGGACAATGCAAAAATAAAAGGTGGTCGTATCGCTAAGAGCGATTGAATGTTTATGGCTAAACATCTTTCTTTTTTCTTTTCCCCCTTTCTAATAGTATTGGGACAAACCACCGAGTAGGTAATAAAACGTCATAATTCTATAATTATTGGAATGTGCTTCTCGTGAAAGTATGTGTGCGCAGATGGAATTCCCACCGTCCAATCTGTTCCGGAAATCTGCGCGATTGAACACTTGTTGGAAATTACATGTGCGTTGGGGAAAATAAATTATTAAATGGGGACACCCGTTTAGAATTAGATATTAACAGGAAATGTTCATTTCAGTTTTTAAACATTATTTACTTACTAGAGTTGTCCGCGGCTTCGTCCGCGTGGATTCTAGAAATTGGTCCAAAGAGGGATAAAAAGAATCTGCAAACCAAGTTTCATCCGAATCCGTCCATCCGTTTTTGCGTGAAAAAGTAATAAATGTCCATCCATCCTCACAAATTCACATTTATAATAGAAGTAGGATAATAGGGTATAATCCTCTTTTATTGTTAGTTTTATTTATTTGAAGTCCACCAAAACCCTGTAGGCCAGCGTGGTGGACAAATGCCTACATCCTTCACATCGTGAGAGGAGATCCGACCCATCAGTGGGTTATCTTTATCGCTACCTCAGCAAGCCACTTTCCAAGTCGTTCTCTACGTACTATAAAGAAAGTCAGAAAGCGAGAGTGAACGTATACCGTCACAACGCGTCACGCCGTGTCGCGTCGACGTCACGCGGCGTCACGCTGCGTTATGCTACGTCACGTTACGTCAGGTGTTTGAAAGTGAGAGTTAACTTTCGATCTCGTTCACTCGCTTTCAATATCGAGAGTTTCATACAGATGTACATAAGTAGGTATGTTGTCATGGTGTCATGTCATAGTTCGAATACTTTATACCAAATTAATAAAAAAGCAAAGTAGTTTTCCCAAATTATAGCATGTCATTCAAAATCAATCACTACATATTTTTTCGTATTATACACTAGTATGTATTTACATGGAAAGTATAGCTTCAATAAATAAAAACGGGCTTTAAAATATACCCTGGCACTAGAACCAAACTAATATTTACGATTCGCCACTTAACAGAAAATTTAAAAGGTTTAGAAAAACCCTGTTATTAAATAATTGGAATTCACAAGAAACTTTGGTACAAATAGATGCCTTGATAAAAAACCATCGCAAGATTTAAAATAAATTTACAAAATTATGGAAGATTATGCCACCAAGAAATAGAAAATGATAAATAAATAAATAAATAAAAAGACTATCATGTTTACTGAACCATAAATTCGATATTCAAATCTACCTATGTATTAATACAAACATTATAAAAATATCTGATTTTTTTTGTTTATTCTCACCTACAAACATCTAAAATTAAATAACCCGATTTAGTTCCCCGGAGGTCTCAATTGAGGGTCAAGGTCACGCGTCAGAGGTCGCGTTTCGAGGGCGGGCGCATCCGAAGCGGACCTCAGGGTCGCGGTACACGCAATTGTAGGCCACGGTTCCCTAACCGGGACACTGAGGTCACCTCGACGAGAATGTGGAGCGTTACAAGGTTGCTGTGATCGAAATTCGGCACGCCGCTCTAGTCTTATCTGGGGATTTGGATTTCGAATGGCGGTCAATGCTGGCTGGGCGGAGCGGCGAATTCGAATTTGGAATTTGAAAAAAAAATTTTATTTTTGTTTGGTGTTCACAAATATTACGGACGGCTGTGTTTGAAATTAGAATCGGAAGGGCATTTTTAAATTTTTTAAATTTGTATGAAACCCATTATTGACCCACTGCATGCAGGTTTCCCTTTTTTCCCTCTATAGATGTATTATTTATTTTTATAAATTGTTATATTTTATTTAATAATTCTTATCTTAATTTGAACTATCAAACAATGGCCCCATGCCTAAAATCATGTAGGTACTTAGGACTACGAGAATTTTATTTGAAAACGTGGTTTTTAAAATTGATGCTTTTTATCTAAAATTGAAATACATACATGATCGACTTTTTTAGGTAAGTACTAGATTGTTGCCTATTTGTTGACCGACTTCAAGAAAGGAGGCCGTTATTATTATCTATTTATTGTTGCCCATTATTCCTTAATAAGTCATTTTTCCAATCTTTCAATCACCAATTTCGTATTTAAAAAAGAGAAACAATTTACTCTCAAACTCTCGTAACGAAATCCAAGATGGCGTGCAAACGTCAACTTTCCCGCGTTTTACCGCTCGAAAGTCAATCCGCGCGGCATTGGAGAGCGGCGATGCGACCCGAAAACGTATCTGAGGGACAGTATGACCCCGATACAATAGAAACTGGGACGTCGAAACTCGAAACTCCTCCGACTACGTTATGTATGGCACTTTCGCGCGGAATTGTTATAAATTGTTGTGTTACGTTTATAATCTGTTGCGTATATTAGTGATAGTCGTACGGACGGTCGGCGCGATACGTTCGATTTTTGAACGTTATTGGATAAAGATGAAAATTTAAAAAGTTAGGTACATACATTTTTTTCCATTTAATTTTATCTCAAAAAATTTAAAATTAAATGTGAAGTTAGAGTATTAGGATGTTTAAAAAGGAAGACCTAAAAAATAGGATTTGTATATACTTAACAAATTTTATTACATACTTTCTTGAAGTCGAGTTAATTTTTAAAAAATATTTTTTTAACCTTTTTGTTTGAATGGACCTGGGGGGGTTACTACAAACTCCTAAAACTATCGTAAAGCAATGATGTTTTGTTTTAATTGAAAACAAAACAAAATGATTAAACATTATCCCCAGGTCTAAACGGTCTACACAACATCGGCAACACATGTTTCATGTACAGCAATTTAATCTAAAACAAAACATCATCGCTTTATGATGCTTTTAAGAGTTTGTATTTCATGTACAGCAATTTAATCTAAAACAAAACATCATCGCTTTATGATGCTTTTAAGAGTTTGTAGTAACCCTGGTTATCTACAGATTGCAGTGAGCAGTGGCCTGTATGCCCGTTTGCTAGTTATTTATTAGAAAAAGGGGTATACATAATTATAACTCAATACTCACGCATACTGATCAATCGGCAGAGCAGTTAAGGCGTCATCATAACGGTCGAACGTGTGCTGTAAAGCCCGCTCGCGTCGCGCCAGTGTTGCTTTGGATGGAGCCTTATACATGTTCCCGAATACTGGATGCATTTGTGTCTTTAGATCTGTGAAAACCGAAGGGTTTAACAGCGCCATAAGTTCAAAGTTATGTAAAAGTTATTTATGGTATTATTTTTCCAATAAAAATACTTAATTAAATACTAAGCAAAAGCGTAAATACTTTTACAAAACTAACTTTCACCTGCGACTTCGTTCACCAAAGAATTTCACCCAGCGAGGGTCAAAAAGTGGATTAAGTGGTGTAAGTTAATCCAGGTTTATAATCTACCTCTGTGCCAAATTTCATCCGAATCTGCTCAGCCATTTTTGCGTGAAAGAGTAACACACACCTATCAGTCCTCACAAACGTTCACATTTATAATAGTAGAACGTGTTGTATGTTGTTTTGAATCTATGAATGCAAAATATAATACCTGAAAATTCTGTAGGATCCTGTAGTGTAGCTGAATCATCAAGATCCTCTGTAACAAAAGTGAAATTGAAGTAATTTGCACAATAAAAGACTTAGCTCCCTAGCTGCGACGGGAGCTCATGATTAAGAAGATAAAGGACCTCAAATAATTTGAAATTAGTCAGGCTACCATAAAAACACACAAGAAGTGACCCGTAATTAATTAATTAAAACTAATTAATTATAAAGCTTCAAACTCACAGCCCCACACTAGGATTTCCTGTGTCGTGGGCGCCATGGACACACACGAGACACCAACAGAACACACCCAGACCAGAAACACAAATTCAAATTCATCATTCAAATCTCTGCTCTGATGGGAATCGAACCCAGGACCTTCCGCGCAGTGCACCGGTGTTTTAACCACTGCGCCACTTGGGTCGTCGGGTAATATTGTGAAATTAAATTTAAAGGCACCGTAATATGCGTAATTTTCATACTAAAAACAGACAGTATGAAAATTGTGTAATGTGTGTGTTTGTATGCCATTCTTATTGTCAATTTTTGCAAGCTTATTAGCCCAAAAACATGTCACTGTTCAAACAGTTGCCAGTAAAGAAAATAGTTCAAAATTATTCGGCAAAATGGCAGGGTTGTACTATAAATAACTTACCTTCATCGATTGTTGAATCCTTTTTCAATACACCTGGAGCTGGTAATGCGCTATTACTAGCTTCTTTAAATGTAGCTTCATAAATACTTCCTGCAACACTACATCTTATTTAAAAATTATCATACAAATTTTAATTCAACTGTTCCTCTTTTTTATGTAGTCAGACTAGGCAAAAAGGCAGAGGTGCACCTGAGGTAAGTGTTAAGCCTATCAGTAACCCACTACAGGGTCGGGTCTCCTCTCACAATGAGAGGGATGTAGGCCGCCGTCCACCACGCACCACTACTGCCCGTTGGTGGACTCCACATAACTTTGAGAACATTTTTTTTGTAAACTCTCAGGCATGCAGGGTTCTTCACGATGTTTTCCTTCACCGTAACAGCAGGTGGTATTCAATTTTATAAAGCGCACATAACTTTTTTTACAGTCATTGGTGCGTGCCACTGGGATTCGAACCTGGACCCCTCGATTCGAGGTCGAATTCTAAGCCACTTGGCTATCACTTAACCCAACATACAGCAGCATGTTCTACATGTCTTGTGTTTCCAGTCGGGAGGTATAGTTGCCGGTGTTACTTTATTTAAGGAGAAGCTCTTAGTCCTGGTGAGTAGCAAAGCACCTGCATACAACCTCAGACAGGGTTTCTTCTCTATTTGCGGTCGGGTGTAGGTGTCCCTTGCAGCAACCACTTAACATCAGGCCTGCATGCCTATTACCATACAAAAAAACACTATTATACTTACTAATGTCTGTCTCATATTCCTGCCATATCCGCTCCACTCGTTCGATGGACGCATCACTAATGGTTGCACAGATAGGACTGTTTAATGTGCTCCTGAGCTCATTGAGGACATCCTGCTTGTATATCGGGTTGCCGTGGTTGTCGATGCGTCGGATGCTGTATAGCCAGTGGAGAGCCTGGGTTGCCGCCTTCTCCGCCGCCTGCCGCTTGGACACTGCTGTACTGAAAGAAGGTGGGGTTTTATGATATTCGGTCAATCACAGTAAATCAGATGCGATCGAAAAAGTTAAGCAACTTCAGACGCAGCCAGTACTAGGGTTGATGAGGAAGGAGTTATGAGGATGAGGACGAGGAAGAGGAAGTATCAAGCACAAAGTAAGAGGATGAGGATATATTCATGAGGAAGATGAATAGGAACGGTTTGAGTAAGGGAAAAAGAGTAAAAACTATATAAATTAATAAATAGACTGGCTAGGGAATCCTAGTGATTTCGTTTGACGTGTGAACCATGGACACACAAAATTCCTCATAAATTCCTCTTAATTTAAGAGGAAACGGAAGAGGATGAGGAATTTTTCACTTTTTCCAAAGAGGAAGCTGAAAAGGATGTGAAAGTACTAAAAAATGCGTAACTTCCTCATTGAGAGGAAGAGGAAGAGGAATCCTCATCAACACTAGTCAGTACCTGGATGGGTGGTCAAATTAAATGTGCGATTCTGTGCTTCAGAGGGCACGTTAAGCCGTTGGTCCTGGTTGTTATCAATACAAGAGCATTCACAGTCATTAAACATTGTCAGAGTCCCACATAGGGGGAACATTTAATGACTGCTATCCCAGAGGGGGGTTTGAAAACATCCGACACGGGTAGGCCACTAGCCCGTTTCTCCACCAATCCACATTGGAGCAGCGTGGTGGAGTATGCTTCTGGCGTCCCGCTGTTGTAGGGAGAAATCCGTGCCCATCAGTGGGACATAAAAGCTTTGCAGCCAAATTAAGATCAGGACAATACCTGTTGGGTCAAGTACTAAATAAATATATTAATAGGCATGATGACTAATTTTCAAAATCTCTTCTATGATATTCAGAAGTTTTGATTATGTCTAAAATATATCATATTTTTGTAGAAAATTAAGGTCTTTGTGCAATAAAAGTACATTTAAATTTTAAGTTTCAAATTCATTCCAATATGCTCGCCCGTCTCATGGCGTCTGTCATTACGTCACGGCTCAGTAAAAAATGCAGAGATCGCGTATAATGTGCTTACGAAAAAAATGATGTTTACTGAGATGTGACGTAAATTGACGTAATTCGCTCTGATGGGTGTTTAAGCTATCATGGCGGATTGTTGTATTTTGTAGATTTATTTTAACAAATAAATTATTAATCTCAACATTAATAAGAGAATTAATACATGTTTCAAAATCTTTGAATCCTATACTTGATTACTGTCATCATGCCTATTATATCACAGTATAATTTACCTCTCAAACTTCATTTTCTCTGGCCACACAAAGGTGTACGCACAGTGCCAATCATTATTTACAGCTTTCTTTTTGACTCCTTTTGGTGAGATGACCACTTGCTTGTAATGAATATCAAATACTTTTTGGGGTATTTTTGAGGCAAAGTTATTGAGAGTCATTCTAGGTTCTGGGTATAGAGCCTTGATTTTAGTTAAATCTGAAATCAAAAATGTTTTCAGAATAAATTGTTGAACAATCTCAGCATGTCTTTTTTGTTTATTAAAAAAATTTAAAACTAACGCAGACAAGTAATTATGAAGATTTGAAAACAGAATGTCATTTAATGCTGAAACAAATTTTTAATAACTATAATTTATTTTTTAAAGCAATTTTAATTCTGCCTAGTCTGAAATTCTGATTTAAACTGACTGACAATTTAAGAATAAATTCTGACCTTTTTCATAGCCACTTAGGGGCAAATCTTTGTCTGTTAACCCTTTAGAATAGTATTTTCTGTGCAACAATACAGAATATGTAATGTAGTGCTGTGATAATATGCTCTCTTTATCTTTGATTGTAAGTGTTGTACTATTGTGGAGACTGGAGCAAGCTGGAATAAAATAAACACAATTAATAAATATAAAATAACTAGCTGACCCGGCACACTTCAAGTTCAATCTGCTTAACATAGAAATTACATTATATACTCTTTTCAGATTTTCTCACTGTATAAACTTTCCTTGGACTTATAGGAACATATCTAAACAGAATGAGCCAAATTGGTCCAGCCGTTCTCTAGTTTTTGTAAGACTAACAAACAGCGATTCAGTTTTATTTTATAGATAAATAATAATAACTAAGTGACTGAAGTGAGTGACTAAGTGAATGATGATATCGGCACGAAATCTTTTGAGACTTACAGAATCAGGGCCCTGACCTAGACTTGACAGATGTCTTTGGGAAGGAGTCAAACAACTTTCAAACAAGACACTCAGGCTGGACCGTGTCTGTCCAGGCACGCTTCGTTCGTGTATTGAATACACCCATATACTTGATAGAATATATATTTTCTGTAGATTTGAATAGAGCTTAAGTTTTTAAGGACGTTAAGGTTATGTTCAACTTACCATTATTTTTCCTTTGTAGCAAGGTATTATTAAACGAACAACAATTACGTTCTTGTAATAATATTCTTCTACAATAACTAGTCCTCGCACCAAAACACTTTCCCAGAAACATGCTTACTTCGATGAAGACCAAGTCGGTATAGGTTATGTAGTTACTGATCTTCAAAAGAATGAATTACATACTATACGAAATATGAAACAACTGTTATAGCGGTCATACTTGAACTAAATCGAACTAAGTTAACCAATTTTATGTTGGTTTTACGATAATTATAAAGGAATTTCTTTAAAATTCAAAATTTTAGATTAGAGCCATTGACATCAGACATGACAGCAGACACTTCTAAATTTCTGTAAATGACATTTGACATGTGATAACTATTTTATGACATTGACAGCCCGATTGAAAGAAATAAATTATAGGTGCAGACCATAATATATGTACTCTGTGGTGCAGCAGACACACGGAAACAAACATGGACTTTCAAAAAAGTCACGTCAGTCACGTGCTTATAAAGGCCTTTAGAACGCAGATATTTTTATTTGACATGAAATGCACAAAAGTAGGAAAGTACCTAGTTCCATGGCAGTTCATTGGTGTGCATATTCCTTGATTTTTTTTATATCACAGCGTGATTTAAGTAGATACTTACCTACCTATAAAAAAATTCAAGGAATCCACAATAGCTTACAAAAATTGGTTAGGTACATAATTATTGTAGTCAAGGAAAAGCAACATTAATGATTGTGATGGTTTTAAGGTACCTACCAATCAGTAATCTATCGAATTGATAGCTGTAGGTACCATAATTAATTTCATTTATCTTTACCTTAACAACACTTCGGTGGGTAAAAGTACCTACCTGCATAAACGTAATCGTGCCAGCCCGCACGTGCTGTGGGTAATTCTAACTGATTTACGTCTAGGTCCCAATAAAATCTGTATTAGTCAGTAAAAGGATCAAGGTGTTACGTTGGCTTTTCAAAGAAGATCAAGTTGTAGTAGAACCGAGTAATGTATAAGCACCTATGTCGGAAGTATACTCATTGCAATGAGTGAATTAATATGAATCGTCATTATTATTTTGTTCGTGGAACGGAAATGTAAGTAAAGTTATCTACTGATGTATCATTCAGTAGTACTGGATACTACTGAGTATCGCAAAGCAATAATGAGATAGATCACTATGCCCATATCTGCGTATCAACGGCACCGTATTCACCTCATTACAATGACAAAGGACCTCAATTAGTTTTAAACATGACTCATAACAAAAGTCTTTAATGGTATGTATCTAGTTTCGTGTGTCCATGGCATCCACGACACAGGGATTCCTAGAGTGGTTGAGTAGACAGAATAATTAGTGCGAAACGTGATAATGTTAAGCTATTGTACAAAAAATCATGACGTTACTATTATTAGCTATATCGCCGGTAAAAACAAATTACTACATGCGTTTTCCTCAATAAGATAAGCTCTATTTGTCGAGGATTAATAACTAACAACAAACTCAAATGGAACAGTCCAGTAGCTTAGGTAATAATCCTGAGAAAAAATATTTAAAGCGAATGTCAGGACATTAAAGGACTTAGGTAGGTATTGGTTTAAAGAACTTCAAAAGTACAAAATAGACCAAAATGTATAGAGACACTATAGTAAGAAAATTACTAAAAATAATTGTGTTGGTAGGGGTTATGAGCACTAAAAAGTGACATACGAGTACCAGTAGGTCCCACTAAAATAGAAGTGACCTATGCTCCCTACTTTTAGGTGTCCCATTTTTTTTTCTTGTCACTCCACCTTGACACATTAAAGTCTTTGTTTAAAAAAATATGATATTTTATGTTGCTAAAGCAACCGTCTCAGGCACTCTGAGATTTTTAATCTACGGTTCATGTTAAAATAATTATTATGCTATATAATATACTGTTGTATCTTTTAACATATGTGTTAAACTGTAGAAATCCTTGGCAGTATTTACCAAGGAACCCTAAAAAGTAATAACAACTGCCAGCCAAATGGGCGAGTATTAAAAATATGATTTAATACCTATTCATAATGTCATTAAAAGATCAAGACAATTAGAAACCTAATACCTACTAATGGATTTGATAAAGAAGATGAATAAGTAATAAAATTACTAACATTATTTAAATAGGTACGTAAGTTTACCTGTATTACCGTTACCACCGATTTTGGAACTTCCCTTCTGCTAAAACCCTACAATCATTGAGATGCCAAGTTAAAGCTTTGTCTAGATTGCTGACCTGTCTCTTTCGATCTAAATTTCAATTTTTATTCCTGAATAATCGTTTGCTTTTACTTTCTTCCTTCCATTGATAGATCACCACTGACTCTTTTTTCATAATTAGAGATCTATTTCTTTCTCTCTCCTTATCTTATTCTTTTATTTTGATCACATCTACATCTTTCTTAGCCTTAACTCTTATCCACTTGGTTGTCTGAAAAATATTGCTTTTAACCTCTCCCGAAATTTGTGCTAGGTATTTTAATAGACTTCAAAAAATAAGGAATATCCTTTTTTTTCTTCAATTCTTCGCCACTTTTGGACGATTTTCAAAATTCTTTTTTTTTATTCAGTAGGGTACAACTTCAGATTTGTTGCACATTTTTTGGGCGAGGGTCTTATATTTTTTAATTTATTGTTTTCTGTGTATTGTCTGTGTTTCTATGTACAATTAAATAATAAGAAGTTATGTGCACTTTTTGAAGTCGCAAGCTGAACATAATATTTTATAATACCCAATAATAGAAGTGTTTTATATAATAGATACTAGGTCTGTGAGGTTTTCAAAACAGGAAAACCACGAAACATTTATCATGCTGCTAATATCGACATTTATTTATAGAAACAGAAAACAGGACACATTATTACATAATTTTGATAACGTAAATACGTGCCCGACGAATCAAAAACTAATGTTAATGTAATAATATTTGCATTGTTGCGAAAAAAGGTGGAATATTGTTTGGAAAATTCTCGAGCGGAGGGGAGTGGGTATAGTCCATTTTTTCACACTTGTGCTATTTGGTAAACAATCTTAACGTGTATTTTTATTTTAATTTGCGATTTAAAAATAACACAGACACTTATTTATAAAGATACAAATTGTCGTTTAATACTAAAAAAATTCTTGTAACTGTAATTTATTTCGTAAAGATATTTTAATTTTTTTCAAAAAGTAAGTAGTGCAAAATTGTATACCAAATTGGACAAGAGAAAAAAGACGGTCTGTACGTCCACGTAACAATATAGTGCTTAGAATATTTGGCTTTTATTTATTGCATAATGGAAATTACAAATAACGCGGAGTGAGTTTAAACAATTTTTAGCCGCAAACAAATTTTACTTATCTCTATGGTCTCGGAATTCCAATTTAAATAATAAGTATTTTTAATTTAAATTGTATTAAAAAAATTTTTTTTTGGTCGTAAAACACGAAATACCTATACCTAATTAAATTAAAGTGATCTCCAATCCAATTTGAATTAAAAAATAATTTCGCACTCAAATCAATTGTGATTTGAGATTGGAGATCACTTTAATTTAATTAGGTATACGTTTTAATCATAAATAACGTTATAATAAATTTCTAAGGGGATGAATTCTGTAAGTACATTGAAAATATTTCAAAAATGTTACTGCGTTAACTAGAGAATATATCGATACTGGCAAAGTAGAATTTTTGGCTGTCTATTGTCTTTTAAAACTAATTAAGATGAAACTACTCGTAAGAGCAGCGATCGTTGAAATTCTTTGGATAGGAATAGGTACTTTTTTTTAGGATAAATTTTCAATTATCATAAATTAAAAACTAGATTTAACAGGAAGAAGGAGCCGAATGGATTTGAATGAAACTTGGTAAAAAATACCTAATGGTTTCTATATTGACGCTTTTAATGATTTTGATGATGATATTCTAGAGAAGGATGAGGAAAAAGGGTGGAATGGCTGAAGAATATCTAGCTAATGGACGATGGCAAATCTATTTAGTTAGCACTTAGTTTTTATATTTTAATAAATTTTAAGTAACAATCGGATTGGAATTCTTTTCAAAAGGAACGCAGTGTTGAATCAAAACTCGTATGATTATAATATCTTAACAAAAACAATATATAACCTTCGACCTTTAAATCTCTGAAGAAGACTGACAGGTACCTATAAACAGAAAAAAAAATGTCTAAAGGTGTAGACAGAGTAACTTTGGTAGGTATTCACTATGAATAAAACAAAATTTTAGTGTGTTAAACCACATAAATTAATAGAAAATAATATGTACATTAAAAAGCCTTTATTATTTTTGTGTTACTTATATGCAAATTGTAGGAGTGCATAAAAAATAACAAGTCCGCTATCTTGGACCGGTCCCTATATATTGGAATTAAAATGACGTCACTTAGATAATTTTGCACTGTCATTCAAACTAAACTAGTAGGTAGGTATGCAAAATTTCATCTCGATTGGTTCCAGGATATCTGCTTTGAAATTGAGTTGCAAGATTTGACCCGAACATACATCGGTACAGTTGCAAGTTGAATTATATAATTAATGCTTTTAAAAACATTGAAGTCGTGTAAACGAACATAACAATGCGATCTACATAATAATTTATTCTTTTGTGTCTTACAAAATGTAAGAACTGACCTACATTTAAATTCACCGTCGTGTGTCAAACAACGCAAAAGCCTGAGGCGTGTCATCACGTCACGTCACGTCAGAATTGAGACGATTCCGAACAATGCTTGCATATGGACGTGCCTTTATGAGTCATCGTTTTACAATCGCATTCGCTACTCCAACCGGTTCCACTGATTCAGACGATACACACGTGACGAAAACAAAGGTTGAATTTAGCACCTATTGCCTACATAATAAGGCACATTAAAAACACGGATAAGGACGTAAAAACCACCAATAGACTACGTTTATACTGGTTTGTATTCATTCGATATCACGGCTCACTCGTAGTCGTCAGTAGCCTCAGAGACGCGCGCGAGACTCATCGTTAAAATGAAGACTGTTTTAATCACCATATTCCTGTTTACGACGGCAAATTGCGCGCAGGACTTCAGCGACCGAGCCAGGAACTTTAGCATCGAACTCCTGCATCACACTCAGCGTGAAACAAATGGACACGTTGTTATTTCACCATTCGGAATATGGAGCTTGATGACCGGTGTGACGTTAGGCGCGACAGGCAACAGCAGAACCCAGCTATCGTCCGCCTTTTTTCTCCCGAGGAATTCAACGAGACTCATCAATGGATACACCGACTTAACGAAGAGAGTGTTGGACCCGACGACGAAGGGAGTCGAGCTGACTAGTAAGAACTTCTTGTTCCTCGATAAAGGGTTCACCATAAACCCTAAGTTCCGGGAAGTGATCACGGGTGCATTCGGCGCGATGATCCAGAATTTGGACTTTAAGGATTCAACCGCTGCAGCGGACATCGCTAATAGCCTGATCCAGTCGTCCGGTGCAAAGGTCGCAAACGTCCTCCGGTCATCCGACTTCTCGGACTCTAGAATGATATTGAGCAATGTTATTTCCTTCAAAGGCCTCTGGTCTACGCCGTTCAACGTGTCCGATACGGCAGTCGAGCCATTTTACGACGAGAACAAGAATGAAATTGGCAAAGTGAACATGATGTTCCTCAAAGCACCGATGGCGTACTCGAATATAAAAGAAATGATGGGTTTCGCCCTCGAATTGCCTTACGGGGACGACAGCAAATACATCATGTTGATTATCCTTCCATATCCAAAGGTAACTGTAAGCGACGTTTACACAAAGCTAGCATCATCGATCACCTTCCCGAGTATATTCGAGCGTCTCGCAGCGGACATAGAATCTTACGGTTTAGAAGAGATAAACGTGAAATTACCAAGGTTCAAGATCAGTACGAATGTAGTGCTGAACAAGCCGCTGAATAACATGGGCGTGGTTGATATATTCGAGCAGCAATACGCCAGCTTCGAAGAGGTGACGAGCGAAGAAATCTTTGTTTCGGCTATCGTGCATAAGGCTGATATTGAAGTCACCGAGTCTGGTACCGTGGCGTCTGCGTCTACATCTGCGTACTTCACTGATAGGATATCGACTCCTAACTTCCACGCTAATAGGCCTTTCATGTACTTCGTTATGGAGAAACCGACTGCGACTGTGATCTTTAGTGGTATTTATTCAAAGCCGACTGTTTATTAAGTGATAGTTTTGATGCAAATACTCTATAATATTTTGAGATGTGGTTGTGACTGCTAGTTTAAGTTGTTTTGTATACTCGCATTGTTTGTCCCTAGCAAGATTATGTATATGTTTATACGATTGTAATTTATAAAATTTTATTACTATTATGAGTGCGTTATAATTTACAGTTCCTCAGTCGGCTTTATAGTCTGTCAGCTATTAGGATTTTGCTGGACTATTTCACACACAATTGAAAAAGTTGCGATGACAGTCATGATGAATTATTTTGATAACTCAGTGCAGATGGCTATTGAAATTTCTGATTGAAGTGTTGTTTTCCTGTGTGGAGTCATGACTGGTATTGTTATCGTAATTGTAGTGTATGTATGACCCAAGTCATGCTTCTGTTTTGCCCCGGGTATTTCCATGATCAATTTAGAAGGAAATTGAGGAGTTACATCCTGTATAAATCCTCAATCAAATTGAAAAAATAAAAATATATATTTTACAAAACATACAGAACAAAGGCTAATTTATTTAGGTAAAATCCCCGATCCCTCAGTAATAAGACGATTTAAATTTCAAGAAATTCCACCACAGTGCTTCATAAGGAAACTTTGGGTTTATTTCTTTTGTATTTGGTAAACAATCTTAGAGGTCTTTTTCTTTTAATTTACGATTTAAAAATAAAGCAGATACAGATTTTTTAAAATTTAAAACGAATTGTCATTTACTGTTGTTCAAATTTCTGGTTACAATCATTTATTTTTAAAGCAACTTTAAACTTTTTGTCTATAAGAAGTAATGCCAAGATTGTTTACCAAATAAGACAAGTGGAAAATATACACTGTACCTAATGGGGTTCCTACAAATAAGAGCCTGTCAGGTCAATGAACTCCTTTAGACTACAATCTACATTCTAAAGTATAAAAATTTGTCACATTGCGTCTTTACTAAGAGTTAAAGTTTCCGACTAAAACTTTTACGTTCATTCAGTTCCACTCAACGAATACCTAGTTATTCAAATTTTGTACGGAGACGCTTATGCTTGTCTTTATAGGTAATCGCTTCAGTGTGCCTCAATTGCGAAATGTTCACCTCAAATAAAGTATCTTCCGCAACCATACCTCCCTAACCGAAACACTAGACATAAAGAACATTTTTTTATATATAAATGGAGCAAGCAAACAGACAGACGGGCCACCTGATGGTAAGTGGTCACCGTAAAAAAAAACATACAATGAACATACTGATTGACGGCGGGATAAGAGGACAGCGAACCAGGATCTACCTCCGAACTACAAAATATTATGAAGAAATGTCGCAAACTTTGTATTACCAGATATAGCGTTTTGAGTCTATCTATATTTATAATTTGTTTAAATCAAATGATGTCATCACCTTGTTTTCGTGCTTCTTCGATATTGGAATTCACGCTTTTCCTCAATGGGTTCGAGAGATTCTGTATTATTTAGCAACGAATGGAAGTACCTACACATTTAATTTTGTCTTTTATCTTAACTTAAAATATGTTATTAAAAGTGAAGCGAGAATTTTGGGTACAATTCCAAAATTTAACAACAGAAACAAAATAGGTACTTGATACTAAAGACACCAACCTCAAAACATAGTAGGCCTAAAGTATGTAACAAATTTTATTTCGTACTGTTTTGATGTCTAATATTTTTTCTGTTTAATTTTTTTTAATTAGGTACCTACCTAAGGTACCTATTTTATTGTAATTTTTAGTTTTAAGTCCATATCACGGAAACTACTGGACCGATTTTGATAAAACTTTTACCAATCCCTAAGTTGAAAAAAATGCAAACAAACAAAAACGCACGAATACGATCCGTCAATTAGTTTCGGAGATAGGTATGCGAGGTCAAGCATACTTACATAATTTTATACACCCATGAAATTTGGTATTCTTGTTTGAAAGCCGTAATAGACCAACATATTGTGTAAAAATTGTGCAGTTCTGAGAATATTACATACATACGTGTAGAATTGATAACCTCCTTTTTTGAAGTCCACGGGTTACCCTGACCAGTTAGCATCAGGTGGCCTGCATGGCCGTTTACTACTTATTTGTTACTAAAAATCTAGTAAGCAACATAATTTTGTTTATTATAAATATTTTCATTATGTGACATGCCTTTCAGAGCAAGCACAATATTGAAAAGTATCACAAAGAACTTCATACAACATGTAACAAAGACACTGTTATCATTATCACTATAATTATTTTCCTATTATTAAATACCCTTCACCCCAGTGGTTATAAATAACAATAATAATAAACTTTTAAATGATTATGTCATATGAAAAGAAGGACAGCATAATAAGGAAGTTCTAACATAATATATTACTATAAGTACCTACATAAGTACTTAAGGTGGGATAGAAGATACACGATAGATAAGTACTATGCACCTAAGTAAACATTATACATAGTTTATTATAGTAAATCCGATTAACGATTATTATAGTTTTGTAGAATAATGAAACCATTAATGTTAATGGTATGGCCTAACCATTGGTTAGTTAGAAGGCTTAAAAAATATTTTAATCCGTGGTACTTATTAAAAGATTTTTTTTACATTCAGTAGCAAAGTGCCTATTAAACAATATATTTATTAACATAAAAATTAAAGCAGGCTTTTTAAAAATTGATTAATGCTACATCTATCGTCAACATAATATACTACTAAGTACGCAACAAACTACGATAACTTAATAGTTACACAACCATTGTATAGATGGCGCTGTAAGTTGTATTTGTTAATAAAATAAAGATTTTTTGCATTATTGTATTGTACCTAGGCCTCTCGCCAATTCTACAAGGTACCTACTTATTTTCATACAAAAATAAAAAATTAAATATACAAACCGGATAAAATATATAAAAGCGAGTCAGAAAGACGGAGTAGGTCCGTCTCATATCACTATTTACGATCTAATCTAACAGTACCTGTCTATATTTTTTACTTCAATTGAAGATCGCTCGCTCAAAGGCCATATTCATGACTATATAGGAACGTACATTTCAGATCGATGCGTTTGATCGTGACAGCTCAAATTTCAGCTGACATACTCTCAGGTCAAGGCTTATTTAAATTTTATACAAGCCAAAATTGTTACAATAAAACTGAATTAAATTTAAAAGGTCCTGATTTCAAACATACCTACTACGAAATAACAACCAATTGTGCTCGCAACGTAATACGCTTATTTTGACAGAATTTTCTTGCAGCAGCAGTGTTTGTTACCTATTAGTATGGTAAATGAGGTTTACAGTAACAATATCAAGAACGGTATACAAAGATTGAATAAGTTAAGCAACGTCGGGTGCGGTCAGTACTTGGATGGGTGACCGCTAGTGGCGATTAAAGCGCGTTTCGTGCTTCGGAGGGTACGTAGCCGTTGGTTCCGGTTGTTAGCGATACAATAGCAGTCGTTAAACCTGTTCGGGGGTCATATGGGCGATATGTAAACATTCGACACAGGTTGGCCACTAGCGGCACTAGCGCGTTTCTCCACCAATCAGCTTTATAGCAGCGTGGTGGAGTATGCTCCACGCCTCCCTCTGTTGTAGGCCATAAAAGGGTTGCAGCCACCTACACCTTGAAATTAATTTCGAAGGGTGGAAACATTCCCTTTGAACCACTTAAGGACAAAAATGTCCATTACATTCCATTTTTAAATTCCATAAAAGGACCATTTCTGTCCTTTAATTTTTTTTTCAATCAGAACATCAGGTAGGTAGGTAACTATAGGTACTACGTTTCTATAAAACAGCATTTTTCTCGTGGAACTAGTAACACACCGTGTCGAAGAACTGAGGCCGAAATACCTACACTTCTCGATTATGTCAGGCTATTAAATTCTTAAATCGCCATTGTTTTATCCCCCTTAGTTCCCACACAAATTATAATATGACATCAGTTAAGAACGTTCGTAACCGTGACATTGAATTTCGGTTAGAAATAATTATTATTTTAGCAACAGACTTTAGGGTTCTATATGGATGGGAGAAAAGCCCGAGATTTTTTGTTTTAGTAATTGAGCAGCAAACGGTCATGCAGGCCACCTGATGTTACGTGGTCACTGCAGCCCATGGACAACCACATCCAACCTCAAATAGAGAAGAAATCCTATTTGAGGTTGTATGCGGGTGCCTTGCTACTCACGGGGACTTAGTTCGCCTCAAATAAAGTATCTCCGGATCGGTGCCTTCTCAGTCGAAACACAAGACATGAACAACATTGCTCTACTACGGGTTAAGAGGCTGGAGATATGGTGTGGTCTTTCGAGATCAATTTGATCCTTTTATCCAATGCTGAACGCTTTCCCCTAATCAATGCTACATCTTCTCAATCCTGAAGCTTCTGAATACAGCGGCTTTCTACGGTCTTCTTCAGGTCAACGGTCCACCAAGTCGGCGGACGACTTATACTCCTTTTGCTAAGACATTGTCCCAATTTAAGGACCTTTGTTCCTCAGTCCTTCAAAATATGCGGCCAACTCGTAATATATGTTTCCTTTAGTTTGTTAATTTTGAGAACACGAACATGGGTATCCTTTTTCGTCTACGAATGAATTGTGCGAATAAAAATGCATTCATCATTGCAAACTTCAGACCAATTCGTCCATTACGAAAGTCAGAAAAGATATTTAAAATCTAGTAAAATTCTAGTAAATTTTCGAAAATCGGACCAAGTTGAGTGGCTTTCAAATTCTATGAAACATTCAATCGTAGCGTAGTGTAGATTAAAAAAAAATGAATATTTCAAAACCTATACGTACGGAATCCATTGAGATTATATTTGACTTTTGGCTTATTCTTAGTTATTTCCGAACCGGATCGTCTCGTTAACTTCTCACGGTTGCGCTGTTCTTCCAGGCTTGTGTTAAAAATGTTGATAACATTTTTCTTTAGTGTTTTTTGCTTATATTTATCATTTATATACCTGTTAGCTTAAGTATACTGTCTGTTGTTTGTTTAAAATTCGTATTTGTTTAACTTTTTTGTATACGAAACATACACCATAGAACTTATTAAATAATGTTTGTACGAAAGGTATGTTTATTTCAATTTGAAATTTCTTTCAGAAGACCCAGGATGAAGAGAACCGATATTAAAAATAAATACAATAATGTATAGTACTAAGGTTTATATTTCAAAATTACGCAAAATAAATGTACATGTGTTGTTTTTAAATACCATTATTTTTATAATTAAACTTAATTGAATTGGATCATTAAAAGCTTTATCATCAGACCAATAATTTAAAAATAATAGATATTTATGACATCACATATAGTCTGACATACTCTATATACTGACGACTTGGCGGGGCACTGCCGTATCCCCAGATAGTTTATATTATATTGACTGAATTATGGTCTATTCCTATTTATTTTAATGCTTTTATTTTAATTGATTTTAATACATTTTATTCCCTTTACAAAAATAAGGAAAATATTCAAAAAAACACCGAAAGCGGTGGAAATACCATAGCTCTGTAAATTTGTATGGAAGTAACCAAGGAATTGCGCAGTCGAGACAATTGAGACCTAGATCGCCTTATCAATGGGAACTATTTAAATCTGCGAATAAAGCTAATAAAACACAGTCATAAGATTGTTTTAATACAAAAAACCGACATTCACACCAACGACGGCTCCCCGTACACACCAGCGAACAGTATCAATCCTGACAACCTGTCCATAATCAAAAACACAAATTCCTTATTAGCCTCAAACCTTTGCCCTAGAATCCTGTCTTCTAATCCCACGACAGTCGATGAAGCTGCAACGGTTCCTTCTTCTGTGACTTCTATTTCCACATTTTGTATTGTTTTCGAAACGAATAAAGGATTGTCGGAGACACCAGGCAATTCAGCTCTTTCCGCATCAAATATACTCGTGATCCCACTGTATTGCAACGGTCGCACTAAATCTATTTGTGACGATATCTTGAACCTTGGTATGAAGCAATCGATTTCGGGGAAGATTCCCGCGGATCTGAACTCCGTCATCCAATCCAGTGACTGCATTCCCAAGTTGCTCAGCATTCTTTGCAACGGCATCCCGTCGAATGGCAGCATTATGAACATGGAAAATCGCTCGTTACGACCGTATGTCATCTCCAAGATCTGCGCCCCGATTGAATTAGAATCTCCTATATTGTGAGGCGCTTTGTGGTACATCATGTTCACCGATCCTATCGTCCTCCCTTGTGAATTGTAGAACGCTTCCTCCTTTGTTTGCGTGGGATCGAATGGGAAGGTCCAGCTCGCTTTGAAATACAGCGCATCTACAAGTGTCATTCTTAGGTTTTCAACGAGTTCCGGCGTCACTGCGTCTTTGATCCGTCCTTCAGTCGCTAGGCAGATGTAGTAATTGATATCGTAAGCGAGTTTCGTTGTATTGTATGGATCCACCGCAAACACTTCTGTGTTATAAACGTTGGCTGACCGGCAGAATTCCGGGTGGATGAGTAGCGTATTGTCAGAGAACATAGCTGCCTGTCTTTTGAACGTGACGTCCTTGTCAGCGCTTCTGAATACGCGAGCGACAGCTGAATGTAGCGCTTGGGTCGCTCGAAGATCATCAGGTAGGAACAATCCCTTCATGAGTTCTAGGAACGTATCGCCGGTTGATCCTTCAGCGAGTAAGGCGAACGTGCTCCATATCGACAGCGGTGAAACGACGACGTTCTTCTGCCCGAAGCTCTCTTGGTACGCGTAAACATTGTTCAGGAGGTTGAAGGTAAAATGGTTGATCGGTGCGACGTCTAACTCGAGATTGTCGGTTGGCGCCGCGGTGACCAAGCCCGCTAGAGCCACAAACACGACCTTCCACATGGCGCGGCTTCGCGGCGCAGGTTTTCACGTGATACTGAGACTGTATGGAGCGATGCGATCAATTTCAATGGTGCCTTCGCGTCGCGTACATTTCGTGAAGCAACGCTTATCGGAGAACTGTATGGTGTCGGGGCCGGGATGCGCTTATATGGGAACCACATAGATAAATGTTTCAACCATTGTAATCGATTTGTCTCACCGTTCAACGTGTGTTCAATAAATCAATTATCTAGGTCTTTCAACTCTTTCATTTTTTTTATCTCTGCCTGCAGTTGTTGAGATCCTGGTTTTTGTATTAAAGTTTAAAAAACATCTGTTGGTTTCTTTTATTGCACGTTTATGACTTTATTGTTGAGGACCCGCCATTAAAATGCAAGTAGGTAGGTAATATTTTATCTTTATTAATTAAAAAGGACCAAACATCGATATATAATCTTTAAAACACTAATAATGCTAATAAAATTTTTCTTTTTTTTACACTTTGTATCGTGTAAGACTTTGAATGTCATGGCAGTACCCATTAATGACGCACTACAGGGTCGGGTCTCCTCTCACAATGAGAAGGATGTAGGCCTTAGTCCACCACGCTGGCCTACTGCGGGTTGGTGGACTTCGCATGCCTTTGAGAACATTTTTTTTGTGAACTCTCAGGCATGCAGTTTTCCTCACGATGTTTTCCTTCACCGTAACAGCAGGTGATATTTAATTTCATAAATTGCACATAACTTTTATTACAAAAAGACTTTGAATAATCTTTGTTAATGCGGACAGTTCAATCTTATAGATTAAAATTTCATTTATCAAAAAAATATATCGATTAGTAGCCTCCTATTGAGACTTCACATTTCGTGGCGTTAGCTAATCTACAGCAAAATCATTTTAAATATCCATCGTTCAAGGCGTTAAGCAAATATCATATCTAACTCTGCTACTCAGGACTCATACCAGCTAACAATGTAGAACGCTTCACTGGCTCCGAGATGGCAGATTAAACGCATTGTTTTACACCCATTATTGTGCTACGGTAGCCCTATAACACAATTAGCACTTGCTTCCTGGTTGAAGTAACTGGATCTGAAGAGCTGAAGGACTGAGGAGCGTCTTGCTAGATTTGATAGTATCTAATTGAAACAGGTCCTTGTCTGTAACCCATTATTTACCCACAGGGTCGGGTCTCTTTTCACAATGAGAGGGATGTAGGCCGCCGTCCACCACGCTGGAGTGATGCGGGTTGGTGGACTTCACATGCCTTTGAGATCATTTTTCTTTTTTATGAATTCTCTGGCGCGCAGGCTCGCCGTAACAGTAGGTGATATTAAGTTTTACGAAACGCACATATCTTTATTACAAAGTCATTGGTGCGTGCCACTGGGATTCGAACCCGGACCCCTCGATTAAGAGGTCGAATTCAAAGCCACTGGGCTATCACCGCTAAAAGAAGCAAGCCCTTACGCACAACATTTTTGGGTTTGGTTGCAACCCTATAATGGTACACTGTGGGGCACGATTCTCTCCCCACGACCGAGGGAGACCTGAAGCATACTCCACCACGCTGCTCCAATGCGGATTAGTACTCCAATGTCGTTGGGCTGGCAACCATATCCAGCCGAAACACATGACATGAAGAACATGTTGCTTTACGACGGATTAAGAGGCTGGAATCTTTTTAATATACAATAACTAATTAAATTGAAAATTAAATAAAACCCCCGACAATAACGACAATAACGACAATTTTCATTGAACATATTATTTTGTAATGTGCTCGTGATGCGCTTTCATTTGAGACCCCACTCGATTATATTTTCAGACATTCGGTTAGTCTTCCCCACTTTCACCCCCCACAACTTTTAAACGACTTAACCGATTTTCATCAAACATGTCTAAGAACACTCGCCCGGAACTGACCTTTCATACGAAAAAAAAATTAAATTGAAATCGCTTTATCCGTTCGCGAGCTACGGTGCCACGACAGAATCACAGACAGACTGACAAACAGACAGACTTTCGCGTCGGGAGTTAACAAAATGTTTTCGGTAAAACAATTTGGCACACAAACAAACCGCTGCGTCGCTCATTTATCTTTAATGCTGTTGCGTCGATAAATAAATATTAATTGCCAGAATCGGAGCCAATTTCTCGGTTTTTGTGCCATAAACTTGGTAAAAGGTATTCTTATTATTGATTATTCTTTTTTTACGTATATAGTATTAAACGCAAGGTCAATGTTGACAGTGGATCCAACCAAACGCTTTACCAAGCATGCGGATAATACTAAAACTGCTGTACTTAATAAAAATTATTTACAATTTTTACATTAAATCATCAGTTTCATAATTATTTTTAGTCTTTTCTCTTCAATAAATGACCTGAGTGGCGCAGTGGTAGGACACCTGTGCGCTGTGCGGAGGGTCCTGGGTTCGATTCCCAGCAGAGCAGAGATTGTAATTATGAAGTTGGATTTCTGTTTCTGGTCTGGGTGTGTTGTGTTCTTGTATTGTGTGTGTCCATGGCACCCACGACACAGGGAATCCTAGTGTGGCTGTGAGTGTGAAGCGTTATGAAAGTGAAGCGTTATTCAATTTCTTTAGTAAAACCAATTGAAGCAATATTTTATAGTCTCGATGTAGAATACATTATGTTCCTACTAATGCATTTAAATTAACCAGGGACCTTGGGCAATGACAATGCAACTGCGTCATTATCATCTTTGTCACGCAAATGTGACTATAACGTAGTAATCACAGTCATATCTCACTTATGAGTAAAATTGGATTGTCAGTAACCCATTAATGACCCACTACAGGGTCGGGTCTCCTCTCACAATGAGAGGGATGTAGGCCTTAGTCCACCACGCTGGCCTACTGCGGGTTGGTGGACTTCACATGCCTTTGAGAACATTTTTTTTTTGGGAACTCTCAGGCATGCAGGTTTCCTCACGATGTTTTCCTTCACCGTAACAGCAGGTGACATTTAATTTTATAATTGGATTATCTGAAAATTATCTGTGTGATGAAAAACTGTGCCCAGAGTTTGTATAGGTAGTCCATTTGTATTCTCTTGTCTTGTCATATTTGGTAAATAATCTTAGCAAATCTTTTTATTTTAATTTGCGATTGATATTGACACAAAATTATAAAAATTTAAAACCAAATTGTCATTTAATACAGAAACAGATTTGTAGAAACTATAATTTAGTTTTTTAAAGCAATTTTAAACTTTTTTTCAATAAAACGTAGTGCCAAGATTTTTCACCAAATAATACAAGACAATAAAAATGAACTGTAGGTATGAATATCTTCCACGTAGAACCGTTCTTAATGGGTAAATGTCTTAAAAATGAATAACGGGTGGTACTGATGCGTTCTTCGGAGATCCCAGGCCCTCCCTATACGCACTAGAAGGCTACCGAGGGGGATTTACTAAAAATTATACATTGTCATGTCTCCTCTAAGATATTGGCTCTTTTAGAAGATTTTGATTCAGTCCGTGGCACCTATATGTATCTTGTTGGGACCGATGTTGTGGTCCGAGTGGACTGTATTCTGGTTCTGTGTGTGTGTTAATTGAAAAGCACTAGGAAATTGCACTGTTTTAACAACTTTTATTGTAAATTATTATAAGGAAACATTATGTATTGTAAAAGAAGGGATGGACAAGATGATGGCGAATGACATGAATAAACAAAAGAATTCCCAAAAACCATATTCGAATTTAAATTGTAATAATTTTTAATTATATGATAATAAAGGAGGTTTGTATGTTGGAGTTTTATGTTTCCAACAATCTACTCATCGCCTGCTGTAAAGCGGCGTGTTCTTGCCACACAAACAACAAGGAATTGTGTCGCATTTTCCTTACGTGACGATTTCGGCCAGAATTTATGGATCACTCTACCGTAAGCCGCGTTAGTAAACTTCGTTAAAATAGGCTTATAATGCCCGCAAATAGCTAATGCGATTAGCCGCTATTTCGATGACGTGTTCGGGTTACAAGCATATGCACCTTATCAACAATGTCAATCGCTTTGTGTATGGCCGATATTAACTTCACACTCATAGCCCCACACTAGGATTCCCTGTGTCGTGAGTGCCATGGACACACACAAGACAAGAACACACACACCCAGACCAGAAACAGAAATTTAAACTCATCATTCAAATCTCTGCACCGCTGGGAATCGAACCCAGGACCCTCCGCGCAGCGCACCGGCGTCTTAACCAGTGCGCCACTCAGGTCGTTTGAAATTTAATATTTTGTTGCAAGCTCTGTATTTTGGTTCTGATAACGCCATTATGAAGTGATAACGTCCCAGCACATTACCAATTTGCAGGTGTTGTAACTATCAATGTAGTTTTGCCTGAAGTACCTAAAAATTCGGTGTAATTTGCACTTCCGGACATTTGAGAAGAATGTGAATTGTTCGAATAACAAAGGACTGACCTCGGTCCCTCACATAAGACAATACGAAAGACAACAGCGTTGCCCAATGCAGAGGTGACCTTTTTCGTCTTTAAATACCACGTAGCTGACTGTTTAGCCGTTTAGGGTTAAAGAGAAAAGAATGGACGATCATATTTTAAGTGCAGCAGTAGGGTTATTGAAAGATGACCTGAGAGTTCACAAAAAAAAATGTTTTATTAATTGACTGTTTGTGTGTTACACCATAAAATAGGTATACAAGTCACCTGATGGGAAGTGATCGCGTTGCCTATTGACACGAGCAAACACCATGATTTGACTCAAAAAATTATGGAACTTGATATTTAGGCATTTAGTGCCCTCATTCCACTAGTTGTTGTTTTAACCCATTAATGACTCACTACAGGGTCGGGTCTCCTCTCACAATGAGAGGGATGTAGGCCGCCGTCCACCACGCTGGCCTACTGCGGGTTGGTGGACTTCACGTGTCTTTGAGAATTTTCTTCCTTCCTTATCCAATCCTTAATCTAAGTCTAACCATTAGTTTCTAAATAATTCGTCCAATTCCAATTAAAGTTAGCCTTGTTGGTTGATAGTTTCTGTTAAGTGAATACTAAACATAAAAGATGAGTCTCAGCAACCAACCGTTGTAGAGTCCACATCACCTGATGATGCTCCGTTTTGGGGCGAAACACGTGTCGTGTGCTATTGGAATAAGTTGTTATGGTATATACCTACTCAGAGAGATAAGGGATGGTGGTGGGGCCATACCAAAACAAGTTCCACGTGTGCGGATTGTTGCAAACAAATATAAATACAACTTAAATATAAAAGATGAGGTTAATGAACCACGCATTGCTGATCACTTGGCAACTGATATGCTAATTGAACAACAGCGGCAACAGCCCGCATGCAGAAATATTCATGCAAATGCACGGAAAACTGTCAGATGTCAGGTCAAGAATTTATGGTGATTGCCTTCTGATTACATCGCGATTGTAGCTAAGTACTGGTCTGTAGCGGTGATAGCCCAGTGGCTTAGAATTCGACCTCGAATCGAGGGGTCCGGGTTCGAATCCCAGTGGCACCCACCAATGACTTTGTAAAAAAGTTATGTGCGCTTTATAAAATTAAATATCACCTGCTGTTACGGTGAAGGAAAACATCGTGAGGAAACCTGCATGCCTGAGAGTTCACAAAAAAATGTTCTCAAAGGCATGTGAAGTCCACCAACCCGCAGTAGGCCAGCGTGGTGGACGGCGGCCTACATCCCTCTCATTACGAGAAGGAGACCCGACCCTGTAGTGGGTCATTAATGGGTTACTGACTGACTGGTCTGTCAAAAACACGGTGTTTTTGCGTGATCATTTTTTTTATCTTGCAAACAGGCAGACCTGACCTGACGGTCAGATATGGTAAGGCCGCGCTCAGCTTGGACGCGATTTTGTACGAATTTAACTCGTGTACTTATACCTACGTTCACCATAGAGTTATTATAGAAGAGCAGGGAAGCCAGGCTCCCAACTGTCCTTCGGTTAAACTTCGGTTAAACGAGAGAGATGATTGCGGTACCTTCTCTGTCTGTCTCTTCTCGCGCATGTGCAATTAGCGAGAAACAATTTTAGGTATTGAAAGTGTTTAATGCGCAGAAGCGCGCGAATGCACTAAGCTCTTTAATGCGCACGCGTTAGTAGAGAGACAGATAGGGTACCATAATCTTATATCTCTTTCTAAGTGTCGGACATTTCCACTTACAGGCAGCCGTATGTCTCCCCTGCTATACTATAATATCTCTTTGGTTAGCGCTCTCATAGTATTTGAATGGTCGAGATTGTTCGTGCGTGAACGAACGTATACGCACGTCTTTGAAGGAGAACTCTTTTTACATCCTCTTTAAAGAACTCCAAAGTCCTGAGAAAATATATCAGCTGGAAAAGATTTCCAAAGCCTACACAAGACAAAAAAGTGTGTTCGTGAATGTCCTAAAGTTTTCTAGATAACCCGGCGTGGACTGTTTTAGTTAAAAATAAATATAGACATTACTGCCATCTATGGAAAGGATTAGAAACTACATCGGTAGCAACTGATTGCAGCAGTTGATGGCCGAGAAAAGAGATGTCGCTTTTTCAGTCATGAATTAAAACTTCTTATTTGTTGTACTACATGAGTGTTAATTTACGAAAATAAAAAAATGAGCTCTTTATGATAAGTAAGTATCACTAAAAGTGTAACAACCATTTCAGCTAAAATAAATCGACCTAAATATAAAAGTCCCCTAATTTTCCCATTTTTGATATCCTGACTTCATATTGACATCTTATCCTATCCTATGCCACTAGTATTACAAAATGCAAAAACTGCAAAAGTTTCTGAGGATGGACGGATTACTTTTCCATTCAAAAACACCAGAACAGATTTGAATAAAATTTGGTACGTAAGTAGGTTATCTGAATAGGTTACATACATCTTATAAAACATCTTATAAAAAAAAATTAGTATAGGATACTTTTTACCCCTCAGGGTTTAATTCTAAAGCTAGTGTCATATAAAACCTTTGATGACTAATTTGCAGTAAACGCTTAGTACTACCACTCTACCCACACAACATCACAGTAGGTATGGCATATCAGTATGTTATAGTAGGTATAGTAGGTACTAGTATATGTTACAGCGTGCAGCGAGTTTGCAAGATAACAATGAAACAATACACCCGTTAATTAACCCCGCAGCGGGCTATGACGTCATTATTTAGGGGGTACATACGACGGGGAATATGGACTAACAAGGCTTCTTCCCTTTCTTGAGTAATCTATTAGTTGGTAGAGCATGTATGAAGAGCCTGGATGGGTGACCGCTACTGGCGAATCAAATGTGCGCTACCGTGCACCGGCACGGCACGACGATTAGGTATCGATATAATCGATAACAACCGGGACTACCCGGTTCTAAGGTATCGATAATATCGATAAATTATAACAGTTTAGTCGTTAAACCTTGTCGGAGGCCCTATGGGCGGTTTAAAAACATTCGACACGGGCTGGCCACTATCCCGTTTCTTCACCAATCCGCAATTGGAGCAGCGTGGTGGAGTATGCTCCAGGCCTCTATTCTGCTGCGAAAGAGACCTGTGCCCAACAGTGGGCCTATTAAAGGGTTGTAAAGCGAGCCAAAGAGGTAACGCTCAAGGAGGTAACTTACCGCCATCCGCTTCGCCGAAGTGAAGCAGCATGTTTTTTTATGTCTGGTAGTTCAGTTGTGTTTTAAAACGTGCACTAGTTATGTTAGCCGTAATACGCCCCCGTGTGCGCCCGTGGGCGCTATATTATGCTTAGTGCATTAACCTCAGACTCAGACGCAAGTTAATGGATTTACTAGCTCCACTAACTAAGGTTTAGTAACTTTCCGCAATTAGTGGGCAATCGATCGTTTTTAGTTCTGGAACGAACTAGGGTAGTGTTGATTACAGTGGCTTGCATTTAGGTATAGATGGCTTACAGTCTCGAGAGAAAGTTTAATAGGCAATATTTTCGTTGTGTTTTAGATGTGGTTGCCGGAGATAATTCCTTTGGGTGAATGTTTTAGTCATCATGAATAGCAACGCTGGATGCGATGCAAGCCTCAGATAAAAGCAAAGCCTTAGATGGGATTTCTATCATATATTTTTTATTTTTACCATTAGTTTTTAAAATTATTCCTTTCTGACATTTATTGTATCATATTTTAATGTGTAGGTATTGATTTTATTTTAATTAGTATTTTGATTATTTTGTAATGTTATATTATGTTTACTTATGTGATTAGTATAATTGGTCTTAACCGTTCTAATCAAACCAAATAAATAAATAAATATGTTGCGGTCGGACTTTAGGCTATTCATTTAATACAAAAATAAAAATGGTGGCAACTGGTGAAGTCCGATATTAATTAACAACCATATTAAATATTACTTAGCACGATTGAATAGCGTTTATAAAACGTGGTAGGTATTTAATTAGTATTAATTAACAGATTTAGGCATTGCACCACAAAAGTGTACAAAGAACTGTAATTTTTGTACATAAGAAATCCTTAAAAACGTCACCTTTTCATTTGTCTTCGCCTGGGAACGATCCAGGTGCGATCAGGAATTAATGTTGTGTTATCTCAGAGATCCTTTGTAAAACTTGAACAAACCACCTTTGTGGCACTCACTTTGATCGCGACTGATGTTTTAGGATCTTAAAAACACTGAGATCAAATTACGAGCACAAAATCTTTAGTAATATGGGATTTACAAGACGATGAATTCTCTGTTTGTAAACACAAAAGAAGACATGTTTTTTAATAGAATTCGTTATGTATAAATGTATGTATTTGTTGGGAAGTTGTGTTTCGTTTAGGAAGACAAAATAGGATTAACAATTTAATAAATAGGAATATCTTTTTCGATATGTAGGTATTTGGAATGTAAGTACTTACTAATGACTGACGTTTACCTATAGAAAACAGAAAGTTTACCGTATGAATACTTTGACAATAGGTAATGTTCATTCATGCTCGGGGCACTGTTTGGAAAATACAAAGAAGCGAGACGAAAACATCGTGAGCAAAGCTGCATGATTGAGAGTTCACAAAAAAAAATCTCGAAAGCATGTGAAGTCCACCAACCAGCGTGGTGGACTAAGGTGATAGGAGTTTCATTGTGGGAGGAGACCCGACTCTGTAGTGGGTCATCAATAGGTCATCAATATATTGACAAAATAACTGTAGGTAGCGTCGTCTATTTTTAATATACTTTAGTAATTTATTCAACGTATAAAGGAACATATTATTATAACTACGTAATAATTTTGGAGTTCCCACTAAATTCGTCAGAACGAAATTCACATAATTATTTTTCTATCCTTCACGTAGAGTTCTTCAAACGAGACCATTACAAAAGAATAACACTCAATTCTATAGGTACCTCACAGTTCATAATTGAGTTATCCTGAAATTGGGGTGAAAACTCGCTTTTCACCCGCAATTATAAATGTAGTAGTTATTAACACAATGCAAACAAAAACATAGCTAGAATGAAGTTCGTTTACACAGAACACATTATGATAATTTAGTAAAACAAACGTGTATTAGGGTGCTAGTTGACTCGAGCATTTTGTAACTGCTTTCGAACTCTTTTACATATTTTAAAGTATCTATTGTAGATGCAAAATTATTAAGATTGTACTACCTATATTTCTCACAAATGAAAATGATGTAGGCTTTTGTCCATACCTACCTTACATGTCCCTACCTCGCTATCCTACTGCGGATTGGTGGACTTCACATACCTTTAAGATCATTATGACTAGGTAACTCTTAGGCATGCAAGTTTCCCAATATTTAATTTTAAAAAAAAACGCTCATAATTTTTAAGACAGCCACTGGGATAAAAACTCGAGGCCGAATTCTTTGTTCTTGAGACTAAAATTTTAACTATGCGCGTTATATTTTTTAAAAATATTTTTAATAATTTTCAATGTAATCTGTTATTTGTGGTTGAAATAAATAATAATTATTTTTAGGCCTTGTCCTAATTGACGAAAGGAGGAGCTCTGTATTGAGCTGTCCTTACTGAATATGACCCTAATATGCAATAAAATGTATGCATTTGATATTGTCGTACGAGCAACTTTGGCGTGCTACACGGCAATTACGACACGGAGTTATTATTAATCTCATTTAGGTTTAGGGTGCAGTCTGATTGAAGTTATATAATATATTACTTCAATCTGTCAGCACCCTAAACCGCGTCCACAGACACAAAATGGCGGCCGCGGCGGAAACGGTAGCGGCGAACAATTAATTTCGCGCCACCATTATCCTGCGCTTCATTTGCTAACAAACTTGCACACAATTTTCATTTTTAATTGTCAAATCTCTGTTACAATATAACGAGTGTAGTAATAATTAACAGTGATGGTTGTCTGCTAATTTTTTAGCCGACGTCAAAAAATTCTATGTTTGTTTTTTTTATGTTCCAATAGACACGTGTCTTCCCCGAATAAACCACAAGCATACTTCATTAAGCTGCTTAAACGCTAAGAACGTACTTGAGTAAGGCATGTTTTAAGATCCTTCTCCTGAATTTAAGGATACATACATACAATCTACAGTCGCACGAGAAATGGCCGTAGGTAATTGTCCTTGCAAAACATGAAAAAGCCCAAAAATAAAATACAAAAATTACTCAAATATCGCGTGTTTCCTTGCCATAAGTATCACGACACAAAAAAGGGATTTCTTTTGTCCGTCTGAATTAAACGTTCCTTTCATCTGGTACTTACGGTAACATTCATTTCTTTAACTCAAATCCCCGTATTTAGTCTTGAATAGTATTTAAATGAAAGGCCCTGCGTTTTACGTACTCGTACGTTCTGAGAACTTGTTTCAAATAAGCTGCATGTACCACTTTAGAGAAATTGAAATAAGTGTAAAGGTTGCGTTTTGGTACGCACGATTTAAATACGTTGAAAACGTGATACCTAAAAGAATGATATATTTGCAAATGTGTTGCTGAAGTAGAAAACAGCGCGCAGGCTCGCTGATGTTAAATTTTCACCGCCAACCGTTTTTAATCTCAAACAGGTCACTAAAGCACTATTAAAATTGCATTTTAAATAATACTATTAACCAATCCACTGGTTATATTTCGTTAGTTACGGGAGTTATAACTTACGGGAGCATGAACTTACGTGAACGTAGTTTCCTATAGTAATCGTATCAAGCTGGCATTAGTATGGGAAGATGTCAAGGCAGACTGTCATATGACATACTAGAATAGAATAAAATAGAATAGAATAGAATAGAAGAATACTAGTGACTGAAGTTTAATATACGAATACCTACTTTGACGATAGTGTTCATGTTCACGGCATAGTTTGTTTATGTTAAACAACGCGCGAAAATAAATTTTTGAATGCGTAAATTGTTTTTGTTGTGAACTATTCGCTGCGCTCATCTGCTATCATCAAAGTCCACCTTTACAGGTTAAGTGACGTAATAAGTCTGAGAGACCGTGAGAGAGTACCCAGTAGCAAAGAGATTGGTTTTATTACTCCTTTTTCAGGTGAATTTCATAAAAATATTACGATTTCCGCATACATTTAAAGTTTAAACGTTTTGCTGAAGCGAGTAGGTATTATAGGTAGGTACTTTACCTTATCTACGTTTACTGCATTACTACTTAACTACCTACCTGTTGCTTTTTATTTACTTGTTTATGTTATGTCGCCGTCCTCATAATCCGTCGTAAAAAATGAATGTTCTTGACGTCTTTTGTTGTTGTGTAGGTTTGTTTCATTCGTAGGGCCCAGGATCGAACAGTGGATTACGAAGGGCTGAATGGAAGAAGATTTGTTTCCAGAAAAAATCAACGCATAGAACTCTGACGTTAGAGCAATTTAAAAAAAACAATAAATTCTTTATTCAAATGTCATTTATTTAAACGTTAACCCCAAGTGTTTTTAACAATGCAAAACGGGATATTGATCAGCTAACAATAAAAAAAGGGAATTTTCGCGGAAAAATAGGTTATTGTGGTTTCGTGTTTATGACATGCGCGAATTTTGGCAGAAAAGCCGATAAACCAACACAATACAAACTGAAAACTTGCTGTTTGAAATTCGAATAATTCGAAAGGCATTCCACGGTTTCGGTGTCATTGAATTTTAAAGTTAGAAACATTTTATTCGCGCGCTTTCATCTGTGAAAACTTTCAAATGGTGTACCATGTTAAAACTAAGTCAATATTTATTTATAATTTTATAAAGCACGCATAACTTTTTTACAATGTCATTGGTGCGTGCCATTAGGATTCGAACCCGGACCCCTCGATTTGAGGTCGAATTATAAGCCACTGGGCTATCCAGCCAGTCCTCTTGTATTGACCGTGAAGGCCATAGCTTGAGCCATCTGCAGCAACCGCTTACGAGCTCCAGACTCCATCTTATAGGTAAACCCTAGTAAAATATTCGATACATGGATGGTATCGGCAGAGCAAAGAGCCTTCTCTGAAATTGAATATCGTAAGTCTCCGAGTGCTGTAAATTGGATCGTGCCGTGCGCTGGAGCCGCCGTATCTGGAATATCGACGTGAGTGTATATTATTTATTGAGTGTTGAGTGTTATTATTTATTCTATTACGAGAATATGATAACGCAGTTGCTAAGAATTCGGCTTCTTAACTTCTCGTTCAGCTCCTCATTGAACATGACACTAACATGCCACTAAATGTATGCAATGGCGTGGTTTTACGAGCAACTATTGCGTGCGACATGACAAATAGAACACGAGGTTCCTGAAGTCGAGAGTTTCGAGAGAGTCGAGTTATATGTTTCTCTTTTCAGCCGAAATTAGTCCATTGTTAGACATAGGCCTTTTCCGCTCCACTGAAGCCTAACTCAATGTCTACTCACATAATTTGCATACGCTTCCAATATTTCAAATATATCCTGTATGTCCTATAACGTCACTGCAGATATTAATTCGCATAGAAACAGTAACCGTATTAGACGCTGACCTATATCTAGGCAATCTGTACATATATCGTAGTGTATATTGACGTCCATAGTATCTCTAGTTAGAATAAGGTAGGGTTGTTGATTCCATTTACATGAGTAAATCCTTTAAAATTACAAATAATAAGTTTGCAAAGTGAGATCTCTCTCTGGGGAACGGCTGTGCTCCGATCACGTCATGTAGGAGTTTAGTATATATGCCAGCGATGTAGAAAACTTCGATAGCGTGATTCAGGTTACCAGTGGCGCCATCTCTTGCCGAGTGACGGAAGTCGTCCCACCTGAGTTTCCTAGATTTTGCGTTATTGACAGTCATTTGAAGTGTCAGCCTTGTAGGATAGTTCCATATTGAAAGTCTGTTACAAAAGGCGGTGTTTTATTGATTTCATGGAGCACCTCTAGAGCCCTTCTTTTTTATAGTAATTGAATAGCAAATGGGGGAGACCACATTGTATAATGTATAAGTGGTAAACTTCAAATAGAAAAAAAACCTATTTAGGGTTATATGCGGGTGCTTTGCTACTCATCTTGCTTTACGACGGGCTAAGAGGCTGGCGGTAAGGTGCCTCCCCGGCGAGCAACTAATTTTTCTATCATCTAAATCCTCATTTGATGAGAACAATGAGGATGAAAATGCAAATTTTGGTATTAAACAATTGGAGATCACCCGGTTCCTGCCGTCATCCCCATAAGCCACTATTTAGCAGCTTGTGTTTCGAACAAGCAGACATGCTTTCGGTCGAAATATTTAAGCCATCTTCAATAATAACTGTGTATTTAACGTATAAAGAACAGCCCTGGATCTCCCAAGAGAAATTACCCAGTATAGCGTTATTGTTGCGCTCGTAACTTATATCCATATTCGAATATCCAGTGGGCGCATCTCATGAATATCACGCGACCAGCCGTATCTGTGAACCAGTGATGTTGTTGTATAATTGGTTTAGCTGCATACAGTGGTGGGTCGTAAATCTGTCCCATGGAATGCTGTTGTTTGATTAAGCTCTGCAGATTTCTATCTGGCTGCGACTCTTTTATGTCCCAGTGTTAGGCACCGGCCCCTACAACAAGAGGGGTCCTGCCCCTACGTATATACTCCATACTCCACCACGCTGCTCCAATGCGGATTGGTGGAGAAACGAGCTAGTGGCCAACCCGTGTCGGATTATTTCAAACCGCCCATAGAGCTTCGGACAAGGTTCAATGACTGCTATTTTATCGATAACAACCGGGACCGGTGGCTTGATGTCTTCCCATATATTATGCATCACAGCCTCTCCAGATCGGAGGGCTTATTTCCATATTCTACGCAGTCAGGCGTCGGCGGCAGAATTGCCGGTATTAGAAGTATGGAATGGTGATCACGTCTCGGTAAAATAAGTACAGGCCGCCTTCGACTAGGTAGACCGATGACCTGAAAAAGACAGCAAGAAATAGTTGGATTCAAAGGGCCCAGGAAAGGATGGAGTCACGTCGATTAGGGTAGGCCTGTGTCTAGCAGTGGACTACGAAGGTTCAGCCCTTTCAAGAAAGAAATTTCAAGCTACGAGTATGTTTTCCCTCTTTCGTGCAACAGTCACTCGAATCCAAATCAAATATCCACGGGAGGAAAACGTGTTCCATTTGTCGCGCCATTCTCGTGTGAGCGTGATCTGAATACTGGGATGGGCTTCTGTTTTCCTTGTAAATAATTGAAACCTTAGTGTCTTCTACGAAAGCTTACTGTTATGACCATTATTTAGGATGTGTTTTGACGAAACCCTGGAGGTCGCTATGTATAGGCCGCGTTCCCATTTTCTTTGCGTAAGTCATTACTTTGCTATATTGTCATCCATCATTTGTGATTAGAAGCGCGCATAGCCCTGCTGTTTGAGTAGATTGCAAGCGATCGACAAAGTTAAGCAACGTCAGGCGCAGTATCTGCATACTCATTTTTTTTCTCTCGTTCTTCTTACGTCTTCAGTTCACCGGGTCGGAGGCTTTTGCTAAAACTACCATTCGTAGACCTTTCTTGCCCATCGCTTACCGATCTTTCGAATGATGTCAATTGCCACTTTAATTGGCTAACTTTGAAAACTATGTTTGTTACGCCGTTATTCAAATTTCCTCATTTTGGACACGTTGGATTATCATTATCATTGGCTAATTTTAGTTTTTGTGTGTTAGTTACTTTTACTCCGGATTTTGTCACGTTATATTGTAGTCAGAATGTATTCAGTGTACCGTCGATATTGTAAACTCGGCGACAGGCGTTCATTCGATTCTGCGCAGGACGTGAACGGAATATAAATTCTGAAACTCCTATTTCTTTATCAGGAAATAACCTGGAAAGAACCCTCTTCCACGTCATCAGATGAGGTTCTTCAAAAATGGCATGAAAATATCGCTTAGGCCTTCTCCTAATTGGCTGATATAGCCGACCGACCAACCAACACGATAAAACTTCTGTATGGTGCTGTCCTAATTTAAATACGCACTGAAATACGACAACAATGAGGTTGTCATGCGACTGCCTTGTTGCGAATGTCCGATTTTTTCGCCGCAATCAGGACTAGGGGTATGTTTATCTTTCGGCTTGATTTGAAGTGGCTTTGAGCATGTTCTAAAGTTTCGTGATTTTCCTTACATCATGGAGTCAAGTGCTCTATACAATAAGGCCGCGCTTGTGTGAGCGCTCCCATGGTATTTCTAAGGTCGGGATTGTTCGTACGTGAACGTACGTATACGCACGAGTTGATTCGTACAAACACGCGTCCAAACTGAGCGCGGTCTAATTGTGTACATACTATTTACACGATTAACGGTTTTAATGGTCCAAGTTGTATGAATTACGATTGAAGTTAACGCCAGCTCGTTTAGTGGCCATTGTATTCCGAAAATTATGTATTGTACGCTATATTGCTTTTGAATTAAACTACTATCGTGTGTGGGTAATGGCATGTATTAGATTTTAATTGCATTTTGCAGAACAATGACCTACACACGGAAACATTAATTGCATGTCATGCGAACTAATTGTTTTAATTTTTTAAAATGATTGATTTTTAACTGAACATTAATATAACTGGTTCGTTAGACACAACACCAAATTCTTGCATTAAAAAAATGCAATTGTACAAATGTTGTATCGTGAACCAATAAATAAATTAACCACAAGCTCCCTTATAGAAATTATGAAAAAGCATACCGGAAAAGTATTCGAAAACCTCGCAAAAATTCCAAGAAAAAGTTCCAATTTGCGGCGAAAAAACGTCATCCTGATACACCATCATCCTCATTCTGAATTGAGATTCAGTTCCCATCTTTGTTTTCCAATAAATTACAAAGTTTCAGTTCAGACGAGGAAACTTCTTGAATAACATTAATTCTAACGAACCTCCAATCTTCGTAATAATAAGTGCCTTTTGCTCTGTTGTCGCATCGAAAGCGCTCAGCGAGAAGCTATGAATAGAAACGAAGTGGAATAACTTAGCCAATTTAGAGTTAAGACAATTAGCCTAAAATCGCGCTTGTCAGTAACCCTTTAATGACCCACTACAGGGTCGGGTCTCCTCTAACAATGAGAGGGATGTAGGCCTTAGTCCACCACGCTGGCCTACTGCGGGTTCGCGCTTAGCCCTGGTAAACTTACATGCTTCAGAGAGTGTTGTGTTAGGTATTTGCTCTAGTTGCTATCAATGATAGCAACCGCTTCATTAGACTATGTAAGCGGTTTGACAACTAAGGTATTTAACACTCCATTTTCAAGCATTGCGACAATTCTCTCTTGTGTTTTTCATAATTCTGGAGCCCGACGTGAAAGATTGTACGCGTTTGTCATTGCGAAAAACACAATCTTTATGAGATCTTATTTCTGTTTTTAATAACAGTACTCTGTAGTCATTACATTTAATCTAGATAATGAAAACAGTTAGCTATAGGAACCTTACCTTGCTCGTATTATCATCAAGTGGCTCGTATCCGCTTTGTTGGTTGAACACATAATTATGAAAGTCTTCATTGCAAGGCTTTTAATCCCTTTAACTCCCGACGATTAGTATTGTTATACTCGTAATACTAAATTCGGGCGAGAGAAACATTAACATATCGCACGCAGTAGAACTAGGGCTGCCGTTGTTGCGACTACGTGCTCATTGTTGGAATATTCAACATTTTTATAACATTGAATAAACATTTTCGGAGTTTCATAGGCGTTAGAATGTTTTCTACAAGTTCGATGCCGTTTATTTTACAGAATAAGACAGACTCACGAATCTAATAACTTAGTTTAACAAAAGTAAATATTAACGAAAGTAGGTAATATGAAATTAATATGAAAAAAGTATGCTAATATATTATATAAACGAATTTATATTAGTTTATAATCAAATGTCGTCCATTAACCTGTAATTGGCCAGCGTGGTGTTCAATGGATTGTTTCTTTCACATTATGAACGTGGGACATTAATGGGTTAAAAACAAATTTATACACATAGATTTTTTTTTTATAAATGGAGCAAGCAAACAGACAGTCGGGCCACCTGATGGTAAGTGGTCACCGTCGCCTACTGACACGTGCAACACCAGGAGGTCGCCAGTGCGTTGCCGGCTATGAAGGAGAGCTTTTTTTATGCCCTTCTTGAAGAACCTAGATAGTTGGATAATTAAATTTCATAGATTTGTATAATTTGTTTGTATAGTTATTCCCATAAATCACTAATTAATCTCAGGCTGCAATATGATAATCCAATAACCACCTGTTCACCTATTAATTTAACTGTACTTAACTGTGCTGCTGAATATTAGTAATTAGGTCAATCGAATCAATAGTCATACATAGTAGTTATATTTCTATGGCGTACTCCATTGTTTGGGTTATGAGTTATAACCTTGTATTATTTGGATTATTGCTTGTTTCGCTTAGAGCTGAAATTGTAAATACTCATTCATTGTTATATAGAACTAGCTGTGCCCGCGTTAACGGTGAAGGAAAACGCGTTTCCTCACAATGTTTTCCTTTACCGTTACAACAAGTGATATTTAATTTTATAAAGCGCGCATAACTTTTTTAAGAAAGTTATTGGTGCGTGCCACTGGACTCCTTACTGGAGGAGTAGTAAGGGGACCTGCACCCCTCCAGTAAGGGGCTGAGTCTTAGCTACTGGGCTATCGCCAGTTTCTTAACAGTCATTGCCCCATGTGTCGTTAGTGCCATTTATGGTACAATGCTTCAGACACACACAAGACAAGAACACAACTCAGTCAGACTAGACACAGACATCTAAACTCATCATTCAAACCTTCGCTTCGCTGGGATTCGATTCCCTGAACCCTCTGCGTCATCATTTTCAGTTGCCAAACGGCAGTCTATAAGTTATTTGAAGTAAATTGATAACACGTAAATTTCCCATTCACAGCATTAAAATATTATGTGAAGCATCAGTTTATTATGTTTTGCAACTACAAATTTGTAAAGTTGAATATTAATAACAAATCTTAATGTGAACTACATAATTTTCTTCGTCGAACTACACACTAACTATGAATCATCGCCCCGTTGGATGAGGGGAATGACAGCTACATGGAATACTCCAGAATTTATAGCCCCCGAGCCGCTCGGCGTGTAAATCCGCCGAACTTTGCAACCTGAGCGTTACAACACTCAAGTTTCGCGCTTAATTAACGTTTCCCTCGATATAGAGCCATGGAAGAGATAAGGTTAGCCTTTGAATGAACGTCATATCTAAGCCTTCTTAAAATTCAAACATTTATTGTCTGCAATAAAGAGATGGTTTCAAAAGAAAACCTGTCAAAAAATTAGAGTATTTTATTACAAGCTTTTCATTGACTTGCAATGTATGTATGTATTTGTCCATGTGGAATCTTGAGCTGAAATTTGGTATACACGTACACACGCATATGTTTACAAAATTTGAAGTATGATAGAAAATTTTTTGCACCTATACCCGAATCGAATATAAACACAGTATTGTTACTAATCCGTCTTCGGGAGATGATGATGAGAAACTACAACGTAATCTATTATCTTAATTTTAAATTTCAAGCTACAAATTAATTAAGTGTTCTAACTAGTACCTACCAGAGTATAAAGCAAAGCAATCACTCAAAATATCGTTTGAACACTTTTTTGGCGTAACCAAAGTCGGATTTTTTATAAGATTCTGAAGTTTAATAAAATTAATGAAAGTTCGTTAAAATAATGATTTGATGACTCATAATCGGTAATGACTTATTTTCAAAATTATCATTAAAAATTGGGATATTTCCTTTGATTAAAGGTCATTAAAATATATCCTTGTGTGAAAAAATATTGACATCTTTTAATAAAAAGTCATTTTAATTAATATCGGGCGGAGTTGAGATGTTGTTTTGTTTTTGATCTAGGTGTGTGTATTTACACATAGTATGTCGAGTATGTGTCCATGGCACCCATGGTACCTGTCATACATGGTTCAATCTGTTATTTTAGGCTGTTTGTAAGACATTCTTCAATAACACACTTAAATATTCTGACACATATTTAATCAATTTATAGATACGTAGTATTAGTTTATAATAGTGAAAATATTAAAACAATGCAATGCTGCCTAAGGTTAACTTTTAATGTACATTTTTTAAATATTGTTTTCACTAATCAAAGCTAAATTTACTAGCTTAATATTTTGGAAAAAATATTTGAATATAGAATTTATTTACTCACATTATAATAATAACCCTCACTCATTATTCGGTTATATTTCGGTTCGAGCTCACTTCTGGCTAAACTATAAAGACGTCGGGTCATAATTAAGTTACGTGTTTCCCCAAATTAGGTTATTCGAAGCAAGTCAGCAACTTGCGGTTGCGAGTTACTTAGTTTGCTATTTTCTATCTGAGACCAGAGCTAACTTTAGGGTACCGTGAAAATACGGGTTCTGAAAATTAAAATAAAAGTGAAATGAAAATCATTTATTTGTACGAATATGGGCCAATTTTCGTAGGTACCGGTCTACCACCTATAAAAATATTTTACCTTGAAATAAAATATCATAACTATTCGACAGACACATAATTTCAAAACACCATTATCACGTTATTAAGAAGGTAGATATCAATAAACATAGAGCAGCATCTCGAGGTAACAACATGAAAAACCACATAAAGGATTCAATTCCGACCTAAAAATAAAATGAAACGGCTCTAGCGAAGCCGTAAAAGGCGTGCTTCATCATCGACGAAGAAGCGATAAGCGAGCATGTTGAAATATTTGCAATTGTAATAAAAACCTGATGGGGCGGTGTGGAAACGAGCACATAATCATTTGACTTGACGTTAAACTATAGTTGTTTTTAGTGTTACAGATAGTAATGAACACTGTAGTGTAGCACGAGTGTCTTGGTAATTCCACGCGATATTGGTTTCATTCCTTTCCTTCATCATTCCTTGCATATTTTATCAACAACTCGTATTAGGCCAGCGTGGTAGAAGGACTACATCCTTCACATTGTGAGAGGAGATTCGATAGGTTACAGACAATTCAATTAGTCCCCGACTATTCTAGTATTACGTCCATCCATTTATTCAACCATTGCAGGGTTGGGTATCTTCTCATAAAGGGAAAGAAGTAGGCCTCGATTTTCTAATACGAGTTGGTGCATTGGTGAGCTTGGTGCATATTGAAAATTCTCAGGAATGCAAATTCCCTGACAATGCTTCCTTTATCGTAACAGCATCATTTTGATATGTATTTTGCATACATATTTTTAAAATGCAAATAACTATCAAAAGTCATCCGAGTTTTAAATCTCAGCAGCGTGTCCCAGCCGCTACGATTTAAAATCTTGACTTCGCGAGTTTCATATAAAGATCGAATTTTTAGCTACTAGGCCTAGGCTATCACGCAATTTTTAGCTTGCTATGTACAATGGATTTTTATAGACTGATAGATCGATTTATGAAACCTATTTATCGCTTATCGCCCGCTATAGTACAGCAGACCAGAACATCGATAACGTCATTACGGATCCCAATGCACCTCCAATTAATGCCGTCGCATTCGAGTTCGCCTCAACAGGATAGGATGAAACTTATGACTGATTCTGTGCGTGTAGGTATACTCGGAAATGTTTTGCAATCTTATGAAATGTTATTTTTATTGTGAACGAGTGCAGAGCGTGTCAGTAACCCGTTAATGACCCATTACAGTGTCGGGTCTCTCCTCACAATGAGACCTTAGTCCACCACGCTGGCTTGGGTTGGTGGATTAAGGTAAGTATATTCACTAGATATTAAGTGGTCATAACCACGGCCTATACCAACCCGCATTAGGCCAGCGTGGTGGACTACGGCCTACATCATTCCTTGTGAGAGGAGACCCGACTCTGTAGTGGGTCATTAATGGGTTACAGACAAATACAGACCAAAGAATTGTCAATTCGCGCTTGAAGTGGCTTAGCTTTTCGATTTATAATAAACATTCACCACGACTGACTTTTAAATTGATAACATTGGTAGAAAGGATAAAAAATACCAGTAAAATAATACTGTCCTTTTGTGACGAGGCGCCCGGTCAATATTTGTAGGTCAAGTCAATATTTGCTTTGGTCTGGATATATTTTTATAGAGCGAATGGAAATTCTATTTTGACAGCAATTTTATTAGCATACCGATCTAACACTGTTGGTGAAAATTTTTTTTTCGTTCTTCGGCTATCGTATTTCGGTTGTTGTAGAGTTTTATTTAAGTATTTATTTATTTATTGGGACGAAATTTCCTTTTGGCAGGCTTGCAGGAGAAATATGTGAGACAAACCGTAAGAAAAATATATAACGGAAGTGACGATATATATGAACTTCGAAGTGACGACGACGATCATAGTCCAAGAGTTGTTAAATATTTTTCGAGAAGTATTCGATCGTAGTCGAAAAGTTAAGCAACGTCAGGCGCGGTCAGTACCTGGATGGGTGAGCGCACGAATATCTTACAAATACATGCGCTTTTTCGTGCTTCTTAGGGTATGTTAAGCCCTTGGTCCCAGTTGTTCCATAAGATGGAACAATCGAAATGAGTTGAAAACTTTCGACACGGGTTGGACACTAGCCCGTTTCTCCACCAGTCTGCGTCAGAGCAGTGTGGAATATGCTCCAGGCCTCCCCTATTATGCTGTATGCCCTACACAAAAAGGGTTGCAGCTATCAAGTACCTATTATCAAAGGCGCGATTAAAACTTTGAACCCGGAAGGTGCGCTCACATAAGAGTCATCACTTCATATGAGCGTGTACACAGAATATGGTGAATTTTATCCGCATAATTTCCCCGTTCGCCGAAATTAGTTCGGCGCGTCGACTCCCGTAATTTCGCAACTGAATAGACGACAATTTGTGACGTCACACGCACACATTTCCCTGGCCAGGAGTGAGAAGGAATGGAGGTGGCTGTTGGTGGTAAAGTGATGACAAACTACGCACATTGGTTGTAAAGAGTTACCTGTGCCGTGAGCATGAACAATATTAAAGTACAGTACAGTACAGTAAACGTCAGTCATTAGTATGCCACATATCAATCGGTATTGACATCTTCCACTAATGGGAACGTTAACTATACGCTAATGTTGACGATACACTCGTCAAGAGATGGTGCCACAGGAATGCCTGAATCACGCAGTCAAAGTTTTCTACATCGCTGTCGGAGTTTTGTATATACATTGTGTATATACATACTTATGTACAAAATTATTGTGATGATTTATATGTAGTTACAAAATGCCGAAATGACGTAGTACAGCAAACTGAATACTGAAGAGCCTTCTCCGTTAATTTCCACTCCATGTTCATATTGTGTCTGGTTGAATTCCACACATAATTATTTCTGGCCACACAGCGATATGTTCACGAATTGTAGATGAAAATTAATGTACGCAGAAGTAGGTCATGTGTCGACGGCGTAAGTGCCTTTATTGCCTGCACTTGTTATATAATCGTTTGATATAGCATATTCAATGCGCATATTATATTCTGGCATGTATTCTACATGAGGTACATACAAACACGGGAGCTTATGCTCGGATTGTTTTGGTATATTTGAATATTATAATAAATACGAAAACAATAGTTCATAAATAGAATGATAATTATGTAAAAACCGCAATAAAATCAAAATATTTACTCATTATTAAAGCCCCGAGCATGAAAACTATCGTCAAAGTAACGTCAAAGAAGTCGTATAGTTAACGTGTTCCATTAGTACGAACAGATGTCAGAAAGACATTATATGAAATACTAATGACTGATGTTTACCGTACACATACATAGACGATAGAGACATGCTTACGGCACAAGTGGCTAAAAATTGTAAGCAATGAATGTTATACAAAACATTTTACAGAAAGTAGATTCATCAACCTGAACACTTTGCCTTCCAATAAGTAGATAGGGCTTTGTATCCCATGTGACTCAGGGGACACTACTGTGAATTACTGGATTACGTGGATTACAGACTAAAAATCGCTTTGATTGATCAAACTATTCCGCCCAATTCGTACCTACCTAGGTATTACAATATCATGGTAACAAAAAAGCCAACTTCAAATTAAACCTCAAAAAACTTCCAGAGGAAATTCCATTGTGCAATGGAAAAATCCAGGAGCCTTCATTAAGCAGGTCTTTCGGGATTGCTGGTGATTTATTATTTTCGCCGTCCTTTGTCGAAGTTTTTCAAAAGCTTCGGCTTTGCTGCTGAATCTATGTCTGGATTATTTTTTGGGCTAAATTTCGATAGAGTTGGTAAAACTATGCAAATGAGTTGAAGTTTTCGAAATGTTGTATCTATCAAATTTCCGAGTTTGAAACTGTTTAAAAATATATTTCGTTGTATCGTATCAAAATTTTTGAACTTTATTTTTAAAACCAAATCTCTATTTCTTTTTAGTATTTAACTCGATATATCTTTTTCAGATCGTTTTAGAGACGATTTCATAAGAGCACAGATAACTAAATAGTGCATGCATTATTTTCTGCATTCGCTGCAAACGACGCCATGTTCCTGTCGGATTTAAACGTCAGATTATAACTTAGCGAGTGGAAAGTAGTTTCGCAATATTTATATCAGCAACTTTATATAGACGAAGTGAGAAGCGATATTTTTTTTAGTTACCGTTACCTATATGGCAACTTCCCCCACTCGTCAAGAGGGGGCACCAGACGATCCTAAATCATGCTATAGAAGTTTTCAACATCGCTGGTATATATAAAAACTCCATTTTATAAAGCGCACATAACTATATAGTCATTGGTGCGTGCCACTGGGATTCGAACCCGAATCCCTCGATTCGAGGTCAAATTCCAAGCCACTGTGGCTATCACCGCTCTACATACATTATTCGAGGAATACGTTATGATACATTATTTGACGTGATACATTATTTAAGGTGAACATCTTATTCCTTATGGGTAGTAAAGCACCGGCATGGTTATAACCTCAGATTAGATTTTTGTTGGATACGCGCGTCAATGGGCTGCAGTGACCATTTAAAAACAGGTGGTCTGCTTGCCTAATTATAATTTCTTTAGTTCTGAGTTTAAAGAATAAGATTTCCACTCAGCTTTCTTTTTTCTTATAGCTATTTCGTCGCAGTGGAGCGGCGCTTTAGTGATATCATTCTCCGATCAGACGGTACATCTGATCTACATAATGCCGAGTTAGGAACGACGTCCACTGAGTTTAAAGCTATAAAAATATATGGATAATTTATTTTTATGAAGTCGGAAGGTTCATATTTTTATTTTCAATAGGCATGATGACTAATTTTCAAAAACTCTTCTATGATATTCAGAAGTTTCTATTATGTCTAAAATATATCATATTTTTGTAGAAAATTAAGGTTTTTGTGTAATAAAAGTACGTTTAAATTTTAAGTTTCAAATTCGGTCCAAAACGCGCGCCCGTGTCATGACGTCTGTCATTGCGCCACGGCTCAGTAAAAAATGACAGATCGCGTATAATATGCTTACGAAAAAAATGACGTTAACTAAGACGTGACGTAATTTGACGTAATTCGATCTGATGGGTGTTTTAGCTATCATGGCGGATTGTTGTATTTTGTAGATTTATTTTAACAAATAAATTATTAATCTCGACATTAATAAGAGAATAAATACATGTTTCAAAATCTTTGAATCCTATTTCATTAGATCAGATAAATATTTTGGCGATACTTGATTACTGTCATCATGCCTATTCACTTCGTGTGCCGTGCGTCGAGAAAATTATATGATTTCTTTTAAGTGGTTTGGTTAAACGAATTTTCTTGAAAAGTCAGTATAGTTCGACTAGTTTCGAATCTACCCAAGGTGTAAGATGAAAATGGTATCAAATCAATAGGTATTCAATACGTGAATATAACCGTATCTATACAAATAAATAAAAGTAGAGTGTCTGTTTGTAACATAAATCTGTCTGTATGTCTGTTTGTTTCGGCTAATCTCTGGAATGGCTGGGCCAATTATAGAGGGACTTTCACTTTCACTTTACTTTCACTTTCACTGGCAGCTGATGTAATAAGGAGTAACTTAGTCTACTTTTATTTTAGAATTCCACGCGGACGAAGTCGCGGGCACAGCTGTACCTATCAAATAAAATGATAGACAATACCTTCGAATCATTATTATAATGCTTGAAAATGTTTTCTTATATTATTTGTGTGTGCTTATTTTCATCTAAACATTGGTATAGAGGTGTCAGAAACACATTAAGGGCGTAGATCACTGAATAATGCAACACATTGAGCTTGAACTGATAGTAACATTACAGAATGATGGATGTTTTTTCCAATAATTACGTGTAAGGCCTGTATTTTATTATTGATGTTTTTTTCTATTAAAAGAAAATTTTGGCTTTCAGTTACTCGTTAAAAGTTACTCGTGGCTCTTAAATATCAAATATTAATCAATTTTTCTCTTTTTTATGCATTCGGTTCCACCAGTTAGTCGTATTTAGAAAACTTCGATATCGTGATTCAGTATTCCTGGGGTGCCATCTCGCGACGAGTGGTGGAAGTCGCTATATCTTACGACCTTCTTAATTATCTCTAAATGTAGTATCCTAAATTGACAAATGAATTATTTACAAACTTGTCTATCAAATTATGTTTGTAATATTAGTTATAAGTTTCATTTATTCCATTGTGAGACTAACATTTAGTTTTATTTTATTTTTAAATTTTGTACTGTAACTTCTTAATTTGCATACCTGAAAAGGTGAATATGAATTCATCAAAATGGCCTGTAAAACCTTAAAAAACTAACCCATATGTATGCGTGCAAATATATTATTTACATCCATCTATTTTCAGCCTTTGTACTGACAACTGCGTAGTTCGTCCCACGCTGGAGTACTGAGAGTAATAGAGTACAGAGAGAGATGTAGAGTAGGTTGTGTGGAATCGCGCTACTATTCTTGGAAGCCTTAGATTTTTACAAAACCATCATCCATATCAAAATTATCAAATCTCATCGCTTTGTCTGCGCGATGTCTTTATTTACATAGTGTTCGTTTAATACCGATAATGGATGGAAACCAGTGTCTGGGGTTGAAGAGGATCCTTGTTCAGTTACCAATCGGTTTTATTTGACAATGGCTATTGGAAGTATAAAGGAACATTAAATCAATATTTAGGGGTTTGTTACTAAACTACAAACCACTTAATGTAAATTCGAGACCTAACGTAATATTTTGCATTTTCGGTTTTGCAGAGGGGCGACTAAAATCCTCATACGATTCAGATAACATTTTTGCCCAATTTGAGGTTGGACGTAGGTATGTGCTGCAATAACGTATAAAAATCAGGTCGCTTACTCATCTGTTTACTACTTAAAATAGCTTCGACGGATCACTTACCAGAAGAGGTGGTCAGAAGACAACAGAAAACCGTTGGATTCAAAGGGCCCAGGGCCGGCTTAGTGTCGATTAAGGGATGCCTGTCTGTTTGTTCCGGCTAAACTCTGAAACTGGTGGACTGAATTTGACAGGACTTTCACTGGCAGATAGCTGATGTAATAAGAAGCAAGTTTGACTACTTTTATTTTAAGATTTTCATGCGGACGAAGTCGCGGGCGCAAGGTATACAAATAAATAAAAAGTTCCTTTCGTTTCTTTTTCCGTAAATTGCGGGTACCATCATTTAATTGCAAAAGACCCCAATTCCTTATTCAAATCGTCCTCGTCAAGTAAGCGACACTTTTCATTAGCCTCATCGCAGAGTGGCAAAAAAGCCTGAATTCCATTCAAATGACAGGGGTTATTTTTTCAGGGGTAAGTTTTTACGCAGGATGCTATCAGCTCGCCTTATCCATATTCAACGTGTCTTTGAAACGAGGAACCGATTCGACATAGAGTAGCTGTGCTTAAAAAGCGAGTTTTTTTTGTGTTCAAACCCCAATTAATTAGAGGACTCTAAGAAAATATGTATTTTTTATCAAGTGCTGATGAAGTGTAAGTATGATTAAATTAATTAGACCACGATAAAAAGTTAGTCAAAAGAGAAAACATATAGAAGATATAACAGAATAAAACGGATGGAAAAGTGAGATAAATTAAATGATATATGTAAATGATTTGACATATATGTATCATTTAATTTCTCTCACACTCACTAAATCTCACTTTTCCATTTTTGTTGGTTGACATGGCTACAGCTTTGGTTAGCTACGATCTGGCAGATGTGATATAAAATCAAACTAGAGATTGCCAAGTAGTCAAAATTTGACTATAATTAAATTTTTGAATTTGACACGTAACGCATTGTCGTATACGTCATGTTATCTATGTATGCCTGTCAAAGAACCCAAACTTATTGTAGCCTGTTTTTAATGAATTTTTATGTTTTTTTTAATGCATTTTAGTTTAGAATATTAGAATTCGTGCATTATTCTCCATATACAAGTTGTATACTCTAAGTCTTTCAAACAGCTTCGTTCGCGTAGTGAGCTGTAATTTGTACTCAAAATTTTCGCTTCATGTATTTAAAAAAATGTAAGAAGCAGAGAATACCCATACCTTCCTACTCTATACCAATCACTGATTTGAATTTCAGTGTCGCGTTGAGGCGGATCGAACGTAAAAACGTCTCCATCGATATCCGCGACATCTGAATATCAGATGAGCCACGGACGACGAATTAATGGACCAATGTCACTGTTTCAAAATAAAAACGTTTAGGAAAAAATCGTTTAATAAGAAAAATTAAAGAAAATAAACGAAAAAAAGAAAATTTGGTAAAAGTAGTTTTGATATTTTGTAAACCATTTTGCGAGTATTTCATCAATTTTCAAATTTTAGGATTAGAGAAGGCTCCAAAATAGTTTTTGTCCGTGTCCAAGATTTCAGTAAAATTTAGCACAAATAAAAATGAACAGTGATAATAATATTATTATGAAAAAGAGATGGTGAGAACATGATTTGCTTTAAACAAAAATTAAGTATTGCTAAGTAAATGCATTTCTTATGAAAGTCTGAGACATCGTGTTGTAGACTGACCGAGCTAGATAGTAAGAATAAATATCGTTATAGATAAGCTAGAGCTAGATATAAGAATAAATACCATAGTAACCATAGTACCGTTTTTAACGCATTCATTTGTTTGATATTTTCTAAGCTCTGCAAAAGTACTCGAATGTAACTTAGTATTGGGTTTCTAGGTCATCTACTCCGGAACCGAAGTCTCTATCCAGAACGAATGTTATTACGAGAAGCAATATCATTTACGTGTTCGGAAAGAAATTTTATTTTCCACAACCTGGAAATTGAATTTCTATTCAGATGTGGTGTTCGAATGTTTTGTCTGCTTTTGTATAAAATATTCGTAAAAATATATTTCGTTTTTATAAGTTTGGTTAACGTTTTAGAAGATTGCCCACGGAATGAGGAAAAAGTGTTTGTTAAAGAAATTTTATTTTCCAAATTGAATTGCTATTCAGATGTTGTGTTTGATTGTTTCGTCTGATTGCATTGATTTGTTCAAATTGTATTGTGAGTTTTTAAGATTTTTGACGTTGAAATAAGGAAATAATTTGAGTTTTTTTCCCTGAAAATTTTTCTCTAATTTTTTCTCAATTTCGACTAAAATACATATAACTATCATAGTTACACAGTATTTATTTATATTTAAGTTGTTGAAAGAAGGGTGAAAATTTAGGCTTTTATTTATTTTTTGATGCCACATTATTGAAAAATAAAAAAAAATGTACAAAAAATAAAATAAAAATGTTAGGTGTTGACAACCCTCTTAGGGTATGAAAAATAGACGTTAACCGATTCTCAGACCTACTGAATATGCATATAAAATTTCATAAAAATCGGTGGAGCCGTTTCGGAGGAGTATGGTAACTAAAACTGTGACATGAGAATTTTATATATATAAGAGAAGAGAAGATATTTGTCACCACAATCTCTTCAAACACTTACTGTATCAATACTACTCTTACAATTTTGTCATCTTTTTAAAGATTATTATATAATTTATATGAATCAAGTTAAAATTTAATTTGTTCTAATCCATTCAAAATTCAAATAGATAAGATAAATTGAAACTCAGTTTTGGGTAAAATATAATTTTATCAATTTGTTATCGGGTGCCGATTATAGGTTACAATGTGTAGTGTAACTATGGTCGGTGTTAAAGAAAGTCAATAATTTTAGTTTTTATTTAATTAAATAAGTCTTCATTAAAGTGAAAATGGCACCGAAAGGAAAAAAGAAGAAGGATAGTGAAAAAGTAGAAAAAACTAATGTTGATAGTAAGAAAAGTTCAAGTGATAACAGTTCTAGTGTAAGTAACTTTACAATACAATACAATACTCTTTATTGTGCACATACATACAAAATCGGTTAACAATTACAACGTGAGAGAGAAAAACACAATTGGCGGTGTTATCGCTACGAGCGATCTCTTCCAGACAACCGTCTAGGTGAGGAGTTAAAGCATGAAGAGAGAGTTGTAGGTAGGGTGCACGAAATGACAAAGTATAGAGAATTGAATACAGGAATAGTGTATACTACAAAATGACGGACCATCTAGGTGAGGAGTTAAAGCAAGAGAGAGAAAGTTGTAGGTAGAGTGCTATTAGAAAACTTTAGTTATCTGATAGTTTATATACAAACTATTCCGGGGATGTTCTTATCTCAGTACTCTTCTTAATTTGGTGTGAAATGATTTTATGTTCGTCAAATTGTACCTACTTTTTATAGAAAGCAAAATAAACCCTATTGAGTGATCTTAAAATGCCTATGTATGTGTATGGAAAAAGTAAACAACTTGTTCCATCAGCTTCAATATAATATCCTTTTTACTAATTATATAGCCCAATCATTTGGTCGGAAAAAAGATATTAACCTGGAAATTATCCGATAGTTTTGAAAATTGGTTCCTTTATAGATTTTGATGTGCTCTTTCCGAATTTCAACTCAAATAATACATTCAACAAATAACATTTTTAACACACATTTTTCAGACATGCCGAACGATAGGATGCTTGGTGACGCTGGGTATCGCAGTGGCCATCGCAGCCGTGGTTACAAAGGTGTACCTGGACTTCACGACAGTGCCAGATCTACCGAAGGTCGACCTGAACGAGTGGTGGGGACCAGTCAGCGCAAAAAATAAGGATACGTCTATTAGAAAATTTAGAGTTATCTTCTCTGATGCTGTAAGTTTTATAAGTGGATTAGACTATATGATTGAATCCAGAGCAACAAAAAGATCTCGATGTGTTAATCCAGATTATAAACGGTTCAGTTTTGTGTAAAAGAGTAACAATGACAATTAATTCTCTCATACCTCTAACATTTATTATAGATTTTGTAACCCATTAGTAATGCGAAGAAGGCTTTAGTCCACCACGCTGGCCTGTATATATATATAGGTATATAATAATATCATATTTATAAACAACTTTAAAAAGGAATGTAGTAACGCGCGCATAAATAAATAAATAAATTAAAACTGTGTCGAGATTTTTTTCCTCCGGCTTTTTCTCTCTACCCAGAAATGGGTGGCACATTGCATAGCCGATGAGTTCCATTAGGAAAAATACTAAAATAAATAAATAATTGGACTGCTAAAGTATGATAACTTATTTTGTCATAATTATAATATAAATTTAAGCACTAGTAATTTAAGACTAATTATTGTATGCCCGCATAGGGTAGACTGTTCTTAACTTATTATAATTTTTGTAACATCTTACTCGTGTAACAGTCAACAATAAACGTATTCTTTTCTTTTCTTTTCTGTAGGTAAGTAGCGAGCGGTATTTAAATCCTTAAAATAATTCTCTGTATTATGCCACTAGGTAGGGACCTAGACCGCTGGTATGAGTTCGAATTCTTAGCCACTAGGCTACATCACTGCTTGTAAATAGTAACAGAAAGGCAGCGGGAAAAGGCCGAAGTAGGATACATCGCACCAATAAAATTTGTTTTATGACCAAAACAGAGTGAAACATCTAGTCTATAAATTAATTTATCAATGTCATTAGACTGGGAGCCACGTCCGTGTTATCAGTGGACATACGTGGTCGTTTGCGATTGTGTAATGTAAACAATAATAATACCCTTGTCGATGGCTGTTGGGTTAACAATGATTAGGTGTTATTTATAAAATGTTGACGTATAATTGCCATGTCGCTCGCAACAAGTTGGTCGTACGAGTTCGTTCGTAGTGACATGTCGGATCTTGTTTTATTGGGTAGTGTCATTTAGGACAACTCCAATAAAACTGAGTTTACGTGTACCATTAATATAGAAAGGTATGATATGATAATTGGCATACTAATGATGATACTACTGTCATTAGTATGACATACTTTGACAATAGTTTTCATGCTCACGGCACAGGGCTGTAAATTTTTATACATCCTATCAATAATATATCAATTATGTAAAACAACGGCATGAACTACTCGCATTTCGTTGCAAACCCTATTTTTGTTACCGTCAATAAAGTTAATGTGACAAGGTTCCACCTTATTAGCAATTTGCGTCAGTCAATGAAGTTAGTTAAAGTATCGTAAGTCATTGAAGTTAAAGTTGGTCAATAAAGTTATTGTGACAAGGTTCCACCTTATTAGCATGGAACGGAATGTCTGTAGATCAGAACGGGGCTTTGAACATAGCCTTCTGCGGCAAAACACGTTGTAATTAACGACCAACTTATAATTAGCACCGTCGGCTGCTCTGTCGAACTTGTTTATGATGGAGAAAGTTTCGCGAAGGCTTTGAGAGAGATTTCGGACTCGCCAAGGCCGAAATACCAAGAAAATTTTGAAATGTAGAGTTTTTTGTTTTCTTGGTAGTGGGATCATTAAATAAAGTTATGAAAAAGAAACTTTAAAAAAATTGAATTGCCCTGAAAAGAAAAAAAAATAAATGAAACCAATCAAATCAATCAAATACATTTAGTAGGTACAATTATGTATATTACACAATTATTAAATTATAGAAAAGCTAGATTTACCTGTGTACGAACTAGTTACTGTAGACTGATAGTGACACACGCGACTGCTCATTTGTCGGTCAAAAATCGTACAGCAATATAATTAGCTCATAATTGATTTTAAAAGAGTGCTGGGAGTTTATTTCCGCCCGCTTTTTTCTCCTGGTCTACGATAGCCTGAGGGGCACCAAAAGCAGATGTTAGATGTAAGATAATATTCTACCATGTATGACGTTCATTATGTATGACGTACACAACTCGTACCTGACAATGAATAAAAGACTTTGATTTTGATTTTTAAAGACACACTTCAACATATTTTCCTCCACTCTTCCAGATGCTCGAAGGCATGCGCCGAAAGTCAGAAATGTACCGCGCAGTGACGCACACACACAGCATGAAGAGTCTGAACGAATCATTCGCATACGGCACGAACTCTGAGGCGTTCGCGCAAGTGTTTGCCCACTGGCAGTTCAACTACAGCTACAGGGAGCGAGCGCGCTTTCTGAACAAGTTCGAGCACTTCAAGACTAATATCCAGGGGCTGGATATACACTTCATGCACGTGAAGCCGAAGGTGGACAGGAATGTACAGGTTCGTATTGTTGGCCCATTAATGACCCACTACAGGGTTGGGTCTCCTTCTCGCAATGAGAGGGATGTAGGCCGCCGTCCACCACGCTGGCCTACAACGGGTTGGTGGACTTTACATCCCTTTGAGAACATTTCTTTTGTGAGCTCAGGCATGCAGGTTTCCTCACGATGTTTTCCTTCACCGTAACAGCAGGTGATATTTAATTTAATAAAGCGCACATAACTTTTTAACAAAGTCATTGGTGCATGCCACTGCGATTCGAACCCGGACCCCTCGATTCGAGGTCGAATTCTAAGCCACTGGGCTATCACCGCAGGTTCGTATTACTAGAGAATATTCTGACAGCAGAAGCGCGCATAGCCGCTGCTTGAGTAGATCGCAAGCGATGGAAGAAGTTAAGCAACGTCGGGCGCGGTCAGTACCTGGATGGGTGACCGCTAGTGGCGAATTAAATGCGCGCTTCCGTGCTTCGGAGGGCACGTTAAGCCGTCGGTTCCGGTTGTGATCGATATGGTAGCAGCCGTTAAACCTTGCTGGAGGCTCTATGTGTAGTTTCAAAACATTCGACACGGGTTGGTCGTGGGGAGGCGGTCTAGCAAGAATTGCAAAAACCACATATCGACCATGAAGTGACATGAACCTTTATCTTCTAAAAACATAATTTTACAGGAAACGAAGCCAGCTCACGCAAACAATTTTTTTAAGTCTATCCACCTAAAAAAAAATCGCCAAAATGTCAGGAGTTCATGTCACTTCATCGTCGATATCGTATCTTGGTTCGTTTTCTCCCAATTAAAAGAAATCCAGCCGACGTGTTCTTCTCCTAAGGCGAGACGACCAAAGTCCCCGGTTATGGGTAGTGAATATGCAATGAACGTTATTAGGAGTCTCTGTTCAAAAAGCGGTTAGTCTGCTGGTATACATAATTGATGCCAGTCTGAAGCCACGCCAGTCTTCATTAGTAGTAAGCTCGGAGGAAAAACTTTTAGAAATTACCTCGGTCAATTTTTGTGGGACAAATTTATAGGTAGTTTAATTTGTAGTTTGCTTGAACTTACCAATGTTTCCATATTCCAACGTAAAATAAAAAGATTCTTAGTAAGGTGGGGTAAGTAAGATTTGGATACAGATGGCTTTCTCTATAAAAGACAAAAGAATAAACAAGCTGCAACCATTTTGTTATGTCCCTCTGCTAAGCGTAGAGCCTATACCCATAACAGTTGGAAGCTCGAAACATACTCTTCAACACTGCCTCAATTCAAATTGAATTAGGCAATTGAATGAGGTAAATTCAGGAAGAACTCTATTCTCATTTAATGTTTGTTCCAGGTTCTACCTCTGCTTCTCATACACGGATGGCCTGGCTCTATAAGAGAGTTCTATGAAGCGATACCTCACCTGACTACCGTAAATCCTGACTACAACTTTGTGTTCGAGGTCATTGTTCCTAGTCTCCCAGGATTTGTTTACTCTCAGGTAAAAAAAAACATTATAACCTCAGCTTATGGTCTAATGTTTGATGAGTTGGTAGTGAAAATTCTTTTGATGATAATATAATAGTCAGTACAGTATTTCATACTCTTGTCTAGGTACTGATATAATATTTCGAAGACAAATTAATTCGTAGAATAAAGAAAAAAGAAATAAACTAGTTACATCAATCTAATCGATTCTTGTTGGAATTTTATTCTGATGAGGAGTACTCAGAAACGAGTATAAGCGTACTTCAAATATTACTGGAATTACAATGACTTCTACAGACAGCGTTATACGTTACTAGTAAAGTAAAAGTAGGCTAAAATAAAAACAGACCCTTAAGCGACAATATAGAAAAAAATACCCCTAACACTGGAAAAAATATGTCGTCAAAATAAAAACACCAAAGAATAAAATCAAGCGTCCTTTAGCGATATCAAAAATATATTATATCAAATATCAAAATGAGACCCCTAAATTTAGCGAAATGTAAAGGGGACCCCAATATCAATATTTGATATCCTGACGCTCCATCTTGACATGTAAAAACCTTTGTAGAACAACTAATCACTTTTTCCAGGCTCCCGTTCGCCCAGGATTAAATCCTTTCAAAGTTGCCATCATACTGCGCAACCTCATGCAACGGCTCGGTTTCAACAGCTTCTACGTCCAAGGAGGCGATATTGGCCATCTTATTGGCTCCCACATAGCCACAGTATTCCCGAACGAGGTTCTCGGATTCCATACAAATTTCCCTGTAAATCCCTCAAAGTATGCCCAGTTGGCGTGGGTGTTGGGGTCCATTTGGCCAACATTGGTGGCGAAGGAAAATGTGGACAAAATGTATCCAATAAGTGACAGACTTAGTTACGTCTTGGAGGAGACTGGTGCATTACATTTGCAAGCCACTAAACCAGATACCGTTGGTTAGTATGGGTCTATATTTATTATAATGATGTTTATAAAACGATCTATGGTAGTATAGAACAGGCTCGCGTGGTGGAATGAGAAGAATTGGTTTTATGGTATTATTGGCGTACGTGCGTACTTTAACACACTTGATGATCATATCGATCATCGATTGTTTGAAAATATTTTATAATACAGCCAATCTTGGTTGACTGTCTGCCTAATCTTCTGGTAAATCTAGATACTTTTTTTATTATTTACAGATCTTTGACTTGTGGATACAAGATACAGATATACTGTTGTAAATCTATTTGGAAATTCCAAAGTCACACATAGTTACATAGTCAGTCAAAGGACCAAGACAAATGTCCAACTTTCTTCAGATCTTCGAATATTGCAATGTGCAATTCCCAGCCATAACATACTGTCAAATTGAAACTGATTTCCACTTTCACATCAGGTATCATCCTCCAAGATTCACCAGTGGGCCTCTTATCCTACATAATGGACAGGATCCTCATGTTCTCCAACCCCAACTACAAGGACTTGCCGGACGGAGGCCTTTCCAACTTCTCCGCGACTGATCTCCTGGACAATGTGATGCTGTACTGGAGCAGCAACAGCATTACCACCGCTTTGAGGTTGTTTAAGGAGAATTTCAACGCTTTTGATGTCTTTGAGACTTTGACTAGGTAAGTGGGTAAAAGGTTTTGGTTTTTTATCTTTATCTATTAAGGGTCTACTATGCCGAATACTGGGGTATTTTGGTCATATTGCCCGCCGTCAACCAGACGATCCAGACCATCTAATGAAGGTAGGCAAAGTTAAAGGGAAACGACCCCGCGGCCGATCACCTAGCCGTTGGTGTGACCAAGTGACCGCACTCACTGGTCTCTCGGTAACATCCGCTTTAAAGAAAGCCGAATAACGAGGAGAATGGAGGCGAATGATTAAAAAGAACTTTGAAGGACTTTTATTCTGGACACAACCTTCAGTAATGTAGAAGAAATTAAGGGTCTATCTCGACCCGTTTTTCCTTCCTCGTTTCAATTTTTTTGTGTTCCATCTGTCGTTAGAAGCGCGCTTAGCCGTTGCTTGAGTAAATCACAAGTGATAGAAAAAGTTCAGCAAATTCGAACGCGGTACCTGCATGGGTAATTCCTAGTGGCGAATTAAATGTGAGCTTCCATGCTTCTGAGGGCACATTAAATCGTCTGTCAAGGGCAGTCATTTATCTGTGAATAATACTAACATAGTAACTGCGCTGTGAAAAATTCTATTTCCTACTTTACTTTAATAAATGTAAAAATTTGTGGGGATGGGTGGATGGTTTGATGTACGTAACTCTTTCACGCAAAAACGTCTGAACAGATTTCTATGAGGTTCGGTATGTACGTAGCTTATACCTTGGTTTAACATATAGGTAATATTCATTTAATCCCTCTCAGGACCAAATTCTAAACTCCACACGGACACCACGTGCAAAGTCTAGTATCTTATAAATGATGTCTTCCAGGATACCAACACCAGTCCCAACGTGGGGTCTTCGCGCAAAGTACGAGCTCCTCCACACTCCCGGCTGCATCCTTCGGTGGAAATACCCCAATCTAGTGGGCACTTCCAACTGGAACGAGGGCGGACGGTACCCTGCCTTCGAGAAGCCGACGGAATTCAGCAGCGATGTCTTCAAGGCCGTTCTGGCGTTCCTGCAGTTTAAGGCGAAATAGGTTGATGAATAAATGGTTTTGTATGTACATACATCTGTGATTTATTTCGTAGTTGCCAGCTCCAAATTTAATTCAAGAGGGACTAAGTTGCGGAACGAGTCTGTTGGGATGTGTGTATTATTAATTTCATATTTCAAAATAAAATTTCAATAAAAGACTCACAATGATAAAACCAATTAAATTTAATCCCACTTTGAAGCAGGAAAGCCTTAAAACAGTAAGCGCAGGGCTTAAAGGCAATAATTTTCATTAAAATTTACGGAAATTTTACCCACCAATTGACTGATTACCCGCTAATTGCGATAAACCTTCACAAAACATTCAAAGGAGAAAATAAGACTAAAATTTTCAAGTAGGTGCCTGCAGTCTTAACTTTCCATTAAGAATTTTATGTCCAGTCTATGGGTTTGCTGTTCTATACAAGATGTGTATAGGGTCAGAGTGAAATTGAAAAAGTAAATTTAAATACTGGGTTTTGAGTTCGAATTGCAAAACTTGCCGTTTCAAAAAATGATGCGCCGGTCTTTCGGAATTAAATTAGGAAGCCTACAGTGTAGCGACTTTCGTACTTTGATCATACCAAGATCTATAAACAAATCAATATATGGATGTTTTTCATTATTTTATCATTTATTTTAAATAATTTTTGGTAAATAAACATCTAAAATTTCGAAACTTTTTAACAAATCTGTTTCAGGCAACTTTTTATAGAAGTTAAAGCAAAAAAGATATAATGCTAAAACGCTAAATGATATGCTTTCAAAATCAATTTAGCGTGTCCTAATTGCCATTTTGTCACATATTGTATCCATTTTACAGTTCCATACAGAGCTCTGTGTTTAAATTTTATCTTTTTGGTTTTTTGGTCGGTTATGACAGAAAATTAGGACGAGCCCTTAGTAAGTAGCTCTCAAAATCGCAAGAGTGTAAACAGCGTATTGACTGTGGCGGAGTCAGTGCTCCGGAATCGAGTTAAACTGAAGGAAGCGACGCGGTTGAGCTTGTCTCAGTAAACGACGAAAAAGTATCGTTTCGTTGGAGTTCCATCGATTTTGGAAATTGTCTGCAATCTTTAATAGCACTTACTTACTAATCGTTTTCTTTCTTAATATAGCACTGTTAATTCAGTCAATTCAGCGCTGATAGTGAAGGGTGAAGGAAAAAATCACGAGAAAATTTGCAAAATCTGAAAAATCCAAATATTTTTCTCAAGGCCAGCGTGGTGGACTAAACCCTTCTCATTATGAGAGGAGACGTGATCCTGCAGTATGTCGTTATTGGGTTATTCATTTAATTACTACGAGCTCTTATCGTATGAAATTTAACTACTTTGCCAAGATGATCGGAATTTTTTAAATCCAGAATAATCGCAATTCAAACCTCAGTAGGTAAATCCAGAATAATTACTACTCAATTACTATTCAAACCTCAGTAGGTACAAATGATTAATTTCTTTAATACTAGTAGTTTCAATTCCGTCACAGTCATCTCGTACTTCTCTTTAGTTTCAATACTCAAACCGCAAATAAATTTGCGCTGTTCATAAAAGCATCTAAATTGAAATAAAAAGCAAACAGAACTATCGGTATTTTAATTTCAACTCGTTAGGAGCGGGCTACAAACAGGATGCCTCGCCGAGGCAGTAATCGCCCGCAACGGCATCAGCGTCGTCAAATCGAGTTATTCCTGGCCGCAACTGCCTTTTTCTTTTCTCCCTCCTCATTTGTGGTATCGATTCTTTTAGCAAGTAGTTCCTGTATCAAGTGTTATTACGACAAACGCAATAATAGGTAAAATTTATCTGCGATTATTTGCGATTTTTATTTGAGTTAGATTGTATTATAAGTCACCGTTTCGACTAACAAGTCAAGTTTCGTTTACATATACCATTTTTTAGCAAATTTATGTAGCAAAGTAATAGGAAGTGATAAAATTGAGAAAGTGGTGGTAGATATAGCTTCTCTCTAATTGGTCTATTCTTACGTTGCCTTAAATAAGGAATTTTCATCAAAAAATTTAAATTACTCTCGCACCAATGATAGCTGCCAACTTCGTAAAATATCGTGGGGATATTTTAGCCCTCAAAATTGATGGTCTCTTGGAATTCGAATAATGAAATCAAAATCATCGCAGTTTTGATTTACGAATTTGTAAAAAAAAAACTGGAAGGGATCCAAACAAGGATCCACAAGGGAGAAATCGTTCACAATGCAATCAACGTCAAATCGAGTTATTCGTCCCTGTTACCGCTTTACTTCAGTCTTACTTTAGTCTGTGATTCAGTCGATATAAGTTCTGTTTAAATCCGGGAAAAATACGGGAACGAAACATTTTTTAAATTCCACTGCTAGGACCTAATGTTTTGTTTCAGTAGAGGAAGCAAACAGACAGACGGGCCACCTGATGGTAAGTGGTCAGTAATGCATTTTCGCAGGAATACATCAGGATATACAAAACAGATGCTCCTATGTCACTAACCCATTAATGACCCACTACAGGGTCGGGTCTCCTCTCACAATGAGAGGGATGTAGGCGTCAGTCCACCACGCTGGCCTACTGCTGGCTGGTGGACTTTACATACCTTTGAGAACATTTGTTTATGAACTCTCAGGCATGCAGGTTTCCTCACGACGCGACGTTCCTTCCCCGTAACAGCAGGTGATATTTAATTTTATAAAGCGCACAAACTTTTTTACAAAGTCATTGGCGCGTGCCACTGGGATTCGAATCCGGACCCCTCGATTCGAGGTCGAATTCTAAGCCACTGAGCTATCAATCCTAGATCTTAAACAATCTAAATGTTTTCTTACCTAAGAGCATTATCCCGTATCCGATGTTGCCATTTTTTATACTGTAAGAGCCTTTTCCCCTTCAGTTTCCGTTTCATTGTATATTTTGAGATAAATAAATGGAAATCGAGTCTGCGGGCGCGGCAAATCACTCGCGATCGAATCGGCGACGACAAATTGAGTTACTGAGCCACCGGCGCTACTCGGTGCCTTTGCATTTTGTTTTATTTATAGTTTTCCATTTGAGATCGTCGCTTTTTCAAGTAATTTTAATACGGAAAATGTTCACACTTATAATCCAAAAAATAATAATTTAAAAAATCAAACTGACGCTTACTATCTATTTTGTTTTTATTTAACTTAAATTTTGTCCAAATGTTGTCGAATTAATATTAAAGAAGCTAATGGATGGCATATTCATTTTGTAGATATTTTTATAACTATATTATTATTTATTATATTAATTTACTGTGTAAGTAATTTTTTCGTGAGTACTTAAAAAACTGAAGGGTGTGATATCATAATTATCATGTCATATCACGATAATTTACGCTGGTAGCACACCTTCGCCGCGAAATCGCGAAATGCGCGTGAAATCGCAAAATGCTTGAAGGTTTCGCCCATTCGCCCGTACTACAACGGACAAATTAAACGGTGGCAAAACTTCAGCGGTTTCGCTACCTCGGAGGTGTGCTAACGCGGTTATTGTAGGAACGACGAACGAAACGCCAAGATGACAGTTGGTAAACCTATAACGGATGACGTCATGGATGACATAAAAACGTATCGGAGATGGTTACGAAAGAATATAGAAATCAGTACCCTTAGTCTGAGTTTTAGCAGTTCCGAAACGAAATGTACACATACACTACATTAGATAAATCATCACAAAAAATGCTTTATTTTTAATAAACACTACTTCAATGTTTATTAATATTAATGAAACATAATAACCGTGAATCGGCCGTAATGCACTGTAAAATTTCGAACTAATACTATCCCGTAGGTATGAAATATTTGTTAGTATTATAATGTCAAACGATAAGTATTCATAATATCTTTCACTCCATACAAAAATTTGATTTTAAATTTTTTAACTCCTCTAAAAATCTTTTACCTCTATTTGTTATTACACTGTGGACTCCTGTGTATTAAGCTGTGTATGATTTACGTATTTATCCGAAACGAAACATTTGTGCGTTTCGTTTCGGTATCGCTAAAACTCAGACTAAGGGTCCAGCGGTTAGTGGTATTTGAAGTAGTTAGTCTATTTTATGTATTGGAAACAAGTAACCACCGCTGTTGTTGGTACAAGATTTTGAATTGCAAAGCAGTTGGCAGCTGTACTACGACCTGCCACTGCCACTGGAACGGACTACAAACTAGCACCACAATGTTAATGCAAGTATTTTCTGAAGTTTTACATTTTTGGCATAAAAATCTTTTGGTAGAGGTCGATTTTGTTATCCCTTTTCAAATTCAGACCCTGCGAGTATTGCAATTGTCAGATAAATAGGAAATGGTTTATGAAAAATGAACATGGTCTTTATAATGCAAAAAAGTGAATGCCTAGAAAAACGACAGTTGAAATGTTGGAAGAGACAGTGAAATAACCCGGAGTACGTTCTAAATTCAGTAAGTTGTTATAACAAGAGCCCTGTATAAAGCATACATTAGTAACGTTAACAGTACATTGGTAATAGTGATGTATCGATAAACATGGAAAAACGACTTATACATAGAAATAATAATATCTAAGATTTAGTATGTCAGTAGCCCATTAATGACCCACTACAGGGTCGGGTCTCACAATGAGAGGGATGTAAGCCGCCGTCCACCACGTTGGCCTACTGCGGGTTGGTGGACTTCACATACCTTTGAGAACATTTTTTTTGTGAAGTCTCAGGCATGCAGGTTTCCTCACGATGTTTTCCTTCACCGTAACAGCAGGTGATATTTAATTTTATAAATCGCACATAACTTTTTTACAAAGTCATTGGTGCATGCCACTGGGATTCGAACCCGGACCCCTAGATTCGAGGTCGAATTCTAAGCCACTGGGCTATCACCGCTTCACAGATCTAGTATAAACTAGGTTTAATAACGTAACTAAGTATCCCCCAAATTCCGACAACCCCTACAATAACAAAGACAATCACGAATTAATTCCCAAGTCTATCAGGAACTTGGAACAAATTTGAATAAACCCGCCAAGAAATGACGCCTTAATCCGTCTTTCGTATAATTCCGTCTAACCACGGGGCGGGGCCTGAAAAATGACAAAGAATTAATTCAAGAAAATTAAAATTCTCCACCGACGGCTGTCTTTTTGGGGATTTGGAGGGCTCGTAATTTCGGACGTTGATTAGTTTCAACGATATTTTATCAACAGGATCTATTCATTTTTAGGTTATGAATTTGTTCTTTTGCATTTCACGCGTCGGTTTATTTATTTATGAATAATAAAAATTTCAAAATAAAAATATGAGAATGATCATATTCGCTGTGCCTGAATAAGGTTACGAATTATTTTGTTGTCTGAAAAATAACATTAAAAATATTGAATTTTCGCTTCTCATGTAACGTCATATATCGATAATGTCACCGTCATATATCGGTAATTTGAGTGTGTAAGGTATATATAGAGTTGATCCAGTACCGCCTTGTTCAGAGAAAGGAGACATATAAAATAAATTTGCATTCGTATGTGTCGTTTGTCAAGTGCCAACGACTGGCAGAGGGCTCTGGCTTGTAGGGCGTCTGCGTTTTATATCTCACTTTATTATCACTACAATGTCTGCGAAAGAGTATCGGAGAATCCCTAATTTTTGCACGAAAGCAGATTTTTGTTCACGGAGGAACAAAGAACAAACGATAGTGGCAAATGATATTAAACGGCAAATTACGTGGAACTATGGTTGGAAAGTGGAATCGACCAAAATAGCCAATAAAAAAAAGAAAAGAAAAGAAAATATTAACATATTATAAAATACAGAAAAATAATTAGTCTTTTTAAGAACATTTTTAAGGATAGTAAGTAGCAAAGTTTTAGGAAAAATAACAAAAAAAGGTTTTGAAATCCAAAAGCCTATTTTCTGTCGTAAAAAATCTATGAAAAGTTTTCGTATAACGTTCTTTCAAAAATAAATATTAATAAAAACTTGTAAAGAGATAAATTGTAAACCCTAACTCAGGTCTGCCAATGAAAACACCACTTAAAGTAATTCGCTTTATGTTGAAATGACATAAAATTCCGGTACATTTTAACTGCACTTGAATTATTTTCAGTTTGTTGGTTAAAATATAGCTATGCAACGTATTTTGTCACTTTTCACGGTTGAAATAATATTAATTGGCGCAATAAATGGTAGTTAAAATATTCCTATATAAAAGTACTTACAACTAGCTGTGTCTGCGACAGTGTCCACGTTTAGCTTAGGCCCCTATCCCACTGGCGTTTTGCGAGCGTTGGCGTTTCTCCAACGTCTGCGCAGCGTTGTCGCGACGTTAATGTTACGCATCAGCTGAACGCAGGCGTACAATCAGAGACAAAATGATTCCAATTCCGAAGAAGAAACACTACTGTTGTTGAAACAATACATTTAACGGCGTGATTGTACTTGTTGTCAATAAACGTAACGTTGACGTCGCGTTGACGCTGTCGCTGCACAGACGTTGGAGAAACGCCAACGCTCGCATAACGCCAGTGGGATAGGGGCCTTAGTTTGCGGAGATAAATAATTACTTTGTGGCTTGATGGTGCTGGCAGTACCTTGTATACTTGTACCCTGTATAAGGATAAAAGGTATGTTTTAGGGACTTCAAGCTACTCTGGCAAAGGGAGATCTTTCACCAGGCGAGGTGATTATGTTTGGGAACCGGCCGTACTCCGATAACGTAATTCATTTAGATGTTTCGTATATTCGCCAGCGAAGAAGAAAACTTTAAGAGCGTGATACTGGCTACTTGTAGCGCTATCTCTTAATGAAAGGGGGAAATAATCACTCAACCATACTACTATCACGCCAAACATAGTGTAACAGACATTCATTTTTAGTAACTTTCGCATCTATCTAGTTAAATTTGATAACTTAAATAGTTTCTCGAATTCTAACCCTAGATCGCTGACAATTTCAGATCTGAATCGGTCCCATGCTCCAAACCGTATAAATGTTTCAAGCCACGTCTGCGTCACAAAGAGGGAATTTGATGCTCAGTGCGAAGGAAAACTCGATATACATTCGGGGGAAAAATACGCGGACGTAAACAAAAGGAAGGTGAGTTCAGCGCATCCGATGTCTCAATCAGTACATTTGGAGCTGGAGGCACGTGTACGAAGAATAGACCTTACCCAAGTGTGTTTTGAGTAAAGGTTTTTGGGTCTTGTTTTTTTAGTCACACCTTTCGTGTCTTTTTGTTGGTAGAAGTCAAAAATATTTATTTATTAATCAGTTTAAATAATAAAGCAGACGGATTCCTTGTTTTGTGGCGACTGATGATTTTATTTAGTTTTTCGTTCTATTGTTTTAAAAAAATTAGAAAGACACTATACACAGTAAGAACTCTGATACCAAACCCTGAAACTTCCGCATAAGTATTGACTTAGCCACTGCGCCATATACTCGAAAGATGCCGACTATTAAAACTGCCTATATCCAATACCACCTATAACCGGTATTCCAGAAATTTAAAATAATTTAAATTCCCCAGAAAATCCACGGAATATAAAGGAAATTCCCACGTGCACTTCAAATCTCTTACCGGCAACAAATCGAATAAGTGGCGCGCTTCGCGAATACTGAGCGGATTCAATGCGGATTCAATTCCCATTCGGAAGTGTTCAACTTCAAGCTTCCCTACATCTCGCTGTGTTACTCAAATAAAAAGCTTTGTAACAACTTCACTGTCCCATGAGTCACATATGATACATACCCATTGTTTAACTATTGTGTCTACTTATTGTACTTGTATTTTGTTTGCTTTAGCTATTTTTATACTAGTAGATAGTTAAAAATTTATGGTATCATAACACTATTATTACAAAGCTAAAATTAAAATAACTTTTATCATTCATTAATTCTTTTCTTTGACTCTCTTTGTCTTCTTAAAACATTGTTGAGAGGCATAATATGCCAAATGGAGCTGAATTTAAAATTACCGTAATAAAGCGTTGTTCCTTCGGTTATGTCAGCATATTAGGACAACGCCTCAGTCAGTCAGTCAGTACCTCAAACTTAACATACACATGATTTAAACTCTATGACAGTCTAACCACAGCTATAGAACCCTAAAGAGACACATTCAATAGAGTTTGTAGGGGCTTTTCTTATATTTCTAGCCGTGGGGATTGTATTGTTTGTCTGTCTGTATTTAAGTGATTGGAGGCAGGAGTTCTATTAGTCTAAGTGTTATTATCCCTCTTGACAATAGGAATACTAAAATAGATCTACATTGAAGCGATTCAAAGGAGGGAGGGACTTTTAATAACTTCGATAGGAGGGTACGACAAATAATAGACGAAATTGCTTTGATGTTTAAAGGAAAATAAATAGTAAACTTATGTCTTATTTTAATGATTTTACTGTAAGTTTTATATTAAAATAAATAACGCTTCACACTCACTGCCCCACACTAGGATTATCTGTGTCGTGGGTGCCATGAACACACACGACTTCAACACACACACCCAGACCGGAAACACAAATTCAAATTCATCATTCAAACTGTCATTATTGTAACGGATGTTACATAGAAAAAAATCATAACTTTTATAATTTCATACTATTATCTCAGATTCCAGATCATTATTCCAGACTAAATCAGAAAGATAATATAATTTTTACCCGCAAGTTCTACTCTCTGCTTTTATTCTATAAAGCTTGAATTCTATCAGCCTGGTAGCCTGAGATCTATTCAATGAAAAAAACTCGCCAACGTCCGAATAGGTACAAACTTCCCAAATAGAATTCTCCATTTTGTTTGAGCGGAGTTTTTCAAATAAAAGTAATTGGTTAAGTTTACTCCAGCTTTTCATTTTATTTCGGCTCTTAAGATGTAAACGTACTAAAGGATTTGGAGGTTTAATGGCCCTTAAAAGCTTTTTTCTTGGTTCTTTCTTAAATAAAGGACAAAGGTGTTAAAAATTTAAATATTTAAAAATAATTTTTTCATCAATAATTTATTATGCGAAAGAAATTGTTCTGTATGGCGTCTTTATTATCAAAGTCTTGATGATTTTGATAAAATTTAATATTGTATTAAATGCATTAAGCGTGTATGTTTATGAGTGAAAGATCTTCACAATTTACGGGAAATATTTTACACGAATAATTTTGTTTTCAGTTTAGACATTTTCATACCCTTTAAATATCACCTTTTAACTTTAAATTAATTTAATTTATTTTTTACATAGGTAGCACAGAGCCCGAAGCAAAGTAAATAAGCAGTCCTAACTTGTCTGAGCTGTAAAGGATCCATTCAGCGTAAAAACTTGCCAACTTCCAAATACTTAATAGAATTCTCCATTTTGTTTGCTCGGAGTTTTTTTGGATTGAAAAAGTTAGAACTGGCTTTAAATTTAATTTCGGCTTTAAAACATAATAAAAGATTGAAAGAACTTATTGTTAAGAGTAAATAGGTATGCTGACACAAGCATAAAGATTACATGAGTTCTGTTTCCGATTCAATGTAGTGGTACGAGGCTATAGTCGATGGAGTTTCTTCATGAAACAAAGTAATGTTCTGTCCTTCTTTTCTTTCCTTTAGTCCTTCATCGCCTACGGGTTTCCTCTAATCGACATTACTCCGCCCGGCCCTGGGCCCTTTGAATCCAACGGTTTCTTGTTGTTTTCGTCAGCTTGTTAGTCCACTTGGTTGGAGGGCAACCTGTGTTCCTTTTGATGATGTTATCGCCATTCAAGAACCTTTGTTTCCAATCGGTTGTCAATCCTGCGAATTACGTGGCCAGCCTATTGCCACTTTAAATTGTAAACTTTGAGAGCTATGTCTATATTTTTGACTCTGTTAGCTGACTCAGTTATCAAATGCCACAATTGCCTCTATTTTATAGAAAGTCTAGAAGATCTAAAAAAAGTTATTTTATGCTATGGCTGCAATTCTTTAGCATATCTATCTAGATTTTTAAATCGAAATTGTTTTCGCGTCGAATCCGCTTAGTATTCGAAGTGCGGCAGGATTATTCGATTTGTTGCCGGTAAGAGATTTGAGACATGCAGTGAGAATTTTCTCATTTTACTGTACGTTCCTATATTTTAAAATCGTGAGGGAGGACAAATTTCTTCATCTTTCTCTTTCTCCTTCTGCCACGACATATATTTGTACTTCTTGTCTAAGCACGTTGTCACAGACATTAACTATTTCTGTAACAGCACCATCTATCGGTGCTTGGTGGTATTCGATTGATTTATTGTACTTGGTTTATTAATGTGGTTCAACTGCTTGCCCACAGATGTCGCCCTATTTAATGTATATAGAGAGCTGTATCGAATTATCGAGCTTTCTAGAACATTTTAAAATTATACGAATTACGAAGTCGCAATTAGTTTTTCTCATAGCTGACCCAAGGATTCATTCAAGGATACACACGTGGTGTAAATTATCCGAAGGAACTTCGTTCGTACCTGGTGTCCCATGACACCACATAATTTTATTTTCCATACAAATGGAAATACATACATAAATACATACAACTATATCACCCATTCCCGCGCTACTTTGTTTGATGCAGGGCAGTGTGTTCGCCTAAAAGACATTTGAAAGTCCCGCGTAATTTAAAATTTACAGGAATTTAAATATTTTGATCCCCTCCTTTCTATTTAAATCTTTTACCAATAAGTTCCTTTCGTGAAGCTTGTCACTTCATTCGATCACATTCGCGGAGGTTGTTACTTATTCACTGAACGGATTCGATTCGCATTCGATTCAATTCCGATAAAGTCGAAGCTTTCAGTGCTTTCAAAAGATGAAACGCGGAAAGAAAAAACCGGTTATATGCGCGTTACATTATGTTGTAACTACAATGTCACAAGCAAAAGTTTACTCGTCCGAAAACATCATTCATACAGAGCCCTGTGATTAACTTTTGTCGTGTTGGTTGATCGTTCAGTTATGTCAGCCAAGTATGACGAGGCCTTAGGTTGGCACTAATATAATTCTGTCTGTGTGACAGTGTGAAAGCGGGGATAGCTCAGTGGATAAGAATTTGGCCTCCTACTCGAGGGGGCCGGGTTCCAATCCCAGTGACATGGCACCAATAACTTTCCTTAAAAAGTTATGTGCGCTTTATAAAATTCACTATCAGTTGATGATGAAGTAACGGTGAAGGAAATCATCGTGAGGAAACTTGCATGGTTGAGAGTCCTCCGTAGTTTTCTCAAAGGCATATAAATCCCCCAAACCGAACTAGATCACCGTTGTGCACTACGGCCTACATCCTTTTCATTGTGAGGGAGGCACGACCTTCAGTGAATCACGTTAGAGACTATGCATATTTGTATGTACTCATACGAAAAGTCTCCACAAAGCTTTACGACTGACCCCTCGGAACATAGAATTGAATTCTGTGACTCTTTTAGTATTCGAGATGTTTCGTCACTTATTCCGTCCGTTTGCAATGTGATTTAGGTGCACTCTATTTACTAAGAAACTTTAAAATACAATAAATATTCCCGCACGTTATCTTTATACCAAGAACTATTATAGTTTGGTTACTATAATACTTAGTTCTTGGTATAAAGAGCACCTTACGGCCGCACTCAGAGACGTCATTTAACGTAATGTTCATTAACAAACAAATTCAATCGTCTTTATTCGTATTAACATAAATGTCATCGTTATTTTCATAACGAACCATTAACGTTAATGAATGAGCCAGAGTTATCGCAAAATGTATATCAAAACCCTACTATAGTGTTATAAATGCGAATGTTTGTATGGATGGATGTTTGTTACTATCACGCAAAACGGCTGCACATATTTGGATGTAAATTTCTATATATGCCAGAACGAGGTGTGCTGGGACAGCTAGTCACCAATAAAAAATAACAAAAAGACAAAGATAGAATATTTTATAGGAAATTGTCGAACATATATCATGTCTCCGGAATCCAATCTCATACTACTTCCGGGATGTGACAAAACGTGATGACATTCCTGCTTTGACTGTGCGTTCTTCTCAAATATTATCTACGAGAGATAAAACGTGGGAAAAACCAGAGCATTTAGTATGATATTCCCCTTTCCTGTTCTTTAAAAAAAATCTGAAAATCTGGCCTTGTCATAACTGGCTGACGAAAGTAACCGAACAACCAACACGATATAATTTAAACATGTATCTCTGTATGGAGCTGCCCAAATTGAAATACACACTGACATGCGACAAAATGTATGCACTGACATTGTCGTAAGATCGAAATAGCAATTTGAACACGGCTTTATTTAATTTTGTATTAGTACTCATATTAAATCGACCAGTACCAAACAGTTTCTTCAACATTTCAATTTCTCAGTATTTCCGTGAAAGTGGCACGCAGAGGCATTCCACCTTTGACAGTCGCCTTCCAACTTAGATCTGGATATCCGTATATTGTATTCGAATGAGCGGATACTACTTTCATATTAGCTGCAACCCTTGTTTAGCCCACTGTTGGGCACGGGTTTCTCCCCACAACAGGTCTGGAACATACTCCACCACGCTGCTCCAATGCGGTTTGGTGAAGAAACGTGTTAAGTAATTTCAAACAGGGCCTTCGACAAGGTTTGTCGCATGCTATAACATCTTATCGATAACGCTTATCGCCTCTCTTGATCTCTCGCCTGGTTAGGTCTGGGGAGTGGCCGTGGTTCGATGTTGTCTACCAGGAGTTTTGTTTGTATACCAGCAGTGTTAAAAACTTCGATAGTGTGATTTAGGATACGCGTGGTGCCATCTCTTGACACTGCGCAAAACTATTGACAAATTCTATCTAATTTCTTTTTGGACGTAACATCAAAGAAAGTGTCTAGTTTCCGAAATGTGTTGAGTCAGTTTGTATTGAAACTAAGCAAACCTACGAAGCGTTCCTGTTTCTTTTCATAATGTTATACAGAAATGGTGACTGCGACGCATCACATCTTTCATTCACGATGTGGGATGAACGCTGAAATTATGATGGCTGCCTTGGAATATGAATGTTTATAGAGTGTGGCGAGAAGATTTTTGGTTTTGCGTATAGGTAAATATATATAAAAGTGGTTTTAAATTATGTGAAAGTAAGTAGCGTGGCAGTAGCGCAATGTAAATAAAAATTGGTATTTACTATACTTCGGGTTCCACTTGTTAAGCAAAAATTTTTTCTCTGGTATTTTTTAACAATTTTTTGTACATCAATGTAGCAGTCTAGTGTACCGTATACAAAACACAGGGGCTTTTTATTTAGCTTCCCCTTCCCTTGAAAATGAAAAATCATTTCCGTAAGACGAAGAAATCAACAACTGCCCTATATCGAATTTTATATTTTAATCTAATTTTATATTTTGACTTTAATTTAGTTTATTTTATAATGAGATGCAATTGTTTACAGGTTCGTTTATAATTTATATTATTATGTTATTAATAAATTAGTATTCCAAATTCACATTCTATAAAGCTATATTAGTCGAATTTTTCATAATCTTCGTTCCTTACACAGTTACAACTACGTACTGCCGGATCCTTTGAAAACCTACCATTTCGTTCTACCGCGACCGATTCACATAAGAAAGAAAGAGATGAAAACACGTAATCTACCAACAAGTGCCCTCTAATTGCGCCCTCATGCAGGGTGAATGCAGCTTGTTAATTAGACGGTTTATTAGGGACACGAGAGTCGGTAAATGTTGGGGACTTTTTGAAAATTTATCGAAATTATGCGGCTCCATGATTTTCATTTAATGGCTCGTAACTAATTCAATTGGAGGGGAATTGATGAATGGAGTCGATGATGCCGTGACTATAAAAAGGATCCATAATAATAATTTAAAAGGTTTTTTATATGTGTAAAATGGAACTATAAAAGAGACATATAAAAATAAAATATTTGATTGCTTCCTATTTTGTATTCCAACAATGGACCGTCATCCCCTATTTTCCCCTAATAAGGGTCAAAGTGTTTGATGTCTAATTCTCTCCATTTCTACTACTATTATAAATGTGAAAGTTTGTGAACATGGATGGATGTTTGTTACTCTTTCACCGAAAAACGGATGCACTGATTTGGATGAAATTTTATGTTTGCACGATTGCATTTTATAACCTGTCGCTCACATCAAGTCTGTTGTACTGCAACACTATTGCATACATTTTATTTTGTCGCACGTCAGTGCGTAGTTCAACTCCATACAAAAAGCTGTGTTTAAACCGAACGACCAACAGACACGGCAAATGTCGGTTGGTCGTTTGGTTGTGTCATATTAGGACTAGTGATCTCTATCTATACTATAGTATTGTAAACACCTGTATAACTAACTAAGTTCTGCCAAATAAATATAATTTAATTTAGATATTATGTCTCAAACTTGTATGGGTACAAGCCTAAGTATGACAAAAATCAAGTTTGCAAGTAAAACTACCTCGCAATCTGAAGCAAAGTTGTTCTGCCTTCATTCAAACCGAATCTCAACATTTAAACGCCATTCATAGTCGTGTCGGCAGTCGGAAACTTGTCACAAAGTTACACCAGCTGAAACCATTGTTTGATTCAACACTGCGATGTTAACATAGTCTGTGTAGCACTGACGACTTACGCCGTTCGTCACGAGATGGCACCACGGGTATCCTGCATCACGCTATCGAAGTTTTCTCATAGAGAATATAGAGCGATATAGAATATAGCGAATATAGATAATAGAGCAGGGGAGACAATATACGACTGCTTGTAAGTGGAAATGTCCGACATGAAAGAGATATAAGATTATGGTACCCTATCTGTCTTTCTACTAACGCGTGCGCATTAAAGAATTTAGTGTATTCGCGCGCTTCACGCATGCGCATTCGAGGACCTTTCTTCTCCATCGATTGTCAGACTCAGGTTATAATAAAATAATTATTGATATATATATAAATCTTAATTACATGGGCGAACAAACCAACTATCAACTAAGATTAAGTCTTCAACGGTGTTATTTAGTGAAAATGGCTTTGTCTTAAAACAAGATTTTCGGAAACTTTGAATGAAACAGGAACTGTTGGATTTCCCATTTACAAAGTTAAAGTGTTTCATTGTGCAAATTCAAAGGAAAGTTTTATAAAACCTTTTAGTGTCTGCTAATTAGACTGGGAGGAATTTAAGTAAATATAATTGTAATATATTTTATCTGTACCTTGTCAGTAACCCATTACTGACCCACTATAGGGTCGGGTATACACTCACAATGAGAGGGATGTAGGCCTTAGTCCACCACGTTGGCCTACTTGGTGGACTTCACATACCTTTGACAACCATTTTTTTGGGAACTCTCAGGCATGCAGGTTTCCTCACGATGTTTTCCTTCACCGTAACAGCAGGTGATATTTAATTTTATAAAGCGCACATAACTTTTCTACAAAGTCATTGGGATTCGAACCCGGACCCCTCGATTCGAGGTCAAATTCAAAACCCTGGGCTATCACCGCTCTTAATTTTTTTTTTAATCAGGTCACTTTAATATGAAGCGTGCATTATTACTAAAACAATACGTACTAAGTTACTCTACGCATATACAAAGTTAAGTAGACAACTAGCGTCTGTGGAGGCGTTTCCGGCGTTTATGATAATAGCGCTTCTCCCTCCATCAAAGGACGAATGCCGCGAACTTGAGACGCACTTACAGACATTAAAACTATTGTTACGAGGGGCTGATTAGCAAATATGTAAGCATTCTTATTTTTTAAAAGTAGATGAGTGTACGAAGTATTTGCATATTCGCACATATTTTAGTAATGCATTCGAAATCCCTATCGCTAACAATTTTAATTTGTATGTGTTTCTTCGTATTGCAACTTTCGCTTGTACTGCGATGCAAGCATTATACCTTTTTAACATAATAAATTCAGTGTACCAACAGCACTCGTGGAGTTTGGTTATTTCGTAATAGCTTACTCTTCCCGATTAATGTAAGGGTACAAGCAGTCCCCAAAATGAGTAATTCTTCTTTCTTTTCAGCCCTTAGTAGTCACCAAAAATCGGGTGGGGCTGTGTCGGTGTACACGGCCGTTGGTTTTAACGTGAAACGTATAATTATATCGGTAACCTTTACTGCCGTCCCCTCCGGCCCCGATGCAAACTCAACGTCTTAGCAGTGAGCTGACTATAATATTATGTACGCTATGACACTAAATTCACGTTTCTACGACGCATCGTTTTGTAGTAATTAAGGTTTAAGGTCAGACGATACAGACCAATTCGTTATGGTTCGGTTTTCTGACATGGTACCCTGTGTATTGTAATGATTTTAAAGACGTTTTACGTCAAAAACACGCCACGCACTTTACCATAAGTTTGAGTACTTTAGACATGTACACATAATGATAGACTTCATTACGTGTCAAATTCAAATTTCAATAAATTATAAGAATTCATTCGATTCTAAATAGGTACTACATACCAACTAGTGTATATGAAGTAATCAAATTTAAATAAAAAGAAATGATCGTATTTAAAGTGTTTAATTTAATGTAATTAAGTTATTTATGATTTTAATTTGTTAGTTTAACTTCTTAATATCTGCATACCTAAAAATGGTAAATATAGATTGATCGACATAAATAATTTGTAACAATATTTGTGCAAATAAACGTTTTGTCTTTGTCGAATTTCTACTACATGGCAATATCTCTATAGTTATAAATAGCTCGCATCCATATCGTTTTCCTACAGGGTCCTATTCAGATGTCGAGGCTTTTATCTAAATTGAGTCTTCAATCGTACCCGTTTTGTTCTGAAGCGAATCGTTTGGGGTTATGTATTCGGGGTTGTTTTTGGGGTTTTCTGAAAAGAAAATTTGGCAATTTCATTTATAGTAAGGAAACACAGATTTGTTAATACCGTCTTTCGTTTGTACTGTTGTTCGTTCACGGAAGAACAATACCTACCTTAGAATTGCTTCCCATAGCAATTCGCGTTCACACTGCGTGCGAGTTAGTCGTAATCTGTCTTATTCACCTACAAATATATTATATTCGTTACGATTTCAAAGCAGGAGGTAGTAACAGGTTCCCAAGAGTCGCGAGTTCGCGACCGTCACTCTAGGTAGAGTAAGCTGTCAAAAGTGTCAAAAGTCGAGAGTCCCCGGGTACGGATCCGACATTTTCGGGTTAGAACAATTCTTAGTTTTATTCGTTTTTGTATATTATTGTTTATATCAACATTCATGTAGTATTTATGTTATATTCTAATCTGTCCTTTTTCAACTCTTTAGTATCTGTTGACCTCTCTGCAATCTTTTGTATTTTTTCTACTTCTTTTGCTTGTCTATCTCTCTGGAGATAAATTCAGAATAAGGGTACAGGGTCGGGTCTCCTCTCGCAATGAATAGGATGTAGGCCGCCGTCCACCACACTGGCCTAGCGAGTTGGTGGACTTCACATGCCTTTGATAATATTACTGTGAACTCGCAGGCATGCAAGTTTCCTCATGATGTTCTCCATATTATTATATCAGGAGATATTTAATGTTATAAAGCGCACATAAGTCTTAAGGGCTATCCTTCCTATCGCCTTAGTTAAGCTATCAATACCTATACCATACTCTCTGTATCTGCAATGGAGTAGTAAACGCCGCAAACAGTGACGGTAGCGGCTGTCGTCCCACAGGAACAGCTGAGCGCTTATCGATTCACTTTGAGCTGTCAAAAGTTAACGTTCCCGCCGGGCAGAGGAGTGACGCTTCCCCGACTACCAACGTACCTAACTACCTAAGTACCTGTTTTATACTTTATATTTTATTAATTATTAAAACACTTGAAACTTTATAAGTGAAAATATTTATTGAAGTACATATTATATGTAATAATCAGAGAGCCATCTTGATTGACAATCCAACTATAGACAACTATAGACATGACCACAGACTATATATATTTTTATAGAACACCTTCCCCTTTAGACAATTAACAACTTTTCAAAACAAGTAATAAAATTTCAAAGTTACAAATTTAGAATATTACGGGGCTTAACAATTCTACCACTTCTTGTAGTTTTAAAATTATTTCTAATAGTTTCTTTAACTAAAGGTTCTGTATTTTGAACAGGAGATTCAGGAGATGTACTAGTATTATTACACTTATTGTATTCATTATAAAAATTATGATCATAAAAAGGAGCAGTATATTTATTTTCAGTATATGACTTTTTAAATGCTTTATGTTTCTTCTTATATTAGTTTCTCCTTCCCTTCCTATCCAAAATGATCTAGGTTCTTTACATTTCGCAATAATTTTTCCTTTTTTCCAATATTTATCTTTGTCCGTTTTATGAACAATTTCATCTCCTACGTTAAATTGAACCTCTTTCTTTCTTATTACATCTTTGTTTTGTTTGTTTAATGACTGTCTTAAAATTAACAATTTATAAATATTATTTTCTACCTTAGGCTTTAACAAAATATCTTTTGTAGGTATGAGCGTCCTAACTCTCCTACTATTTAAAATTTGAGATGGAGAAACTTCTAAGCCTGTTAGTGGCGTGTTATTATAATTCAACAAGTAGTCCCTGTAATCTACACTATCATTATTTGCTTTCTTTAAAATCATTTTACTAATATGAACAGCTTTTTCTGCCATACCATTGCTTCTACTATAGTGTGGACTGCTAGAAGTGAACTCAATGTCCTTAGACTTATAATACTGATGACATTCAAAAGAATTAAATGGATTGTTATCTGCTATTATCTCCTCTGGATAACCAAATCTTGTGAAAACTTCCTGATATGCATTAATAACAGATTTAGATGTTTTGTCTTTTAAAGGTAAAATTTCCAACCAATGAGAAAAATAGTCAATAATAACTAAAAAAAAATTTCCACTAAAATCTAAAATATCAGTACCAACCTTAGAAAATCTACGATTAGGTATCTTATGTGGTAACAATTTATCATGAGAATTAGCTGGTCTAAACTTTTCACATGTACGACATTCAAGAACAAACTTATGTATGTCCTTTGCGAGACCAGGCCAATAAAATAATTGTCTTGCCCTACTGATATTTTTAGAAATTCCTGGATGTCCTTGATGAACTAAATTTAGGACATAAGACCTAAGAGAATCTGGTACAATTATTTTATTTTCAAAAAATGCCAAACCACACTCAAAATATATATCATCCCTAAATTTGTAATACTCTTTACACTGTTTTGGAATTAAATTTTGTTCAGGCCAACCCTTTATATAATATTTATGCAGCAAATTTAAAACATAATCTGATTTTGTTTCTTTTTCAAATTTAGATTTTCTTTCAGCCGACATAGGTAAGTGTGCAGTTACTGAGTGAACAACATGTGACATTTCTTGATCTACTTCAGTACATTTAAGGCTATTTCTAGACAACATATCTGCAAAATGTAGTAACTTACCAGGAACATAGTATACATTCAAATTATACATCAATAATTTTAATCTTAACCTTTTTAAACGAGGAGAACCAATTTTACAAATAGGTTTTAACATTATTGACACAATTGGTTTATGGTCAGTTTGAACATCTACTTGATACCCATATATAAATCTATGAAACTTTTTTACAGCATAACTTATCGAAAGCAATTCTTTTTCTGTTTGACTATAATTGAGTTCTGCATCATTCATGGTTCTCGATGCACATGTTACCAATCTTAAAACATTTTGTTCATCTTTCTGAAATAAACAACAACCTATACCATTCTTAGATGCATCACATTGCAAAGTAATTTTCTTTTTAGAATCGAATGGAGTGAGAGCTGGAGCCATACACACCTTTCTTTTAAGTTCTGCAAATGCTAGTCTATGAGCAGGTAACCAAATAAACTCGGTACCTTTCTTTAGCAACTTACAAAGAGGTGACAATAAATTAGCCATATCGGGAACATATCGACGGACATAATTAAATGAACCTAAAATTTGTCTCAGTTCGTCTCTGTTTACTGGCTCTTTTAGACTTAAGAGAGATTTAACCCTATCTTTATCTAGAGACATTCCATGCTCATTAAAAACCTGACCTACATATTTGACTTCTGTCTGCTTATACTGAAACTTATTCTTGTTAAAAACTATTCCTAAATTTTGTGCCTTCTCAATCACACTTAATAAGGCTTTATTATGCTCTTCTTCTGTACTACCCATTACTAAAATATCATCAGCCCAAATTACAACATTTGATAATTCCCCAAAATGATATTCAAGTGTATCCTGGAATAACTCTGGAGCATTCATCAGGCCATATGGTAATACAAGATACCTATAAACTCCAATTGGAGTGGCAAAGCAGCACTTCCATGATGCAGATTCAGAAAGAAAAAGATGATGAAAACCTTCAGACAGATCTAAAACTGAAAACCATCTTTTGCCTTTTAATTTAAAACTTAAATCCTCAAGTGTTGGCAATACTTTAGGCTTTTTTACAATTATTTTATTTAAATCTAAAGGATCTAGGCACAATCTTATACTACCATTTGGTTTTTCTACAATTACAATTCTATTAATGCATGCATTTTCATTTATTTTATCTACTTTTGCTAAAGCATTTCTAGCTTCCAATCTTTTCAATTCTATTTTTAATGGCTCAAGTAATGCTGATGGCAACCTCTGCGAAGGGTGACAAATTTGTTCCTCTGTATACTTAGTAGGAATATCAACACTTCCCGGGATTCTTCCTATTCCTTCAAAAACTTTTCTGTGCCTTTTAATAAATTTTTCTTTGTCATCATTAACATTTGCTAAATGCACTCGTTTAACTAAATTTAATGCCACACATGCCGGTAATCCTAATAGTATTGTTTTACAATTTACGACAACAAAATTTTCATAACACTCATCATCTTTGAATTTACATTTTAAATTTACTATCCCGATAGGTTTCACTTTTTCACCAACAAAAGATTCTATTTTCAAATCTGTATCATATAATTTACACTCAATTTTACTTTTAATTTTTTCAAAAATTTTTACTGGCATAATACTTACATCAGCTCCGGTATCTAATTTACAGTAAATATTTTCGTTTTCAATACTTATATTTTCATACCACTCACACTTATTGAGGTTTGTTACATTGTGTACTGCATCACAATACAAATTTTCATTTGACGAAATGGTATCTGGGGACTCAGAACACTTAACCTCTTCTATTTTCTTCCTTCGACAGCTTACTGCAAAATGATTAAATATGCCACATTTTGAACACTTTTTGCCGAATGCTGGACACTCCCTCGGACCATGTAATTGTTGACATCGCCGACACTGGAACTTAGTTTTGTCATTTCTTTCAGATAGATTTTTGTGAAAACCTTGCCTTTTGTAGTTATTATTTTTATTTTTCACTACATCTATTTCCAACACGGGGTTCATCTCTTTTACTTGCATTTTGCTTACTTCACTTGCTCTACAAATATTTGTTACCTTGTCTAATGTTAATCCTTCAATACGCAACAAACTTTCTTGAAGTGATTTGTCTTGTAATCCTTGAACAATCCTATCACGAAGTAATTGATCTTCTAATGACTCAGTTTTCGATATATCATAATTACAGGTTGAAATTAACTGTCTCAAAGATGTATAGTAATTTTCAAAACTTTCATTAATCTGTTGTTTTCGTTCATTAAATTTAAATCTTTCGAAAACTTCATTATATTTCGGGTTTACATAAGCATCAATAGCTTTCATCACTTTGTCATAAATTTGAAACTCTTCTTTTGTCAATTTTAGACTTATTACCACTTTTGCCGACTCGGGGCCCATCATATTTCTTAGTAATGATAGTTTGACTTTATCCGATGCCTCATCTTGGCCCACACTCACCAGATAGTCTTCAAACAGACTTTTCCAGAATCTCCATTCCGAAGCGGCGGACGGAGCACGCATATCAAAATTTGGAGGTAATTTTACGGAATTTTCCATTATAAATTCAGTTGATACTTATCCGAAATAATTGCACTTTACACTTAGTGTCCTAATGTCCTTGTTGGTTTTTTATTTCCTTTTACGACTGCGCCATGTTTTATACTTTATATTTTATTAATTATTAAAACACTTGAAACTTTATAAGTGAAAATATTTATTGAAGTACATATTATATGTAATAATCAGAGAGCCATCTTGATTGACAATCCAACTATAGACAACTATAGACATGACCACAGACTATATATATTTTTATAGAACAGTACCTACTTGTGAAATAGGTAGATAGCAAGAAGATAGGAATGCCATCAAACACAGATTGAAACGGACAGAAAAAGAATGGTACAGCCGTGCCGCTTTTTTGCTCGACTTGGCGGGTGTACTGCCGTGCACCCAGACTAAGGCCTTCATCCCTCTCATTGTGAGAGGAGGCCCGATCCTGTAGTGGGTCATTAATGGGTTACTGACTGAGTAGCAAAACCGCCCATGGACGCCCGCATCCAACGTCAAATAGAGAAAAAATCCTATTTGAGGTTGCATGTGGTTGCTTTGCTCATGAGGACTAAGATGTGCACCTCAAATCAGCCATACCTCGCCAGCTGAAGCACAACATGAAGAACATGCTGCTTGACGACGGATTAAGAGGCTGGCGGTAAGGTAAGGTTACCTACCTCTCCGGGCGAGCTGCTATTTCTATTCTACCGTTTAGAATTGTTAAAACGTTTACCAAATTTTCATTAACATAACTAAAAGGAAGTCAAATATGATGTCATCGTCATTCCTTATCGCAAGGCGAACAGGTGTACAAACATGACGTCTATATAAGATCAGAATTCACGCCTCTGAAGTTTCACAAAGGTTTCGTGGGTTAACCAAATAAATTGAAGTGTTAAAATGAAGATCTTTCCGTATTTGTTACTCTTCATTTTCCTATTTGTAAGTACCTATTATTTGGACGCGATTTCGTACGAATTTAACTCGTGCGTATACGTACGAACAAATTCGACCTCAGAAATTCTATGGGAACGCTCACACTGCGCGCGACTAAGTTGTCTACCGACTAACTCGCTTCGTTAAATTCCTACGAAATCCCGTCTAAACTGAGTGCGGCGAGTTATACCATGAGTTCCCTTGTTTACTGTTTGAAAGGTGTGATAGAAGAAAGTGTCTCCAGAGAGAGAGAGAGAGAGAGATATGTATAACATGCAGAATTAATTATACAGCATTAGGCGTTCCTTTGGTTCTGTCAGTATTAACGTTTTTAAATAGTTTTCGTTTCAAAATTTCAGATTGGTCTGGTCACTTCTATCAAAATTTATCAAGAACCAATAAGTAAGTACCTTCCTTTTTTAAACTATATAATATGCCAGCACAGTCGGTTAAATAATATAAGTCATTGATAGCAGATGAATGATGTGTATGTGAACATTAAAATAATTGATAAGGTTTGATTCATCTAAGTTAAAATTGCTAGCAGTAATAGCACAGTGGCTAAGAATTCGGCCTCTTATTCGAGGTGTCCGGGTTCAAATCCCAGTTGCACGTACCAATGTTTGTTTTATAGAAAAGTTATGTGCTTTTTATAAAATTAAATATCACTTGCTGTAACGGTGAAGGAAAACATCCTGAGGAAACCTGCATACCTGGAAGTTCTAAAAAAAGAAACCAACCCGTATTAGGCCATGGTGGTGGACTGCCTACGTCCTTCTCATTTTTTTTAATTTAATTTATATTGTACAGCTCCGGAGACAGAACAACAAGAACAAGAAGATGTAAGATTTTTTAAAATTTAACATCTAGATTAATTTACTAATTCAAATGATTCTAGTGGAATACAAAATGAAATGAAATTCATAGCTTTAAACTAAAGTAGAACTTGAATAATCTAATAGATATTTAAGAGTTATAGGTCGTTTTGTTTGAAAAGTGTAATAGAAAAAGTAACACCAAAGAGAGAGATATAACAGACATAGGTACTTAATCCTACAGCATTAGGCGTCCCTTTCGTTCTGTCAGTATTTATGTTTTTAAACAGTTTTTGTTTAAAAATTTCAGATTGAATCGGTCATTTCTAAGCAAATTTATCAAGAACCAAAAAGTAAGTAGTTTCATTTTTTAAACTATAATGTAGGTATAATATGCTGGCACTACTGTGCTTGTGACTGTCAGACTGATTAATGATGTCTATATAAACATTAAAATAATTACTTCAAGAAAGTAGCTTCCTTTTTTAAACTATATAATATGCCAGCCATCCAGCACAGTCAGTTAAAGAATATAAGTCATTGATAGCTGATGAATTATGTGTATGTGAACATTAAAATAATTGATAAGGTTTGATTCATCTAAGTTAAAATTGCTAGCAGTAATAGCACAGTGGCTAAGAATTCGGCCTCTTATTCGAGGTGTCCGGGTTCAAATCCCAGTTGCACGTACCAATGTTTGTTTTATAGAAAAGTTATGTGCTTTTTATAAAATTAAATATCACTTGTTGTAACGGTGAAGGAAAACATCCTGAGGAAACCTGCATACCTGGAAGTTCTAAAAAAAGAAACCAACCCGTATTAGGCCATGGTGGTGGACTGCCTACGTCCTTCTCATTTTTTTTAATTTAATTTATATTGTACAGCTCCGGAGACAGAACAACAAGAACAAGAAGATGTAAGATTTTTTAAAATTTAACATCTAGATTAATTTACTAATTCAAATGATTCTAGTGGAATACAAAATGAAATGAAATTCATAGCTTTAAACTAAAGTAGAACTTGAATAATCTAATAGATATTTAAGAGTTATAGGTCGTTTTGTTTGAAAAGTGTAATAGAAAAAGTAACACCAAAGAGAGAGATATAACAGACATACTTAATCCTACAGCATTAGGCGTCCCTTTCGTTCTGTCAGTATTTATGTTTTTAAACAGTTTTTGTTTAAAAATTTCAGATTGAATCGGTCATTTCTAAGCAAATTTATCAAGAACCAAAAAGTAAGTAGTTTCATTTTTTAAACTATAATGTAGGTATAATATGCTGGCACTACTGTGCTTGTGACTGTCAGACTGATTAATGATGTCTATATAAACATTAAAATAATTACTTCAAGAAAGTAGCTTCCTTTTTTAAACTATATAATATGCCAGCCATCTAGCACAGTCAGTTAAAGAATAAGTCATCGATGACTGATGAATGATGTGTATGTAAACATTAAAATAATAAATAAGGTTTGATTCATCTAAGATAAAATTGCTAGCAGTGATAGATAGCACAGTGGCTAAGAATTCGGCCTCTCATTCGAGGGGTCCGGGTTCAAATCCCAGTTGCACGCACCAATGTCTGTTTTATAGAAAAGTTATGTGCTTTTTATAAAATTAAATATCACTTGTTGTAACGGTGAAGGAAAACATCCTGAGGAAACCTGCATACCTGGAAGTTCTAAAAAAAGAAACCAACCCGTCCGACTGCCTACGTCCTTCTCATTTTTTTTAATTTAATTTATATTGTACAGCTCCGGAGACAGAACAACAAGAACAAGAAGATGTAAGATTTTTTAAAATTTAACATCTAGATTAATTTACTAATTCAAATGATTCTAGTGGAATACAAAATGAAATGAAATTCATAGCTTTAAAGTAAAGTAGAACTTGAATAATCTAATAGATATTTAAGAGTTATAGGTCGTTTTGTTTGAAAAGTGTAATAGAAAAAGTAACACCAAAGAGAGAGATATAACAGACATACTTAATCCTACAGCATTAGGCGTCCCTTTCGTTCTGTCAGTATTTATGTTTTTAAACAGTTTTTGTTTAAAAATTTCAGATTGAATCGGTCATTTCTAAGCAAATTTATCAAGAACCAAAAAGTAAGTAGTTTCATTTTTTAAACTATAATGTAGGTATAATATGCTGGCACTACTGTACTTGTGACTGTCAGACTGATTAATGATGTCTATATAAACATTAAAATAATTACTTCAAGAAAGTAGCTTCCTTTTTTAAACTATATAATATGCCAGCCATCCAGCACAGTCAGTTAAAGAATATAAGTCATCGATGACTGATGAATGACGTGTATGTAAACATTAAAATAATAAATAAGGTTTGATTCATCTAAGATAAAATTGCTAGCAGTGATAGATAGCACAGTGGCTAAGAATTCGGCCTCTTATTCGAGGGGACCGGGTTCAAATCCCAGTTGCACGTACCAATGTCTGTTTTATAGAAAAGTTATGTGCTTTTTATAAAATTAAATATCACTTGTTGTAACGGTGAAGGAAAACATCCTGAGGAAACCTGCATACCTGGAAGTTTTAAAAAAAACCAACCCGTAATTGGCCATGGTGGTGGACTGAGGCCTACGTCCTTCTCATTTTTTTTTAAATTTAATTTATATTTTACAGCTCCGGAGACAGAACAACAAGAACAAGAAAATGTAAGATTTTTTAAAATTTAACATCTAGATTAATTTACTAATTCAAATGATTCTAATGGAATACAAATTGAAATAAAATTCATAGCTTTAAAAGTAAAGTAGAATTTGAGTAATATATTTAATTGGTTTTTATTTCTATTCAGATTAAGTAAACAAAATTTTTATTATTTGTAGTTGTAATTTTTGAAAATGTTTTTAGCTCAACAATCGTGGGCCTGTGCTATTCCCTCCTGCTCCCGTAAGAGATTTAATTGTATTTTAAATTTAATTAATCTGGAAAGACCTAAGAAGTAAAACATACTTAATTATTTAAAATTATAAGATAAAAATTAAAAAAGGTGTCCAGTCCAGTTTAAGATTTGATTAATTTAATTTATGCTTGCAGTTATTTCTGTATTAAAAATTTACTTCTTTTTCCAGCCTGCCAACTGAATCAATGAAACAAAACCAAATGACCTTCCTGATATGAAAACGATGCAAAAAACAAAATATCCTTGACACACTTCTTGCTATCGTAAGTATTTTTTTACAATCACCATACAACGTAATTATTGCCTTGAATTGAATTAAAAAAAAAGTTAAATGAAGTGAAAATGTTTTATAATACAATTAATAATAATTAGGGGACAAAAATATAATCTAAGGAATGTCATCGTCAAAATATAATTTCAGGAATTTTAAACATTTTCATTTTAAATTTATTTTCGAAATCATTATAATATTTTATATTTTATATTGCACAAATTATGAATATTTTAAACTTTTTCAGATATCCCAACAGGAAGAAGAATCAAAATTTCAAACCTGTTCCACTTGTGCTTGTGTACACCTAACGTCTTAGTGATTTTGTTCCTCATTTACTATTTTAAAAAGCCGTTTGAATTCTAGCTTCAATCCATTTACGAGTGTTTCGATAACTAAAAATCCCACTGATCCCTAGAGAGATCAATAAAACCGTGAGCGGAGAAGTTTCTAGATGCGATTAATGTAAATAGGACGTCTAACTGACACCGCTTGCGCTGATAGCTCCCTTGGCAGGTACGCTCTCCAGAAATTCTCTTACGGGTGGAAATATTGCTTACTCTACACAAATTTGGCTTGCTAAGAAAAAACATTGGATTATGAGTATAAATCTGGATAGATTTTCTGGATAAAAGCAATCAAAGCGATTAGAAGTGCAATACATCTTGAAATTATTATTTTATTTAAATTGCTAAGTAATAAATATTTCATTACCTGAAAGTTCCACTTGCTTACTCTACACAAATTTGGCTTGCTAAGAAAAAACATTGGATTATGAGTATAAATCTGGATAGATTTTCTGGATAAAAGCAATCAAAGCGATTAGAAGTGCAATACATCTTGAAATTATTATTTTATTTAAATTGCTAAGTAATAAATATTTCATTACCTGAAAGTTCCACTTGCTTACTCTACACAAATTTGGCTGGCTAAGAAAAAATATTGGATTATAAGTAGGTATAAATCTGGATAGATTTTCTAGATAAAAGCAATCAAAGCGATTAGAAGTGCAATACATCTAGAAATTATTATTTTATTCAAATTGCTAAGTAATAAATATTTCGCTTCCTGAGAATTCCACTTTCAGTTCTCTAGAGTGATCAGAAATATTCGGTATCTATAAGAGCGTGAGTGAAGAAGTTTCTAGATGCAATTAATGTAAATAGGACGTCTAACTGACACCACATGCGCTGATAGCTCCCTTGGCGGATACGCGCTCCAGAATTTCTCTTACGGGTGGAAATATTTATTGCTTACTTTACATTACTTATATTACTTTATGAAAAACATTCTGCTTTACGACGGGTTACTATATCTCTACCACCTATTAATTGTGTTGAATTAGTTATCTATTACATCTATTAAATTACAAATTGGAAGTATATCTCCTTGTTATTATTTTAACGCAATTCAAGGAAACAAAAGTTTTTGCCAATTGTTTACAGAGACTATAATGACTATTAGGGTCTTAAGACCTATGAATGACTGTTAGGGTTTGATCTCACTATGAACAGGTATTAGTGGCCACACTGGCCTAGTGGAGATTGGTGAATTATACATGCCTTTGAGAACATCTTCCATAAAAGTACTTTATCAAAAGTAAAATCTTTTTGAATTTCCGATTAATGAATAATGTAAGACAATATTTAACGTCACTGTTCAAAATTCAAATTTCATTCTTACAGAGCGTTCAATTTCCTTTAATCTAATTTATTTCATTTCGATCAATTTCAAATAGATCAACAGAGAATTCGTTTTACTAATGTAAGAAGCTCTATTGCTGTGTGAATAATAATTTTTGATTTGAATTATAATATCTGATAAATCTGGTGTTATTTCATTTGTTTATAGTTTTGCCTTCTTATAAAAATTTGTTAATATAATTAATTAGTTATTTTTTTAATTAATTTGAGGAATATTAGTTACACTGTGTAACTATGATAGTTAATATGTACTTTAGTTGAAATTGAGAAAAATAAGCGAAAATTTTTCGGGGAAAACTCAAATTATTTTAATTTTATTAAATTACTAAAATGACTATTAAAAAATACGGGTTGTTGATAGAAGAATGAAAATTTAGGGTTGTATGTATTTTTTGATGCCACATTATTGAAAAATAAAAATAAAAAAAATTGTCAAAAAAATAATTTTATTTTTTTATTTTAAAAATTTATAAAAATTTTAGGTGTGAACAACCCTTATGACTTAGGGCCATGAAAAATAGACAGTAGCCGATTCTTCAGACCTACTGAATATATAAAATTTCATAAAAATCGGTCTAGTCAACTGTGACATGAGAATTTTATGTATTAAATAAGATATTCTATCTAGTTATCAATTAGATTACAAATAAATTACAAAACAAAATTTATCCAGTTATAATTTGCTGTAAAGTAACTTGATATCTATCTAAATGATGTTAAGAGAAATAGGTGTCATAAAAAGAAGGATTCGATATAAATCTAACAAATAAACCGCTAAAGATAATATTATAATTACTGTCTATTCCATATAAAAGAAAATAAATAAATATACCTCACAAAATACTATTCCTTGTTTTATTAACATTCCAAAACAAGTATTCAAATTGTAATTGATCATACATACATGACGCCAAGATAAATTGTATGAAATTTGTCATTCGTATTTCCGACCGATAAATTCAAATGATTTTTGAAGACAAATAAAACGAATTCACGATATTTTAATTAATGTAGCAATATTTGACATGCCTGTTCCAAATTCCAAACTAAGCGGTCGATTTCCGCCACTCTAATTTATTCCATTTAGATCAATCCCAAACTAATCAACGGTAAATTTGGTTCGCTAAAATAATCGCTCATTTGTTGTCTAATTCGTCGCGTCAATGCTGAGATTATCATAATTTGGGATTTGAATTGTAATTAATAATTAAACAAACGTCACGCTGCCGGCGTTTCAATTCTCTTTCTATCTCATAAGCATTTGCAGTAGTGGAATGTGCATATTATATACCACTAATAAACCCCAAGGGCAAGCAGCGTTTAGTGACTATACAGGTTACCCGTAAAACATGAGCAACCTCGCAGCACGAGGTAGCTAACATCATAAGCAAAAACTTTTGTACTACGACTTATGAGTAATTTGTTAATTTTTAATTTCATAAAAAAATATTTATTAATTGAATGAATTTCCCGTTTAAATGTTTCTAACTCTACGCGCATCGCAAAGATTACGTACATGTCTGGAACATTCATGTACCTAGGTATCGATCATTCTTGTAGATGTTATCAATATATTTTTTAAATATATTTATTCAAAAAAATATTGATAACCAAAAATACACACAGTTCGTTCCATTATATCCTTAATGCTACAGAACAAAAACAGTAACTATGCAATTAAATTAATTTTATATTGTGAGTATCATATATTTTTATCATAAAATTTACAATTCTATAATAGAATTGTAGAGCAACTTTAATTTTTGAAGTGAAATTTGTATGTGGTAATTTCGCAGTCGGTAAGAAATAGTTTAACATCAAATAAGACAAAAATACTATCTGAGGTGGAGTCTAAAATCACACCAATGCTTAAACATTTTTTATGTTTCTGCTACTTTTAAGCAACTTTTATTGTTTTGTTTCGGATTATGAGGGTGGTTTTGGTGTGAGCCCTGTGAGCTCTACCACTTTTAAAATATCATGGCCCTTGTACTCTAATACTAAGTAGCAATCAAGTTGACAGAAAGTCTTGTACTAAGTAGTAACCAAGTTGGAGATAAATACAAGAGCGATCACACTGTAATCATCATTTCGCCCTAAATATCACAATTGAGAGCGCAAAAAATTCCCGTCATAAAGTTCCTTTCAGCGATCGTCACAAATATTCCCTTCAATTTGTAAATGACAGTTTCAAAGTATCGCAATAAAATATTCCGACGTTATCTGGGAAATTGGTGCCGACATCATAGCGGAGATTAATTCCTTTTGCCGGTTTTAGCGTCGGAGATAACCAGATGCTGGGGCGTCTCTTTGAAATGCGTTATGCGAAGGCAGCTGTTTATGCTTATCTGTCTTTGAAAATCACTATAGAGATAGTATAGATATATAGTAAAGATATATAAAGGCATAATAGAAATTTTGTAATAGTTCTGACAGCGTTGTTGTCAAATATTTGGAAACTTTAGCAATGTTTGTCTTTGACACACTTGTGACAGTGTGACGTATTCTGACAGTTTGTGCAAATTATCTACACCATAATACATAACTTTTTTACAAAGTACGTGCCACTGGGATTCGAACCCGGATCTCTCGATTCGAGGTCGAATTCTAAGCCACTGGGCTATCACCGTAGGCTAGCATTATCACTGGTAAAAGCTTTCGAAGTTAGTTTTAGGAGCCAACGCATCAACTTTAGACAATAGACTTCTTTTGGGGACCTCTTCCACGTTTGAGGTTAGTTTTGAGTTTCGAATGTCCATAAACAGTGGCTGAAACTGTTAGTGAAAACTGTTACTGAAAAATTCCGAACTCAAAATTTCTAAACTTGGAAATTTTCACTATGAGCCCGTTGGAACCATGGAGATATTATTACCTACCTACTATAGAGTAAGCAAGCTACAACGAGCATGGTGCCCAGAGCGCTAACATTATTATTTTTTGTTTTGCTTTAGATAAATAAATTAAAAACTAAGCAAGCTATAAGAAGTGAAAAATTTCCCTGGACCGAAAAAGAAATGTTTCGGATTGAAAATTTTAATATAAAAAATAAACTGTCTGATCTGATCTTAAGTCGTGACTACAAACCCTGGAGCCTGGAAGTATACCTATAATGTCAAAATAGTTATAATACTTCTACCTCTTGAGTTATTGTTATCAATGTAGACAAAGATTTCTTCCTCAAACATAGTATCTTACACAACATAATATTTTTTTTAATTTTTTTACTTTCATAAAAAAAGGAACAGTACATCGGCTTAAATAAAGGTGTAGACATAAACTCCATAGAGTTTTACCGTACACCCTGTCATCGTCAAACAGCTTAGTACATATACTTTGTTTTATAAATATACATGTAACAAGTAATTGTATCCATCGATAAAAATAATATTCTCTTTCTATTGAAGCTGACAATATTTTTACTTGGTTTGGCTACTCTAATATAGTACTTTTCTATGGTTGAAATAATTAATTTGTCGCAAAAAGAACGCACGGAATTTATGTAATTGTATTCATTCATCATATTACCCTTTTATGTCCGTAATAAAATATGTCCAGTAAGTGATATTACCTTTCGTCGAATTGAAATGTTTCTTTTAACGGTTGTTTTGTCAATACCTATATTCGAAAGACTATAATTACTCGTATGTATAGGAATTCTGATATACCTAAGTGTTGAAAATTGGATCAATTTCAAAAACCTTTTTCCTATTTCTGTGTGTGTTACGCGTGCTTGTGTATGAATTATCGTAAAAGATTGTTGTATGCTGTTAGTACTGTTGATCACCGAAATAAGAGCTATACTTAACATGAGTACCTTCGCTTTCAAATACTACTTTCCCAAAAATGATATTAAAATCATATTATTATTATACTATCATACAGTACAGAGACAAAATATTGTCCGCCCAAACATTCAGAAGGCTCTCAAACTTCCGAACCTTGTTTGTGTTGCAATAACCCTTCAACGTTTATTGAAGTTTGAGAAACGACGGATACGTTATTTAGTAACTTCCTGAAAAATAGTCAGTTTAGTAGTTCGATTTTAAACACAAAATATTGCAGGTGGCTTATTGTGGTGCGCTTGAAAAGTATTATAATTGGTAGAGCCATACAGCCAGAGATGGTAATTTACCGTCACCTCCTTAATCCGCCGTTTAGCAGCATGATCTTCATGTCTTGTATTCTATTTAGTAGTCTTGTATTCTATTTAGTAAGAGCTGCAAAAGAAACACAATACATGAAAATTCGTCATTTCACGGCGGTTTAAGAGGGAGGCGGTAAAGTGCGTCCTTGGCCGAGATACTGTAGCTCTAGCACCTGATAATAACTTAATCACTGAATTGTTTCAATAAAAACAATTAAACGTTCGTTATTCACTCAAAATACAAACAATACTTAAACAACATTCAAATCCAAAACAGAAGACTTGTTCCAAAACTTCTGCGTTCAACAAAGACCGAAGGGCCGACACGAAGGGGCGACTGAAAAGAACTTGGCAGCGTCCGAAGCAACTTTGATTTGTAATTCATGAATGTTATTAACAAGTTGTCGCGAGTTTAATCGAGTTTTCGTGTCGTCTTGTTGCGACTTGCCTTATGTTTACGATTGTGGCCATTTCCGTTTCCGTTACTCGTCAAGAGATGACGCCACGGGTATTCTGAATCACGCTATTGATGTTTTCTACAACGCTGGCATATACTAAACGTACATATGAAAACCTCCGAGATGTAGGAATTGGATCACGGCCGTACTCTGACGAATTTGTTGCTTGTATTTCAGTTGGGCAGATACAATTTTATTGCTGTTTATTTGTACGAATAAATATTTTTCATTTTTTTTTTCTTTGGTTTCGTTCCCAATAGTTAGATTATTTGTAAGTGGACCCCACTTCTCTTTTATACTTATAAGAGACCGAAGTTATATCTCAGTTTACTGGATATAATTAAAGCAGTTTATCCGATATTATATAAGTGACCACTGTGAGTTGCCGTCTCCGAAGATGGGTATTTATGAATTTCATTAAAAGTTGTAGCAAGTTTAATCGAGTTTCCGTGTCTTCCATTGCGGGTGGTTCGGATCTGCGGATCTGTTGCGTTGAGAAAGTCTGGAAAACATTTATAAAATACTAGCTGACCCCGCAAACGTTGTTTTGCTATATAAGTTATCGAGCGGGATGAAAAATTATTAAATTACTAAAATGACTATTAAAAAATTGTTGAAAATTGTTGGCTTTAGAAAAATTTAAGGTTGTAAAATGTATTTTTTGATGCCAAATTATTGAAAAATAAAAAGGTTGTATCACCTAATGTTAAGTGGTCATTCGAGCCTATAAACATCTACGTCCGCCCTCAAATAGGACAGAAATCCTATCTGAAATGTGGCTGCGTGGCTTATTATGGGGACTGAAATATTCGCGTCAAATAGTAAATCTTAGTCCTCTTGTGTATCAAAGCACCCGTATACAACCTCAGATAGGATTTCTTCTCTATTTGAGATCGGAGTAGACGTCCATGAGCTGCAGGGACCACTTTACATCAGGTGGTAACGGCAAGTACCCACTCGATTATTATAAAGGAAAGGTATAAAACGATCAATCGAAGCACACTTTCACCACGAAAAATAAATCGTTATCGATATTTTCTTATCGTCATTAACCATCAATCATGTGTCAGTACCCATTAATGACCCACTACAGGGTCGGGTCTCCTCTCACAATGAGAGGGATGTAGGCCTTAGTCCACCACGCTGGCCTACTGCGGGTTGGTGGACTTCACATGCCTTTGAGAACATTTTTTTTGTGAACTCTCAGGCATGCAGGTTTCCTCACGATGTTTTTTCTTCACCGTAACAGCAGGTGATATTTAGTTTCATAAATCGCACATAACTTTTATTACAAAGTCATTGATACATGCCACTGGGATTCGAACCCGGACCCCTCGATTCGAGGTCGAATTCTAAGCCACTGGGCTATCACCGCTGCTATTTTCAATCATAATAACTAGTAATACAAAGAATACAATAGGTACACCGCAGGAGCCTGCACTATTTACGCTCTAATAAGTCACTGTTGAGACCCTTATTATTAATTCCGAAAGGTATTGCAAGGTATTTATTTTACCCTTTCAATAGAAAACTCTTTTATATTGATGACTTTTCCGTGGTCCACGCGGGAAAAGCCTAGAAAATAGTAGAGAATAGTCCAGAGATGAATTAAAAGTGTCCTAAATGTTAATCTGAATAATGACATTAATAATAATGTAATGACGACCACGACCGCTCTGCCAAGAGTGACACGATCGAGAAGAAGAAGATATGTTAATCAAGTTTATAAACTACATGCAAACCAAATTTCATCCAAATGTGTTCAGCCGTTTTTGCGTGAAAGCATAACTAACATCTATTCACCCTCACAAACTGTTATATTTATAGAAGTAAGTAGGAAAGTAGGAAGTAGGATACGGTGGCTAACAGCGTTGATAGTACGGTGGCTAAGATTTCGGTCTCTTACTCAAGAGGACGAATTTGAACCCCAATGAAGATTACCTAAATGAATTTTCTATGCGTTCTATGAAGTTTAATGCGTTTTACAATAGATATAGCTGCGGTGATAGCCCAGTGACTTAGAATTCGTCCTCGAAGTCCGCGTTCGAATCCCAGTAGCACGTTACAGGAACGAGTACAGAAAAAGGAAAGTAAAAAATCAGTTCGTGTGAAATCAATGAAATGAATGTTATTTTGTAAAAGGAAATAAATAAACATTATTCGCGCGGTATTTGTGAATCCCGTTTCCGGCCGTCAACAGTTAAATATACAACGTTGTTAAATGGTAGCATGTTTTCATTTAAAATTTAAATTTTTCATACCTCCTACAAGACCCACTACAAAATTAAATGCCTGGGAAGCGTCCGTGATTCGATTACGTCACGTCGGAGTTTTGTATATATGTATATGCCGGCGATGTAGAAAACTTCGATAGCGTGATTCAGGATCGTGTGGCGCCATCTCTTGACGCTAATAATAATAAACAAACACTGAACAACTATAGAACAGGAAGAAGGTTATTACAAACTAAACTTTACCCACGACTTCATTCGCGTGGAATTAAGAGATTAGTTTAGAGAGGAATAAAAAGTATCCTATATGTCAATACAGGTTATAAACTACGTATACCAAATTTCATCCAAATTTGTTGCGTTTAATTACCTACTTTCTTTGTTCTGTCCTGGTATTTGAACACCATTACTATTTAAATCTCAAAATAAAAGACCAGCTAAATCCTATAAAGGTAGGACTCCTTTGACATACAAATAGACAGTACACTAGTTCCGAATAATCCCGCTAGGCAGCGCTGTTCACGGCAATTTGGTTTGAACGGGTGGTTACACGGTCAATTGGTCTTCGTAGGGAACGGTATGAACGTCGGGAATTAATTTTGTACTGAATATTGAAATATTATTATAAAAATTGTGTATCGATTTTTTATTTAATAAATACGATTTCTGAATTGGTAAGCAATAATAAAGTTTTGGTAAAACGAGAGCTCCAACGATCGAGGTGATGCTGAGGAACTCGTCGTGAACTCGGAGGAGGTCGTGCTCCGATTACGTCATGTCGGAATTTTAGTATAAAATTGCCATAAAATGTAAAACTAGTGTTAAATTAAATATCAGTTATGTAAGACATAATGCTCGTATAGATAAACTGTTCTAAACTTATAATCTTTGTAACATCTTTCTCGTTTAACAGTCAGCAATACACGCATTCTTTTCTTTTCTTCTGTATACTATATGCCAGCGATGAGTGGCGATGTAGAAAACTTTGATAGCGTGAATCAGAATACCCGAGGTGCAACTTTTTGATGAGTGGTAGATTTTTTTTACCATTGTAATAATAATAAAGAAAACACTAAACACCTATAGAACAGGAAGAAAGTTATTTAACAGACAGACGTTTGGGTTTCGTCCGCGTCCACAAACAATTGCACAAAAAAGGGAAAAGAATCCACGTAAAGTAAGTAGTTTACTGTACTTACATAACAAATTTCATCTAAATCTGTTAAGCGGTTTTGGCGTAAAAGAGTAATTAATTACTAATCACTTTCTTTTATCTGGCCTGGTATTTGAAGACTCACATTTTTATTCTCAAAATCGCATAAAATAAATTACTCGTAATATAAATCAAACACCAGTATGGGTATTTTCCTATAGAGCTTTCAATAAAACAGGGTTGCACCATTGAATTTCATAATATAATATACCGACGTATATTGGGGCGTTAATTCACCAGCTAATTGAGTCAATTAACGGTTATTGGCTGACTTTTCCATTCAACGGGAATCATAAGTACGATTCAATCGAATGAATATTCAAATTCCTTTCAGTGCATGAAATCATAAAGAAATTTTATGTTTTCGTGATGTCTTTTAATGTAGAAGTAGCGAATAATTGTGCAGACCGTATATATTTGTAAAAGCTCTATTCATGGACAGACACGGAGCGTGTCAGACACGACACGGCACGCCGTGGTAGCCAAAAAGTTTATACAATGTATTTGAGTGTATTTACACTGGCTGGCTGGCAACCCTATTAAGGCCCACTGTTGGACACGGGTCTCTTCTCACAACAGAGGGAGGCCTGGAGCACACTCCACCACGCTGCTCCAATGTGATTTGGTGGAGAAACGGGATGGTCGCCAACCCGTGTCGGATGTTATCAAACCACGTATAGGGCCTTCAATACATGGGTCGATAGATCTGAATGGTAACTAAAAAGTAATACATTTATAAAACTTATTTAGTACATGAATATTATGCCATACTTGAAGGCGATGTATTTACGGAAGGTCGACATAAGCAAAACAAACTACATAATATGTGCGGGAATTGAAAATTTAATGAATAATTATGTTGCTTTCATATTTGGTATAGGGGAGTGCACATGTTTAGGAAATATATATACTTAACCGAGCCAAAAAAACCTACACCGCACCAGAATGTAATATAATTAGGTTTTTAATATTTATATAATTACTATCTTTTGGTTAAGAGCTATACAATAATTATAATTTGGCCCTTTTGGTTCTCATTCAAATCTATTTTGTTCCCAACAAAAAGTGGACCATTTTTCAACCAAAAGGAGCCCTATTATAGTTCTTTGAGCGATTTCACGCGATTAGACGCGGTCGCCATTTAATTTTTAACAATTCACTCCAAAACATTAAAATGCGTGCCGACAGCTCTTCAAGCAGCAATGTGTACTATCCGCCAGATGAAAATGTGCCAGACGTTCATAATTCTCGCCGCAGTCAAATCTCATCTCGGAGCAAATCAAATATTGAGCCAAGACGTCCCGACTAAGTGCTGTCATTTAAACAGGCAAGGATCGGATCGAAATATTAGGATTAGGGCACCATTTAATATTAATAACGTATCTGGGGCGGTGATAGCTCAGTGGCTTAGAATAATTCGAACTCGAACCGAGGGGTCCGGGTTCGAATCCCAGTGGCACGCACCAATGATTTTGTAAAAAAATACGGTGAAGGCAAACATCGCGAGGAGACCTGCATGCCTGAGAGTTCAAGAAAATGTTCTCAAAGGCACGTGAAGTTCACCAACCCGCAGTAGGCCAGCGTGGTGGACTAAGGCCTACATCCCTCTCCTTGCGAGAGGTGACCCGACCCTGTAGTAGGTAATTCTTAAGTCAAATGGGAGCCCTCTTCCCATTTGACTTAAGAATTACCTACTGCCACACGAAGAAATTTCTACAATATGTGAAGTACAATAACCTGCAGTAGGCCAGCGTGGTGGACTAAGGCCTACATCCCTCTCCTTGCGAGAGGTGACCCGACCCTGTAGTAGGTAATTCTTAAGTCAAATGGGAGCCCTCTTCCCATTTGACTTAAGAATTACCTACTGCCAGACGAAGGAATTTCTACCATATTGTTGAACTACTCAGGAAATAGCCAATTTACCTTGCTATAATAAATGCATAGAGTGCATTTATGAGACATTTTCTTGGCAGAAGCAACATGGCGCTGAAACAGTGACTTAATATGTCACTGTCACTGATATGAGACGACGGAGATCTTGCATCACGTCGCTTAGAATATTATTTTAGAATATGTGAGATGATAGCCCAACGGTGAAAGCCGCGTGGCTTAGAATTCGACCTCATCGAGGGGTCCGGGTTCGAAACCCAGTGGCACGCGCCAATGACTTTTGTAAAAAAAGTTATGTGCGCTTTATAAAATTAAACATCACCTGCTGTTACGGTGAAGGAAAACATAGTGAGGAAATCTGCGTGCCTGAGTGTTCTCAAAGGTATGCGAAGTCCACCAACCCGCAGTAGGCCAGCGTTGTGGACGAAGACCTACATCCCTCTCATTGTGAGAGGAGACCCGACCCTGTAGTCTGTCATTAATAGGTTACTGACATACGAAAAAGCAATGAAATGAAGACATCAAATTGGGGTAGATATTCAAGGTACGTTTTATTATGAAACATTTTACAATAAAAGCGTAACCTTAGAAGTTACACGATAACAACCGGGCCCCCAGCCGCGTCATTAAAACCTCAGAAAGACCGAACTTGTGATTCGTAATTCATGAAATCATTAAGAACTTCCCGACAAACTTAAATCGACTTGCCTTGTACCGCGCGCAACGTTATAGCTGCTGGTGACACGTCGGAGTGCATACGAAATACAGCCTTATTTGGTTGGTGATAGAGGTTATATTTGTGTGAGTGGAAGATTTGAATTGTTGGATCGAACTTTCAGAGAGTGACTTTGACAGATATTTGGTGGGCTACGTTTAGACTCCAGATTATGGATCAGTTCTATCAATCATAAATGGTGGAATATGAATGGATGAACAACGAATCATTGTCTGTAACCCATTAATGACCCACTACAGGTCTCTCACAATTAAAGGGATGTAGGCCTTAGTCCACCACGCTGGCCTACTGCGGGTTGATGGCCTTCACATGCCTTTAACCATTTGTTTTTGTGAACTCTCAGGCAAGTTTACTCTCGATATTATTTTCCTTCACCGTAACAGCATGTGATAGTAAATTTTATAAACCGCATATAAGTATTTTATATCAAGTCATTGGTGCATGCCACTGGGATTCGAATCCGGACCCCTCGATTTAGAAGTCGAATTCTAAGCCTAAGTACCGCAAAGTCATTAACAAATCTAAATTCAAAGTTTCATTCCAGTAGGTAATAAAGGAATCCCAAACACAAGACAATGTTCACGGCGGGTTAGGGTGGCTATAAGTGGCTACAAGTCGCTAGAGACCGCCCCGAGTTACAATGGATCTACCTTCCTACCTGAAAAAATCCTTCCAAAATTCTTTATTACAGTAGCATGTAAGTATAACATAATTTCTCCTTAAGCAGTTATTAATAAGGAATATTAGAAGCAGCTTTCGGCTTGGCTGCATTTAAATTTCAAATTTGGAACCGAACAATTTGTGGTTTGCATCCCCAATTCCCCATTCCTTCGTTCGCGGCTTCGCGCCCTCAGTGACGCACTAGCGGTCGCCGGGGTAGGACGCCGTGTTGCTCCCCTTCCCGAATTGGCGGGAAAGAATTTTTCCGAGTTTTCCGTTCGGAGATACTTCGAACGGTTTGCTATAAAAACTTTTTTGTGGACGTTTGCTATGGATAATTTGGGTGTTTCGGTGTTGTTGCGACGTACGTGGAAATAAGACATTTGGATCAAGGTGAGTGAAAGTTTGCGGTAATGAAACGTTGAGATGTAGACGTAAATAGCTTATTTTGGAGTAAATAACGTAATTATGGCGGGTAATGGAAATGAGCAAAATATTTTCTCGGCGATAATTTATTTGAGTGTAGTCTTTGATGTTTTCTTTTTAAACATTCGGAGATTTTATGCTATTGTAAATAAAAAATAAGCATATCTTTTCAAAATATCTACTAGTACGTTTTAGAGCAGTAAGATGAAGTACGATTTTTTTTAACTTTTAATGTATTTGCGATAAAAAAATATCAATTTGAAAAAGAAAATAAAAGTAAGACATAACTCTTTTCTAGCGTTAAATAATTGCCTAATAAATAAAATCTTTGAAAGTACTAAAAGTTTTTAAAGCTCCGTACATACAATTCATCATGCCACTCGACCAAAGAGACACGCCAGCCGTATCACTCGCTGCAAAGATACAAATGTAACTTTCGCATTTGATGTTCCGTGTTCCATGTTGTCACATGTCTCACTTGTTACGTCAACTAGCAAACATTTATTAAACCAGCCAGCTATAAAGCGCTGATAGCCCAGTGGCTAATTACACTCCAGCATGAGGTCCGGGATTAGATCCGAGTGACACGCACCAATAACTTTCCTAGTGATATGTGCGCTTTAATGCAATGAAATGTCACCTGCTGTAACGGTGAAGGAAAACAGGAATCTTACATGCCTGAGAATTCTTGATAGTGTTCTCAAAGGCATGTGAAGCCCACCAATCCGCATTAGGAGAGTGTGGTGGACTAAATGCTACATCCTTCACATTATAAGAGGAGACCCTGCAGTGGATTACTAATGGATTACGGACAGATCAGCAATTACAAGTGTCAAAACAAAAATAATATCCAACTCATTTTAAGAGGAAAACCAATCAACAAATATAGTTGAATTTGTAAGCGATTACATAAGAAATAAAAGAGTCCAAATATTTACATAAAGAAAGTTTACAACAAATTTTCATTGCAAAGTTAAAGTACAAATTTGTTACGTTGCAATCTCATATGTTTATCACGTAGGGATGTCACTCACTCAAAAGGACACGCCAACCTTATCACTCGGAACAAACGACGTGAAGGAACAAACGACGTGAAATTAATTTAAACTTTCGCATTTCACGTTCTGTGTTCCGTATTGTCACGTGTCACGCTTGTGACGTCATAACGTTTGCGGTCCTTGTTTTATTTGTATTGTTTCGTATCCTGAGGCCTGAGGTGTATGTGATTTCTGCGGTATTATAATTCAAAATTATTTTACTTTCTGTAGGCATGGTTGACTTTAAACATGATTGTCTCTTCCAAACTGAAATCCGAAAGTACTTACTTTCTTCGTGGTTTCCTTCTTTTCAGCTACTTTAGTCCACTGACACACCTGACTAGACATAAGCCTTTCCTGATCGACGTCAGCTAATTATGGGTCCTCCTATACTTCGGTTTCCAGCTGTCCTTTTCATGTCATCAGTTATATGATGTAGATCTACCATCATAGCTATCATCAGACGACCTGTACGAGCACAGCGAATTAGTTGCTGGTGCGTCGCGCGGATCTGAGTTCGATTCCCGGTAGTGAAGACATTTGAATGATGAGTTTAAAACTCTCTTCTGGTCTGAGTGTGCGCGTTCGTTCGTTAGGTAAACCTATGAGTGTGAAGCGTTATCACAAAAAGTATTAAACAAAGTAGCATACCGCTGTCTACATCCTAAGACACCCTCATTTCAGTTTATTTATAGTGAGTTGGGATAGTATCGGATGGTTTTTGGCTGCATTCGTAAGATGTTGGCAATTATTTTTTTTTTCATAATCTATACCAGCCAGCGTAAGTAAAAAATGATAATCAATAAACAAGCCATAAGAATAATATTTTTCGTTTGCACAGGCTTAACGACTGGTGAGTTTTGCGAGTTTAAAGTACGAACACACATTTTAGAAGTGTGAATAAGAATAAAGAGATCGGACGTTGTAGGGGAAAGACGGGGCTACCCTCTAAAATCACCCAGGGTTTATGAAAAGAAAATATCCGATCTTATCTCAAAAATCTTTCAAATTGCGTGACTTGTGGTAGAACAGCCATAACACACGACCGACGCGACGAAACCACCGATGTGGACTGATGGGAGTAGCAAAACAAAATGGAGTCTCGCACTATGTTTGCAGTATATAAAATAACCACAGATTCGGTAGATATTTAAATTATACGTTCTTACCCCATTGACGATCTGTCAAATCAATGTCCAAACGTCAAATTTGAAACATATTTTTGGATACAACACAAACCTTTCAATGATAGACCGTAGTTATTTGCCAAACATCAGGATGATTACATCGGGTAAAACGTTTTTTTACCTCCAAAACCATGAAAGAGAATTTTGTCGTACATCAAAAAAGTATGTTTTGCATTAATATTCCTTTGACGGTACAATTCAGCTCAAAGAGAGTTCATCAATCGAACTCTACTTCCGTGAAGAGTATCTGTATGTGTGTGACGTGTCTCTGAAGGCTTTTGTTTTGTTCTCATTTACAGACACCTTTTGTCTTTTTGCTCGTTTAAAACAGAATAACACAGTAAGGCTTTCTATTTCGTAAATACGATTTCATGATCTCGATTTGATGGAATGGCTTTGAGGCCGCGTTTTGTAGACCTAGATTTTAGGTCAAACGACGATGATCAATATAAAAATATAAATATCTGGCTAATAAGCTCTTAATGCTTTTTAATTGTTTTCTAAACGCCGACGTATACATTTTTATTTGATACTATCATGCAATTGATGGATTTGTAAATAAACTTTTATTCTTTAATACCCTTAAAGTATTGGAATTCTAATACTTTTTAAATTATTTCTTCTTATCTAATAGGGGTAATCCATTTCTCGAAGCAATTCAGGCCATTTTCATCCCCCTATAACACCAATGTGGATAGAACTAGGAGCCTGAATTTTTAGAAGCCAGGAAGGTATTGTATAGACGCGGTATATTTCAAATCCGACCGCCGATCATCAAAATTCTGAGGTTTCTGGTGTGGTTGTGTGTTTTTGTCATTTGTGGATCCATCTACCACATAAAGAATCCTTATGTGGCTATGAGTGTGAAGCGTATTTTTATTTTTACATTAGCAGGTGCACAAAACAATTTTTACGTTTCTATCCCCTGAAGTTTAGATATAATATATAATGCGTCTATATATCATAATGACACCTTTTTCTTTTATAAATCATAATAAAAATCCAGCAAATTTGATCCACCGTATCAGATAGCGCAGTCAATAGTAGTAACCTCACAGCCCTAATTTATGTGTGCTGTGTCAGCCTTGGGCTCGTATTTTAATTTGATTTATTGCGTGCCGTGGCTTATACCCCCGAATATATCAATCAGGATTGTTAGTTATGGTGTTCTCCTTTCATAAATAATGATGTGGTATTGCTGTTGATGACTTATGGCAGAGGAAAGCTGTGTTAGGATGGATCAAAACCTTAAATAAATGTGTGTGTAAAAAGTGAGCTTAAGATATTTATAAAATTTACCTTACAGAATATTATTTTTTAGACCTGGGTTAAGTAAAACTTACGAGTACATGCAAAATGCGACCTGAAGAATTTTGGAACTGTTTGGTAGTGCCGAATACTGCCGAAAACTCGTTACAAAATCCAAGGTTTTATGATTTCAATTTAAATAAATCCGCTTGTATCTTACATGCTCAGAAATGTACCATTTATTAAAACTTGTAGAATTTTAGCAAAAAAAATATGGATAAAATATTTAAAAAAAATATATTTTAATGAAGAAAAATGATTTTATTAAATTAATTTTAAAACGCAAAAATATAAGAATGCATAAATATCCCTCCAACTTGAATTACTTTTATTTTTAAGTACTACTGCCTCTTACTAGTTAACTTTATTTAAGAACACAATCTTCAAATTTTAACTTTTTAACCCGTAGTACAATCCACAAGCTCAGAGTCGCCCAGAGGGCAATGGAGAGAGCTATGCTTGGTATTTCTCTACGAGATAGAATCAGAAATGATGAAATCCGTAGAAGAACGAAGGTGACCGACATAGCTCTCAAAGTTTGCAAATTAAAGTGGCAATGGGCTGGCCACATCGTTCGCAGGACCGACAACCGATGGGGAAAAAAGGTCCTCGAATGGCGACCACGTTTAGGCAAAAGGAGTACAGGTCGCCCTCCGACCAGGTGGACTGATGACCTGAAGAAGACAGCGGGAAACCGTTGGATTCAGAGGGCCCAGGACCGGGCGGAGTGGCGTCGATTAGGGGAGGCCCATGTCCAGCAGTGGACTACTAAGGGCTGAAAGGAAGGAAGGAAGGAACCCGTAGTAGGCCAGCGTGGTGGTCTAAGGCTTATATCTCACTCACTGTGAGAGGGGATCCGGCCCTGTAGTGGGTCATTAATGGGTGACATAGAACATACATTTCCGATACAGTAGGTATATGTTAAGGAAACTTCTCCTTCGCATCCTATACGGATTGTTTCGATATACAGATTGTTTTATACAAGAGATGTTCGGAACAATCTTCATAAAACATCCTTGGCACCCACGTCACTTTGACGCGAATAAATAAGTAAAGAAACTTCCAAGTTCTTATTGTTTCGGTGGAATAATAGAGATGAATAGGGGCCTTGAAACATTGACGTAAAGTAGATTATATTCCGTAGGAAAATATATAAGAAATAATATTTTGTGGATAGTCTTTTGAGCTTTCAGAGGGGTTTTAGCCGGTAAGAGTCCGGCGTAACCCTTTATTTTGTACATATAGAGAGTAGGTATCCACGATGGATGTCTCCAACTAGACTTGTGTAAACAACCTGTGTAGTCAATTTATTCTTGACTAGCTGGCCCGGCACACTTTGTTCTGCCAAATATGGAAATTTTTACTATTTTCTTTTCATACCTTTAAAACTTTCCTTGGACTTATACAAACATATCAAAACCAAAATGAGCTAAATTGGTCCAGCTGTTCTCGAGTTTTAGCGAGACTAACGAACAGCGAATATTATTTATTATATAGATTTAGTTAAAAGGTAGTGGCACACCACGGATTTTTTTGGTTTACCTTTCAATCCTCTCAACGTCTGAAGCCTTAAGAAACATTTAGTGAAAGTACATCATCAGTAGAAAGGTCTCAAATTGAGGATATCCGTCATGTGAACTCGAACGTGACATCAAAGGAACTTTGGAACGATCGTAGTGCATACAGTCGTAGATATGAGTATCATATTGCAGTGTCGTATAGCGGCTAAGGAATATGGAAATAAAATTTCGAACTCGTTAAAATCAAAAAGTAAAATTTGTTAATTTTTTTCATTAAAAATTTGCGCATCTTTTATTTTATAATTACATAATTTATATATATGAATATAAAATTTAAAATTCGATTTTATTGCATAAGTATACTATAAGCCTGATCTTAAGCCACAGTTTTGCATGCGTAAACTCGTGTCTGAAATACCGTATAATAATAATTGCCCATTGGCACTTATTGGCAATTATTATTATACGGTATTTTACTGCCGTACAATAATAGGCTACTTAAAGCATGCTTATCGTAATGTAATATGTTTTCTTTTTGTCTTTTAAAGTTCATGAGGATATAATATGGTAGATATTTTTTTGAGACCGCAGATGGCTACCGAAGAATTATAATTAAATTCGTACAAATTATATTTAGGGGCTAGCATTCTTTGTAATTTCACTTCATTTTCATTCAACTGACGTTCATTACAATTATTAATTATCATAAACGTCATTTGACGATCAGTAAGACAGATTATCTAGCTGAGCTCTTCTCTGCTGATACTCGAGCTTTGTAATCACATTTGTAATCATGGCACAAGTATCTGTTTTGCTGAGCTTATAATTAAGTTTAATTACGCGTTTTAATTATAGATTAAATCGGCACGACCAGCTAATAATGCGCCGTTCCACAGTCGATAACATGTAATTAATATGGCGCATGGCCTAATTATCTGTGCTCAAAGGAACTGTTTCACTAGAACTGAGTAAAGATTTTTTTTAGTCATTGAGTAGCAAAGTTTGTTACTCGTTCACTCAAAAACGGCGAAACGGATTTGTGATGGAATTTGGTACACAGGTAATTTTTAATCTAGATTAACACATAGGGTACTATCCGGAAGAAGTCGCAGGCAAAAATTTAGTGTACAATAAATTTTAAAAAATTGTAGAACATAAATGTATATTAATATACATATTTTTATTACTCTTTCACACAAAAATTATGCACATATTTAATAATCCACATGCAGTACATACATTTGTATATCTTTTTTCACAAAATTAATTTCGTTAGCACTACATATAGCATAATTTATTCCCTAATAGGTACGTTCAAAGGAGAACTCATAAATAAACAACGTTCCGTTTACTATTTGCTGTGAAACGAAGCGGTTATAACCAGAAAATGATTGCGTATTCCCGAGACTAAATAATAATTAACGCTCGCTCACTGAAAACTCCCACATCGGTTTCTTGAGGCGGATAATTAAGACTCTTGTTCTTTGCAAATTAACGTTTACTTCATCGTAAATGAGTAGCAGCCGGTGGTGTTAGCCAAGTGGCCTTTTGATCGAGAGGTCCGGGTTCAAAACTTAATGTCAATTTGTCACATGCTAATGCAATTTGTAACATGTAATGGTGAATGAAATTATGGGCGTGGAAGTCATACAGTTACTGCAAACTTGTATGTACCCAGATGTAACCCGAATGTACTAATATAATCCTATCTGAGATCGTAGGTGGGTGCGTTGCTACTCATGAGAGCTCAGATGTTTGCATCAAAGTGTCTCCGGTAACCAGAACTCCCCGAAACTCAAGAAACGAATCCTACTTATGTAAATATTGTAAATGTGCAAGTTTGTGAGGATCTTTGAATGATAAATTTATATTGGCAGCTAGTACTATTATACTTTATTTATAAAAATAAATATCACCTGCTGTTACGGTGAAGGAAAACATCGTGAGGAAACCTGCATGCCTGAGAGTTCACAAAAAAAAATGTTCTCACGCGGCATGTTCGTCCACCAACGGGCAGTAGTGTAGCGTGGTGGACGGCGGCCTACATCCCTCTCATTGTGAGAGGAGACCCGACCCTGTAGTGGGTCAGTAATGGGTTTACTGACTGACTATTATACAGCTTAACGGTAGCTTATAAATATAACAGTGAGGTAAGGCAAGGACTACTTTTACAGTGGTAGAGCCGCCTAAAATAACATTTAATTAACTTGCTTACTGAAAATTCCATCATCGGATTCTTGGGGCTAATTAGGTATCTTGTTCTTTGGAAATTAACGGATATAGGGGAGCAAGAAGTAAAATGGGGATTTAGGGTACGGTGAAACCCTTTGGGAATGGTTTGGGTTCTTCGAGAAAGATATATGCAATGGAAGGAATAGTATTTCTGTATCGAAGTGGCTTATTTATTTTTGTTCGGTAATAATATTTAGTGTATCATAGAAATGTCTGTTACCTGACCTACTACTAGTAGGATGTAGCCCTTACTCCACTACACTGGCCTAGTGCGGGTTCAAAATCAAAATCAAAATCAAAGTCTTTTATTCATTGTCAGGTACGAGTTGTGTACACTTAATGAACGTCATACATTATAGAATATTATCTTACATCTAACATCCATTTTCGGTGCCCCTCAGGCTAACGTAGACCAGGAGAAAAAAGCGGACGGAAAAAAACTCCCGGCACTCTTTTACAATCAATTATGAACTAATTATATTGCAGTATGATTTTCGACCGATAAATGAGCACGCGTGACAGCAATCGCGTATGTCAGTATCAGTCTAGTGTCATCTGCTCACAATTTCTTAAATTATACATGGGGTATAGAAATAGCCAGGTGAAGCTTATTCAACCCCATGCTTTCTTATCATTTAAATAGTCCTGTATTGTATAATACTCCTTTCGGTTGGTTCAATTCACAATAGAAATACCCGACGACATAGACATAGACGACATCTTAATATTAGACCGCGCTCAGTATGGACGCTATTTCGTACTAATTCAACTCGTGCGTATAGTGCGTTCTCGCACAAATCACACAAGGGCCCGATTCTGTATGACCATTCACACTCATATTGCGGCAATGTCGTGTGTCTTACCCGTCATAAAAAGTCAAAAAAGGCTTAAAAGTCAAATATCGTGACAATCTATTGTGTGCCTTATAGATTAGACATTAAGGTTCCTTGTCGTGGCGAGTTCATAAAATGACATACGGTTGGATGACACACGATATCGGCACGAAATCTGAATGGTCATACAGAATCAGCCCCCAGGTTAGTCCAGGGGCCTGATTCTGTATGACCATTCACACTCGTATCACGTCGTGTCTTACCCGTGATAAAAAGTATAATATAAGAGGGTTGCATCCTATTGAATATCGTGGGACAACTCACACTATTTTCTGGTTCCAAATTAAGCGGTGAGCCGATAGGTAATAATATGAGCTTGAGTATTAAGATACCAAAACTAATTTTCAGATCCGCTAAACTTTCCCGCAAGTAATTCCCATTATAGTCCAGTCATTTTGAACATTAAAAATCGAAAATTTAACAATAATTCCAAAAGTTTTCAAACTTCGGTCAAGTGAATGGTACATTGGGACGACAATAAATCTCATTTTGCAACCTTGTCCGCAGTCCGGAACATTGCTAAAATTGCAATTAAATTAATTTTTGCTATATGGTCGTGAAAAAAATTCCAAAAGTTCTGCAAACTTGGAGTGGTGTTAAATATATTATTTTACATCACGTGTCAAATTTGCAACCAATTTAAGTGTACGGAACATTCTTTTTTATTAAAATTAATGTTTTTCTTTATTAAACTGAAGGAAAACGTTCCAAAAGTTCTGCAAATTTGACAGATATATCGGAAAAATATACCGAACGATTGTATAAATTTGCAACCTTTTACGTTGACCGGAACATATTTATTTATAATTCTTTTTAATTCGTGGTCATTTTTTCGAGTAAGGTGGTCTCGGAATAATTACAAAAGTTTTGAAACTTGGTTGCAAACTTCGAAAACATCTATTCTGATGCATTTGCAAATTTGCAACCTCATACGCGATCCGGAACTTTATGCAATTTGCAAAAATGTAATAAGGTGATAAAATAAAAAAATTACATTTTTGCAAATTGCATAAAGTTCCGGATCGCGTATGAGGTTGCAAATTTGCAAATGCATCAGAATAGATGTTTTCGAAGTTTGCAACCAAGTTTCAAAACTTTTGTAATTATTCCGAGACCACCTTACTCGAAAAAATGACCACGAATTAAAAAGAATTATAAATAAATATGTTCCGGTCAACGTAAAAGGTTGCAAATTTATACAATCGTTCGGTATATTTTTCCGATATATCTGTCAAATTTGCAGAACTTTTGGAACGTTTTCCTTCAGTTTAATAAAGAAAAACATTAATTTTAATAAAAAAGAATGTTCCGTACACTTAAATTGGTTGCAAATTTGACACGTGATGTAAAATAATATATTTAACACCACTCCAAGTTTGCAGAACTTTTGGAATTTTTTTCACGACCATATAGCAAAAATTAATTTAATTGCAATTTTAGCAATGTTCCGGACTGCGGACAAGGTTGCAAAATGAGATTTATTGTCGTCCCAATGTACCATTCACTTGACCGAAGTTTGAAAACTTTTGGAATTATTGTGAATTAAATGTTCAAACTGACTGGACTATTAGGACATCGTACAAGTAAGACATACATTTTTTTTTCGTACACTCATTTCTGTTTTCTTGTAGTTCATGTCTGAGAACTTTTTTGAGAACTTCTTAGCGAGACGGAGTACGGAGAAATATAATGAGAGATGGAGTCTATTTTGCTTTTATTATTGTTTTACTACTGAAATGTGAAGATTTTTAAGATTTTTAATTAACTTGGTCTGCTCGTGTACAAAGTTCATGTTGCTTTGTTGAAAGAAGTATGGAGAATAATGAAGTGAGTTCCATTACTTCTAAAATATTTTTGTGTGAGTGACAGAGTCATTGCAATTCACCCCCGTGAAAGTGACCGCCGCCCTCATAACCCGTTGTAAAGCAGTGAGTCCATGAGCTGCAGTGACCACTCGTTTGCTACTCAATTACTATAAAAAATCAAAATGATGTCAAAGCGAAAAACCCAGGAAAGGTGATCAGCTCTCATGTTGTGAGTTGTACTTCCGAAGAATTTACAATATAGGTACAGATTCACCGTATAACAAAATTAATTCATAATAAAATGAAACTAGTAAAATATCAAAAATGATGATGCTTTTGATGTTTGCTTAAAACTTTGTTAATATTTTGATTTATATTTTTATACGTTTCATAAAAACATGAGCATAACTGCTCCATTTTTTGGAAAAACTTGTCTAGTTTAGACATTGTATTGGAAGTTTCTCCATCAATCCGCATTGGAGCAGCGTGGTGGAGTATGCTCCAGACGTCCCTTGTTGGAGAGACGTGCCCAACAGTGCGCCAATGAAAGGTTGCAGCCATTGGAAGTTCGAATTAGCCCATCAAATCAAGTACTACTGCATCCGTTACAGAGATATACGCACAGTGTTTTTTGTTTGCAGAGTTCGTCAACGGATCTGTTAGGTCGACACCGAAATGCTTTCAATGTTTTTGAAGTCTGTGAATTTCGCTTTATTTTCTTCTGATGAAGTTAAACGATGAGATTGTTATTTGAATTGAGTTTTCCTTAGAAAACAATGAACGAAACGTTCATTTGCTTAACCGTTGATTATTTCGGTAAAAAAAATAACTAATAAAACTAATGAAAGCGTGTTAAAAATGAATAAACATTCTTTGTTTCTTTTTATATTTTTTCCTTTCTATACTTATTCCCATCACAACATCTTACTGTGAACTTCCGACAAAATATGAAACGCATCATAAGAAACACGTCCAATTGTGGCGGGTGTCTCACCCACGTCAGAACGGTGGCAGGTGACAGAATAGGCAGCGTGACATGCGAAAATCGTCCTTATTGCTGAGCATTTCTTTGGAAAATGATTGGTTATTAAGCTGATTATATTTATCGTTTATGTATTCCCGTGAACTAGATGTAAATAAGTGGATAAAAACAATCAAATTTAAAGAAAATGAAAAAGAATCTTATTGAAATTTCATTTAATTAAGTTATTTATAAACTTTCATTTGTTTGTATCTCTACAATATTTGCATACCTACCTTAAAATGGTAAATAAAGGTTGATCTAAATAATTTGTAACCACTCTATACCTATGTTTTGTCTTTGTTATAACTAGCAACCTAGCATACATAAGCACGGCCTCAAATAGGATTTCTATACTATTTGAAGTCAGATACTACAAAGTTTTTTTTTGTATTTTACTTCAAATAGGTGTCACAACAGCAGGGGTAGTGGCCCGAGGGAAATTATCGGTGGACAACTAGTGCCGTATGATATATCGTTACCGAAACCGTGTCGCGGTCGCGTTTTAATTTGACATCACTATCATTTATCTTGTTGAATATGAATTTATTATGCTTCGTCATTTGTATACTAAAGTTTTATTTTGTGTCTATTTTGTTGTTTTTTGTTTGAGATTTATTTTGTTTCTCAGTTTTCGTTCAGACAAAATTGTATTGAATTAAATTTATTGAATGTAAAAAACTTTGATAACGTGATTCAGGTAACCCGTGGCTCCATCTTTTGGTGAGTTGCGAAAGTCGCTACGACAACACCATCGCTTTTGTTACTTCCAAATTAGTACGTTCATCCGTTTCGATTACGGATATGTTATAGTCAAAGAGGCAAAATATGTATATTCATACATACTTACACAATAGAAAAATACGCCCAACCTCAAAGATGCTTTACTCCTGTTTGAGGTTATATCTGGCTGCAACGATTAGACAGCATGGTGGACTAAGGCCTACATCCTTCTCATTGTGAGAACCGACCCTGTAGCGGGTCATTAAAGGTTACAGCCAGAACGACTAGCCTTATCCTACAGCATGTTACGAGTATATTTATCGAAGCAATATTAAAATTTCAACGTCAATATTCACTTTTCCGTGAAAATAAATCGGGCGTGAGTTATGAAATTGTGTTGACACTTGTCGAATATTCGCAACAACTTTGGACGTTTTCATTCATAACACGTTCAAAAACAACTCGTGGATTGAAACAACATGTTTTCACGAGATTTTGACCCAAATATGTCGCGCACGGAGCTGTGAAACTATCGTACGGTATAAATGGAACGCCATTTCGAAGCGTTTTAATTTGAAACCGCAGTTTTTAGTCCCCATTGCTTGGCTTTGGGTTTTGTTTTTACAGTTCACTGATTTCCTGGATGTTAAATTTTGTTTTTGAATCGGCAATAACACGAAAATTATTAGCGATACATCGCATTACAAGCAAGTCAAGGCGTAATTTTATGTATTGAGCGTTCCGAAATGATATTTGATCAGTATCAAAGGTAATAACTAAGTCGTGTTTAAGCAGAACAACGTGTCACTTAAGATTATTATTAAATACATTGTAATTCCCGAGGGATAGGATTGTAGTCGCTCCTTAATGCTTTAATTCCCCGTAACCACACTTGAAACTAAGTACAAGGGCGCACGGTAGGTATTGTGGACGTTGAGCTTAGAAATGAAACCTTTTCAGGCGTACTACAATAATATCTGCTGCTTCGTATATAGGGTGAATTATTCAAGAAGGTATGCATTATCTGCTGCTTCGTATACAGGGTGAATTATTCAAGTAGGTATGCATGGACGGGGAAATCCGAAACTATAAGGAATAGCGAAAAATACTCAAAGGAGTCTGCGGCCTGATTTTGATGAAAACTAAAATTGCATCATTGGATTTTTGAAAAATAAATCTTTCAGTATTTTTTTCTGTTCCTCATATGTTAATAATTATAGATCTGAATGGCCCTTAAGACTTTTCGGAGCCCTAAAAAGTCGTGTTCGCGTTTAAAACGGTTAGCGAATTCGCAACCCGGTTTCGTGACGAATATTCAAGTGCGTCGTTTGCAACAAATAGAACTCGAAAATGTTTTAACCCAAATATTTTAAACGCTTGTATTGTCTCGTAATAATTTTATTTTATTCGTTCATTTCACTTTTTGGAAATTGCCCTTTATTAAGACTTATGGCATGGTTGCAGAATTTTGGATATGTAAATGTAAATTTAAAGGTTGAATATCAGTGACAAATTTAACTTCCCTGTCCCATGAGTCACATGTGATACATAACCTTTATTTAAATTTGTTTACTTATTAGACAGTCAACGTGTTAATGTAAAAAGCAATGAAATATAATTTAGCTGTTTCATTCTAAATAATCATTACGATCATTAAAATCGGAGAAATGTTAAACTGTGTCTAAACTTACTCAAATACCTACGAGTATGTCACTTGAAGCAACAATGGCTCATTTATGTCTTAAACCCTTTTTCCTCAAAAAAATTATTCGCCAAAAACACATTACCATAATCATAAAAAGCAGAAGCATAAACTTTTTCCATCACAATACAAAAATAAAAAACACATCTAATCCCAATACTATTTAGGTGCCATAGCCCGATTTGTAAAAATAAAGGGTCTAACAGACCACGCAATCACATAAACTAGCGATAAACTGAGGTTACATATCATCCGCAGATCTACGCCTCGTGAATGAATTTGCAAGTGGTTCTAAAAAGTTACATCGAAATAAATATTATCCATTTTTTTGATTTTTTAAATTGATTGTAAATTTCGTTTAAAATTTATAGCGTATGATTTTAATTTTAGGAACAAGACTAAAGATAATTTAAAAGTGACAATCTTAATGGAACTTTGTATGTGTGAAACAAATACAAAAAAGTAGCTATAGGTAGTTTACGTTTTTTCGTAGTAAAAATGCAAATTAAGATTTTTGTCGACTTACGTTATGTGCAAAACACATTACCATAACATAAAATGCCAACACATAAACTTTGTCCACCAAAACAAAAATAACAAAAACAGGGCTAACCCTAATGTCTAGGTGCCATAAACCGATTTGTAAAAACAGAGTAACAGATCGCACGATAGCATAAACACGGCGATAAAGTGACGCGTATCTCCCGCCGATCAACACCTCATGAATAAATTTGCAAGAAATCCGAAAAAGTTATCTGAATGAAATAGCTTGTAACATCTCCTACAGGATGATTCGTTTATGTTAAAAAAAATCAAGTCAGTATTTGATACCATTTAACAGATAAGTACCAGAATTGTTTCAAACTTTTAAATATACTTTATATACCTCACGGAACATCCTATCAAATATGACCTAAATGTGTATGTGCATAGTGTAATCTAAATTTTTTTAAATTTTATTTATTAATTACCTTTCTTAAAAATATAACAAATACAGTTATATTAACAACACGATTTCAATAGGTAGTATTTTTTTGCTATCATATAGATTTTTTTTTGTTAAAAGTAGTAAAATTCTTTCGGAGCTCTACAACGATTCGTAAAACAAAAGTTCTGACAGAGCTTGCAATCACGTAACTCAACAATAAAGGCGCGGCGTATCTCGCAACGATCAACACCTCATGAATAAATTTGTAAAAGTTTTTCGAATGATATCGCTCGTTTCGTCTCTGCTGAGAATAGAAGTTAGAACACATAGTTTGAAGGATTTTCCTATATTCATTTATAAATAACATTTTTATATCAAAGATTTTTATATCAAAAACCATATAAAAATAATTAAAAACAGCAATTGTTAACTTATAACTTTTTAACCGACTTCAAAAAAGGAGGTGGTTCTCAATTTGTCTGTATGTTTTTTATTTTTTTTATTTTTAAATTATAAACATAGACAGGTACATAGATTAATGACAATTATTAAACGTTTTGATGTGACCTGATGATTCGTGTAAGGGTCAGACCGCGCGATAACTATAAAAGCGAGTCGTATCTCTCTGCGATCAACACCTCATGAATAAATTTGCAAGAGTTTTCCGAATGATATCGCTTGTTTCGTCTCCGCTGAGTCAAGCCCACCGTAGAGTTTTCAAAGATTGTCATTGTAAATTCTTTAAAATCCGAATTTTCAAAAAATATTTTGTTATAATTTGATGTAATTTTTAATAAAACAGATAAAAGAGTTAAACAGATAAATTTCGATTTTTAAAGATATGATTGGCAATTATTGTGAAAAAATCAAATCCAGCAATTTTTTTAGGTAGGATTTTTAGTAATAAATAAAAAATAAATGTAAATAAATTGAAGTCTTTTCGATTCGTAAAAACAAAGGGCAGCAGGCTGCGTAACTCGACAGTAAAAGCGATCCCGGCGATCAACACCTCATGAATAAATTTGCAAGAGTTTTCCGAATGATATCGCTCGTTTTGTCTCCGCTGTGTCGAGTTGTTCGAGAATAGGGTTTCTAAAGCACGCAAACAAAATAAGTAGAAGGTTTCCGAATGATATCGCTCGTTTCGTCTCCGCTGTGTCGAGTTTGCGAATAGGGTTTCAGTAGGACGCAAACAAAATTATTTTATGTCTTGATATATTGAATCTTATTGTAACGCCTTGGTCTCATTCCAATTACGTAAATATTTGTGATATCATGATAGATGCTGCCTAATCTTCGCGTATTATTGGGTAACTAAGGCGAACCTCGTCACATTTTTTTGCTTTCAGTAGGTGTGTATTTTGCTTACTTTTAGTACTGCGAAATTTTTCTACGAAAATTGCCACGATGGCCTAGCCTAGTCTTTAATGATAGATTAATTAATTATGTTAAATCATTACCACGTGAACAATGAGCAATAAAGGAAGGCTACAGTATTATTATTTAAATCATTATAATTATACGCATTTCACACCAAATATGTAGTTTATGTTTTATTCATCAATTCATTCAAATACCTTCCCTCGTTATGTACAAATTTAAGTTTTTCATGCTTTATAAAATAAGATGAAATATAACCTAACTATTTATTTTGAATAAATACAATGATTTCTAGTAAGACTTACGTAATAGGTTTAAAACATACATTAACCGCAAAATTGTAAATTTTGATAATTTTTTTTATGCCAAAATGACAAAATAATCGTTTTTATCACCTTTCTATTAGCCTTCTTATGATTTTTCTGTTTTCGAGTCTAATAGAGACTTAGAATTAGAGGTTTAGAATTTTTAAATTTAAAATTATTTTATTATACTTACTACTAAAATTGCAAGATTTTGTAAAACATTACTAATTGCCGAAATATTTTGTATAATATTTTGATTTTTCCTTTTGTAAATAATCACAAACTTTCTAAACAGTCTATCTGCGATAACGCAAGCGGCTACAGAAACTCGTAGCATTGTCCGTACCGCTACGCGTCTACGAGTCTACGGCGTAGAATGGAATCGTATGAAACTTTGTTTCTGAGTATTTAACAAAGAAGCGAGGATTTCACGTGAATATTTACGTTCGTTCTGTACTCAGGAACACAATTGCAATGTTTGGATGAATGAGTGGATAAAATAAGACGAATCGGAATAACTGCTTCGGTTGGATTCCTTTAGAGTGCCATTAAATTTGAAAAATATCTAGAAAATAGTTTCAGAAATGTCAGTATTTGTAACTGTAGGAACATTCATTTCGTTTATACACTCACTATATTATAATTTATTTCCTAGTCGTTTCGCAGATGCGACCGCAAAAAAGTCCAATACTCGAATTTAGCATGGTATGTTATTGACCCACCGTTGAAGACAATTATCTAAATCATTTAGTAGAAATGCATTCAGCAACAGCAAGTTAATACATAACCTCATTTTGTATCTTTTTATGAAAAAACCGTGGAGTAATGTTAGGCCGCAAGAAAGTTAGAAACATTGTAGCGTTACGCTCTTGAATTCTGTAAACAAATGCACTGCGGATGCGGTAAAGAGTTCCGTATATGCATGGAACGTTGAGAATGTTTTCGCTAAAGAAAGTAAGACGAGTAGGGATATGTACCTACTTAGTGTAAGCAAGAAAACTTTATGACACAAAGCTTGCAAAGCCGCGGTTTCTAAGGTTAAAAAAAGATTACTCAAGATTACTCAAAAAGCAGCGGTGATAGCCCAGTGGCTTAGAATTCGAACTCGAATCGAGGGGTCCGGGTTCGAATCCCAGTGGCGCGCACCAATCACTTTGTAATAAAAGTTATGTGCGATTTATGCAATTAAATATCACCTGCTGTTACGGTGAAGGAAAACATCGTGAGGAAACCTGCATACCTGAGAGTTCACAAAAAAAATGTTCTCAAAGGCATGTGAAGTCCACCAACCCGCAGTAGGCCAGCGTGGTGGACTAAGGCCTACATCCCTCTCATTGTGAGAGGAGACCCGACCCTGTAGTGGGTCATTAATGGGTACTGACATGACATGACACTCAAAAAGACGCCGATGATGCATAGTCCCACTGCTTGAGCAGATCATCAGATCACAAGCGATCGAAAAAATTAAACAACGACGGGCGCGGTCAGTTCCTGGATGGGTGACTGCTACGCGAATTGAATGCGCGCTTCCGTGCTTCGGAGGGCACGTCAAGCCGTCGGTCCCGGTGGTTATCGATACGAGTCGTTAACCTTATCGGAAGCCATGGGCGGTTTAAAAAACATCCGACTCGGGTTGGTCATCAGCCTGTTTCTCCACCCGCATTGGAGCAGCGTGGTGGAGAATGCCATATTTGTAAACGCTTATCTTTTTTGATCGTATAATATACGTTATTAGCAACATCAAAAGCGTCGTACCACCCTCACCCTATATCACAGTGCATAATTACCTACAAAATGACATAATTACAACAGATCGCTCCGAGGGAGGGATTTTCCGCTTAACAACCCCCGATCAAACAACCCCTTGCAACTATTTTAAGCTTAAATCTCTGTCGTGGAAGTTATTGAGACTATTTTTATCTGCTACCCTTCAGTTAAGCGGTGATAGCCCAGTGGCTTAAAATTAGACCTCGAATCGAAGAGTCCGGGTTAGAATTCCCATGGCACGCACCAATGACTTTGTAAAAAAGTTATGTGCGCTTTATAAAATTAAATATCAACGTGAAGGAAAACATCGTGAAGAAACCTGCAAGCCTGAGAGTTCCCAAAAAACAAATGTTCTCAAAGGTATGTGCAGTCCATCAGCCCGCAGTAGGCCAGCGTGGTAGACTAAGTAGACTAAGGAAATAATTATAAAAATGATTTATGGGAAAAGGCTGACATCTACGAAAAGTAAAATAAAATATAATAAATGGCTGCAGCCATCAAGGACACGCGCTAAAGAGCTTTAATCACCAAAACAGGACAATGAAATGCATTATCACAGAGATAATTAATGGTTGAATTACGGCAAACTTCTCTGTCATGAAATTTCAATAATGCATCCCCGTTTTGTATACAGTACACAAAGGATCCGGGAACAAAGGGATTACCTGCAACCAGGAACAAAGGGTCAATAGTATTCAATAGATTTTAATACCGGGATTCATAATTTCAATAGTTTGCTCGCAATTAAAAATGGCAACATTATGAATCGATTTCAATGGCTCATTGTAGCCTCTCGCTAATATTGCTGGTTTTGGAGCGTTTTGTGTTTTGGCTTAAGTACTAATACCGTGTATGTATCATGTAGTTAGAATCATAGTTCGTTTGGAAACTATTGTTGTCAGAATTTGTATAGATATGTGTTTAACATAGAGTTGTTAGGTATTATAGGAGGATAAATTATTTGTGCAAATTATATTATATTTATGTAATGTGAATTATGTAACTTACTTTTTTTACGAACAAATATTTTATGTAAGTAAATATTTTTAGAATGAATTAAAAAATACAACACATGCAAAATATCTGCTCTTTACGAAGCCTTATCTAGATTTGAAAGTTTCGATGTAAAAATTCCTTTATCTGCAGAATATGCTGTTAGAAATTTCGAGAATTTTCCAGCATTTCCTAAAGTTGAACCGTTGTTCCAGGTCTTCGGTAAAAATGCGAGGTGTGTGGGCGGCATTCGTCGGAATATTTCTACTAAGTTTCGGTAAGTTTCCTTTAGTTTTGTTCATGTAAAGCGTAGTGCTCGAACATGTAAGTGATACTATAGAAATTTTTAATAATACGACTTTCTTAAAATTTTCTTAAATTGTTTACGCAAGCTTAGTTTTACACCTGAAGTACTCGTACTTAGCAAACGGACATGCAGGTCGTGCTATGCCCACGGAAACCAAAACATTCAACCCGACATTAGAGTACGGTACTAGGGGACTAAGATTAAGGACTAAGGACTAAGATTACCTCAACTAGGTAATGCCCGGATCCCATCTGAAGACCTAGTTCATGGGCTGCAGTGACCATTTAACGTCAGGTTCTCTGGTCTATACTCTAGTTTGCTATTAGTATGACTAGCTGAGATTGGTAAACGTGGCATTGTCAGGAACGCATTACTGACCCACTACAGGATCGAGTCTCTTCTCACAATGAGAAGGATGTAGACCTTAGTCCACCACACTGGCCTAGTGCGGGTTGGTGGACTTCACTCCACCACGCTGGCCTAGTGCGGGTTGGAGGACTTCACATGCCTTTGAGAACAATATTTTTTTCTGCTCCTCACACGATGTTTTCCTTTACCGTAACAGCAGGTGATATTTAATTTTTATAAAGTTAATACGTAGCATTAAGTCCACCTTTTGTATCTATTGTACGGATATAGTGAAGAATTTAATGTTAAAAAAATACCTAAGAAAGATGTATAAACGGACCTCATGGTAAAGCTGTGTATTTTCCAGGTCAAGCTGTCGCTTATTATTTCTATCTATCTTTAGTTCCATGAAATTCAATACAGTTTTCACTACCTATAGTAAACATTTACCTAGCATTAAAACATTATATTTAAGCGTCTACATAATATCTTAAAACTTCTGGAAATTACATATTCAAGGCAGAATTAAGTTTTCTAGCACTCGACGCCACATTTCAAGGACGGGTTCCACTACACATGAGAAGCGATGAGCGAGCTCAAATTAAAATTAGTTCAGAGTGAATACGTTACTACCTCACAGAGACCACGAATGAAAACTACGTCTTGACGAAAGACATTTTGATACCGGTATAAAAGAAAGATATTGATGTGGTTATATCATAGCTGAATGTGACGCTGCCATTCCATTTTCATTCCAACACTGCGCCGATGTTTAACAACTGAACCTCACAGGGCAATACAAAAGGTTAATTTGTTTGGTATTTAAAAATTTCGCCACGATTTGGCTACTAGCCCGTCTCTCCACCAATCCGTATTGGAGCAGCGTGGTGGAGTATGCTTTAGGCCTTCCTCTGTTATGGGGAGAGACCCGTGCAGCCAGTGAGACATAAATGGGATTGCACCTAATTAAAATGAGTTTTCTTTCTCATAAGTGACGAGTAGTATAATATAATCATAAGCAAACTACAGGCTTACGCACTATGATATTCATATTCGCTCGACTAGTTTCAGACTGTACCGAAGTACAGTAAAGTTTAGGTTATACAATCGCTTAATCGCTGTTAGTAGGACGCGTGCTTTCCCAGTAAGCTCAGTATAATTCGAGGTGCATACCACCATACATATTTATCGTTGGATAGCAGACAGCTCTAGCGCACTCGTTTGCATGTTTCAAAAACAATTTTTTCCCAGTTTTTAAACATGAAAAATGCATGAAGTTTGCGAGATCCTGGTTCTTGTTTGTAGAGGCTTTTGGTGTTAGCGCTAAATGGAGAAGTAATAACGTTTTTTTTTAGCGCTAAATACTATTACTTTTCAATAACGTTTTTTTCTGATTACGCTCAGTTGTGCGCACAGTAGTAATTGACTGACTCTTTTTTCTTTCTTCTTTCTATAGGTTTTAGGGAGTCTATGGGATGGGAGGGCATGACCTTTGAAGTAGACCTGTGGCCGAGTTTAAAATGTTCTCAAAGGCATGTGAAGTCCACCAACCCGCATTAGGCCAGCGTGGTGGACTAAGGCCTACATCCCTCTCATTGTGAGAGGAGACCCGACCCTGTAGTGGGTCATTAATGGGTTACTGACAATGAGTTGGTATAGATTTTTTCCGTATATTCTTTACTATCCTTACGTATTATCGGCTTTACAGACCTCATTTGAGTCACTTGCGTCCATCTTAAAACCAGTAAACCAACATTTGTACAAATCCAACAGAAGATCCGTCCTCTGTAAGAATCCCTCCAAACTTTTACATAACATCCTAGCCGACCACTGTCTGCGATGCAAACGTTCCGGGAATACAAAATAGGTCAATTCTGCATTGGAACGTCTCAAATTATATTCCCGACGGTTTCTATGCATTCCCGTTATCAACTTGGTCAAATATTTTGAGAAATCGGATGTAAGCCAGTAGCCACTTCTTCAAATTGTCCTGGTTTTCTTTAATGTACGTGAATTTAGCTATTTGCTTATCTGTTACTCAGTACACGACGCGACGTGCTATGTGCGCTTTGTAAAGTAAATATCACCTGCTGTAACGGCAAAGGAAAATGTATTCAGAGGTATGTGAAGTCTATCAACCCGCATTAGGCCAGCGTGGTGGACTAAGGCCTACATCCTTCTCATTGTGAGTGGAGACCCCACCCGCCAGTGGGTTTTAATGGGTTAAAATTTTGGGTTGGTACAAATATAATATCTTATGAAAAAGACAATAAAGATACAATATTTTTTGATAATTCCAAGTCATTCAATGCTTTTCAAGATTAAACTTAAAACAGTGAAGACGGGCTAAGAGGCTGATGGCTCACATAAAATTCTTTACCTTAGAAAATGTAAGTCCATTAGACTAGACCAATCATTGAACACTCTTGAAATAAAAGTAATCGTATCGGGATGGCAATAATTACACCGTCGGCGGATCCTCTTATGAAAAATCGATAGCCAATTAGACCGGCTCCTTGTCTTATCGGAATTCATTTTCATAAGTTATTTACGAGCTTAGGATGTATGATCGAGAGGCATGGTCCTATCCAAGTTCATTATTGATCATTAATGCTTTATTGGGTACTTAGAGTAAAAACTTTGCTCTTCCAAATGACGGAAGTTATGAATTTTTCAGACAATACGAGTAATTTATTGAAATTCGAATTTGTCTATGCGTGCATTTCAAAGTACTCAAATGGTATGGTATGGTAGTGTGCGTGGAGTGTTTTATATGACTTTTATGTATTCTTGTATTTCTTATGCATTTTATTTGAAAAAATATTAGCATTTGTGCATTCTTTTCCAATTTTAAATGTAAAGAATGAAAGCGTTGGTTATCACAACACACGGAATTGATGTATTGAAACGAACAATTCGTATTTTCTTTGTATAGATTCCTGTATGTCTATTAAATAAATAAATAAAAATATACAAGAATATCACGCAAGAAATTTACTGGCACAACCCATTTACCAACAATAAAATTATGTTATCTACGCGTGCTTAACGCCAAAATTCAATTCTCGTATGCTCCTCACACCAAAGTTTCGGCTAATTTGCTCCAAGCTCGCGAAGCAACTCGCGCTTGGCTCATTCGGCAATTTTATAATTAAATCACACAAGTTTGGTAGCAATTAATCTTAAATTGAATTATCTACGTGAGGCTACGTATAGATTGGATTCTTTTCTTACTTATGTGCTCAAATCTGCACTTTACATAAACTGACTGTCTACCTTTATAGTTTTTTACATCCTAAAATCCGAGTCTATAATCGTAAATTCATCAAACCATCTCAAAACTATCGCTGTAATTGAAATGTGAAGTTTATGCCGACTGGGTGTCTACTCGACTATATATCTTAGCCCAATTTACATAGAACCGATTTTCAATTGGCAAAAGTTTTCATTGGTTTCCGAACGAGATTGCATTCGCAGAAGCAATCAGCAGAAGCAAAGTTTCGAAGTTCGACGCCTTAATCAAGCGACGATTGAATTAATAAATTTGATTAAAATGGTAGTAAAGATGTCGGTTTATTGTAACTCAAGTCTGTATCTTTCAAACTTTTTTAAACGCTTCACACTCATAGCCTCACACTAGGATTCCCTGTGTCGTGGGTGCCATGGACACACACAAGACAAGATCACAACACACCCAGAACAGAAATTCAAATTCATCATTCAAATCTCTGCTCTGCTGGGAATCGAACCCAGGACCTTCCGCGTAGCGCACCGGTGTCTTAACCACTGCGCCACTTGGGTCGTCAATCGTATCGTATCGGAGGTAAAGATTTCTTTATAATTATAAATTCCCACGCCTTCGGCTGCGTGGGCTTTGGAATTTGGTCAAGAGGGAAATAAATCGGATCCCGTTCCAACGTACAACGCGCCATAATGTACAGTAACACCTTGCTTAACTAGCCCTATTCAACATGACTGATGAAATTCTATGTCAGTACCCATTAATGACCCACTACAGGGTCGGGTCTCCTCTCACAATGAGAGGGATGTAGGCCGCCGTCCACCACGCACCACTACTGCGTGTTGGTGAACTTCACATGCCTTTTTTTATGAACTCTCAGGTATACAGGTTTCCTCACGATGTTTTCCTTCACCGTAACAGCAGGTGATATTTAATTTTATAAATCGCACATAACTTTTATTACATAGTCATTGGTGCGTGCCACTGGGATTCGAACCCGGACCCCTCGATTCGAGGTCGAATTCTAAGCCACTGGGCTATCACCGCTGCGCCACTGGGCTATCACCGATGAAATTCTATACGTATAGTATATTCGCCAACATGTACTGGTTGTCGTCTTACTATACATACGTAAACATCACAATTCAACTTTATTGACACGTGTTGTCATTAAACCAGGTCACATTCCAATTCAAGCGTGCAGTGTATCGCAATGTCTGACGCCTAACTAGCTCCATTCAATGTGAATTGACCTTCTGAACAAGGTATACTAAGCTGACGTGTATTGAGCGTTCGTGAGAAACGTACGAATTGTATTGAATTGAATTGAACTGAATTGTACTGAAACATGCTGTGTAGATATCTGTGGTACCTGTTTTTAAATTGAGTTGTGCGATTTGTATATAATTGAATTAATCACCGCAATTAAATCGTGATTTATTTTGTCAAAATTTCAATATCCATTATAAAGTATAGAAGATGTCGATTGTTTTTGGTGGATTTGGAATTAAAAAAACCAAGAAGGCGACCTTATTCGTTATAGATATCTTGTAATGTGATATTTGTGGGGAATAATGTAATTAAAATTCGTTCATTTCTCGGGTTTTTTATATTAAACCTCTCCTTATTTGGATGCTATTCATCGAGAGATGGCGCCACGAGTATCCTATATCACGCTATCAAAGTTTTTCACATCGTTGATACATAACTATTTATGTACCGATGCTCTATATTATATTCAGTACACCCTACCTTTTTCTTACTTTTCTCTCTACTCTTCAACTCCAAACCACTTGGTTGTCTGGAAGAGATCGCTCTTAGCGATAAGACCGCCATTTGTGCATTGTCCTATTTTTGTTTTATCACTGATTTTATCTTTTTATGTTCGATTCTATCTTTTATATTTTATATTGTATGTTTCTTTCTGTGTGTGTGTGGAATAAAGAGTTTAAATTAAATAAATAAATAAATAAATAACTTTAAAAATTATGAAGAGAACATAAAAATAGACATTACCATAATTTTATTATCCTCTTAGTTGAAATGCGATGCTGAAAAAGTTCAAAAACAAAATCTCACGTTCAAAAGCTCAAGCTCAAAGAATATATCGCCAATTTCGCATTTCTTACGTGTTTCTAAGCAAGTAAAAAGTAAGGAATTTCGACACAAGTTTGAATGGAGTTAGTTAGGGGCGTCGTTCATTACGTCGTATTGTGAGTCCATTCGGAAAGTTACCTTCCGATACTTTTGTGGGTATAAAACCTGAATTCGGGAATAACGAGTCTATTATGAATTATGATCGAGTTAGAGAACTCCTGACGATCTCGTTTTACGTGACATGGCTAAGCGTGTATACTTGTATAGCCACGCTGCTTGAGTAGATCGCAAGCGATTGAAATGGTTATACAACGTCGGGCGCCGTTAATATCAAGATTGCTTCGTCCACAATAACGTCCTTAGCTTTAAGCTACACATTAAACACTAATGTGGATAAGGTTAACGTTCAAAATAACATAGAATTTTAGCGAAAAATTTCGTTTGTTACGTGTAGTTTATCGAGTTAAGAGGGATCCGTAAGAAATTTGCGATTTTGTAACCCCAGGTGTAAAATCGAAAACCTATTAACATATACGATATTTTTTACCTATCTCTGCACCAAGTTCTGAAATCGACGCGGGCGAAGCCGCGGGCACTGTCTAGTATTATTATAATATTAAAATATTTTATCTAAATATTCCTGACTAGCGTTAAGGTAGGTACCGAGGAGGTCCTCGGGCGAACTACTATTGCCACCACCTAAAACCAAGGTAGTGCCTTGATTTAAACTACATTTTTAGTGATACTAAGTTTTTGCCATTACGTCTTTGCCTGTCTATTGTTTCAAACTTGCGAAAGTCGAATAAGTTCTACTATCGCGGATCCACATCGTTCGTTAAAGCTCTTTGTTGGCTCGGAACGCCTATTTCATCCGAAAACCGCTAAATCTTGCCCCGATTGTGGGTATTGCTGATTCTTATCGTGTAATCTGTTTTGATAGTGGCACATTCTAACATATAGGTTATGACGATATCGATCACGAATGATACTTAAAATCGCTGGGGAAAAATCCTATAGATAGTTGCAAACATAGAAAACAATCATTTTCTATGTTCGTTATATTTATTAAGAGCCCAGTGGCTGAGAATCCGAATTTTGTACACACATTGTACGTACTCGTATTTATTGATGTACAAATAAAAAGTAAGTATTTGTAATGTATCTCCTTGGCGCTGGAAGCTAGGTAAGATTGTTTTTGGATTTTCTGTACAAAGTACTATATTAGCAGTAGTTTTTAGAAGCGAAGTTTTTTGAAAGTGCATAGATATAGAAAGAAGACTTTGTACAGTCAAAAGCAAAACTAGTGTGGAAGTCAAGTTAGGAAACTACGTTATGCCAAAAGTCTTAATTGAAATTAATAAAGAAACGTTTCATCTTGCCACACAACAAAGTTGATTTTTAAAGATAAAAAATGTGTGTAAAAATTTGCTATTTTTATAAGTCCTTTTTTATGTTTTTGATTAACAGCAATGTAAACATTCAAACTTATTTTTTTAAGCTATATTGTTAATTTTACGATTCCAAAGAATTTCAGGGAATAAAAGTACGATTTATGTTCTCTTTCTTCTATATCTTTTTTTAATTCTGCATACACGACGGTAAATAATCTTTTGACAAAATATTACCTTCCGGAGTTTGAAATACGACCCTGGTGAAATTAATTACAGTTAGTTAACTCTGGGACTTTTTTACATATTTAATTATACGACGCTTCGTTATACCTTGGCGGAAAAAATAATTCAAATTTAATACCAGCTAATTGCCTCATACTCTTCCGAGGTACAAATCCTTACCGTTCTTAAGGATTTATACGATTTTGTCCAAGTTATGTAAACGTATTTATTATTTCAAAGTAATTTAGTGGTGTTTAACCAACCCCAAATAAGTTGTCTGGGAGAAAATGGCATTCGGTTTTATTTTATTAACAAGGCAAGAAAAATGTAGACACTTAGTGAATGATAACTTGAGGGATAGAAGGGTAAAATCGTCCACCAGGACATTTTATCATATTTGACTAATTATTGCAGTTATTATTCGGTGGCCAGTATGCCTGTCTTTTATTCACATGTATAAACAAGTAAGTTTAACTTTTCAGTTAAATAATTTACTACAGAGAACACAGAAAGTATAAAATTACTAAAAATGTAAATAAGTAAATAGATAAGTATAGTTACACTATAACATTTTGAACTATTCAAAAGCATACGCTTTGAAAACCTCTTTTTTCTAGACACAAACGATTTGCGCTGAACGGGCATTCGTTTGAGCTGAGTTATTCGTTCCAAGGATTTATTGTTGAGGTTTGCCATGGTTGAATTGTTGGTTTTTACTTTTCAATGGGAACGTATAATGGTTAGGCGGACTGGTTATTGAATTGGACTAATGATTTAAGGTTGAATGCAATGGTGATCTTGAGGGCATCATTCTAAACCCTGCACCGAATGCTTACCGTACTTCATTGTGTTAAAAGACAATTCTATACTTACACTTACACTTTTTCAGTGCATTTAGTTAAAGTTACGAAACTTGTGTTATTATCAGATATATTAATGTGAGGATAGTATTTTTCCTTAAATGGAACTACTAACCACTCGGGTGTTCCATGAGACACATGTGTTACATGCCTATTGTATAACTATTGTGTCTAATTATTAGACAACGGACGAGCAAAATATTAAATATTAGTGTATCTATAGTTATCACCTAAAAAGACATGTGGACAGACTTTTTTATTATTCCTTGTTCAAGACCACATATCACTAAATAAGTCTCGACGTCATTTTATATTTCAAACGTATTGTCAGAGAAAACTTGATCTACGAACCGCTATTCAAAACTTTACGCTGTGCGATTCAAACGGTTTGCACACACTCGGTTTTACGCTGAGTGAACATTCGTTTGAGTTGTACTCGAACGTCGACTCCGTGGTTTGTTTTGTTCTTGTTTTATTTTACGTATGGTTGGTTGATACTTTTATTGAAATCAAATATTATTACAAAATCTTTAGAAGTACAAGTTAAATCTTTGGAAAACTGAACTGACATACTTACAACAGCTTTGCGTTAAGAATTGGAAACTCTTGTTACTACGTAGTAGGTATGTTTTAATTGCTTTATTTACAAATTTATGATATAAGTTTTTTGTCGTCTTGCTAAATGGTTTTAGTTTTTTATATAGAAGAATTATTAAAAACTAAATAAGTTTTTTTTATTTTATTATAAATATCAAAGAACGTGACTTATTGCTAAGATTAGACATGATGACTAAGGATCGGGCAAAATATCTCTGAAATCACCTTAACTCATGAAAACATACAACATGAAAAAAATTCTGCGTTTTGGGGATTTTAGATTAAATTTACTCAAAATTAAGACTACTTAACATCAGATAACTAAAACCTCGGTTGCTATAAATTCAAAATGAAAAAAAACGACTTCATTTTCAATTTAATTGAACCGTTATCTTCGGTTTTCATTTTCCAACTTTCAGAGCTGTATGTTTACATGTTGAAACCGTTTTTCCTAAAAACAAATCGTTTTCCGCTAAACCAGCGTCGGACAGTTGAGTTGCGTGACAGCGTAGTTTTTACTGTTTGCGCTGCTATACAACGACATGTTGTTAATAGTTGTGTAACATTGATTCTTAGTTTAACTTAAAATTAACGTTTCTATTTTTTAGTTTTCCCTGCCCAAGCAAACACAATTTCAGTTTTAAAGGATAAATAACTAGCAAAGTAACCACATCAATATCTACTTTCTTCAACGATGTCGATGTAAAGTTTTGTCCTCATTGGCTTAAATCAAGAGATTGTCATTCCCAGTAAAATAAATTAGTTCTTAATTTTCCTGCAATATGCTGACATGCATAAAATCTCTTGTCTGGCTATTATAAATAATCGTTTCAATGTCTCAAACACATAATATTTCAAAAAGTAATATTATAATCGTAGTCTATTTATATAAATAAGTATAATATCTTCTAGATCGCAAGGAGCTCTATCAGTATAATCGTGGTTTAATCACACTACTTTGAGATCTGAAACTGATCCAAAATTCGGCTTAAGTTCAGATCCCAGCATACTAATAACGTAACTTGAATATCGACGTTGCTATTGGAACAGTAAATTACACTACCTAGCTTAGTAGTAGTAGTTTAATAGATTTAGGAAAACTTATTATAATAAACCTAATTAATTAATTAATAATTTATTATTATAGAAAACTTTAATTAGACTAGAAATCTAAATCACTAACGATGATTTATGAGGGTGTAGGCAAGATACCTGTGTAGGTACCTATCTCTGGAAGAGCCAATAATCAAATGGCTTTACAAATAGTATATAAATACTAGCTGACCCCGCAAACGTTGTTTTGCCATTTTATAAGTAACTTACACTGTTTAGAGTGAGTTTGAACGGCAAAATAGGAAAATAATTTGAGTTTTTTTCCCCGAAAGCTTTTCTCTTATTTTTTCTCAATTTCAACTAAAATACATATATCTCTCATAGTTACACTGCCTAGAGTGAGTTTGACGGTGAAATAAGAACATAAGTTCTCTTATTTTTTCTCAATTTCAACTAAAATACATATAACTATATAACTATCATAGTTACACTGCCTACGTTTGACGACAAAATAAGAAAATAATTTGAGTTTTTTTCACGCAAAATAGACGAATATGCGTATAAAATTTGATAAAAATCGGTGAGGCCGTTTCGGAGGAGTATGGTTACTAAAAATGTGACATGAGAATTTTATATATAAAAGATATCGCTTTTAAAGAACCACAATTATAGTCAAAGGCGAAACAACTCATACAAACAATCATTCCTCGTGATAATACTACTTTATACTATTATAAATGCGAATGTTTGTGAGTATGGATGGATGTTTGTTACTCTCAAAACGGCTGAACAGATTTGCATAAAATTTGGTACACAGATAGATCATAACCGGATTAATATATAGGATACTTTTTATCCTTCTCTGCACCAACTTGTAAAATCCACGCGGGCGTAGCGGAAGCAGTCTACACACGCGTCATATCAAGACAGGCCATTCGGAAGAATTCGGAAGTTCCATAGAATCTGTGCATATATACAAATGGTCCGAATTTAACTTTTCCTCTAAACTGTCTTGATGAGAAAAATATGCATAATATGTCTTCTTGAATCCTTTGTGAAGGTATATAACATTTATAATACTCATGAATTCATTACAAAACCGCAAAGTAAATAATATACGGGTATATTAAGCTCACTAACTAAACATCTTGTCATCGTATTCCATGAAAGTAAACCATTCTAAATACATTGATTAGAGAATTTAATTAAAAGCAAAGATAATATTGGCAGAGACCAAATTACTGGAGTGAACGACTGAATGACGAACGAGTGAATTATATGAATAATGCCTAGAAATATGGTGAACGTGGTCTAAAATTATTTAAACTATTTTTTTTGTACGGAGAAACTCGGATGTTTAATTGAAGCGTGTTTCGAATAGCGTACCTACTTTATATTTGCATTTTTATATTGGTATTATCCATAATAACATTTCAAATGAAAAATTATACTTAGTTTACTCACATAAATGACATTGATAGCGTTACAGAAAACAGACATAATAATATCAAATTGAATTATTCTTTTTTCTACTCTAATTGTAAATACGTTTCCATTTTAATGGAAATAAATCTTCTCAAGAGATGGCGCCACGCGTGTCCTGAATCACGCTATTGAGATTTTCTTAACATTTATCATATAAAGCTGAGTTAATACAATCGGAGCATGGCCCAAGGCATTTTCACTTAGGTTCCAGAGGTATCTCTCTAGTTTCGAAGTCAGCTTTGCATAATTATAATTTCAAAAAGTTTTGATATAGACAGTTTAAAAATACAAGGCTACAATACATATATTATATTTGTACGAGTAGTGTATAGGATTCATGTATCACAGTGATTACTGTTTATGAATTTACACAATCAAAGACGAACCATCCGATGCCAAGATTCCAGTGAAATTCGATTGAAACGCCAATCAGCTGATTGCTACTGAACGGCTTTAGGAAACTAATTGCGACTGACTTCAAAACGTAATTACATGCTGAAGTTAAGTGCAAATAAAGTAACAAATCGTTTATACTCGAATCCTAGGGTTACAGAATTTAGTTATTCGGTTCTAGTTTTTACATTTACAATAAATTTTACAAGGGACCTAAAATGCCATACTCGTTGAATTATAGCCAATAGGTATGCTATTTGTTTTGGTTGAATATGTACAGGTATTAGTGAAGCGGTGGGAAGGGAAGCGGTGATAGCCCAGTGGCTTAGAATTCGACCTCGAATCGAGGGGTCCGGGTTCGAATCCCAGTGGCACGCACCAATGACTTTGTAAAAAAGTTATGTGCGATTTATAAAAAAGAAATTAAATATCACCTGCTGTTACGGTGAAGGAAAACATCGTGAGGAAACCTGCATGCCTGAGAGTTCTCAAAAAAAATGTTCTCAAAGGCATGTGAAGTCCAGCCCGCAGTAGGCCCGCGTGGTGGACTAAGGCCTACATCCCTCTCATTGTGAGAGGAGACCCGACCCTGTAGTAGGTCATTAATGGGTTAAAACAACAAACACTATCGTCAAAGTATTCGTAGAGTTAACGTGTGCCATTAGTTTGTCTAATGGCTAATAAAAGCTATTCTATAGTAACAATCTTTACTAAACACAATAAGGTAAGCATAAAAGCATTAAAAGACACATTGGGAAGGGTTTGGCAAGTTATTGATGAGGCTGTAACTTAATATAATATGCTAGAGAAAATGACATGGTAAACACATGACGTCACAGATTGTTACGTAATCGCGTTAGCTGACAACAGTGACGCGGGTGACGTTGAAACCTATTGTGCGTTAATGGACTTCTATCGGTAATCATTATTTCTGATATATGATCTTTAATTTAGGAGAAAAAAATTATTAGATTACAATGACGTTCAACAGATAGACACGTTATACCCCAACATTAAAGTATTTTAAAGTGGCGCAAGGAGTAGTCTATACATACACACAGCCGCAAGCTGTATGTATTTATGACACTTAGCGCTAATAGAGACAAATGATGGGGCATGCCTGTTATTAGAAAGAGATAAACATACGTAGTTCGTTACGTATTGATGGCTGCTGAGCGCTCATTGGCGCGAGCGCGTGACATTATGACTACGGAGGAGATTGGGCAAAGTGGAGGCTCGATTTTACTAGTTTAAAATAATAAAAACAATTATTAACAAAACGTTTATTTTTTAAATACACACTAGCGACGGGCGATTATTACTAAAAACAATCGAATAAGTCGATTGTTCAGTTTAGTAGTTAAAAGTCGATAACAATCGATGTTATTCGATTGTTGTTAACAACTGAATCGCGGCGACTACTACGCTACGGTATTACTTACTAAGTACTAACTTTATCGACTGATTTGATGATTTTGATTATTCGTTCGTAGTTGAGTACTACTTAAAAAGTAATTACTAAAGATGGTGCGGTGGACGGGCGTGCGCTGCGTATTACTTATTACTTTTTAGGACTGTTTAGTAGTCAATCCACCGATTTCACGACGTCCATTCTTTCGTCGTCAGTGTTCGTTGATATTTGCCTATACTATCGAGGGACGAATTATGTTGTAATATTATACGAACAAGCATTGACATGTAGATTGTAGATACCACCGTATACCTACTTCTTTTTTTATGTATTTTGTTACTTTTATTTCTTGTAATAAATAAATGGTTAAGTAAGGAGTTTCTTACCAAGGAAGACTAAGACACCAGAAACACAATTTAGTAATTATTTATTGGTATTTTTATTTTTTACCGACTTCAAAAAAGGAGGTTATCAATTATTCGACACGTATGGTTTTAATATTCCCAGAACTGTACAACTTTTACATAATATGATGATCTATTACGGCTTCCAAACAAGAATACCAATTTTCTTGGGTGTATGTATGTATGCATGTACATATACTAACAGTCTGCTTTCTGATAACTCAAAACTCAAACTCAAAAGCTTTTATTCATTATTAGGTACAATTTGTGCACACTTAATGAAAGTCATACAGATAAATTATACATTCTACATTCATCCGCTTGGATCGCCCCTCAGGCAAAACGTAGACTGGGAGAAAAAAGCGGGCGAAAAAAAACTCCCAGCACTCTTTTAAAAGTAAATAAAACTTAGTCTATAATGCAGTATGGCTAGGTCCAATAAAGGAACACACGTGACAGTTAATACACACGATGAACAAGTAAATTATGGAAAAAAACGAAGTGAATAAATAATTATATTCCCTCAAATAGACTAAGCTTATTTCTTTTTTGTCTTTTGTAATCACTTTTTAATACTGTATTATTTTTGTGTGCGAAATGTATGCGTACATTTGTAAATGTCTCAATCACAGCGCGTATTAGATTTAGCCTGTGATTATAAGTTGGATGTTGCTCTAGGGAATGAGAATTTAAGGACGAAAACACGACATTACTATTAAGAAAAGATTTTAAAATTCGGTTCTTTATAATTGTTATCTCTCTGGGGTCGGGAAGTAAAATGTGCCCTTTTTCTTTGAAATAGGTTTTGATAATTGCTTCTGACTTTAAGCAAATTTTAAAAACATCCTCACTTGGAAAACAAAGTCCGCCCATATTTTTCAGCATAATTAATTTGTGAAACCACTGCTTTGTATCAGAAAGCAGACTGTTAGTACATACATCACAGTTTAGTGATTTAACCAGTTTTCTCGATACCCAACCTGAAATATAACCTACGATCTGGTCTATGGTTTTTTTGACACTTTCACGATTTAATATCGTTGAAAGCACCTCAACATTTTCGTATATTTTGTCAATAGTTTTATTCCCGCTTGGATTTTGTCCTTCAAGCGAGTATAATTCCTCTTCGTTCGTTCTTATAACCGAAGAATTAATTTTCTGAATTGCGGATGAACACATCAAGACAGGAATGTCTTCTAGTGGAACGCAATTTCCTAAAAATGTGGACTTCATTTCTAAGTGCTGAAGGATTTTTTTGAAAATCCCTTTTAACTGTATCGCATTAGGGTTATTGTTGTAACCTCCGTGTCGTCTGATCGCACCGAATAACATTTCTATGTGGTCTTGAGATAGCCGATAAGTTGCAATATATCTCAAGCGTTCTCCTTCTACTAAAGTGGAGTATAAGTGTTTCAAACTTTCTATGCATACTAGAAAGCCCAAAAATCCTGTTTTGTTTTTGGTCTCAACGAGTTTTTTCTTTATAACTGTCATTTGGATTCGTTTACGATTGATACGTTTATATTTAATCCATATTTTTAGCCCTAGTATATATTGTTTGGCCTTTTCAAGGTATGCGAAAATTTCATCGGCATTCTTTATCGAAAGCGGTTTCTTTAACCCATACGAACCCGAAGATCTAGAGTTGAAAATGTCGAATAAATTGTTAAATATAGTTATAAACTCTGTCGTGCCTTCAGTGTTTACAAAAAGAGAGGACGTCAAAATCTCATTGCATAACTTGAGTGCGTTCGCAACACTCATGCTCATAATTTGGGTTGCTAATTTAACCTTCATTATCTCATTTCGAAAATGAATGTGGCGAGGAGTAATTTTATTAGCGAAATTCAATCCCACGTTTGATTGAAGCTTGACTAAATTAATTAGAAACTGCCAACGTATCTCTTTTCCACTTGTGTCATAAATGAGTCGTTTAGCTTCGAATGTATTGCGGACTAATTTAATCATGTGGCAAGCGTCAAGCATGATTGCTACCTCTAAATCACATTCTGGATGTTTAAAAGTTGTTTTGAGACTTTCCGGGCGTTTTAAGTTACAACCTAATAAATTAGCTGCACTTATATTTGACGCACAGCCATCGAACGTAATAGCAACAATATCTACCCCGACTTGGTAGCATTCACTCAAACATGTTTTCAATAAAGTTGCCCGAGTTTCGGCTGTCAACCCATTTACGAGAAAATATGCTACAGGGATTTTCCAGCTTTCGTTCAAACAGACTAATGTAAACATATAAGCTTGAGTTGCTATTTCACATGAATTTGCAGCACCCGCGCCATAATCAACAACACCTGCAGTCTTCTTCCCTGTCCAGGTAGTCTGGTGACGAAGTGCCATCTCGTCAGCAACTAAAGTGCATAATAACCGTTGCCCACTCATTTTGTGTTTTTTCTCAAGAACATTTAAAGCTTCTTTGTTAAAACCAGGATCACCAGAGCTATTCTCATACCATTTACCTATCACACGAGGATGTGGCAAACATTTATTAAATGTTGCCCTAACATATTTATATGCAGCTACAGAATAGTAATGTAAAGTGACTGCAAATTTTCGTAATGCTGGTGTAAACTTTTGGCGATAGCCGTTATGCTTGGTTTTCTGAACCAGTCTATTAGCAAAATCTACGGCTTCAGCTTTTAGATTTAGTTCCCTAATCTGATCTATCGTGAAATATTTTTTGTTTTTAAGCACTGCCACGATTTGTTTTAAACTTTTACACTTTTCTTTTAGTCTTTTATTTTTTCTAGTCAAATTATAATTCTTTAACTGTAGCTGGCGTTTCTCCATAGAAATTTTTCTAACTTTTGTTTTCAAAAATGCTTTTCGAGGGGTATCAAAAATTGAATCTTCGTCGGATAAATTAATTTCTTGCAAACTTGATGGTGATGCTATGGGGTTTTGTTCTTTTTTCTGAAACAAAATATTATGAAGTCAAATCTTATCTCTACTGCTTTCCAATGTCTACTAATTTTTTTGCATATTTTTATATGTCATTGTATTATTATGTTTATACCTCCGAAATTTAAGAAAAAAAAAAAGAAAAAAGAAAAATAACAACCCTCCCCCACCATTTTTTCATTTGCGGGTGCCATTAATAAAATGTATATAGCCTATGTCATTCACATATTCGGACGCTGTCGGGTAAAACAATGTTAATAAAACTAAAAAAAAATTAAGTATATTACCTTATTTTAAAACATAATATTGTGATACCTTGGCTACAAAATTCATGAAAGGAGCATAAAAAATATTAAAGTCATATTTATTGTGATACCTTGGCTACAAAATTCATGAAAGGAGCATAAAAAATATTAAAGTCATATTTATTTACGTTAATCAAAGGAACTGCTGTTTTTTTCAATCTTCGTATATTTTTTTTTGTAAGATATACATCACTTGTCAGAAAATGCTCAGAGCACACTGTAGAGTGAGTAGTAGACATCCAATCATTTTCGCGTCTTTGAGTCCTAATTACCTTCAGCCACTTTTCTTTCATTAAACCATCTTTAGGTAATCTAAAAATATAAACAATACATGATAAGTAATATCTATTCGCTTCATTCTTTTCTAGATTGTATTGTATTATCATATAATCTGAGCAAAATAAGATTTCACATACTTGACATAAAACAAAATTAAGAAATCTGGGTTCATAGTTTAATTTTCCCCAACTTCCGCTGAAACCGGCCGCCACGTGACCGCGCTAACATTGTCTCTTTTACTCTCACGCATAAAACAGATTACATCTCGTTCTTTAGCCTACCCGTGTCAGCCATTGCCAAATTATGTCAAAACTAAAACATTTATTATGTTTTAATAATTTTAAATGAAAATACTGTACTTACGAATGAAATGACACGTTTTTCTTGTCTCTAACAGTTGCAGTGTAATTGGTACAACTCCTAAACACACAGGAAGGCATTTTTGCCAGGAAATGCGAAAAAATTTTAGGCGCTGTCTTGACGTAAAGCCGTAAAGAGATAGCGTGCCCGACTGAATGCGCTTCGGGCAATTACCTGCCTTTCGTCTAGTCATTCTAGAGCGTGTAAGACGTATCTATAACTTTTTAAAACATCTTAGTTAGATTACCTATGTTATAATATTATATAAGATAGAGAAAATAATAATTTATTAATAGAGTAGAAAGAATAGGAAGAAAATATTATGCTAGTGTTCGTGGAGTATTTTCTGGCGAATTTCACGCATTTCTAAAACATTTTATTTTAAAATATTAGAATTCCTGCATTCTTCTCAATATAAATTACTACTACGCACATCGTTCGCGTAGTGAGCTGTAAATCGTACCCAAAATTTTCGCCTCTCGTTTTAATAAATAAGATAGTATAAATTTTAAATGAATTCCACGAAATGATAATATGGCAATGAAAACAAAACTCATTACGACTTGTCTAGACAATATTATGTTCTACAAGTTGTATCTGAAACTGCCTCAGAAGTAAGTTTACGGTTTTCTTATTATCCAACTCAACCTTAAATGCCGAATAAGTTATTTGGCCTAGTTATATCAAGATAATATATGATTCTAGTATTATAGACTAGCTCTAGATTGCGACTTTTATGAGTTATTATATATTATAAGTTTAAAGAGAGAGAGACTGAGAAATAAACTAAAGATGAAATTTGGTACATAGTTAGTGGTATATAGTATACCAAATTTCATCCATATCCATCCAGCCGTTTTTCCAAACAGAAACAAACATCCATCCATTCCACGAACTTTTATATTTACGGACGAAGCCAAGGGCAAAGTCTAATGTTTTATAAGTTGTACCCGAAACCACTACATGAAACTGCTCATACAAGAGTTAGTTACGACTGCCTAATTACCTAACTTATAACAAGATGTTCATATTGAGTTAGCTACCATTATTATGTTGCTAGTAAGATTGTACATAATGTTATATAGTTCGGAGTAATGTGTGTTAGGCGTTTACTAAATTATAATGTTATAGCTGCTTGAATTAATTACGTTAACAGCATAGATAATTATAACCAAAGATAGGTACTAGATATAATTCCGCCTTGGATTTAATAATAATTAATAAATAGATGTTTTACTCGTTCTTGCCCGCAGTACTTATGTGAAAATTTTAAATAAATCCCTCGTATAAGTTTTTTGAACACGATGGAAGTATTATTCGTAATATACTCGTACCGAAACTTTTCTATGAAATGTTGTCAAGCAAGAGCTTCTACTAAATGTTTCGGGCATGACCAATAGATCAGCAAATAAAAGAGAAATTGACTGCCTAACACATAATATACCTATCTGTTTATTTTATATAAGCGGTGATAGCCCAGTGGCTTAGAATTCGACCTCGAATCGAGGGGTCCGGGTTCGAATCCCAGTGGCACGCACCAATGACTTTGTAAAAAAAGTTATGTGCGCTTTATAAAATTAAATATCACCTGCTGTTACGGTGAAGGAAAACATCGTGAGGAAACCTGCATGCCTGAGAATTCACAAAAAAATGTTCTCAAAGGTATGTGAAGTCCACCAACCCGCAGTAGGCCAGCGAGGTGGACTAAGGCCTACATCCCTCTCATTACGAGAAGGAGACGCGACCCTGTAGTGGATCATTAATGGGTTACTGGCAATTTTATATTATGTAGATAGCAGAAGATAAAGTTCATGTTAAACCCTAGAGACTTGAGCAATTAAAAGGAACTCAGCATTAAACATTGATAGTTTATCTTATCGTTATTGATAGGTTATCTTTGAGCTGATTACTGATACCAAGGGAACTGAGTGATATGTTCAGTTCCCTTTCATTCCTACATACTTTGTAAGACCTTAAACTAACCCATATTCGTAAAAATAACACTTTTGTAATTCCTAATGAATGCTTCAAAGTTTAATATTCCCAATAAATTAGTAAAAAATGCTTAAAAGATAAAAGCCAATATTTTCTGAAAAGCCAGATGAACGATTGAATGAGAAAGGAATGAATGAATGGCTAATTGAGACGATTGTTGAAGAAATATTCCTAGACTTTTTGCATTTAAGAATAGTTCGTTATGAGATTTGCGTATAATATAAATTGATAGGATTTTTAATATCTTTCACATTTTGTATTCAAAATTAAAATAACAAAAGCTTTTCAGTATTTATTTTAAGTTTATTAAATTTTTGGCCGGCAATAACTAAATAATTGATATTAGGTAGTAACATGATAATAATATTTGGTTGCAAATAATTTTAAACGGAATTTTAATAATTTCACATGGGTTAAGGTCTAAAGAAATATTAGGTATACAAAAAAAATATTATGTATGAAATTTTACTCCATCGCAGGCAATATAATTTACACGCGATGCACTTTCCGTGCACGTATTTTGAATAACAAAACCTGTCCATAACAGGAAAATATATCGTCACTTTATGTATATTTAGCGCTTGTGAAAAATATACTGCCCAAAATAAGATGACATATTTTTTATTTGTCTATCCGTCTATTATCACACAAATTTTATTTTAGAAGAAAACAGAAAAATGCGCATAAAATATTTAACGCATACCGAGTAAATTTAGGCAAGACACAGTCTCGCAACATATAAAAGTATTTTATTAAATACGTAACCCTAGAGGTTAAAGTTTTAAGAGACGGAAAAAGTAGAAATACAGTCACTAAAATGTTAATAAGATTTTGGTGTTATAACCCGTAATAGGGAAATTTAAAATTGTTGGATTTCATTACAAAATTAACAGTGACAATCGCTTTGAGGTGTATTTCCATTGAAATTGTTGGCAATTTCGACGTATTCAACAAGTGCTGATAACACAAAAGTCGGTAATTTTTCTTGAAGACGCAGCTAATCAAGATAATTACAGAAACTTTTATCATAAATACGCGTTATCAACACAACAACATATTTCTTCGGTGGAGACACGCTATTATGATTACGAGTATTGCACCAAAAATAAATCTCTTATTTGCATTCATTATGTGTTTTATAAATTTAAGAGATATCTTCATTTATTCGTTCTTAAGCAATTAATTTGAATTTTAGTTCATAAAACGGCGTGAAATATTGACAAACAACGCGTCCTCGTTTTGTTTAACGCACGCCGAGTAAACATTGTGTGCCTCACGCTCAACCGACGTTGTGGTGCTATCTCCGGCCCATTGTGGACAAAGGCAGTTGTTTTTAAAAACCCCACGTTACGTTAAAACAGCGGTGTAAACTCACATACTTTTTTTTAAGCGAAACACACTCACTCAAAATTTTACGCTGTAATTTAAGGATTTTCACCTATTTTAGGAGTTTATGAATATTTATCCTATTAGTCACCATAATAAACTATATTTATAAATGTTTAATGCAAAGCCAACAACGTTAAGTATGAGATATCGAGAGCACTTAAGTACAAAATCATTAGATGGCTACATTCAGCTATCTTTCCCTATTTTTAACACTAGGACCACTATTAAAGTATTTATAGCTGCTAAAATAAATGGATTTCAGCTATTTGCTACACATATAAAAACATAAACACTATGTTTTGTTTCTTTTTCTTGTCAAATACACGAGCAGCGCGCGTCACTAATTTATTTCTCATTCATTCGTTCAGTCTGCTTGTACACAACGGCCCTTCATTAAATGTAGTAATGAGCCCAGATTGTGCATCTCAATAAAGAAAGCAAAACACTGCACGCCCGAGGGCTGACAGTCATAATGACGTCAACAGAGTAACGGTGGACAAAATGGCGCACACTACTGTTTGAAACACGGCTAAGCACGAGCGGGCTCATGCAAAGGCTCCTACATGTATTTGTATGACAATAAGATAAAATGGAAGAACAAAAATAAATCTTTAACTAACAAAAAATTAAATAATGTATATAATGTAATGTGGAGATTAATGTCCCAACTGCTAAACAAAGAAATGAAAAATTAATATGATTTTTTTTTTTTAATTTTCATCAATTATAAATTTAAATTTGCAATCGAAAAAAAACTGATAAATTTATATACAAATTTATTAACACATTTTACTGTCAAGTAAAATATTCTAAGTCAGAAGTACAATAATAGGTTTTTATTTCCTTACAAGTTCCATACGAGCGTCAGTTGTGAGACTTAGAAGTTTATTTTTTCCACGATTCTTTGGATTACAGGCCTGAATATTTGATGTTACATATATATATTAAGACCGTTCAAAAGTTCCAGAGAAAAGGTTGATGACGGACAGACAAACAAATAACGCTAAAATGGGTTCAATTTTTCCGTCGCGGAACCTTAAAAATGAAAATGAACGAACGACTTTACATATGTTTGTTTGAATGCTATTCGAGAATTTTATTGTGCTGTTTCAGGCATTGTTCACGAACGATGGTTTGAGTTTTTCTTTAAGAGCGAATGAATGGTAAATTAAAAAGATAGTTGCAGTATAAAAAATATTGTTGGTGCATTAACCTTTGTATGTGAGGAAATTAATCTGTACATAGGAATAAAGTATGCTCTACCAGGAGTATTTGAAACCGTAAACGTATTCTAAACTTGGCTGCAACCCTTTAGGTTCCACAGTAGGGCTCGGGTCTCTCCCAACAACATGAGAAGACCTGGAGGACCTACACCACGTTGGTCCAATGCGGATTTGTGGAACGAGGCACATATCGCCAAAAGGGATTCAAAAATTAGGTCTTGCGAAACATGAACACGTATGTCATAAGCCTAAAATCTTTGAGTGGAATTTGTATAAATTTTCGTCCCCAAAATTTTACTCCCAGTTTTACTTATCGTTCTGGTATAATTATTAACGTTTCCAAAACACACGTCTCGCGTAACACCACACGTGTTTCGCCTAAAAACGAGGCGTTTTACTCAAGAACTCAAAGTTACAAGTAGGTAACTGAAAGTTAGATCTAGTAGTAAATCCTCGGTAAGTTTTCAAGAAGTTTTTGGCGCGTTTCATGTATGCTAGAGATTGAGGTAGAATTTCGAATATTCTAATTCCAATGCGCCATTTTAAATCTCTGCCCTACTGGGAATCGAACCCAGGACTCTCACTGTGCCGCTCAGATCATAAAAATGACGACCTGAGTGCCATTATATTTTGGTCTAATGTTATTAAAAAGTTGAAAAATCTATCTACAATTTACATTATTTTGGAAGAAATCTGATATACGATTGTATTTTACGTTATTTTTTGTCTCTGAGTGCAATAAAAAATATTGTATTGTATGTCTCTTCGCTAAAGCCTGCCTTTTTCTACATTTTTAGCTTCAAACATCAAACGCATGAACCTCACAATTATACAAAGCACGTGTAAGCCTTAAAACGAGGCGTTCAAGTAAGACACGAAAGTTTGAATAGAAGTTCGCAACTGCCACGAAGTTAGTTTCGCTGGAAGTGAGTGAATTCTCGACAAGTTTGCAAGAAGCGATTGTACGGGAAAGATAAAAGTAAATGACAGCAGTAATGCTTTCCTTTCTAATGTCTTTCTTTTCTTTTTTTAGCTGTCGTTTAAATCGTGAATTAAATGTGCGCTTCCGTACCGCAATGCGGAGGGCACGCTAACCGTCGGTCGCGGTTGTTATCGATAAGATAGCAGTCGTTAAACCTTGTCGGGGATTGAATGAATTCAACTCATGTCATATGGGCGGTTTGAAAACATCCGACGTGGCTTAACCCATTTCTCCACCAATCAGATTGGACAGCGTGTATCTCCTCATCGTTTAAGACAGTTACCGCTAATGACAGTTACCGATAATTTAACGTCCTGTGTAGCGAAGTAGTTAAGACGTCGGTGCGCTGCGTTCGTTCCTGAGTTCGATTCCCAGCAGAACAGAGATTTGAATGATGAGTTTAAATTTCTGTATTTGGTCTGGGTGTGCTGTGTTCGTGTCTTGTGTGAGTGTGGCGCTATGAGTGCGAAGCGGTATTATTATTACGCTATTTTTCGAAATCCACCAAGTTCTATATTATCCAGCCAATAAAATTCAAGATGGAATTTAAAGGGTTTTCTTACAAACAAATGCAGAAAATTTTCTTGCTAGGTTTTAAAGGGTAGGCTCTAAAAGTGATACGCGAACAAAACAGAAGTTTGACTACAGCGTTCACTGATAAAGGGTGACTGGCATTCTATGAGGGTTGTGTGGTGACCATGAAATATTGTGTTTTGTGGACATTGTAATCAAAATGAAATAAAAAACTTTACCATTGTAAACGAGGAGTATCATATGTCTTTAACCCATTAATGACCCACTGCAGGGTCGGGTCTGCTTTCACAGTTAGAAATTTCTAGGCCTCATACCACCACGCTGGCCATTTGCTAGTTGGTGGACTCCATATGCCTTGCCACATTACATTTGTGACCTCTCAGTCATACAGGTTTCCTCACGATGTTTTCCTTCACCGTAACAGCAAGTGATATTTAATTTTAAATATATTGCAGGTTTATGGCAAACTGTGGTAAAAATATTCTCTTGTCTGAAATTAACTACAATACACTTACCAGCAGATGGCTCATATAAGTACTAGTTTACACATAAAAAAGTAAATTGGTAGTTAAAACTAGCATAATAAAACCAAAGTCAAAGACAAAGCCATCCGTTTAACGAGCCAGTCTAATCCAAGTGAGCTATATATACAGCTTACTCGCTCAATAGTTAGAACCTCATTCCAACACTCAACTGCTGAAACTTGTGTACTTATAGGAACTAACTCGTATAGGAACTAACTTATATCGGAGCTCGGAGGAACGCATGAGTAGTTTTCTGTTAGAAATAACTCATTTGAAACTGTGTTTCACTTCGCTCGCTTTGCCTTGCTGGTGTTATTTTCATGTTCTACAGGTTTGTATGCTTACATATTTGCTCAGTTTTACTGTACAAAACTGTATTGAATACGACGTTGAACTTTTAGACTAATAAAAAAAACTTGACCGTTATGGGGTGCTCGGTAGATGTGAAACGTTAAATATAATATTGTTTGCAATTGATTTTGCAGTCTATTTATTATTGTCTATTTTATCTATTTTTAGTCTATTTTATTATTGTCAACAGGTTTCATATCAACAACCAATCGTTCGGTACATTAAATTATATTATAGAGATAGTAACCTTAAATATTAGTAGTTTAGTATCCAAGTTTAGTTGCATTTCATCCTATTTACTGACGTTGGCTTTCTGTTAATAGTTTTTTAATCTTAAGATCAATTCAAATTTAATTTCAAACCGTAAATTACCAAGTAAAGAAACATTTAGCACTGTCAATACAATATTTAATAGAAAAAGCCCTGCTAACAGAACTCGAAACATTTATGTTATTAACAAACATCACAGAAAACTTTCTAATTATGAACTAGGAAATACGGAGCGATAAATATTTAACTTATGTGTACATTTCTCGTAGCATATGGTTAGTTTACCAACAACAAATACTTTAGCTGACCGCGGAACTAAATAGAACGCTAGTTGAAAGCCATAAGTAGTTTTGTACTACAAACTAATTATAACGTAGCTTCTACATATAAAGCTGCTGTAGTTCAAAGGTTGTAGGAGTGTTCAGCTTAGTGTAAAAGGTGTGAGCATTGTTAAATCATATTTAATCATTCTTTTTATTGTAATTATTTTAGGTATAAATTATTGACAATATTTGACGCATATCTTGGCATGACGCGCTTTGAGGTGTGAATATCTGTAGTCTATTAATGACCCACTGTATTGTCAGGTCTCCTCTCACCATGAGAAGGATGTAGGCCTTAGTCCACCACGCTGGCGTACGGGTCGGTGGACTTCACACGCTTTTGAGATTTTTTTGTGTGAAATCTCAGACATGCTGTGTTCCTGTGGTAAGAATAGTCCCGTTCTAATACCCGTTTCATGGAGCGCCTACGCCTCATAGCGCGCTATCAGGTAATGGCGCAAATAGCCGCCGGCCACCGCCTGTTTGCCGATTGCGGTCGGACGTGGTATCGGACGAGTGTTGTGTGTAACACCCCTTATGTCAGGTTTTGACAAACTTTTCACATACCTTCCTCATATTATTTTTTTTGTGTTTTTTATAAGTATGCTTTTTTTCTTTTGTTCACTGTAATAAAGAAGAGGTAGGGTCAATTTGGGTGACATTGAATCCATATGGTAACATTAAACCAAAGTCTAAGAAAATGAATTAAATACCACAGTAGTAGTCGAAAAAACTATACCCAGTAAAAGTCAGCAAATACATAGTTTCCATGCAAACAAAGTATAATAATTTTGAAAGGTTCAAAGTTATCCAAAATTGTTAAATGTTTCAAATTACCCGAGCTTTCCATAAGTTTGTTCGATGATGATGTTAATTACGTCCAACCTCAAATAAGAACAATTAAGTTGTATCTGTATCTTCATGTCAGAAATGCAAAATTTGACAGTTACCTTTCTGTTATTTAAACTAAACCGGCCCTTACTTAAAAACATAAATTCCTACACCATATTCTCAGTAAAAAATATCCCTACAAAAGCATACAAAACCAAAATCATCCCCATAAAGCATCCCCCGCAACAGGGGCGAGGGTTGATGTACTGAGATTGTTTTGTAGCACCGCAACCGCCGGCTATTTGTCCCATTACCATTGGTGTCAATGTTTTAAGGGATGCGTGATATGGAAACTCATTTCCCTTTTTTAGTACGAGTACTTAAAAGGACGTCCTCAGATATGACTTCCGTCAGATTTAAGGCCAGACGTGTATCAATGGGTTGCAGTAACCACTTAACACCTTTAATCAAAGGTATACTTGTTTGCAAATATGAAATAAAATAAGAAAAAATAAAATATTTGTACGAATATTGGTTGAAAAGTTAAGAGACAAAAACCCACTTGTGGGTTTTATCCATCCAAAAACCATCTACCTACCATTATAATTCATAATATATCATTAAACAAAAAAAATCTGTTTCGACGTATTTTAAATTGACAACCGTTAAGTAACTTAAAGCCCGCAATTATAAAACCGGGGAAATAAATTAAAAATTACTTCTGTAGCGCAACGAGTGCTCTTGAGAATAAATTATGAAGATCATTAAGGGAACGCGAAACAATTAAGTGGGACCGCTCTAATCACTTCTCTTGCTACGTGAAATTCTCTAAAGGAATTCCCAAATAACGCACTTGTACATTTCAAGTCGAAATACTTACCATGTTCGTAAAACTGATAAAAAAATAAGACTTGAGTAATCTTTAAAAAAATATGAAGTATACAAAGAAATGTCAAAATATAAAGTGTAGGAAATTTAATTTATTTTAATTTTTGTATAGGTGTTTTTTTCGTAAAATGAGTAGGAAAAGAGATGTTATGAAAAACTGTTATTAGTCGCCATTCTTCCAAGATGGCGGCGCACATGCAAAACATTGCAGAAAGGCGGCAAAAATTTGGAAAGAGCATATCTAAACCCATAGTTACAAATTTTAAAAACTCCCAAAAATCTTTCCAGGTAAAACTACCGAACGATTGTAGTATTGGTACTTAGAACGTTTCTCAAATGCCTGCTATCGGATTGCCCCAATTCCATGTTTGGTAGTCGTTACAAACGTTTGTCAGTCCCACGGCTGTAATTAGCGTAACGTGCCCTCAAGAGTCTGTCACTGAATGAGAGTGAGGTTTATGTAACTTGATCGACAAATTGACAACCATTTGAAAATACAAATCCACGAAAAGCTTGATCGTGACGAATGATAAATAAATAATAAATATCGCTTCACACTCATAGCCCCACACTAGGGTTCCCTGTTTCGTGGGCGCCATGGACACACACAAGACAAGAACACAACACACCCAGACCAGAAACAGAAATTCAAATTCTTCATTCATCTCTGCTCTGCTGGGAATCGAAGCCAGGACCTTCCGCACCGGTGTCTTAACCACTGCGCCACTTGGGTTCCATGATGATAGAATGTATCGAATATTACCCTATTACCCTTAGTCCTTATATATTATTGCGACGACAAAATCAGTCGCTCGCGTCAAATTTTCACAACGTCATTGCGCACATTTGTCGCATGTCAGTGCGTATGTCCAATTAGGACAGCTCCTTTCAAAGACCTATCGTAGATATGTTTGAATTTTGTCGAGTTCATTGGTCGGAAGTGTCGGTTAGTGACGGCCAAATGGGATAAGGCCTTACCCCGTGCCTTAATTGCCATGTCGCAAGCAAAAATTGCTCGTTGCTCGTCATTTCGTACATTAGTTTCATGTAGGGGAAAAGTGGCATGAAGAAGCCAGGTTTTGAAGGAGCCACTTGCATTATTTCCGTAGTTTAGGGTCAAATCTGGTTGGAAATTATATTTTTAAGTGCCAACACTGGAGGCTCCTTCATAACTTGTACTGGCTCCTTCTTAACCGATAAGTTATGAAGGTGCCAGATGACACATTTTTAAAGTAGGTAAATTCATTGATTTTTTAGTATGTTTAAGGTTTTTCGTATGAGACAAAAAATCATGATAACTTTCATTTAAAGTATGTTTTTCGCTTTGTTTAAAAAACTGGCTCATTCATAGTACTTCTCCCATATTGCTAGAAAGCTTCATTCAAAGACCTGTGTTTGAGTTTTATTGTGTTGGTCGGTCGGGCGGTGTTGTCGGTTTGCGGTTTTTTTTTTTTAAATTAAGAAAAGATAAACATGCAAAAGGATTAAAGATTATCAAAAGATATATAAAAAGTGTTCCAATAGAACCTTTATAAAGTGAAAATTTAAATGGACAATAATACGTTTCATAAGCTTAGTTGATAACAGCCATTTTCCAACGATTCTGGAATATCTGCAATCTCTCGTCCCCATTCCGAATCTAATGGTCATATCTGACTTGACGCATGATTGTCAGTCCCATAACGGTATTTCACTCTGCAGTCTCCGAAGGATCAGTATTTAGATGCACAAAGCGTAGAACAGTATCAGTCATGCCTATCATTTCATTCACAAAACTAATAAACTGAATATAGGTACGTGACTGCAATTTGATAAGTTGGATATGACGTTGCAATCTATGAAAGAAAAAGTGAAAAGAAATCTCAAATATTGATATCATGATAAGTGAAAAGAAATCTCAAATATTGATATCATGATTAGTGAAAAGAAATCTCAAATATTGATATCATGATAATGAAACTGCTAGTTATATTGATTAATTAAGTATAAACTGCTAGTTATAATGAAAATTAAAGATTGGATAATAATATGACGTTGCGAATCTATCGAAGAAAAAGTCTCAGTGGAGATTTCTCAAATATAAATACCACGACAATGAGACTGTCAAATATTAAAAGATTATTAAAGTATAGGTTATATTTGAACCTGCATAAAAATATATGAAAAGAAAGAAAAAAAGTGAATGAAATTGGTACCATCTGCGTATGTGCGAGAATCACTCACACAAACGTAGATACATCAATGTTTTGTATAGTGTACATATCATCACTGTACGAATGCTCCCTTTGTACGAATCCCACCTATTCTCCCCTACTCTCAAACTCCATCACAGTGGGAAATTCTAGATAGATTTCATACCGTAGCAATTACGTTTTGACACCCCCCTATGACTACGCACGTGATCGACAGAACCAGTAATTAGGTTAACGAAGCCTCGTGAGTTTGTAGAGATGATTGATGTTTTGAATTTGGAATGTAATGATAGCTATCAGTCTAATGACTAATGATAGACTGGAGATAGAAGTACGAGTTAGAGAGTAAGAAGTTGAAGAACAACTTTATTTAGGGATGATGTTAATGAAAATAGCAGACGTAAGGACTTATAGCAATAATAAACCTAAATAAAGATTGTGGTAAGAATGAAACTAAGAACACAAACATATTGTTAATATAAAGGGTTTATTTAGGTTCAAAATGGGTAAGTAACCCATTAATGACCCACTGCAGGGTCGGGTCTCCTCTCACAATCAGAGGGATGTAGGCCTTAGTCCACGCTAGTGCGATAGCTAGTAGCTGTGGTGGTGGAGATTCGAAATACTAAGATGCTAATGAATACTAATTTAGTCAAAAGCAAAAATCCATCTATTAGTGGCAGAGATTAAAAATGAATTGAAAAGGATTAAACATTATCAGAGATTGTCATTAAAAGTATCTACTTATAGGTAAATCGATAACCATACTGGGTGAACGAAATTGAAGACACCTCGTTTGTTTGAGAAAAAATATCAAACGATCAATTATACTAACAGGTTACTAAACCCGTAAAAGATTCGTTGTCATATCGGTCGTAAGATAATGCGATAACACCAACTACAATAGAATATTGTTTCAAATCCAAATCAACAAAAGTTTTCTTCTAATTAATTTATTTTAATTGATGCTTCAGAAACTCCATTAGGAATTGTTATATTCCCTGAATTGTATTCATAGAATTACTAGAACACTTCATTCATACTGTTCGTATAGCCATAACACGTGATTCTCAGTCGCAACCAAGTAATTAGGTTAACGAAGTCTTCTAGTCTGTTGGGAATGGAAACACGTTTAACGTTGATACTATGCGATTGATCTGCGATTGGAAGTCCGAATGTATATACGATAAACAAGAAAAGAAACAGAGTAAAGATTGGCTGACAAAATTGAAATAAAAGACGAAAAATAACACCTACTGGCAATAATCATAGAAGTGTAGACATAATATTTCAATCAAAGAATCATCAGTAACCCATTAATGACCCGACCCACTACAGGGTCGGGTCTCCATCTCGTAACGAGAGGGATGTAGGCCTAAGTCCACTACGCTGGCCTACTGCGGGTTGGTGGACTTCACATGCCTTTTGAGAATATTTTTTTTTTGTGAACTCTCAGGCATGCAGGTTTCCTCACGATGTTTTCCTTCACCGTAACAGCAGTGATATTTAATTTTATAAAATCGCACTTTATCGCATAACTTTTTTACAAAGTCATTGGTGCATGCCACTGGGATTCGAACCCGGACCCCTCGATTCGAGGTCGAATTCTAAGCCACTGGGCTATCACTGCTGCTGCAATCAAAGAATACACTCATGGAAATCAAACATTATTTTAAACATAAATGGGTAAAAATACAAATTCAACAAACAAACGAACGTCTAAGTTGAAACACTCTCCTTGTGTAAACATAACCATGCAATAATTAAAAACTATTTAAACGAAACTTCCAAGCAGCATACCGACTACCGAGGATATGTAAACTGATTCATCAATATGCAGCGCGGTTTACGAACTTCCCGAGCAACTGCTCTTGCATATTAAGAACGCAATGGTACGTAGGAATATTTAACGGAAACCTTTTGTAACTCAGACTAACATACCTAGTGTTGCTGAAGGTAACCGTCTAAATGTTCCGCTACGTTAAGAGTATGACTATTAGAGATTTCCACCTTTTAAAGCCCTCAAGACTAATGGTCTCGGCTTTTATTGATGACTCTCATCGAGGAAGAGCGTAGCGTTCACATAAAGTATCCCCGACAACCAAACCTCCCCAGCCGAAACCACAGTTCATGAAGAGCCCTTTGCTTTACGACGGGTTAAGAGGCTTTACTTCTCTGGATGAGTCAATATGGCTTTACTACCTAAAAAGTTATTACTGGACACCAAGTCATCTTTTCCATGTCAGAGACGCGTTAGTAGTCTTGCAAGTCATTCAATGATGGTGACAATTTACCACCAGTTGGCTCGTCTGTAGAAGTGTGAAGAATGTAAAAAGTGTAGTAGTCCAGTAAATTTATTGCTCAAGCAAGTACCAATTCTGACGGATGGTGAAACTTCATCCATTCACGCTCTCAGTTCGCTCGCAAGTTGCTAGAATTCCATCCATATTGGAACAATCGCTTATTGCCGCTGCATAATTTAGTTTCCGCGCTCTGTACTTTCCCGGAATACTTAAAATTCCTGTTATTCGGTGCGGAGTTTCCTTTTGTTTAAGTGAAACTGCTAACGTTCCCTCCATTTTGTATAATTGAGGAGTGATACTTTAATAGAGTAATGAGACAAAAGAAATTAGTTCGTAATTTATCCGCAACATGGCGTATACGCAAAAACTCAAGCCAGACTTTACATGTATCTCTACTTGTATCTCTCATAGACCGTTGCTTCCCGTCATTAAGTCAAATTGCCCGTCGGTAACATTGCTGTCAGTTACAACTCATTATACCACAGATATAGATCTAAATAGATAACGCAAGTTCGCCTATCAATGTAATGTCTTGTTTTAATTGGCTGACGTATCTGTGTGCTGAGTGCGAGTTTTGACAAAACATTTTCGCTTGAACGTATCGAGCGCGAATACGTCGATTTCTATGGGATTGAAGCAGCGCCATCTTGTGGCTAAGATGACAAACGGAATTGGCGCTTAGCGTATAGTCGATTAACGCGACGGTGAAGTTACTCGAACAATTTTGTGCAACTCGCACTACGCACACTGACCATCTAACGAAAGACCATCTAACCTTTTGCGTACGACAGGGCAATTAGGACACGGGATTAGAAATATAAGCGTGCCGCTTTTTTATTACCTACTGACTAAATGAAACAGCGACGATGCATGGTTGTATATTGCGCATAATTAATTATCAAATGTTTCGACACGGAAAGTTGACATTTGCGTGATCTATTTAGTTCCACGTCTATGCATTATACATTCGGATAGGACAGCGTCTGTACTGAATCATAATGTACGGAGATGGAGAGATCTGCTTGTGACAACGTGATTACACAAAGTGTATGGAACTTAAGTGAATCGGATGAACAGAATGAAGTTATACAAATTACTAAGTTACTATCATGAGGCCTAATATAATTTACACAGTATTTTGTATAATTAAGAATTTAGAATTATTTTGGTGGTAGAGCCCTATTGGCTTGCGCGGGGAATACCTTACCGACATCCACATAATCCGCCGTGGAGCAGTATCCTTCATGTCTTGTGTTTCTACTGGGGAGGCGTGGTTGTCGGGGATATTTCATTTAAGGCGAACATCAGCCCTCATGAGACGCAACACATCTACGTAATAATGTAACGTCAGATAGGATTTCTATAGTCCATTTTTTTACACTTGTACAATTTGATAAACAATAGCATGTCTTTTTATTTTTATTTGCGATTTAAAAATAACGCATACACAAAATTATAAAAAATTAAAAATAAATAGTCATTTAATATTGAAACAGATTTCTAGTTACTATAATTTATTTTTTAAAGCAATTTTAAACTATTTTCAATAAAAAGTAGTGCCAAGATTGTTTACAAATAGGACAAGACAAAAACGGACTGTACTTTATTTGAGATCGGACGTGTCGTTGATGTCTTAGAGATGAAACGAATAGCAGTTTGGCCGGATACCGGATATTCAGCCAACCGGATAGTATTAAGGCCGCCGGATAGGACGGATACCGGATAGTTACCGGATATCCGTTTCACCTGTAGTCTATAGGCTGCAGTGACCTCTTAGCATTGCCACGTCTATGACCATTTGCTACTTACAAGCAGTAAAAAAACCCACTAATAAATTTTAATTTCAATGAAATAGCTGCTTATGGGATACTATTTAATTTTGTATAATTATGCTTCCAAAATGTGGAAAATCTCTTTTCTCTGTTTATGTATAAACATTGTGACGAAATAAATGTTTTCTTCTTCTACTAGTTCTTTTTCTTTTTCATCTTTTTGTTCGTCTTCGTTCTTCGTCTCTTATTATAAAGGCATTTTTTCCCAAATTTTTTGCAAACACAAAGTTAAGAAGCTATTACCGTTCAACCATTCCTTCTATCGGTCTCATTGTCAGTCATTACAAATTTCTACGAATATTTTTCTGTAATTGCCAGGTCTCAGATAGCGAACATCATTAAAACTTTCCTAATTTAGGACAGAATTTGTTCTTGTTAAGGTACGGTTCCGAATTCAGGGACAAATCGTAGACTAGAAATGATGTGATCGCGTCGGCTATGTACGACGAGTGTGTTTGATTTTATTTCAATGACATATTGATGGAAATTATACATACATTTTAGTTTTTTATGTTACATCAAGAAAATAGTTGCTAGATTCTTGTTTCCCTTTTAATTGACATGGACGGCCATAGCCGACAACGAGATTTCGTGCCATGTACGCCATGTCGGGATATCACGACATTCACGATGAGTAATTTTTCGATTTTCTATTTTATTTTACTTTATTTTTATTTTATTTTTTTTACGTTTATTTTCCCGGTCCCCTTTTCAGAATTTTCACAGGTGACGTCCCAAAACATAAAATATAATAATATGTTGTCTGCTTCAAACTGGCTCTAACCATTGATTCTGGTTAGTGTAACTGTTTATTGTCACCTACATTTGACATAATATTGCTGTGTTCGACGCATGACGACTCTGTCGCTGCGGTTTGCGGTGTACGTCACCTTGGAATTGTACGTTAAGCCTCTCTAATGAAGACCAACCGGATTAATATTAAAAGGATGTATGGAATTATGATTTGAATGAACGAACCAGACTAAACGGAGCTTAATTAAAAACTTTGGTTGAAAAACTTTTAATTCGATAAAAAATGTTGGTAAGATGCAGCGGTAACTCAGTCTTATCATTACACTGCTTATTTTGTTTTGTAAGATTCTCCCGTCCTCCAGAGAGTCGTCTCATTTTCTTTTAATCCAGGTTATTGGAAGAAAATGAGGTATTCGTATAATAGGAACTCTAAGACCAACTAATTATTCGGTTGATTAATTATTAAGGTATACTGTTTTTACAAAGACAAAGACGTTTATTTGCACGAATATGTTTACCTTTTTAGGTATGCTTTATAAAATTTAAAATTAATAAAAACTTAAACTAGCAAAAAACGAAACGAACAAAAATATATGGAATTATGTAATATTTTTTCCTATTTATAGTGGTGCTTTTTAAAAGTTTTTATGTAACTTGCAATTTGGACCCATGTATGTATGTTCGGGTCAAATTATTTTACGCACACCAAATTCAATTTTAAAGCAGTTATCCTAAATTGATAGAGACGAAAATTTGCATACTCGTTTAGTTTGGATGCCAATGCATGATTATTTAAGCGACGTCATTCTTATTTCAATATGGCGGCCAACGCATAATACGTTTAGTAGATAGAATAGCAGACTCCCATGATATGGGTAACAAATGAAAGGGCTTGCCGCGGACAATACAAAACAAATAAAAGCTTATTAAAAATGATTATTACTATTCATTTTTGTAAAGGATCTTTCACAAAGGGTGAAAATTTTAAGACTATTGATCAATCTCCAGATGGCAATAAAGGGTCAAGTTTGAGTTTTATGATTCATTTCTGTTCTTTTTTTGTAACATTTTCCCGTTTCCCGCCCAACTGAGTCGTCTCATTTCCTCTTAATCCAACGGGTTATTGGGAGAAAATGAGGATTGGCGCAGGTCCGAAAGCGAATTACTTACGAACCTACCTTTACCTGCGACCCAAGTGGCGCAGTGGTTAAGACACCGGTGCGCTGCGCGGAAGGTCCTGGGTTCGATTCCCAAAGCAGAGATTTGAATGACGAATTTGAATTTCTGTTTCTGTACTGGGTGTATGGTGGGTTCTTCTCTTGTGTTGACACAGGGAATCCGAGTGTGGGCTATGAGTGTGAAGCGTTACCTATTATTTACAGTAGGTGCTTTTGCGACAAAATATATATTTCTTCATAAATTAGAAGTATCTACAATTCTTCTGTTTTCTTTAAGAATACAGAAGCAATATAAGTATAAACGAGTATTTGAAAGGAAGTAGCCGATACTTATGATTTTTTGAAGCACGGATAACTCGGGTGCTTGATTAGTCCGCAAGCGATCGAAATGACTCAGGGCGCGGTCAGTACCTAGATGGCTGCTAGTGGCGAATTAAATGTTCGCTTCCGTACTTCGGAGGGCACGTTAAGCCGTCGGTCCCGGTTGTTATTGATTAGATAGCAGTCGTTAAACCCCTTCCAAGGTTTGAAAACATTCGACATGAGTAGGCCTAGACCGTTTTTCTACCAATCCGCATACCAAGCAGCGTTGGTGGCGTATATAGACTCCAGGGCTCACAGTGAGCCGTTAAAGGGTTACAAGCCTTGTGATTTTTTGCAATCATCAATTGAAATTTTAAATATTTAATCATCAATTTACTTTGTAGGTATTATATACTACACTAGGACCTTCATTCTTTGAAACCACTTTGTAAATTACAACACAAATTTGTAATTTCCATCTTCAATTTCAATCTCGCTGAGCGGAGAATTAATGATTAATTATGCAGTACAACCGCTAATAATTGTTTTGTGAACCGTTAAGGGTTCAGATTAATCAAATTGGAATAACAACACCACGATTTCTTTTAATAACACACGAATTATAATATCACAAACTAGCTGTGTCCGCGACGTCGTCCGCGTAGAATTCTAAAACAAAAGTAGCCTAAGTTACTAACATCAGCTATCTGCCAATGAAAGTCCCGTCAAAATAGGTCCAACCGTTCCAGAGATTAGCCGGAACAAATAGACAGATTGACAGACAGACAGACAGACAAAAATTGTAAAAAGTGTTATTTTGATATAATATTATTTACCGTGTGAGGTCGGCGGTAAAATACTTCCCCAGGCAAAGAACCGCTCTACCACTCCACTTTATACGAAAATATTGTAGACCACTTCAACATTACCACAATGAATGAAATCATAACTTTCCCTCATCGTTTAAACGCAATCCCGTTTAATATTTCGTATAACGTAACAATCCCGTTTAATGTTTCCTTTAAACGTAACAATCCCGTTTAATGTTTCGTTTCAACGTGATTTTTCCGCGTTTATACGTTAATAATAATGTTTGCGTGGTCACCAGCAAATGACAAGGCCGTGTGTGTAATTGAAATCAAATTATCGGAAACTAATTATGCTTTATGTCGGCGGTGCTTTTGTTAACTTTTATAATGTAGCAATTAACAGTATTCGGTTTGTGTGGCAGTTAAAATATTCAGGAAAATATTAAACTGACTCAAGAATGTAAAATTTGTCATAATAATGTTAACATATTTTTCACAAAAACATTAATTAACTACTTTTATCACAAACTTATCAATTTTTAAAGGCAAATTTGACGTCTTTTGTGTTATTTTTTAAACAATATGAATTTGTTTCTTGAATGAGTAAAAGTCTAGTGATATACATACATTGTAAAATTTAACGTGTCACCTTGTTAGGCTTAATTTTAGAAATAAATCGTCTAGAATTTTTCCGTGATCGAGTACCAAGCAAGGCAATATACGTATGTAACTGAAATTCAATTATCGGAAACTAATTATGCTTTATGCGGCCTCCAGTGCTATTGTTGACTATGTCGGGCAGGACGGTGTTTGAGTCAGGAGCGGAAGCGGGAATTTATTGAACTTTTGTGTAATAAAGAAGGAATAACTTGAAGTAGTAATAATGAAGTAAAAAGTAAAAAAAGCTGCAATCCTTTGGACATGGATTCCTCCCCAAAACAGGGTGAGGCCTGGAGCATACTCTACCACTGCTCCGATATGGATTGGTGGAGAAAAAGGCTAGTGGCCAACCCGTGTTGGATGTTTTCAAACCGCCCATAGGGCCTTCGACAAGGTTGGATGCTGGATGCACTGGATGCACCATCACAAAGTAAAATATCGTGAGGAATAAACATCACCTGCTGTTTCTGTAAATGAAAATATCGTAATGAAACCTACATAATTGAGAGTTCTTCAAAATGTTCTCAAAGGCAGTCCAACAACCTACGTTAAGCCATCGTAGTGGACTAAGGCTTATTCCTTCCTTTCTTCTTTAATCTCATCTAAAAGCCTTACCTGAGTATACGAATCGAAGTTTTATTTAAGTTGTATTTATATTTCTTTGCAACAATCCGCACACGTGGAACTTGTTTTGGTATGGACCCACCACCCTCCCTTATCTCTCTGAGTAGGTATATACCATAACAACTTATTCCAATAGTACACGACACGTGTTTCGCCCCAAAACGGAGCATCATCAGGTGATGTGGACTCTACAACGGTTGGTTGCTGAGTGAGGTCGCCGTTCGAGTGAGCTGCTTATATACCTTTTCTCCCTGCCATTATGACACATCGAGTGTAATCAAAAATCGAATAAAACGTCACTTGTCAGTGTTTTGACGTTTGATATTAGTGACTTATGTCTTTTTTACGTCACATGTGATTTTGGTGGAAAAATATGCAGCAAAGGAGAATTAGATACGTCTATTTGTTCATTCAGCAATGTAACACTATTGTTTTTACTATATTGAATAATTTGTAGCTGTTCTAGCAAACTGAGCCTAATTCCTTTATCGCATCTATTTAAAATGTTATACGTATGGCCAGTAGGTACCGAATGGCCTGATTCTATCAAATGTTTTGCGAAATTGGACCTGTCTGCGCGACCATTTCTATACGCTGCTAGGTGTTCGGATTGTTGCAAAGAAATATAAATACAACTTAAATAACAATGGATTTCCGCAAAGTAACGCCTGATACAATATATTATATAAAATCGAAGTTTTGTTTAATATTAAATAAATCGCTTTAACTTTTACAGTTGGTCCACTCTCCAAAATTATCCAATTAACGGCAACGTTATGAATTTGCTGTCTAATGGAGGATTATAATTGATGGACGAATTTATGTGAAATTCTAGTAATGTTTAAGTAAATATGTTATATAAGACAGGTATTTACTTATTGGCCCAGGAGAATCCAAGGAGATACCGGGACAAAATAGGACTTTAAATACTTTTCTAAATGTTTGATAGGATATGTAGGATATGTATATAAGGAAAAAATAATTTGAAAAAATTAAACCGACATCAAAAAAGTATGAAATAAAATTTGTTACCTACTTTAGGCCTACTATGTTTTGAGGTTGTGTCTTTGGTATCAAGTATTTTTTTAATGTTGTTAAGTTTTGGCACCAACCTCAAAAAATAGTAGGCCTAAAGTATGTCATGTAACAAATTTCATTTTATACTTTTTTGATGTCATGATATCATACTGATTTGATTGAGTATGTAAAATTATTACTTAATTTTTAGTTTGAGGGCACTTCACATTTTTTTATTTATAATTAATTATATTATAGGTATTCGCATACAAATGGGGCAATAATTGCACAAGTGGTAATGTTCATTACGTATTAAACCACTGAGTGTGGTCAATTTCCTCGTTCAATTATTCGGTACATGAAAACTGGATACCTGGTTGATCAAAGATTAAATTTATGCGTATTACCAACTCAATTAATCATAGGTTATATTGTTTGATGGTTATTTGCGACTAACGATCTGGTTTTCAGAGATTAACCGCGAAATCGAAGTAGCGAAACCGCTGAAGTTTCGCCACCGTTTGTCCGTTGTAAAACCGGTGAAACATTCAAGCATTTCGCGATTTCGCGCGCATTTTGCGATTTCGCGCGCATTTCGCGATTTCGCGGCGGAGGTGTGCTGGCAGCGTAACTAGTGGCTTAGAAATCCAGGTGATTGTTTAAATGGCAAGTGATATTTTTTCCACACATATCCTACGCTATACACGCATATCATACGCTTAAACCTTGGATGCATGCCGTTAGTTTAAGAAAACTCGGACCTCTCAGGTCAGAGACATAGACTAAAGTACGGGCGGAAAATTATCAGATCTGCGAGCTATTGGTGAAATATTGCGGGTCTCATGCGGTATCGTTTGCCAAATGACGCCGTCCATTACGACTTATGGTGTTAGTGGTACGAGCGTTATCTTGAATGTTACCCTCAGGGATTCATATTGATATTATCTTTCAGAAATAATATGTAGAGAAATTGTGTAACAACTGTGAAATATCACGTTGGGGTCCGGTCAGGGGCTGAAAACGGTGAAATACCCCTGACGTCTTTGTCAGGGGTATTTCACCATTTTCAGGGATAGTGTCGTTCACTGTGGTCAGTTTAAGGGCGTCAGTAACACATTAATGACCCACTACAGGGTCGGATCTCATCTCACAATGAAAAGGAGTAGGTCTTAGTCCACCACGCTGGCCTAATGCAGGTTGGTGGACTTCACATGCCTTTGAGATATTTTTTTATTGTGAACTCTCAGGCATGCACGTTTCCTCACGACGTTTACAACGTTAAGACCTATGGCTTAACATGCCCGGCTTAATACATAACTGCTTAACGGAAAGGCATAGCCAAAAGTGGCATGAAAAATATATAAGCACTATTTAAAGAATTAGAAATGATTATTTTAAACAAACATTGCTTCCACCTAAAATATTGTTTCAAACCGCAATGCAGATAATGATTCTCAGTCCTAGTTGGACCTAGTGTTGTTACAAATACCCATCTCGTATAGCATCCCGGCAACTGTTACAGCACCATTAGACAGACGTTTCTCTAAACGAGGCCGCGTTAGTCGGAGATGCCTCGTTTTATGACCCACAGCACTTTGCGAGGACACGAAACGGTTTGGTCGTTTGAACTTCTTGTCATTAAAGGGTATTTTCTGTCTTGGTTACAATAAAATATATGGATTATTCTTTTGCTAAATCGCACTGTCTACTCGTTAAGAAAAATAGCTGTAGTGAATTGGAATTGTTGACACGGTGTTATTATATAAATATATTGACAAACAAGTTATAGATGCTCAATAATGCAATAATGTTTAGTTTCACCTCGCTCTATGATCCTTAATAGGTTGTGAAGAAATAAAACGATGTTTTTCCATTTATTTTCTGTATCAGTAGTTCTACTAATGTATATGTTGTAACAAATAACCGTAGAGCATCCCGGCAACTGTTACAGCACCATTAGGCAGACGTTTCTCTAAACGAGGCCGCGTTAGTCGGTGATGCCTCGTTTTATGACCCACAGCACTTTGCGAGGAAAGGAAACGGTTTGGTCGTTTGAACTGCCTTCCTGATGGAGGGTACTGTTAGTTTTGCTATACGTTGGTATTTAGAAGGTTCGGTTAGAAATTGTGAAGATGTCGTGTCTTTACCCATTAATGACCCACTGCAAAGTCGGGTCTCCTTTGACAATGAGAAGGATGTCGGCCTTAGTCCACCACGCTACTCTAGTGAGGGTTTGTGGACTTCACATGCCTTTGAAAACATTATGGAGAACTCGCAGGCATGCAAACCCTCACGATGGTGTCCTTCACCGTTACAGCAGGGATATTTAATTTTATAAGGCGCACATATCATTTACGAAAGTCCGTTCGTGGCACTGGGATCCAACCTCTCAAATAGACGCCGAATTCTTATCCATTGGGCTATCAAATTTATATTCAAACTAGCTGATCCGACAGGCTTCGCTCTGCCAATTAATTTGACTAATATCCAATTTTTTGAGTCACAAACTTTGAGTAAGGATCCCTAATCTTTTCCAGCAATAAATATAGCCTATGTTACTCAGGCTGAATGTAGCTTTCCAATGGTGAAAGAATTTTTGAAATCGGCACAGTAGTTTTTGAGTTTATTCATTACAAACATACACATAAAAATACAAAATTTTCCTCTTTATAATATTAGTAGATGTAGAAGTGTAGATTGAAAGGCTGTTATTCATTAACAGTTCAATTTATGCACACTTAATGAAGCGTTTGGACCAAACAGTATATCACAGCTTCAAGTCATGTATTGGTATAAAAAATAAATCATTATTCTTCAAAAGATTTTATTTTATGACAACAAAAAACACAAACAAGTAAGTAGATTTATAAATCGATGTTATTTACTTAAGTGGCGAGTCAAAGAAAGCAACAAAGTGAGTTACAAGCGGGTGTCGCCGGATATAGGTTCCTTGGAACGCCAGACGGCCGGGAAATTGCTCCAGCCAACTTATTTTGCAAGGAAACGTATTTTTACGTCTGAATTTTTGATAGAACTGATTTATTTTCAAGTTGAGGTATAATTTTGTGACTATTTTTATTTAATTTTATAAAACCACAATTATTTAATAGGGTCAGTGCCTTGTCAAATTTCGCGATGCTATAGCCACGATGCCTTAACCCATTATGACCCAAAAGAATTTTACAAGAATCCGCTAGGCGTGTTGAAGAATAATGATGTTTTTTTTCTAAAAAAGAAAACGGGCATACAAGCTATTTGATGTAAAATGGTAACTGTAATGATGGACACCCGTATCTGCCGTCGATAGAAATCCTATCCGAGAACGTACATGGGAGCTACTTAAAGAGCTACTTAAAAGGACTCTAAGATGGACTTATTCCATCTTAGAGTCTAAAACATCGGTACGGAAACATCTGTACGTACATTCCGTTACGTGTCAAATACAAATTTCAATAAATTAAAGTGGAATTTCGACTAACTACTTAGGTATCTCTGGGTATAAAAGTACATCATACGGGACGTAAGATGGATCGTAACTTGGAAAGAAAACTTCATATTCTATGTAAGTAGAGGAAAAAGTGTTTGGACCGAACCGTGTCACAATTATCGGACTTATTAAGGGAGGATCTTCGTCGGAATTGCCGACGACATTTCTAACGGTGTGAGGTAAATTAGGTTTTCATATGAGACAAAATTCTATTCATTTTCCATTTTCTTTTACAGCTGTATTAATAGACAGGTTGGATTATGTTGGGTTGTAGGAATAGTAATAATTTTGTTCATGTTGGATGTTTTGATTAATTTGTTTTCAAAATAAAACATAACATTGAGAACAGCAATGTTTGAGCCTGTTTAGAACAAAAGAGATTAGGCCAGATGAAACCAGTAAAGGAGTGAATAGAGTTCGATCTATCACCTTGTCGCTAAAAGGGTGTCAGATCGAACTTTTTCCACCTATCTGTCACCCTAAGGGGACAAAACTGGATGACAGATAGGAATAATACCTTCATAGCTTGCTATTCCTATAGGAGCTTACTAGCTTTAAAGCTTCTGAATCTTTTAAACTGTGCTAATGCTATATTCAAGAAATTAAAAAAAGCTTCTCCGATGTCATTTGCATATCTACTTTACTACAAAGGTCACAGACCTAGACGGGGTTAATTTGTTGTGTGAAAATATTGAGAAAATTACTATTTCCTGGCATAAAACCTATTCAGATCGATTTTTCGTCCCCAAAAAACCTCTACCGTGCAAGTTTAATGGAATCTATTCAGTAATTTTCGAGATCAGCCCACAAATATATTTAGAAAAAATGTAGGTAGATACGTAATTTTGCCCAATTTTTTTTTAAACAGTGATTCTGCTATCTGTGGGAATGTTAGCGGCTAATGGAACGGCGGCAGGAGGTAATGAGACGCCGCGGAACCGCCCCAGTGTTCGGACCTCTTCATAATGCCGCATACACTATGGCGTTTTTTTTGATGAGGGAAACATTTTTTTTGTTGTATATGAGTAGGAAACGGGCATGAAGGCCACCTGTTGTTAATGTGCGGCCTGTAGACACCCACGTTTAACCTAAAACAGGGTAGAAATTCTATCTGAGGACGTATATGGATGCGTTGCTGGTCCAGAGATGTTCGCTTCGAATAAATTATCTCCGGCAACCATATCTCCCTATTAAAACACAAGACATGAACATACTGCTTTAGTTAAGAGACTGGAGGTAGGTGAGGTACTTTGGCTCTATCTACTAGTAGTGATACTTTTTCCTTTCACACTAAAATTGATTTTTGGTTTACTTTTTCGAAAAACTAATTTATTAGGAAAAAAATTAATAATGCAAGTATGTAGGTACGTTTAGTTACAAAAATTGATTAAAAAGTAGTCCGATTATATTACAATTTGCAAAAAATATTTATTCTGGATGCGTCAGTTTCCCTAACATTAATTTCCCTTTGTTAATATCTTTTCTTTTTTTTTGAAACATACATTCTAAAAGTCCAATTTTCAAATACAAAAATTGCGCATACGAAGTCAAGGGCAAAACTTAGACACTTAGTCACCAGTTTCATTAGCAATAAAATTAGGAAAAAAACACAAGAAAAATATAAAAAATGTTTATTCTAAACGCGCCCTAACACTACCTCACTCGCTACACCGCGATCTCCTTTAGTTTCAAGCCATTTCGCCGCCCTAACATTTCCTTTTGTTCTGAATGTTTTTTTTTTCCTCCGAGATAAGGGTATTGTTGTAAGAAAATGAGTTTCGTATTTAAGAGGAATTTATATTAACATCATTAAACGCGCGAATCTGAAACAAAGCCTTTTTGTTTTTTTGCGAACGTAATTTAATATAACGGGTGTTTTAGGTGTTTATTTGGTTATTCTTTGAAAAATACTCCTTTCGGAATTAGTTATATTTTGTACACTAATAGATATTTAAACATACCTACAAAATTTCGTAATAACTTGGTCGGTAGAAATATTATTCACGAAGTAGACCAAAGTGGTAGGCCATTACTCGTATATCTCTTTTTCATAGATGCTTTTTTATTTGTTTGGAACCCACAAGTGACCCCCTGCTGGGTCGGGGTTCCCCACATAATTAGAAGGATTCATGCCATAGTCCACTACACTGACCTAGTGCGGGTTGGTGGCCTCTTTCCCATTTCCCATTCATATTATAGCGTAAATGGCTTCAAACTCGGACCCTTCGAGGCGGAATTATAATCCACTGGGCTAACATCGCCTTTTTTGTTTATTTATTAAATAACTTATACTACAAAAAGTATAAACTTCGTTTTGATTTTCTGATTACCCATATGCCAATAAATAACGTACTCCCATAGTAAAAGCTTTCTAACATAAATAATGCGTCGATTCTACAAACTAAAGTATTAACTATAGTAACATGTCATATCATAGCTTAGTTACTTGAATGCCTAGTAATTCGAAACAACCAAAGGAATGTTGTGGGGTATACTGTGGAATTCATGTCACCCACCACGAGAGTTATGTTAATGTACAATGTGATATGATAATATGCATTACTGAACATTATTATTATCATTAACACAATTTAAAATAAAACGGTGATACCTCAGTGGATAAGAATCCGGCCTCCTAATCGAGCGGTGATAGCACAGTGGCTTAGAATTTGACCTCGAATCGAGGGGTCCGGGTTCGAAGCTCGGTGGCACTAATGGCTTTGTAAAAAAAAGTTATGTGCGCTTTATAAAATTAAATATCACCTGCTGTTACGGTGAAGGAAAACATCGTGAGGAAACCTGCATGCCTGAGAGATCACAAAAAAATGTTCTCAAAGGTATGTGAAGTCCACGCTGGCCTAGGCAGGTTGGTAAAAAATGGGTTACTGCTCAATATACTATATAAGCAAACACAACTGATGATGTAAGGTTCTGTGAAAAATACGATTTTCTTTAGGAAAATACGTTTCGTAAAATGTTTCAGTAAAATCAATTTGCCTTAAAGGAAGTAATATCCTGTATCTCGCAGGTGTGCCGACATGTAGATTATATCTTTTATCTTTGCAAGCGATCTAATAAGAAAATGTTATGAATATCCTAGACGCACGGCAGTGTATTGGCCAAGTTCGGTAACAAAAGCTAAATAGATATGACTAATACTGTTGTATTTTACTGTCATGTTTTTGTTGGTATCATAGATCTTAAGGAAATAAACATCTTGCTTTCTCTCTTTCTAATTGATTAGTCCATAAGTAATAAATAAACTTTTTTTTTTTATATGTAGATGTAGTTTACCTTTAAATCATTTTAATCTATTGTTTTATTAATTTGTACTTAATCATATTAATATATGATACTAAAAATATAAATGACTAGATTATTGTATATTTTAGGCTACTTTGACTCCCTCATGACACAAGCAATTTCCAGAGCAAATTGTCTTCATCTACAAAGATTTATCGAAAAGTGGAAAGAAAAATACTTAACATATATTTTCAATGAACATCGATAAATTTTCAATATTTAAACAAACTAAGAATAAGCTTTACGGAGTTCCAAGCATATTTTGTATCCAACTTGGCCTTTTTTTCACAATAATGTTTTTGTAGCTGGTTATCGTTATACATAATACCTAATACTTAATATTATATTTACAAGCGCCTAACGTGCCTTTTATCCCCGCAAACGTTGTCATAAGAAAATGTAATGAAGATTGCTACATTCGCTTAGATTTTATGATAGTGTAAATAAATCTAGCTGAAATACCACAATATTTAAAGGTGGTTGAAATTTTAACATACGTAAGACACGTACTAATTGAGATGACCGACCGACTAACTAACACCACAAAGTTTGAACAAAGGGCTGTGTATGGAGCTTTCCAAGCAGTGATCTGGTCAGTACAGTGCAGCCCAGTGGCTTAGAATTCGACCTCAAATCGAATCGAAGGGGTCCGAACCCGGAATCCCACTGGCACGCACCAATGACTTTGTAAAAAAAGTTATGTGGGCTTTATAAAACTAAATATCACCTGCTGTTACGGTGAAGGAAAACATCGCGAGGAAACCTGCATGCCTGAGAATTAACAAAAAAAGTGTTCTCAAAGGTATGTGAAGTCCACCAACCCGCAGTAGGCCAGCGTGGTGGACTGAGGCCTACATCCCTCTCATTGTGAGAGGAGACCCGACCCTGTAGTTGGTCATTAATGAGTTACTGACATGAAGCTATCCAAATTGAAATACACACTGACATGCGACAAAATGTATGCAATAACGCTGTCGTACGAGCAACATTGCGTGCGACATAGCAATTAGGACACCGGGTAACGTATAGAATAAAGGTTGGCTTTCGGGAAAATATTTTGTTAGTAAACGTTCGACGCACGATATGGTTCAGGGTCGCTCTTGCATGAGTTGAATAAATATTTTTGGGTCTCTCTGTCTGAATATCTATGTTATTTTAGTGCCGTTATGATACTAGTTCTTGATGCAAATTGAGGATATATTATTTCTACAATGTCTACTTTATAAAACTAATGTTAGTTAATAAAAAAAAGCATACTAAAATACTTAAGCGTATTATTTATTTTTCTTCCCTTTGTTTGGATACCGCAATAATGTTTGAAGTTACATATAATTATGTAGGTATAAGATTGTTATACCTAACAAAATTTTGTGCCTAAACGATTTATTTGAATTGGACCGAGAAGGGTAAAATTACAATTAAATTGATGCGCATTGCATAACATATTTCAATATAGCAAACTTCATACCTTTTATGCCTCATTTCTTCTTTTCTATAGATTTAAATATGTTTAAAAACATTTTGAACTGAGCTTGAGCTTTCATTATCATTATCCACAGTGATCCTTTTAATTTGAAAACCCAAATCATAGGAGCGCGTAGTAAATAACAAGCCTGCTACCTCGCCATCTTGGATTTAGAGTGACGTAGATTGACTTGGCAATTGTTAACAATCTAATTTAATATAATATGTAATACGTGTGAGATACATTGTACTTTGATGAGATGGTCAAGTAAATCTATGGATACATACATACACGGATCTCACAACTTTTTACGGTGCAAGAACTGAGTTGCGAGACTTGGGTTTTTTTACAAGTTATGTTTTTGATGGCATCTCTTCCCATGACATAGGGAGGTATTTACTCTACCACCTATGTATTACCTAAAGTGTTTAAGCTTAAGGAATAAAGAACAGTCTACTGTACTATTATATATTCTAGCGATTTTGAATGTCAGTCCAGCCCCGAAAAAACATTAGACTATCAGTTCACGCTCCAGTTAATACGTGCTTACCCGTTTACAATGCCTTGAATTATCTTCAGAACGCTTATCCTTTTATTTTATATTACTTTATCATTTTATTATTGGAAATGTTATCAATTTTACGAATATTTGTATGAATGGATGGATAAATGTTTATTACTCCTTTAAGTCCACCAACCCGCAGTAGGCCAGCGTGGTGGCTGGCGGCCTACATCTCTCTCATTGTGAGAGGACACCCGACCCTGTAGTGGGTCATTAATGGGTACTGACATGACATCTATGTATCAAAAATATTCGATTTCGAATAAAGCCGTTTTTGCGCGAAAAAATAAGTAACAACCATTCATAAAACGTTACAAACTGTCACATTTGTAAATAGTACTAGTATTTAGCCACACTCAATATTGCCATTACCTGAAAAACATAAAACTACAAAGATTCCCGTGATTGCAAACGTACCATTTACTCGCAGTTCAGTAACAAGATAGTCCAGTGCTCGCGTCTAGTAACAGGATAGCTGCTAGTTAGTGGTAATGAGTTCAACTAAATTACTTGCCATTTGCTGACATGACTGAGAGCGATGTGCGAAGAAGGATGGGATGTGCTTCATCAAAACGTCAAAACATAACTACGAGTATGTTTAAATAATGTTAGATGAAATAATAAAGATGCAACCAAACTACAATATAAATAATTAAAAAAAAGTTTAGTGTTTTTGTATCCAGTATCTTGTTTACGATAAATTTTGACAACCTTAAAAAATACTAAGCTTAAAGTATTCTTTTAACACTAACAAACTTTATTTCATTCATACTTTTTTGGAGATGGTTTTATTTTTTATTTTTTTATATCCTAATTTTTATTTTGAGGTCGATATCACGAAAACTACTGAACCCATTTTAATTAAACTTTTATCATTCTCTAAGTTGAAAAAATGCAAACAAATAAATAAAGAACGATCACGATACAATGGTTCTACTCGTATGTTACTCAAAAATGTTCAGTGTTAGCTAAATGCCGCATCATTTAACATTCTCACATCCATGTAAAGGCGTAAACTACATTTAGTCCTTCGCTATTCGATTATCCAAACTGGTTCCCGCTGATTTGTTCATCCATTTAGGCTGACTCTTTAATTAGATCCGAAAACCCCACGAATTCAGGAACAGTTCCACTGTCTGAATTAGGTTATATGGGCACTTTAACATTTATTTGTTTATTTGATACAGCAACGAAATGGACGGAAAAAAATTAACTGTACACACATTATATGGAAAAACATGTTAAATGCCATTTCAACTAAATGTAGTATTTGCATGACAAACAGCTAGGATTGTTTAAACATTGTAAAAACAACTATTAAACTAATACAATTTTGTTAGATTTGAATTTGTACATGACAAAATTCACATAAAAACTCTATATGAACGGTATCACAATGGCAAATTAGTAAACTTGCCTCCCGCACTTATAAACTCGGACAAGGCTTTTTAACTTTGTGTACATATGTCATTATCATTTATTACCAGTACCCTTAGTCTGAGTTTTAGCGATACCGAAACGTAACGTTTATGCGTTTCGTTTCGGATAGATACGTAAATCATACACAGCTTACACAGGAGTCCACAGTGTAATAACAAATAGAGGTAAAAGATTTTTAGAGTAGTTAAAAATTTAAAATCAAATTTTTGTATGGAGTGAAAAATATGAATACTTATCGTTAGACATTATAATACTAACAAATATTTAAAACCTACGGGATAATATTAGTTAGAAATTTTACATTACGGCCAATTCACGGTTATTATGTTTCATTAATATTATTTAACATAGAAAGAGTGTTAATTAAAAATAAAGCCATTTTTGTGACGATTTATCTAATGCTTTATTAATTTTTTATATCTTCTAAAATTCCTTTTCCTCTGTTGGTTATTACACTGTGCATTTTCGTTTCGGAACTACTAAAACTCAGAATAAGGGTACAGCTAGCCTGCTTGCTCGGTACCTACTTTAATATTTGCTTCTCTCTCACACACTATTCGATTAAACAATACTTATGAACAGTATCACGTCCACGAACGCTGGCTGGTCATATAGTGGCCATAAAAGCAATAAACGAGAGTTATTATCATCCCCCGTCACTAATATTTGCCGGATATTTGCTGCAACTGCTTCAAAATTGGTGCAACGGAGACCAGAAATTGTTTTGACACCTACGCATGCCTTGATTATCAAATCTTACTAAGAATTTATCAGTATAAAAGTCTATGATGATGTTGGGATGTTTATAACTCTTTCAGGACTGAATAATACCTTACGTTTAGTACTTATTCCGACGAATGGTTTATAAAATGTATACTATAAGATTAATAGATATAAGAAAAATATATACGATTATTTTAGCTATGCGTTTTCTCTGCTATGAGTTACCTATAACTCTTTTGTGTCAAAGCTAGAAAAGTTAGCCACATCGGGTGCCGTCAATACCTGGATGGGTGATCCGCTAGTTTAATTCAGAGGTAATTTCTATGGCTTTGAAAACATCCGAAATAGGTTGGCCCTTAGCACGTCCCTATCATGTTTAGAATGTAGACGTGTAGAATGTATAATTTATAATTTATCTGTATGACTTTCATTAAGTGTGCCCAAATTGTACCTAATAATGTAATAATTGTAAGCTTTTGAGTTTGAGTTTGAGTTTCTCCAACAATCCACATTAGAGAATCGTGGTGGAGTATGCTCCAGGCTTCACGCTGCTGTAGGACAAACCCGCGCCCAACAGCTGGACATAAAAAGGGTTACAGCCTTTGTATCAATTTCATATATCTTGCTCAGACCGTCTAACTAATTCTACATAGGCCATCTATAGTCATTGGATACTGGTGTTATATAAGTAATACCAAAATGGATTTAAACTGAATAGGTACTCGTAATTGCGCGATTCTGTCACTTTGCCAGCGCGTTAATGCGGTTGCTACGTGACCAATTATTCTGTGATTTAAGCTGCTCAAATTGAGAATCAGTGAAACTTTTTTCCGCTTGCAAAGCTATAATGAATTCTATTTATTTATAGACTTTATAAACTTTAATAAACGAAATGTGTATAAGTTAAGGATCGGCAAAGGGTGACAATCGACACTTCACACACCTGCAGCGATGGCAGTTACCCGATGTTGGCAGCGTCAGTTTTCACATTTTGTATAATAAAAAAATAGTCTGATGGTTAGTCCGTACGTAACAAGCATAATGACGATCGCCATGACTATATTTTTTACTTTGTTTACTACATATTTAAAATATACATTTACTATTCATTAAAATAATAATTCAGTATTCACCTATCCTAGTAAATATAATAAAAAAACTTCGTCGTATATATATAATTATGTAATTGAGATCCCTGAAAACACTGGCTGTTTTATCATAAAGGATATTATATCAGAAAAGCGATGATAGCCCAGTGGCTTAGAATTCGACCTCGAATCGAGGGGTCCGGGTTCGAATCCCAGTGGCACGCACCTATGACTTTGTAAAAAAAGTTATGTGCGCTTTATAAAAATTAAATGTCACCTGCTGTTACGGTGAAGGAAAACATTGTGAGGAAACCTGCATGTCTGAGAGTTAAGAAAAAAAAGTTCTCAAAGGCATGTGAAGTCCACCAACCCGCACTAGGCCAGCGTGGTGGACTAAGGCCTACATCCTTCTCATTGTGAGAGGAGACCCGACCCTGTAGTGGGTCTTTAATGGGTTACTGACATATCAGAAAAACATGTTCTTTTTAAGTCGTTCGTCTGAAAACGCTTAATACGAAAGTGACGTAAAACCTCCGTAAATACACCAAGAGGGAAAAACCTTTATGTGCGGTCCCCATTTAATAAAGTACAGCCACATTCTGAATAGGAGTCAAAAGAACAAGGTTTTGAGGTTGCGATAGAGGGCGCGATTCTTAATTTACTGTTTGAAACAACGGCTTTTGTTTCTGTTCAAGATTTAAAGGCTTTAGCGCTGAAAAGGTGGGTGAATAAATTTTTCAGCTTTGCGGGTAGATGCCTAGAATGTAAGAACGCTCGTTGTTTGAATTTCGAATAGGTAGAATAAGCGGAGCCGATAATGCTTCTTCAATGCGATTTGAAGATATTTTGCGGTATTGTAAGTGAATTTCATACTTTTAAAAGAGTGCTGGGAGTTTTTTCCACCTGTTTTTTTCTCCCAGTCTCCGTTTTGCCTGAGGGGCGATCAAAGCGGATGTTTGTATAATGTTAAATGTATGACGTTCATTAAGTGTGCATAGACTGTACCTAATAATGAATAAAAAAATTGACTAACTTTGACTTCGATTAAAAACTATTCACATTCATAGCCCCAGGATTCGCTTTTTCGCGTGTGCCATGGACACACATACCCAGGCTAGAACACAAATTTAAACCCATTAGGTACACAAATTTCTGCTCTATTAGGAATCGAATGGAATCGGCCAAATGCATTGACGGACTTTACACATTTTTATGAACATTATACAGAACTCTCAGGTATTTTATTTTATTATTTTTTATGTATTTATTAACTTTCATAAAAAGACACAGTACATAGGCTTAAATAAAAGGTGTAGACACAAACTCCATAGGGTTTTACCGTACACCCTGTCATCGTCAAATAGCTTAATTATTTGTTTTCTAACGATGTGTTACCGTCAACTTTACAGCAAATGATATTTAATTTTATAAAGCGCAAATAACTTTTTAGAAAGTCATTGGAGGGTTTCGAACCCGGAACCCTCAAGAGGCCGGATTCTTAGCCACTCGTCTATCACAGTCACAGCTTCGAAACGATATTACATATTAGGTATGTAATTATAAAACCAGAGTCAAAAGAAAATTGATCTTGTTTTTCCGACCCACTAATTACGGGTGCGCTCATGTTAATTAGGGGATGTCCCAGTTTCCAGACACAGGGTGGTTTCGGGGCTAATGGAGCAACTCCGTCATTAGGGCGGCGTTCTACGTGTTTGGGAGCGTATAGGGGATTTTTTGAAAAATCAGTCGAAAAACGAAATATGAATAGGCTTGATCTGGAGTTTTTAGAGAACTAGGAATTTAGACTTTAGCCATTTTAGTTACAAAACTAGGTACCTACTATCTCTTATCAAGAAACGGGCATTAAAATGTCTATAGGTACATAAATTTATCGCCAATCGTCGTGTCGTCAAAAAGATATTTATGATGTTTAATTGTAATTTTATATTGAGTTTTGAGTTTTGAATTGAATTTTTCATTCACCAGATTCCAGCATTATTTAAAAAATATAATTGCCCTGTTCACGTTTACATCCTGAAAAACGGGTTCTTTTATTACATTAACGTAAAATTCTCCTCTGATTCAAAAGCAATTCGGCCAGTTATGGGAAAAATGTATCGTATATTTAACGACAAAAGTTGTAAAAAAGTAATGAAATTGGAAAACATAAAAATAAGTGTTAAGTAGGTAGGTACCAGCGGATGAAATTCTCCTATTATGAAAATACGTCTTTTTGGTACAAGACGATGAAAGGTCTTCGAATATTGATTCGGGACGAGAGGACACGGCAAGGAAGTTCTATTTAAATCCGTTTATTGACTTAATACTCAACTCGGGGTACTTCAAGACCCGCTGCTTGAGTAGATCGCAAGCGCTCGTTAAGTTAAGCAACGTCGGGCGCGGTCAGCACCTGTACCCTTAGTCTGAGTTTTAGCGATACAGAAACGAAACGTTTGTGCGTTTCGTTTCGGATTACTACACAGGAGTCCACAGTGTAATAACAAATAGAGGTAAAAGATTTTGAGAGGAGCATTAAAAAATTTAAAATCAAATTTTTGTATGGAGTAAAAAATATAAATACTTAACGTTAGACATTATAATACTAACAAATATTTAATACCTACGGGATAATTTTAGTTCGAAATTTTACAGTGCATTACGGCCAATTCACTGTAATTATGTTTCATTAATATTATTAAACATTGAAAGAGTGTTAATTAAAAATAAAGCAATTTTTGTGATGATTTATCTACTTAATGCTTTATTAATTTTTTAACTCTTCTAAAAATCTTTTTCCTCTGTTGGTTATTACACTGTGCATTTTCGTCTGGTAAGCTGTGTATGTGTGCGTTTCGTTACGGAACTGCTAAAACTCAGACTAAGGGTACTGGATGGGTGAACTAAATGTTTCCTCTGTGTTTCGGAGTCATATGTCAGTGTAGTCAGCGGATGGCAATGGGGCGATATTGACACACACGATAGCTGTCACTTGTGTTCCTTTATTGGGCCTAGTCATACTGCACCATAGAATAATTCATACTTATTTTTAAGAGTGCTGGGAGTTTTTTTCCGCCCGCTTTTTTCTCCTACGTTTTGCCCGAGGGGCGGATGTTTGAATAATGTTAAATGTATGACGTTCATTAAGTGTGTATAAATTGTGCCTAATAATGAATAAAAGCTTTTGAATTTGAATTTGAATTCTATTCAACATCTTCCCATGATTATGGCAGCTCGATATGATTAGGTGCTATACGTGTTCATTTTCGATGGACAGTTGTTAAACCTTGTCGGAGGCGCTATGGGCGGTTTGAATACATCCGACACGGTGTCAATTAGCCCGTTTCTCCACCAATCCGCCTTGCAGGAGCGAGGTGGAGTGTGCTCCAGACCTGCCCCTGTTGTTGGGACACCCGTGCCCAATAGTGGGCCTTAAAAGTTACAGCAATTGACTCAATATATTTACAAATGATTACAGTTTGCATAGTAGGTAATATTAACGATGTACGAGTGATGGAAGTTTGTGTTCCATTTCATTATATTATGTTACCAACGCAGAAAATCTCAACCGTTTTCACATTTACCCTACAAAGCGTAATATTAATAAGCGTAACCGCTTGTTAAAAAGACAAACGTTCCAACATTTATGTTTAATTTCGCAAAATCTACGGTTCAACATAACTAATTATCCGGTTGTTATCTTACTCGCTAACGGTCTTCTAATTACAATTCGACGTCGCCCGTTTCTCCTGAAACAACATTTGGTGCAAACGACGCTTCCACATTACTGTTATGAGAGAAACCCCTAGAAAAATGATGTGAATAGAACGGCATTAATAATACATTTGTTCCTAATCCACTGTAGTATCTCAATAACTCATGGCCTAGACATATTTTCACATAACCGTTCTATGTTACCCATTCGTGACTCCATGCTGACTCAGATCTTCTCTCACAACTAAAAGAATAGAGGTTTCATGCATGTTCATTCATTTACTTAAAAAAAGTGAGAAAATAAAAATAAAAATTAGTGCTATGATAGAAGGGAAAAGATTTCCGTTTTTGTATAGTAAAGTTGTAGCTAAAGAGATGGAACTAAAGCGATTATACCATCAATGCGCTTCCTTTGCTATGGGTAACAGAAATGTAAGTACCTATACTGTACCTTTTTTTACCGACTTCAAAAAAGGTGGTTATCAATTTGACAAAATATAATTATGTAATATTCTCAGAACTGCACAATTTTTACATAATATGTTGGTCTATTACAGCTTCCAAACAAGAATACCTTTCATGGCTGTATGTATGTATGTATGTATGTATGTATGTAGATATATTTGTCCTCGCATATCTCCGAAACTATACAGTCATGTATACAGTTTCAGAATTTCAAGAAGTTTCAAGATAAAGTAAGAAGTTTTGATTAACGTAAAAATTCTAGCTTGCTTATTAACTTCATGTAGCATAAAATGTTTCTTAGAAATAATGTTACATAGGTATAGTTTTATACATTTTTTAATGTTTTTGAAGCTAGCTAGTAGAAATCTTATCTGAGGTTAATTGTTTCGCCTCAAATGTCATGCCATAACCGACCAACCGAGTCATCAAAATTTAATCAAATTTATTTGTTATTTTTATTAGATACATGGAAGTGCATTTTTTGTCAGTGGAGAAAGTTTCATGGTACAAATTTACATGGTAGTAGTAGTATAGTAACCTATTGTTTCGTCTTTTTAACTCAATACGAGGACATTTACTAATAATTTTATATCAGTGGCAATTACGTAGTACACAACGGCAAATATAAGATCTTCTGGAATACAAGCGATCATTTAACTAACACCCTCTCATTAGGCGAAACGATAGCGAAATAAATAAACGTTTTGGCGACTCGCTATAAATTTCAATTCGTACCGCTATCGCGTTTAATGAGACTTCATTCAACTCAACGCGGTTGAAATACAACGCTGGGAATTACAGTCTTTGCTAAATACAATACTCTCATAGCATTTCTATGATATGAATTTCTGGAAGAGAAATACAAATTCTGTAACTTAAGTTATTCAACAAGTCACTAAGCATTACACACTAATATAAAATAGTTTGATGATAGCCTATGATGATAAAGTGGCTAAGAATTCGGCTTTCTCAAAAGTGTGCGCCTTATACACTTAAACATCACGTAGCTAACAATCTTGCTTGCCTAAAAGAATAATGTCCTTAAATTAAAGGCATGTGAAGTCCACCAACCCGCTTTAGGCTAGCGTGGTGGACTAAGACCTACACCCTTATCATTGTGAGAGGAGACCCGACCCTGCAGTTTCGAACCCGGACCTGTGAGTAAGAGGCCGCATTCTCAGCCACTGGGCTATCACCGCTCACTGTACTTAGTTTTCAATATAAATAATATTCTTTAAAAAGTTATCCTATTTATAGTTAAGGACTTGTCAGTAACCCATTAATGACCCACTACAGGGTCGGGTCTCCTCTCACAATGAGAAGGATGTAGGCCTTAGTCCACCACGCTGGCCTAGTGCGGGTTGGTGGACTTCACATGCCTTTGAGAACATTTTTTTTTAATTCTCAGGCATGCAGGTTTCCTCACGATGTTTTCCTTCACCGTAACAGCAGGTGATATTTAATTTTATAAATTGCACATAACTTTTTTACAAAGTCATTGGTGCGTGCCACTGGGATTCGAACCCGGACCCCTCGTTTCGAGGTCGAATTCTAAGCCACTGGGCTATCACCGCTAGTTAAGGACTTAAAGTTTCTTAATTAAGTCTAGTGCTAATCCAAAGGAGATAACTTTGGAACTTCAAAGTTTATACGCTACTTGGGTCATGTTTTCGAAATTCGAACTTTCGCCTCTGTTTAATGTAAATTCTACGTGTAATAAGCTGTTGCTTGCTGAAACTTATGATCTTAGACCCGAACTTCTATTAGAGGTAACAGACATTTTTCGAGAACTGTTTGAGATCATAAAATCAAGCCTAATAGATTTTAATTGTAATATCTGAACACAAAAAAATGCAGACAAAAATGAGAAAAATGACTTGAAAATTTGAAATTTTTGTTCAAAATCCTGTCAAAATGGCCTGTCGTTTTGAAAACAACAAACAACTTTTATTTACAAGCAATCGCCTGGCGAGGTTACAAACAGGATCTAGAGTTCTGGCTTTATGTATTTTTTACTTCTTAAATACTAAATTAGGGTAGAAAACTTCGATAGCGTGATTCAGGATAGTGTGGCGCCATCTCTTGACGAGTGGCAGAAGTCGCCACAGATTTTTCTCAACCTATACTTACGGTTGCTTAGTTGCTTAGTTACTTAGTTAACTAAAGGTATATTATACGCTTTGAAGTAGTTAAAGTTATGACTCTGTTACTTCATCAATATCGGTTTTTTGTCAACTTATACTTACGGTTGCTTAGTTACTTAGTTAACTAAAGGTATATTATACGCTTTGAAGTAGTTAAAGTTATGACTCTGTTACTTCATCAATATCGGTTTTTAGTCAACTTATACTTACGGTTGCTTAGTTGCTTAGTTACTTAGTTAACTAAAGGTATATTATACGCTTTGAAGTAGTTAAAGTTATGACTTTGTTACTTCATCAATATAAATGCGTCTGAAATAGCAATTCGCAAACAAATAACGTAAATATTGATCAAATACTATTCAACATTGAATGTGGGTTGGCATTTTACAGTTCACAGATTGAACCGGCAAATGCGTGATTTGACTGCTTCGACCGCATTCCAACATAGTATCGCCAATTGAAGCACCATTGACAGCAGAATTTCTAGCAATTCGCTAGTTCTGAATATACGAGTTCCTTCCATGTTCCAAAAGGAACTTTTTATTGGAAGTGAGTAGCAAACGGTCATGCAGGCTACTTGATATTAAGTGGTCACTGCAGCTCATGGACACCGAGTTTGTTTGTTTGGTTTTTTGTTTGTTTGTTTGTTTGAACGCGCTAATCTCAGGAACTACTGGATCGATTTCAAAAATTCTTTCAGTGTTGGATAGTCCATTTATAGAGGAAGGTTATAGGCTATATTTTATTTTCAAAAATATTAGGGATCCGTAAGAAAATTTAAGGAAAATGACAACAGAACGAAATGGTGTACTACGGGTTTGTAGGTGTTATTAAGATCTACAAAAATGTCCGCGAGAGCACGTATCTATCTATCATAGTTAAGTCACAATAACCGCTTTTACTTTTTATCCTTCTCAGCACCAAGTTCTGAAATCCACGCGGGCGAAGGCGCGCGCACAGTCTAGTCCTATCTAAGATCGTACGAGGGTATGTTGCTACACATGATGATTATGATATATGATGTTCACCTCAAATAGAATATATGACTACCATATCTGTTTCGCTGCAAAGCCAGGATCCTCCGGACAGTTCATTTTTTTCAACCAAATTTATAGATCAGATAAATCCTTAACGAACGGGTTCTACGAACATAGGTAAACACGGTGAGAATACCGTGTTCAGTAAATCTGAATACAACTTGTTACTAGGTGTTGCGAAAGCTAAAATTGTCAGCGTCGAATTGCAACCGCGTCGCGTTGAATGAAGCCTCATTAAATACGATGGTAGTAAACGCGGTTTATTCTGCGGCATCGCTGAAAATTGCGAAATGTTACCATTTTTTTTTAACTACAGTCTGTGTGACCGATTTATGCAAATATGAGTAATAGGTTCTTTAGAAGATGTTACTCAACATAATTTATTTTTAAAATCTGCACTGACTAAAAACTTTTATAACGTCAGACTACAATTCCTCTACTATTTTTGTTTTTAAATAAAGGTCTAGGTAAGAAAATGAAATTCTCATGGTTTGAATACTGTGTTCAGCAAATCTGAACGTAACTTGATACTTTATGTAAGAAACGTGATGTAACATAAAATGTAACGTAAAAAACTTAAAACTACTATAGAAATACTGTGTTCAGTAAATCTGAATACAAGTTGTAACTAGGTGTCGTGAAAGCGCCGGTTTTCAGCGTTGAAATTTAACCATGTCGTGTTGAATGAAGCCTCGTTAAAACCGATGGTTGCAAATGCGTTTTACTGTCGCAAAAGTTGCGAAAATGTTCATTTACTAGTAGTTTTTGTAAGCAATCTAACCGCGATAATTAACGTAGAAAGTAATGTATCAGGTATTTCATAAATTTAGAGTGACTGATCGAGAGCAAAAGAAGATGAAAAGCTGTCATAATTATTATTGACATGCTGAACACAAATACGTAATTGTTACAATTACATATTTTGTACTATATAGGCAAGTCACAGTCACAAACGAAAAGGTAGTTAGTTTTAATTATTGCTCACTGCGAGAGGAGATTCGACCCTGCAGTGGGTCAATAATGGGTTACAGACATTTCAAATTTAGAAATGATAAAAAATCATTCATGTTTTTACTCTTTTTAATTATTCATTTATTTATTGCAGTTATAATTTAACGTAAATTCATAAATGAAAGACAGATTGTCACTGAGGGACGCGACTGAAATACTCAGCGCTGAATTTCAGCTCAGCATCGCGCTGAATGAAGCCTCATTAAACGCGATGGCGGTGCGAATTGAAATTTATTGTGCGACACCACGAGTCGCCAAAATTTTTATTCATTTTGCTTGACCGGTTTGAGTTTTTTATTTAAATCTCAGCTGTGACCACGAATTTGTTTAACATTTTTTTTAAATACCAGACATACAGGTAAGTCAATCTTGATGGTAAGTCATCATCACTTAATGACCCACTGCAGGGTCGGGTCTCCTCTCATATTGAGAAGGATGTAGGCCTTAGTCCACCAAGCTGGCCTGTGCTTCATATTTTTTTCATCATTTTTTTCTCTCTCTCTCTCTCGAGTTAGAGGCCGCAATCTAAGCCACTCACCAGATCACCGCTGGGGGCAAGTGTTCGGGTATTTGTTACATTGAAAACTACACATTTTGGCACCTTTAATTCGACATGGTGGCCGCAGCGGTCACACCTAAAGGTCACAAATTTTGGATTTAACAACATATTTCAAAATTAAATAAATAAATAACGCTTCACATGCATAGCCCACACTAGAATTCCCTGTGTCGTGGGTGCCATGGACAGTATGGACACACACAAGACAAGAACACAACACACCCAGACCAGAAACAGAAATTCAAATTCAACATTCAAATTCTGCTCTGCTGTGAATCGAACCCGGGACCTTCCGCGCAGCGCACCGGCGTAGGCACCGGTGTCTTAACCACTGCGCCACTCAGGTCGTCAAATTTGTAACACCACCTTCTGTAAGACAAAAACCCCCATGGACTAGGCAAAATACTGGGCATACAAAACATGGTAAATACTGAACTGAAAATAGAAGCTACAGTATGGACATTCATATTTAAATGTGTCATGAGGTGTATTGTATTAAACATGATTTATTACATTTAATACTTTTATATTTGTATAGTGACGATGTAATGGTCGAAACGTAAATTAACCGTATTAATATGTAATGAAACGTGATGAGAATAATAATTTAATGGCATCCACCTCATCAGCTCGCGGTTTTCTTGTTTTGGTGCTGTTTACTTGTATATAATTAATGTAGTGCTATTATAAAAACGTATACTAAAATAAGCTATGAATCGCGCATAGCTCCGCTGCTTGAGTAGATCGCAAGCGATCGAAAAAGTTAAGCAACGTCGGGAGCGGTCAGTACCTGCATGGGTGACGTGGCGAGATAACTGCGCGCTTCCGTGCTACAGATGTTAAGCCGACGGTCCCGGTAGTTATCGGATAGCAGTCGTTAAACCTTGTCGGAGCCCTATGGCCGGTTTGAAAATATCCGACACAAGTTGGCCACTAACCACCACTTGTATTATCTGCATTTTTCCTTAACAGCTTCGCTGCCACATGGAAAGTTGAAGTTTTGCCCCCGGGGCCAAAAGTGTTTTTTTGTTTAATTGATTTTAAAAGTGATTGGTTATGATTATTATTACATTTATTTATTATATTTATATATTTTACTGTATTTCAAAGAGGTGAAAAACTTCACCGCACCGGTGCGTGCTTGGCACTGGGAATGGAATGGACATTCCCAGTGCCGAACAACGCACGGGTGCGTTGTCAGTTTTTGTCATGGTTTATAGTTTATTAGGAATAAAACACAGTTATTTCTTATATAAATCAAATATAATAAAAACTAGCACTATTTTTAGAATAATCTACAAAAAGAAACATTTGGAAAAAGGAAATATAAAACTAAAACACTTTCGAAATGGCATTAGGTACATCTGTACATCTCAGAGACAGTCACATCTTTCCAAGAGTTGATTCTCGAGTAATCTCTACCTCTATTTGGTTCCTCTTCGTTTCGTGGCCATTTATGAGCACCTAATATTATATAAATAATTCTTATTGATTTTATTTAGTCCACACAAACACAACCGTTCAACTTATCAAAAAACCAAAAACACGTTACGAAAGTTCGGAATTTCAAGCACAGTGCCACTACAAAAACAACGTCTCTCGCCCTATGCCGGCAGCGTAATGAGTGTAGGAAATTTCCAAGACGCTGGCCCGCACCGGTGCGTGGCCGGCACCCTGCGCCACACTGCCTAACCCGCACCGGTGCGTGGTCGGCAGCGAAGCTGTTAATAGGTATGTATTTTAAAACATATTTGCTCCAGATTTTTTTTCATGTCCGTTAGTTCAAAGTTGTTGTTCAATAACAACACTTTCCTCTGTGACTTTCTCGTCTCTGTGGCTGATAGCGGTAGCCAGGTTGTAGTCATCGATGGTCGCTGTTTGTCTATGTGGCCTGTTTTATGAAGCTTTCGAAGGCATCCTTTTTCAACCGATTATGATCTATAAAGTAGGGTTACATACACAGGTAACTACTTAACAGAGATGCAGAGATTTCAAACTATATGCAATATCTGGTTCGTACGTTACTGAACTAATGCTAACGCATCATTAGCTAATGGACAAGAAGCCGCTGCACGGGCGCGGTTTCAGCGTTTTGTTCTATTCGCTTACAGTTGTAAGTTCCTTTTTAATTCCTGCTGTGGATAATAGCTCGGTTATCAAAAGCATGAATAGATGAAGGAATGAGATAATGTCCGGAGGAAGTATGGTTGCTATCGTTTTAACTAGAATTTCTCATAAAGTTTCTAGATCATTCCAGTATTTTTTATAGAGCAGTATGAACAGTATGAGCAGTATGAATGAATGAATTCATTAATTTTGGATGAACCGATACCTCATTTAAATAGTAAGTTTAACTAGAAAGATATTAAATTTTGTAAAACGACAGGCTTTCTTTTATCTAGTTTTGCATCGTATAGCATTACTGTACGTTCTTGGATTTCTTGTTCGTAGATATCAAAATTGAGTCCTTTAAGTGACAAGATATATTATTATAATAAAAATATTGGAAATAACAAAATATTTAAATTTACGTAACAAAACTTTCTTCCGAATTGAACCCTTGAATTTAAATCAAAAAGACAAATATTCAAATGAATTTCATTTGTATGTAGGTTGTTGGTTTACGACGTCGTAAAGGTTTAATTCGTTCTACGTTGTAAAGTTTGATTACAAAGACGCATTTTGTTTGTACCTACGTACCAACAATACCAAGAACCAAAGCGGTAATAGCAGGCTTAGAATTTCGCCTCTTAATAAAGTTAAATATCACCTACTGTAACAGTAAAAGAAAACATTGTGAGCAAACATACATGCCAGAGAGTATCCATAGTTTTCAATGGCATGGGAAATCCACCAACCCACACAGGCGCGGTGGGCTAAGGCCTACAACCTTCTCATTTTGAGAGGAGACCCGACTCTAAAATGGGTTATCAATGGGCTACAAACAACCTAATTCTTAAGCGCCTTATTCGGAATGTTTAAAAAAACAATCTTACGGCCGCACTCTAAGACGTCATTTAACGTAATGTTCATTAACAAACAAATTCAATCGTCTTTATTCGTATTGACATAAGTGTCATCTTTATTTTCATGACGAACCATTAACGTTACCTAATGAATGTCTGAGTACGTCTCTGTTAGTGATTTTTTGGTAAAAGGAAGGTAAATGTTCGTAGTGCGGCCGTGCTTGCATACTTCACTCCAGAGTTTTGTATATACTCGTAATATTTGCCAGCGATGTAGAAAACTTCGATTGCGTGTTTCAGGTTACCAGTGGCGCCATCTCTTGCCGAGTGGCAGTATTCATCACTATTCATGCTTCAATATATTCATCCCAAAGGTTTAATTTCTGCTATTACAAAGGTACCCGTCGGTAAATCGTGAATCGGATTCAACGTTTGTAATCAATGGTCACAACCGCATGTTCTAATTGAATTATATTTGCCGAACTAAATTGGATATTCCCTGAGAGTATTGACTGAAGCGAATCGATCTGGCGTCACATTAAGCAACTTCATTAAAGTTTAACAGGCTACTGGTCTATGGTGAAGTGATTGATGGCAACTACATCACTATTTAGTGTTCTTGATCTCTTGAGTCTTTTATTTAATAAAAAAAATTAGATGGATTTCTTATCATAGGGTACTATCATGGTAAACAGGTGAATTTTTCAAGTGTGCGTGGGGAAAGTCCGATACTATGAGGAATAGCGAAAAATTTTGAAAGGAGTCTGGGAACCGACAGCTAAAACTGCATCATTGGATTTTTCAAATATCAATATCTATGCCTAGTTAGGAATCGAACCCACTGATTTAAAAAAAATCATATTATTACACCATTCCATAGCGTCAAGTATATGGAAGGAATTCTGAAAAGTAATGACATATGGCAAACTTAAGGATTGAGCTCATTTTAAACAAAATATGTTTTTTTCATACAAACCATAAATTTTTGATTACATAGTGTTTAAAATTATGGTAATTGTTCCTATTGTGAAGATGGATTCGACCACTCAAGAAGTTTTAGAAAAAAACGTCTCAATTTTTTGATAAATTCGTGATTTTTATATGTCAACAGAAATTTTCTCAATTTTAAACGAAATTTATCTTTTGTTTCAGTTACCGCAATTCGAGTGCATGTATCCGAAGATGATTCACACATCATCTACAGGCAGTACAAAAAGTAAGTAAATAGTTTGATTTCTCCTGCGCGTTGCATATAATTTAATCAAAATTCACTCAGCATTTAAAACAGTAATAAAACATTTACGTTGTGTTGTTAACTTGACACTGTATTTAAATCGTAAAGTATATAGGATTGAGGTACACTTAGCATTAAAACATAATACCCAAAAAAGATATTTTTAAGAGTACCATTAAGCTAGATAAGTAAGGATTTTTTTTTACGTATTTTACACGTTTAATTTATTAGTATTTTTTTAATAAACGGCGGTTGTACGAGAGTGAGTAAAAAAATTCAGAAATTTTTGCTTCTAAGGTTTTAATATCAACCTTTATTATTGAAACAACAAATTTCAAGTACTACAAAATAATAAAAAATCCCAATCTTATGAAATTGTAGGTTTTTTACTATGGCATTTCAGTGAGCCTTAAAAGTAACTTTTCATCAAATTCAAATCAAACCTTCTAAACCGTTGAATTTTGGATAGAGCTTCACACGGCTTAAATGATAACTTTTTAGCTTATGTACATGCCCTTAGCGGAAATACGTCACATAACAAATCACGCTGTATAATACCTAAGGGTTGAACATACAAAACAATAGGTGACATAGGTCAAGGAAATGTAACTATTTACCTTACATTTCGTTTTGGTCGCGTTTCAATTAAAATATATCACATCAATTATTTAATATTAAACTATGAAAAAAACACGTATAACTCAGTGTGCCACCAACTTTATTGTACAGTCGCTCGCATAAAACTTTAAAGGCCGTAAAGTGAGGCCATCCAAAACAGCAGATAAGCGCTTTTTTATTTCACTGCCCGACGCGACATTACAAGCGTTTATTTCCCTTCACTTTGCTGTTCTTGAACCAACATTTTTAGCATTTCTAGAGTATACTTATGAATGATTGTTTACGAAGTTGTCTTATATTTAAGGTTTTCAAATATCGTGGTGTTTTGAATGGTTTTTTGGTGTGTTAATGCACAGTTACTGTGCATAATTACTTAAATTTCTTTGGATGCATCTCTGGTTTTTGTTACGAAATAACAATTTAATGTTGAACGTTTACTGTATCTCATTTAGCACTATGCTTTATCAGATTTTATCATTTTTAAATAACCAATTTCACAGTAAACTAATAAGAACAATAGTTAAATAATTTAGCGTGCTGTGCCTACATCTTTAGTTAGTACAGTCGACGACATAAAACTTTTAAGACCGTGAAGAGAGGCCATCTGAAACGGCTGATAAGGGCTCTTTTATTTCACTCTCCAAAGCTCTACTTACTTTTCTTCGATTGTTCTTTTATGTTCATTTTGTTCTTTCTTTTGCTAGTAATGTAGAGTGTTTGTGAAAATTGTCTTAAAGATTAAGTAAGTTAAAAAAATTAACATGTTGTGGTCCGTTGACAAGTTCAAAGAAATAAAGCGTAAGTTTTATTCATCCTGAAGAAGACAGCGGGAAACCGTTGGATTCAGAGGGCCCAAGACCTGGTGCCTGGAGTGGCATTGATTACGGGAGGCCCTCCAGCAGTGGACTACCAATTAAGGGCTGAAAGGAAAGAAGGAAGGTGTTTTATTCACACGATTATCGCTTTTTGTTTAGTTATGTAAGACTTAATTATTGTATGCCCGTATACAGTAGACTGTTCTAAACTTATATAATTTTTGTAACATCTTTCTCATGTAACAGTCAACAATAAACGTATTCTTTTCTTTTCTTTTCAATTCGTAGAAAAATCCATTGTTGCACTCCGGGAGTGCCGACATAAGTGAAAACTTATTTTAGACATTTTTGAAGGGTATATAGGTACTAGGGTTATTGGGTTAGTATTTCATTCTATTTATGAATCCGAAAGTGTACAATATTCCAATATTTAATCAGCTGTGTTTACGACTCGTGACGGTGAGCTACTATAGCTGTGACTACATAACTTTCAGTGCATGTTCCTTCTGCTACTAATTTATTAAAAATACGCAGAAGAACGAAACAAGTTTAGCGTCTTGAATCCTTCATTTCTGAATCGAAATATGAATTTGGTTTACACCAAAAATGGATAATCCCCATACTCTATTACTCATACCGCCTTTACCAAAGATCCTTGTATCAAAAGTAAATTATTTTCAAGACGTCAGTAATCTTAGGGATGTTTACAGGGACCGAGGACACGCCTTCCCGGGGGCTTCAGGCATTATTCAGGATATTACGAGGACCAAACCGAATTATGGTGAGTTTTGTCTTTTTTATCAAGTAATTTTTGGACTTTACTTCTTATTATTCTATTTTCGGTAAGCCGGGTTGAATACGTTGTAGTGTGAAGATTGCAGAATATCTGTATCCCATTGATGTCCCACTGCAGGGTCGGGTCTATTCTTAGAATGAGATGAAACTAGGCTTTATTCTACGCTGTCATACATCATGGAGAACACAGGCATATAGGTTTCCTCACTAGGTTTTCCTTCACCGTAACAGCCTTTCCTACATTTCCAAAAACCATTTCTTATAGATAAAAACGTTTATGTTAGTTTCTTCTACTCGTCTGAAACTTAAGCATTCTCACTGGACATTGTGCGGTATAGTAAAAGTTTTAAGTGCCAACTCGACAACTTTTAGTTCTCTGCTTTTATTTTTAAGAAAAAGAACAGTTTTTGTTAAACGGAATGAAGCTGGTTTCATTCAGTTTAAAATGAAGTAAAAGACGATTTAATCTTGTTGCAAGCCCTTGCCATTTCCAACGATTGCCTGTATCTGAGTATTTAATCGAAAACAACTCCGTAACAAAATTATGAATTGAGATCGCAAATTATGAAAAATTCTTAATACATTTTGTGTATTTATCGTAAATTATATCGTTATATCGTTATAACATTTAATTTTATATCGACGGTTCCCGGGCTATTTGTATTAAGCGACATTTTGGGCGAAATTGACTTATATACATATTCGGAATCAGCGAATTTTTCCGCGTCGTTTGAGCGGGGTTTGGTGACGATCTGAGCACTTTTATGTCGCTTAATACAATGGCATTTTTGGAGCCCATTTTGCACTACGATGTATGAAGCGACACAAAATTTTGACAAATTTAGGAACTGTGTACTTAAGCTATACTATGAAATACCAGAGAGTTATTTAAACCAATTAGCCTCACCTGATAAATATTTTGAAATGTCGCTTCATACAATTAGCTTTACCTTATAAATACATAAGAATGTCACTTCATACAATTAGCTTTACCTTATAAATACATAAGAATGTCACTTCATACAATTAGCTTTACCTTATAAATACATTAGAATGTCACTTGATACAATTAGCTTTACCTCATAAATACGTAAGAATGTCGCTTAATACAATTAGCTAGATACTTGAATTTGCTAGATGTGGCGAATAAACCCATGTTCCTTAATATTTTATTGAACTAGCACTGTCGCTACAGCTACTACAAAAACAAAATTTTAGTACTTCAAACAAATTTAATAATAGCAGTATACACTTAATACAATCAAACTTGACTATGGATTGACTATTGAGGCGTCGGTTAAAACATTGGTTTTAGCGAGGGCGCGCTGGCGGCGCGTCCATCTAATACGGGCGTCTTATAACAGGGCGACTAGTTTTAGAAATTTAAGGGGTCTGAAATTCTACAAAACGCAGACATTCTAGCGGAACGGTTACGTGGGGCGCTCGGGGACATGGATGTCAAAATTGCCCATCCCACTAAAACCGGAGAAATAAGAATATTGAATTTGGTGGAATCCGTAAGCCGCCAGGAAATTATGGCAGCGATTGCGGACCTGCGGTTGCCCTTGGAGGACATAAAAGTTGGCGATATTCGTTTCACCCTACCGCACTGGGAATGGTATGGGCTCATTGTCCACTCACTCCAGTTAAAAAACTGACTAGTGAAAAGTACATCCGTTTTGATTGGATCAGGGCAAGAGTTCAAGTACTAGCACCACGCAAGCTGCAGTGCTTCCGATGTTTGGAGTTTGAGCACGTGCGACAACAATGCACGAGCTCTGTGGACAGAAGTTCTCGCTGCTAAATGTGCGGTGAAAAAGATGACGATCACAAAGCGAGGGAATGCTCAGCTAAGTCACCTAAATGTACCGTATGTGCTGACATTGGCCTACCTGCAGACCACCGAATGCGAGGTAAAAAATGTACTCCGCCTCAGAGCAAGAGCTTGGCTGGAGGTTCTCAGGATTCTTCTAACCCATCTCAGGATTGACATAGAAAGTCAAATAACGACTGAGGAAGCAATGGAGATTCAGAATTCACAGGATTTCGGGTCCTCCAGGGCAATCTGAATCACTGCCGCGGGGCTCAAGCTTTATTGTTAAGGTCCTGTGCGGAGTGGTCGATTGCCATGGCAGTGGTGGCAGAGCCGTACGATGTGCCGAAACATCCTCTTTGGTTAGGGGATATCGATGGCTCTGTTGCCATTTACTGGGGTGGAAAGAGATACCCTTCGTACTCCCTCATTGATGGAGGGCAGGATTAGGCAGGTGGAGTGGGGACCTCTCGCATTTGTAGGCTGCTACATACTCGTATCTCCCAACTGTGGAATTGGTGCCTATGAAGCATACCTAGATAGACTCGCAGTTTTTACCCGTAGATGCCTACCACGCCCTATTATAGTGCTGGGTGATTTTAAGGGGAAACAGAAGAGGAGAAGTTATCCAAATGTGGGCGACAGGGTTGGACCTTCGGCTTCTCAACACTGGATTCATAAGTACCTACGTACGGTGGCAGGGGGAGACAATTGTGGATTTGACATGGGCTTCAAATGATATCGGGATGGAGAGTCGCAGAAGAGTTAGTAAGTCTATCCGACCATCGCTATATCATGTTCGCTGTGACATTGCGACCCCCTAATAACAGACACGTTGGTCAAGCACGACGATGGTCTGTTAAACAGCTTAATAGGGATCTATTACTCGCTGCTACCAACGCTGGATTTTGAGCAGAAACCCTGACCTTTTCTGATCCCGAGAATGAACCAGTCTGGGTACGGGAAGTAATGACATCTATATGTGACGTAGCGATGCCCCGATGCAGGGCCTCTAATAGAAAAGAAGTATACTGGTGGTCTGAACACATTGCAGGATTGAGAGTAAGATATCCTTTGAAGCGGCAACAATCCTGACACGCTTTCCACCCCTCGACATCTTGGCGGACATGGATGACAAGATTTACCTGCAAAGTCGGGCAATTCTCCCAACGAGAAAATAACGATGAGCCAAGTCTTCTGCGAAAGCAGGCACATAGACAGGCTTGGACTGAATGGCGCCAACGTCTGGAGGAGAAGCATGCAGGTCAAAGAGCTGGTGGAACAATTCTGTCCAATTTTGACGCCTGGATGGGAGGGTAGTGTTACGTTCCGACTGTCACCGCGCATGGCTGCTTTGGTGAGCATTTGTGTCGGATTGGACGGGAAGAAAAACCCCATTGCTACCACTGTGATGGAGATCAGGACGACGCTCAGCACACCCTTGAAGCGTGTCCTGTATGGGAATATGAGCGTTCCGCCTTGGTTAGCCAAATTGGGGTTAACTTCGCTCCGTCTGCAATTGTAGCAAAGATGCTGGCGGAGAAGACAGACTGGAAGGCAGTGGTCTCCTTCTGTGAAGCCGTCATGGTAAAGAAAGAGGCCCTTGAGCGCACCCGGGAGATTGTTGACAAGATAATAATTCCTAGGTACCTTTAAATTCAACAATGTTTTAACCGCCCATTTCAGTAAACTTCATTACTCAGGCACGATTAGAAACAAATTAGTAAAAACAAATCTTCAATTTAATGCATTTAGCCTGGAGCTATTATTTTCAGTTCTAGGTGGTTAGGTCATTTAGCCTGGAGCAAGAATTAATAAACCTAGGCGGATAAGTCAGTTAGCCAGGAACAAAAAATACTAATTGTAGGCGGTTAAATCATTTAGCCTGGAACAAAAAAATAAAATAAAAGGGCTATTTTGTATTAAACGACATCTAACTTCGTTAATAATAGGAATATCAGAAAAAAAACCTATTCAGATTATGCAGACTATGTAACCTTATCAATAAATATCCATCTTTTTCTAAAATTTTACAAATTGCGGAAGTTATGAATTTTTTTTCAAAAATCAAAACTTTAAACTGCTCTGGTGTAAAGTTTACAAAATGTCGCTTAATACAAATAGCCCGGGAACCGTCGATATAATATATTAAAATAAAACTATTAATAAAACTTTCCATTTTTAGGCGGAAACTAACTTACTTTTGATTATTTCATACCAAAAAAGACGTTAACATTATCTTGGTAATATAGGTATTTACGTTGCTATTATTTAATTATTATTTATTTATGTTTATTTTTGTTTAATATGTCATGTGTGGTGGCGTGTCATGCATCGTGTGGATGCATCATACTTATATGACGCGACAGTCAAAAAGTTAATATAATATTTCAAAATCACGTCCAAAAATACATTCAAGCCAACAAATTTGAAGTTGTTACTCAGCAAAATTTAAACTGCCATCGTAACGAAAATTGCAAACTAGAACAAGAATTTACCCTCTCAGTTGTTTAAAACTGGATGGGAAAACCGAATGGAATGCAATGAACTATATCGAAGTGAGAGTTCATTGTTCGAAACATAATTTGGAACTACTTTTAACTACAATCTACAACTATTAGTTGTAGATTGTAGTTAAAGTAATAAAGCAAATAAGTTATTAATCTTTCGGAAAGAAAATACCAAAAAAGGAAGCAAAAGATTAAAAACTAATGAAAAAAATTACTTCAGTTTGAAATCCCGTTTGAAATGTCTAATTACTAGAATTTATTTAAGAGTGCTTCGATTAAATTCTGATAGCTACAAGAAACTTTGTACATTCGCATTACAAAGAGAACTGCAGAGTAGATTTTTCCGAGCTACGAGTAATTCCAGAGCAACGGAGATTTACCGATTAATAATGACTCCGGAAAGTTCTTTTGCTTATGCCATTTTAATACTGTTAATGTTTATGACATGTTATTTGATATTTAGTAATAATGTATTTGTATGTTCTTTTCAGAAGGTTAAAAAGTATTTTATGAAAGAACGTACCAAAAAGAAAGCAAAGGATAGATGTATTTAAGGAAAAAATACATCAATTTAAATTTCTAATTACTAGGAACTAAGTATTAAAGTGTGCTTCGATTAAATTCCGATAGCTGCAGAAAACTTTTTCGCTGTTCGCTGCGGCATGGCGGCAGACCAGAGTGGATTGTTCCAAAGTTCCAAACTTATTCCGGAACGACGGAGATCTACTAATATTAATAATGGCTTTTGATACTTCTTTCTTGGGCTCTTTCGTGGACTGTGCCGGAACAGAGATCTGTTAATAGTAGCTCCCGAAACTTCTATAGTTAATTGATTGGCAACTACTTACTGGGCGACAGAAAAATTTAGCAAACAATATTAATGAAAGAATGTTATTATATTTCGCAGTAAATGGCTGGCAAAGTCAAGGACAGAAACCTGACAATACGTAAAGATAAAAGATAAATAAGCAAGACCAACAATTCCACACAATGTAGGCTTTAGTCCACCGCGCTGCGTACCACAAAGAAAAATCAATGAAAAGTAGTCAATCTCTTAATTGCATGTTTAATTTATCAAACCAATCGGAGCTCTGGATATTTCTTATACTTCGACTTCATTATTCAGTTATTATTCATTGGAGCAATCATTTAAAATGCATTGAATTTCCTATTACATTTCCTGTATCGGAAATATTCTTAGTCTGACTGAAGCTAAGGAATTATTTCGTATTTACTTTCAGCAAAATTAAAATTGGATTGGAATTTTTATCCCTTTGATATTCAGTTTCATTAGTGTCTAGGTACTAACTATCAAATGTGTTTTAAGAATTTTGTTTTAATAAAATAGTCCACCAATTTAGTTTTTTTTAGTTTACCATGCAACTAATATTACTTGCAATCCCTTTATATGGATTGGTGAAGAAACCCATATCGGATGTTGTCAAACTCTTAACAATTGCATCACTCAGGTATTCCAGTTGATTGTAAATAATCAATAAATATGATTGCAAAACTAAAGTGGATTAAACTTTCAAGCAATAAGTTGTAGTAAATTTGATTCCAGTAGCGAAGAGAAGTTTTTAGAAAATAAATCCGAAACTCCGTTGCATTTCAATTCGGACACAAACTGGGACAAAGAAGTCACTCCGATTACTTCGAAGCTTTGTCGAACTTGGCCATTGGATGCCAGTGGCTTGTTCAGTTGTTCCGAATATCGAATGCCATGTAAAAAGATACTTTACTGACAACAATATAAAGATATAATTTACATCTTACTAGGGATCACAACAATTTTAAGAAGTGAATACTGAAAATCCACGGGGCGCTGTGGTTAAGATGCCGGTGCGATACACGAAGGATACTGGGTTCGATTCCCAGCGGACCAGGGATTTGAATAATGACCTTGAATTTCTGTTTCCGGTGTAAGTGTGTATTCTTGTATTGAGTGTGTCAATGGCACCGATGATACAAGGGATTCGTTATTTGATAATATCTTAAAACCGTAAATCGTTACCTTTCTTGTTGTAAAACGTTTAACGGAACGGTTTAACCAATTTTACAAAAGTTAAAACTTCAGAAGAGTTACTCAGAGCGCACTCCATTCTGAAACGAAGTTTGCTACGATCCATTCGAAATGTTCAATGACTATATTAGATCGTTGAATTGTATGGTTTTCATTGTCCTTACGTTCTGATTACATTTGGCTTTCAGAAGGGAATTTTCATGAAATAGAAAAAAATTTATGAAGGCATCCTAAGTTCTGTGTTCACTCCGACTCCATCCACTATTGATGAACAAAGATGATGAAAATGAAAAAATGGTGTGAGTACTTGGGTGATAAAAAGTGTAAGCGTCTGTTCTTTAATATAAAATTCTCGGGGCGGATGAGAAGGATTCATTTCTTACTTCGTCTGTAAGACTTACATATAGTGCAAAGAGGACTTAAGTCTAAGAGGACTTAAAAGTATCCTTTGATTGTATATTTACATGTATGAAACGAATTTAGATATATACAGGTGTCCCAAAAATCAAGGGTAAGTCGGCCCTCCTCATGACTATTGAAAAAAACCAAAAAAAATTCCAAGCAACACCAAGGCAGTTGCTAATACGATCCATCTTCGCAAATTTTGAAATTCATTATTAAATACGAGTTTCATTAAATCCCCATCCAACGATTTATTAATTAAGTCATTGAACGTTTCAAATGGATTGTTGCAAACTTCACTTCGAATTGAGTGCGCTCTGACCAACTTTAACTTTTGTTTTAAGTAACTCGAGGAGTTGGCTAAAACCCTGTTTTATTTTAAATCTTTTACAGGAATAAGACAAGTGAAATATTATAACAGTTAAAGAGTATCTTTTTCTTGTATTGTATTGCGCTTGTAATTTATTTAGAGACTTTGTTAAATATCTGCTTGTGACATACGAACATAACGTCGGACGCGATTTCGTACGTCAAAGTTAACGTGTCAATACGTTCCCTAAATTAGGCTGGTCACATTCGGGGAAAAAACTCAAATTATTTTTTTATTTCGCCGCCAAACTCACTCTAGGCAGTGTAACTATGAGAGTTATAAGTATTTTAGTTAAAGTTGAGACAAAAAACAAGAGAAAAATTTTCGCGGAAAAAAACTCAAATTATTTTCTTATTTCGCCGTCTAATTCACTCTAGGCAATGTGACCATGAGGGTTATAAGTATTTTAGTTGAAATTGAGAAAAAATACGAGAAAAATTTTCGGGTAAAAAACTCAAATTATTTTCTTATTTCACTGTCTAACTCACTCTAGGCAGTGTAACTTTGAGAGTTATAAGTATTTTAGTTGAAGTTAAGAATAAAACGAGAAATAATTTTCGGGTAAAAAACTCAAATTATTTTCTTAATTCACCGTCAGACGCGCTCTAGGCAGTGTAACTATGAGAGTTAAAGTATTTTAGTTGAAATTGAGAAAAATAAGAGAAAAATTTTCGGGTTGAAAAACTTAAATTATTTTCTAATTTCGCCGTCTAACGCACTCTTGGAAGTGTCACCGTGAGAGTTATATGTATCGTATTTAAGTTCAAATTGAGAAAAAATAAGAGAAAAATATTTTTTTTATTGGGTGTATTATAAATGGATTTCTTTTTTCTTGATTTAAACGAATTGATCAAATTGCCCTATTTAACCATGAGTCCTACTCCTACCCTTACTCCTTTTTCGTGCAAATAAACCTTCTCTTTCCCTTTCTTTTCTTTTTTTCTTTTCTTTAGTTATGTTATTGATTACCTTATCCCGTTATTACCTTACTTTTTCTCTGATCTTATAATTTTAACACATTCAACATTTTGTTTGCTATTCTTTTAAGGTACATGTATAACTACATATCTTGCAAATTTATACAGAGACAAGTTTAAACAACAAAGTAATCCTACCCGCGTATCTTCAGCACTAGCGGCCAAATACCGAAACAGATCATTTGGCTCAAAGCTCCGACTAGCTCCACTGGCATTGATTTAGCCTTAATGCTTACGAGGCCCATCTCGTTCTAAAGGCTTATGTATAGTTGTTTGTGTATTTAGTTACATGTAATAATTTAGAACAATAGAAGATACAATAGTAGTGTCCCCTAATCCTAATTGCCAAGTCGTTTGGAAATAAATTCGCAACATGTTGGTTGTACGACAATGTCACTGTCAATTTGAAATGAAAAGAAACAATCGTATTTGTTAAAATGTGGTTACAGAGATGATATTTCTTAAATTTTCCATTTTTATTATATTTATTTGCTACAATATGCTTACAAAGATGATATTTCTTTAAATTTTCTTATTTCCTTTCTTATCTTTTTAATTTCCTTTTTTACTTTCCCTTTCTTTTCTTTTTTATTTCCTCTATTTTTTCCTTTGCATTCTTTTTTTCTTTTCTTCTCATTGTTATTGATACATTACATTGATTTACTCAATTTTTTTACTATTTAATTAAATTAATACATAACCAGCAACTCTTTATATTTTATGGCTATCTCTTCTGCCATCTTCATGTTTTTTTTAATATACTTTTAAAGTTTACAGTTACTCTTATCTTTCTTTATCTTCTATTTCAATTATCATTTTCGTTCATTAATTATTATATTTTAAAATTTATCTTTATAACATACATCGGATTAACTATAAAACTCTAAATTACAACAATTCTAACTCCTATATCTTCGTTGCTAGCAGCCAAATAGCGATACAAATCACTCAGCTGAAACGCGCCGGCCAGTTTCTCTTGCAATGATTTAACCTTAATGTTTACAAGATGCATTATCTCTCAATATACTGCGTTTGTTATTTACAAGCTGCTCTCAATGTTTTATAGCATCAATTTTATCATTTAATATTTCCTTCTGTTTTGTTTTTTTCTTCCTTTATTTCATTGTACTGTGACACAGTGATACAAGTTTCGCTTTGTCTTTGCCAAAACCTTAAACGACATTAGCTTTTGTGTCTGTTATTTAGTTCTTAGTTATGACAACTATTACACATTATTAGTTTCAGCTGAAAGTTATCAAATCTATTCAATCTTCTAAGTTTAACTTAATCTTCGAGGCTTTAATGATCACTTGGCCTCGATCAGTTGGCCCTGCTCGGTTAATGGTAATGATTTAGGTTTAGTTTTCACAGCTTTAGTTTTCTAAACGTTTATTGTTTGTGTTATTTCTGCTGTGTTCCCTACGTAAAAGAATAAGCGTTGAACATTTCATTACATTATCATCGCTTTTCTATATTACGTTTTTTTAATCTAAACTTATTGTTTTTGATTTCCATGTTAGAAACACGCTAACATTTTTACCTGACGATTTATCACTATATTAGTATTTTAATCCATATTCTACTTACTTTCAGAGAAATTAGTTATATTTATAGTTTTTGGTCTGGATGGACCTTTGTCACAATTATTTTTTATCGTCTAGTCAAGTCTAGTCCAGCAGCCTAGCCGATAGACATCGGCCTCTATAGACGTTTTATGTGGTAAATGAATCTCAGTAGAAACTATTAATTACAAAACTTAATCCTCGATGCTTCCAGTGCAAGCAACTAGCAGAGAAACAGATCGCTCTTGGCTGAACGCGCCGCTTACTGGCAATGATTTAACTTTAATGTTCACAACTACCATTATTTCTAAACGTTTATTGCTTGCATTTCTACTATTTCTGCTGTTGCTTCTATTATGTATACTGATGCTACGTTGTAATGCATAGTTATAATCATTTCTATTTTGATAATTTTGATTATTTGTTGCTTAGCCATGATACTTTTTTAATTTCGTTATATCGTAAGTTATATATAATTCCTCTTTCGATATTATTTATCGTTTATCCTTACCTTCATTTTTTTCTCATTTTCATCACGTTTTTATCATCGTAAACTTATCTTGGCCTATTTTTTTGAGCTTCACTTTGTTTTGATCTATTATCGTTTTGCTTTCTTATGTTTAATAAATAAAATTATTATTGAGTTTTAAAATTTACTTACACTACATAATTATGAATAAAAAAGTTCTTGGTTTCATCAGAAATGCAATAATTGTTTAAAACTCACTCGGCAAAATGTTCTACTTTTTTCTGCGATTCACGGTAAAATTCTTAATTGCGTTGCACCGCCGAAAGAAATTCCATAAAGTCTTTTAAAAATATTATCGGCATCATTACGAAGCTTTTCAATTTCCCTTAACGTTCCCCATAAAAGTGTACCAGAAATGAAAAAGTCCGGGCGGATTAATTAGAACAGGTAAAGTTCTACATTAAACCAAAACTTTGAGCAAAAAAGCTTATCAAACGGCGGTATCGCGCAGTTTCCACTCGGTTTGGCTTTAAGGACCGTTAACGTTGGCTGCACACTAGAAGAACTAAATGAAACGAATAATATTTAGGAATTCGGTTTTAAGGTACTTCATATTATTTTATTGTCAGAGAAAAATTGTACTGTATCCTTACAAATTATAATTATATTTTATGGATGTAATAAAATAACTACGAGTCTATACGACACTATTGTCGTTGGTGCCATGATTATAGATGTATATGTGTATATAGATGTATAATTATAGATGTTTCAATGATCTTCTCTCAAATCGAAAAACAAATAAATTCATAGAATTTTGGGAATTAAAATGACATGAAATAAGTTGCATAATACCTTAAATACTGGAACCTTGCCACATAACGTCATTTTGATATTAGCACATAAAAATAGGGGTAGGTACCAAAAATTTTCTAAATCAGCAATATATAAATTGATTAATATTATTGATAAGGTTATAAAAATTGAGATCCCTGTTCACCAGACGACGTTACTGAATTGGCTGTCAAACGCATGAACAATTTGCGGAGGTTAAATAGTCTCATTAATTTGCACCCAGTGTACCCCCAACACGACAAGGCTATCCACTCCGCTGTACATTGCACTCGAAACTTTGCAAGCCACGAACTAACTTCAGTTACCGAACTAGTAATCTACATGACGAGGGTATGTAGGTAATGATGAAATTGTAGGAAAGATAGGAAAAGAAAGAAGGAAGAGAATAATAATATGATACTTCAAAATAGGATTATTTCCTTTTCTTTAAAATTAAAAACAATAATTATCTGCTATTAGATAGAACAACCTATCTATAAAAATAAAAGAAAAAATAACCTAAAAACTATTATCATACTTCGCTTGATTGTAGGAAAGAAAGATAGAATATGAAAGAAAGAAGAGAAAATGACATTTTTAAATCAGTTCAGGGGATAACCATTGAAGAATTCCCGGGGAGGTAATAAAAAATTGTTTTACTAATAGTAAGTGAGTAGTAATAGGTACTTATTTTTAAAACATTTCAATAATATAAAGAAAGTTTGAAACGTCTGTCGAACGTTTGGAAAGTTTGTACGAATGTACCTACGTCAAATATTAAAAATAACTTTTCCTGTTCGCTGCTGCAATTAAAAAAATCAAGAAAAAATCCTCAAGAATAAGTCAAATAGACAGAAATTTGACAGCATCGAGAAAAAAATTAAAAGGAATAAAAAGAAAATCAAAATTAACGATCCCAAGAAATCCCAGAAATGATTTCTTCTTACCCGGACCCACCATCCTAAATCAAGCCAATTTCAACTTGGAAACCGACAACCTAAAGAGGAATTAAGTCTCGAAAACTTTCAGCTGAGTAATCTTTTTATTTTCAATTCCGAAGACCGCTCCGGTTTCATTCTCCGAGATAAAGTTTTAACGTAAGCCCGGCTGTTTAAAGTTTATTAGCGTACTTGTATCTTAGTACAGTTTAAGGTTATGTTCGGTAAGAAACAAAATGTTTTGAGAAACTTGAACGTTGGTTAAGTTGTAGCTGATAGAGCCATATAGTTTTGCGGGGGAGTATTATTATTGCACACTGAGATGGCAGGAAATAATGTAACTCTTTTCCACAACAAAAATATTTGAATTTAAAATTTCAGTGTTGCTAGTTCCACTCTATTTTATCTCTACCAACACGCTTGTCTGTAACCCACTACTGACCCACTGAAGGGTCGGGCAGTTTGTCCTTTGTCCATCACCCTGGCCTAATACGGGTTGGTGGACTTCACATACCTTTAAGATCATTATAAAGGACTAGCATGCAGGTTTCCTTACGATTTTTCCTTCACCCAAACAGCTGGCGATATTTAAAGCACATAAATTTTTAAGACCAATGACTATTGGTGCGTTTCCCCGAGAGTCGAACCCGGACCCCTCGAATAAGAGTCCGAATTCATAGCACAGAAATTTTAGTGTCTCTGAAACACAATTTCTAGCTAGATAAACCTAAATAATTTTACTTCTAAATGTTTATTACATAACACAGCCTACTCTATTACATAACACAGCCTATTTCTCTATGACCCAAATAGCAGTTACTAGTGTTACGTATCTTATTACCAACGCGTATTATATTGTACTGATTTGGAATTGATTGACATTTACATAACAGACGGAACGCACGCTTCAGATAACACGATAATGGATATAGATACGTGTAGTTGTATGTACCAGTACCTTAGTAGCGATAACAATAAGGCCGCGCTCAGTTGTTGTTTTAACCCATTAATGACCCACTACAGGGTCGGGTCTCCTCTCACAATGAGAAGGATGTAGGCCGCCGTCCACCACGCTGGCCTACTGCGGGTTGGTGGACTTCACATGCCTTTGAAAACAAATTTTTTTTTTGTGAACTCTCAGGCATGTAGGTTTCCTCACGATGTTTTCCTTCACCGTAACAGCAGATGATATTTAATTTTATAAATCGCACATAACTTTTTCACAAAGTCATTGGTGCGTGCCACTGGGATTCGAACCCGGACCCCTCGATTCGAGGTCGAATTATAAGCCACTGGGCTATCACCGCACTCAGTATGGACGCGTTTTCCTTCGGATTCAACTCGTGGGTATACGTACGTTCACGCACGAACAATCCCGACCTTGGAAATACTTTGGCCGCGGGCGCAGTCACATTGTGACTGTCTGAGTGTCACCTTGTTATTGTGAGAGAAGGTCCTGTTTAACAAAGGGAGATCTCCCACCAAGCTACGTGATCACGGCTGGGGAGCGGCCGCGCTCCTCTTACGTCATGTCGGAGTTTTGTATATAATATGCCAGCGATGTAAAAAACTTCGATAGCGTGATTCAGGATCGTGCAGCGCCATCTCTTGACAATTAGGTCACAATGGAGTAATATGTTTCTCTGTCTGTAAAGGCAGAATCATTAAATTTTTCTCATCTGCAAGCTAATATTTGTGTGGATCTAATTAACAAAAAAGCTATCTTTACGTTTGACTGATAACTTTATTAGCTGATAATTTCATGAAAATGAAAAGTACTCCGACCGCACGATCTCAGTGGTGTTCAAACTTTCCCGCCCCCATCATTTGTTCCCAACTTTCATGAGACGATGTTAGCAGTTCGCAACTCCTGCATGTGACAACCTAATGAATATTCATGCTCATAATCATGAGGAATAACTAAACGTATACGCGCAACTGCTTGTACAAACATTAGCGTTAGTAACCACGAAGATGTGTTACGATGTGATTTGACTGAAATGTCTTTAAAATAACACTGTTGTATAAAAAGCGCCAAATCAGTGGAGCACAATGATTAGGGCTCTACTATTCTCACGTTAATAACTAACTACATATCGAATCATTCGTGAACCACTGAAGTTTGGGTCTCTTTTACGTTAAGATAGATAAAGCCTGAGTCCACCACGCTATGTCTCGGGATATCAGACTCAAGTACCTTTGTGAAGATGATGAAGAACTCTCAAATTCCTAAACTTGAGTCTGGCACTAAACGTCTCTTAATTGGGAGTTCCAGACTCAAGTCCTTGGCTGCAACCCTTTTTTGGGCCACTACTGGGCATGAAGCGTTGAACATACTCAACTACGCTGCTCCAATGTAGATTGGTGAAGAAACGGGCGAGTGGCCAACCCGTGTCGGAAGCTTTCAACCCGCCCATAGGGCCTCCAAAAAGGTTTAACGACTGCTATCGTATCGATAACAACCGAGACCGACGGATGAACGTTTCCTCCGAAGCACGGAAGCGCGCATTTAATTCGTCACTAGCGGTCACCCATCCAGGTACTGACCGCGCCCGACGTTGCTTAACTTTTCGATCGCTTGCAATCTACTCAAGCAGGGGGATTATGTGCGCTTCACTATTCTCTCTCATCTCTTTCGTAGTGTAACCCTACACCTCTATAAATGGGACACTGCCCCCGGCTTACACTAAACTCGTCTTTAAACCTAGATTGGGTTACAAGGCTGACCTAGATCTAAGTGTTAGGCAACGGGCACTGCAGTGTAGGTTAACTGTTGGACTTATTGGGTTCATTTCACTTGATTTAGCTTGATTGTAAAGATTGTAGTTGTTTAGTTCTCAGGCATGCAAGTTTCCTCACTATAATTATTATCCTTCATCATTGCAGCAGGTATTTTAAAATTGATATTCAAGCGGCTTGCAAACTTACTAGTTTTAAATTTTTACATTACAAAAAAGGAGGCAAAAGTCAGGAAAGTAAAAAGGATATGAATATAAAAATATTACTGTTGAAGTACTTTTGAACAGCAAAATGGCGGAGTATTAAAAAAAGTATAAAAGTAATCACACACGAGCCGGGTTCAATTGAAGCAGTTTCAATCTGCTGCGGTGGGGATCTGCTTTAACGCATACTTGCATTACGTCCCGACCTATAAACTGTGTGTGACTTGTTCCACTGCTGGAGAGAAGAGAGTAGCGAGTACCTACCTTATAACAGCATGCATTATAATGCATATAGTGTGTTTGTCATAAAAACAAATTTTAGGTAACCATCCTAGTCCTCTAAAATTATTGAAACTACAATTTAACATTCATTGGATCTTATTGAGGCACCAGTAAGTACCTCAAGCTTGAACACCATCGTCAAAGAATTCAATTCGCACCTTTATTTGACGTGTGATATTAGTGTGGGAAGGAAGTAGCATCTATACAGCTTACTTAGGAATCAAAGTGCCTTATGTGAGTTGTGAGATTTATTATTTATTTATTATTTATTGTACATCTTCCCATACTAATGGCAGACGTTTACGTACATAATTGCGAAGTCATCTTTAAACGCACACACTACAGCAAGAACCTGAAGCGTCTGACATTTTATTGAAATCCATCTGGTAAAGAGCAAGAGTAATTATGGAATTGTATGCTTTTAATGTTTCAATGAATACTGCATGTTTTGTTCCCGTTCTTGACTATAGAAGTACCTTCGTTAGTATTTCAATTATTTACATGGACGAAAGCTAGGACTTTACTTACAATACGAAAACCTTTCCTAACGAGACAAAACAAAACAAACAAACAAATCCAGCATTCGTTAGAGTGGCGTCGATAAGGGAAGGCCTATGTCCAGAAGTACCTATACTTTAAACTACAGGTGTATTTAGATGTTAGTAACCAATAATTATCTAGAACAAAGACATATTTGAGTCCGCGACTCCGTCATTGTTTAGTTTAAGCGAAGAAGGGTAGTTGCTTAAGCAAGAAAATATGGTGTTAGCAGTATTTAAAATATTTTGACATAAAAAATTAAGATAAAAAGTATCCTAATATGTTTCAAAGGCGCAAACTACCACTCCAATTTAGTGGATTGAATTGTCATATTAGCACAATAGCACATAATAGCACCCGTCACTTTATTGCAATTTTTGTACATATGTGAGAGATAACTCGTGTAAAGCATACACTTATTAATTAACAAATATGATTATCAACATCATTCGAGTACATCATACAGAATTCCCTGGCAACAACGACAAAGTAAACCCAGTTAATGCCAGGTTGATTGACGCAAAATTGGCGCTTACTGTAGTTAATAAATTCGGTAAACATAATTACGTGTCCAGTAATAATGAAAACATAACGCGATCTTGTTGCAGGTCCCAGGGCTGGCGAGTTGATTGGACGGTCGCAAACGAGTAGGTAAGACATAACTTATTTATGTTCAGTCACTTCCGATGCTACACTGCAAATATGTGCGGATCTCACTAAAACTCCTGACTATACAGAATTCTTTAGCTATTTTTCTTTATAGTAATTGAGTAGTAAAAGGACATGCAGGCAGACTGCTATTAAGGGGTCAGTGAATGTCATGTCATGGATGCCCGCATCTAACCTCAAATTGAAAGAAAAATCCAAGCAAGAGGACTGGGGGCCCGTAACGTAAAATTTTAGACTGTAACCCAACTCCAAAAATAGTAGAGTTGATGATAACTGCGGGTTAGCGCACTTTAACGTAATTTTATTTATAGTAGAAGAAAGAAATCCGAAAGCGTAAATATATACGACACAACAGAAATCTAACAAATGGTAGCATAGGATGACAATAAACAAGTAAACAGAGAAGTCACTTTGAGTATACAGATAAAGGCAGTAAGTAATTAAAGTTTGAAATTCAAATCGGAACTTTGTCCAAATCAAACGCAAAAGGAAGACGAAGAAGTAATCGACCTCAGAATTGAGTTTAAAAACAAACACTGTGTTTGTTGGAGTTTAAAACAACTTGAGAGAGAAACTTTTGTCTATCTTGATAGAAAAGTACTCTTTGGTCTGGAGTTCTGACTTAGATGGAGAACTTGAGTTTTGTTCAGTTACTGGAAAGATTTAAAGAATAATAAAAATGTGAAATTTGATAAGTTCCATAGCTTTTGCTTATCTTATTAGTTTAAAGAACTCTAGCCTTACTGTGCTCTCAATTTTCAATATAATCACGATGATAATAAAGAAAAATACAAATAAAGTAACAAATTAATCAATTTCCAATTTCGATAATCAAAAGTGACAAAATTAATTGGAGATTCGAATAATTTACGAGTAAAGATAAAAGAGAACTATGAATAATTAATGACGATCAAAGTTTTGTACAATTTGACTGTTAAGCATTTCAATTAGTTTCAATTTTTTGAAAACCCGAATTTACTTAGAATGAAGAAATTAATTGCTATAAATAAATGAAATATTAAGACAAAATAAATTATTAAATCCAAGTGCAATAAATGAATTTTAGTTGGAGCTATCAAAGAAAATTCATTCATCAAATAATGTAATTTCCTTAAATAATAATATTATAATCTCATAAATACTCTGTACGATGTAAATTCGTAAAAATAAAACAATATATTAAGCCAACGTAACAAAATGTATTCTAAACCAAAGTAGCGCAGGGATAAAAAATTTAATTGACCTCAGAGTCGAGTTAGAAAACAAACAGTGTGTACGTCGGAGTTTACAACAAGTTAGGCGAATAACTTCTGCCTATCTTGATACAGAAGTACCGTTGTCACTAAAGTTTGGAGATAAAGTCTAAAGAATTTAAAATATTCATTGTTGCCAAAACAAAAGTGTCTAGAATGTGTGACTTTTGGTTTCATATATTTCTGAACCTTATACTTAATACAATAAGGTTTATAATACTTTACTGATGAATAGGAAGTTAGAAATAATTCAGATGTTGGTGATATTGGGTAGTGGATAAAATCCTACCAGTAAATTCAGGAACTCCATCGCAAATATGTAATAAATGTGAGATATTTGAACCAGGTGTGGTTTTTACAAAGCAATTATTTCTATTACCATGTAAAATTAGTAATATTAGTAAAATATATTAAGGTACCTACATGTCATGATTTCTTCGTGATTGTAAACTCGTCTGCAAAAATGAGGTTACTTGAGGTTAAACTGAGGACGAACTTGGGCACAGATTCCAAAAATACCTTATTATTGAAGTCTGTTTGTAAAGTTCTTTCTTACTTTTTAGTTTGAAGTCGATTTACATTTTTGTTAAAAATTAATTTATTCAATTATTCTTTTAGTGGCACAGAATACATTTTAGTACAAGTATTAAGCATAAGTCACTATTAAATACCTTAAAAATGTTTTCAAAGGCATGTACATCCCTCTCATTGTGAGATGAGTCCCGACCCTACAGTGGGTCATTAATGGGTTACAGACAATAACAGTGTTAGAAGGTATCTGAATTACCTCCAAACTCATGAATCACCAATTTACGAACAATGCAGCCGAAATTTTCGCTCGCATCGAACGTGATTCAGAAGGCAATTTGTAGTTACTAGCACATGCATTGAAACTAGGTAGCACTGTATATCACCTTGTCTCACGCCCATGCGTTATGTTGTTTCCAGTTTTATTGATTCGGTCACTAAGCAAAGTTATTATTCAATAAACATATTGATTGAGCTTTTCTTCAAAGACAATAATATTAAAATTTTAAGCAATGTTAACATAAGACTTAGAATTGGGAACCCTTTTTCTATTTTAATTGTAATGGATGCCTAAAAATAGTGATTTTACTGTGATAATGGCATCAAAATTACTATTACTTTGCTATAAACCTTCAATGTGTGACCAGTTGCAGAGGCTAATTTGCCCTCGCGGCTTCGGTCGGTTATTTCAGAACGCAATTTGCTTGCGTTACTTGCTAATGCATTGGTAACTCAGATAACAGTAACAACACAGATTTCATGCACCAACTCTGGATGTATTTGTGTTACCTCTGCTTACCAGAACGTTTTAATGCGTGGTAGCATTAAGTCCACCTTTGTTCATATTTTAAGGTTAGCTGCACCTCTTTTATGGCGCATTGTTAGGCACGGGATTCAAAACATGCGGATTGATGGAAAAAAAAATTATAAAATTAAAAAAATTAAAAAATTAAAATTTGAATTTTTAAGAAAGACAATTACAGAATTTTTGTTGCTAACAGAAGACCATTCTGCAGCCGAAGCATAAGAAAATTTTTCGCTTTGGAACACATTATGAATTCACCAGCAGGGGCAACTGGAAACAGACCTCGTGACTACTATATTCCATGAATATGGTATCACTCCGTACGTATTCCACTAAACAAGCACGTAAATTCTGCTACAGATATTTCACGCGCAGGCAATGCGTTACCCGCACAGACTCGCGTCGTAAATTCAAATTGAGCACACATAAATGCGCCGCCAGGCCGTTCTCAGTTTTGCGTTAATTGCGGTGATCTCAGCACAATGTGTTATCGACTATCAACAAAAATCATTTCAGAATAAGAACACATATCTACATGATGATGAAGAAAACAAATAAATACATAATTATGTGTCAGGTTATATAAAATTAAATTAAAATAATATGCAGATGCTATATTTATTTAGCCTTAAATTGATAAAGAAATTTGTGTAAGATTGGGAATTTTTACGGTGAGTAAAAAAGATACCATGTCATAATGTACCTGAAAAAGTGTGAAATACTTTAAAAGGGGAAATTTGAAATGAATGCGAATAAAAATATGAAAATAATGAAAATAAAATGTATTGAAAACATTTAAGAGTGTTATATTTAATAGCCAAAATGTATGCAATTAATTAACGTCAAACCCAAACATAATAGGACTGCGGTATAAATTCAAATTGAGCACACATTAATGCGGTGCCATGGCCGCTCTCTGTTCTGCGGTAATTTCGTTAATCTCAGCTCAATTTATGCATAGTTAACTGTTGTTAAACTACGCTCTGTTTGATCAAGAGCTGGAGAATAATTAGATCTGAACAGTGTTTGCTAAGGCTTATTCCAAAGCTCTCAGTCTGAGATGCTATGTAAATCAACCATGCAATGAAAATAATGTTAAAAAGATAATAAAAGTATGAATTTAGAAGGAAAAATGTACCTATATGAGTACTAAGAGGACCGAAAGGTTGTGAAGAAAAAAATGGGGACTAAATATTAATTAGAATGATAATTATAGTTGGTTTGATACAAATATTATCACTAATGCGAAGTATAATGAAGTAATTTACTTGATGGATGTAATATTTACTTGTAATATCTTCTTTAGTAGGTTGGTTGGTTAATATCTTCTTTGGTAGGTAGGTTTTCAGTATAGTTTAAGCAATAAAAGTAAGTATGAATATAAGTTTTCATAAGAAAAACCTAATAAGTACCTTTTCAATATCTAATAATATCTTATAATAAAGCTCAGGGCTGGGTCAAAGATTTGCATCATAAATTCAAATTGAGCACACATTAATGCGGCGCCATGTCCGCTCTCTCTTCCGCGGTAATTTCATTAATCTCAGCTCAATTTATGCATAGTTAACCGTTGTTAAACTGTTTGCTTATAAGATGGGCTAAAATTAGATCAGAATAGTGTTTGCTGAGGCTTATTGCGAAGCTTTGTCTTGGCTGTTCAGTTTGAACGTTTGGCAAACGTCCAGTCTTTAACTGTTCTTGTTCTTTGAATTGTCCTAGGACTTTTTTCACCTAAGATTCTTTTATACGACTTTCTTTCTTACAATTTTTGGCAATAACATTATTTCTTTCACACTTAAAGTAGAACTTGCTTCAGTCTGCAATTTGTGTCTTTCTTCCTTTTAATTTTAACAAAAAAAATGTACTGCTGTTTTTATACTATATCTAGAGACAATTAAATATTAGTTTCGTTGCAAAGTATCGTTGCATAAATCGTGATAAACCTAAAACGGTAGGTATATGAACCAAAAACATTACCACACTACAACATCAATTGGGAATGCTCATACTATCCGCCCAGAACATTCCATGAATAGTTTATTAAGGCTGAGTAGGTTTTAATAAACCATTAACTGCTTCCGTTTCCGCAATGCTGACTCGAAGTGAGATTCTGTTTTCAAATGAATAAATAACGCCAGTAGTTCGTATGCATTCACATGAGAGGGAGCTGAGTTAGCAACAACCATTTGGAAATAGAATTGCTTGGTTTTGATTGTTTATTTTCAAATGTCTAAACAAAAATTTAGGTTGCGGCGTAACTTTGATTTAACTCATTTTAAAGAAAAATAATAAGAAATATTTAAAAACAAAATTTTATGAAGATAAGTAGTTAATTGTCATATTTAAAAAAAATATATCCTATATCCTAATTTTAAAAATCTGATAAGAAAAGGTCTTGTCAGCTGTTATAGATTCTTTTTCTTTTACAAATACTGTACGTTCAAACAAACGAAGAGTTTAAATCTTTTTCATTTGTTTCAGATCAACAGCATACAAGAAAACGAGAAGAAAAAATAGCACATTGGTACAAACAATAAGCCACGGTAAGTTTTTAATAAATTGTTCTTGAATAAATGAGTAAGTAAGTAAGTAAGAATACTTCTAACTTAAAACTTACGCGATAAATCGTTGGAACTAAAAGATTTTTTTCAAAAGAACAATTAGAATTGATCACTCCGAATTTGAAATTGGAGTTGCAAAACTAGCACAAAGTTAAGAAAAGAACTGCGGAGAATATCCCGAAGCAATAGAAACGAATTATACCGAATAAAACTTCAGTAAATGGATTAAAGTGACATCGGAGGAGGTTCTCGAAGTTGATGAAGTAAAGGGGATCCCAAACTTTCTCAATTCTTAGATCATCATGAACTGGAGATGTCTTGTCAAATTTTGCCTTAAGAATAAGAATATAAGGACAAAGGCAAAGAACTTTATTATACGATACGTCTTAAATTATTTGAATGAACCTTTTGGCAAATAAATATAGTACATAGTCAATAAAGAGTATTGAATATTGAATCCAATTTTTATAATGTTAAAGTTCGTACGTCAGTGGCTCTAATGTTGCCCTAAACAAATTGGTTTAATTTCGAATTCCAATCCGATTTATTTTTGATCCCTTTTCATTAGATAACTCGATCCCACTAACTTTTGTTTGATTTTGTTGTGGTATGTCAAATTGTTCAACAGCATCCGTCTTTCCAGTTCAAATAATCTGTGTCAATCTCATTACAGAGATCTGTGATATTGTTCCTTTACGCCGATAACAAATCAGCGAACTTAATGATGTTCGATAAATTATGGCTTTACGGTATCTCATTTCTAAAAAGGTACGGCTAAATATTTCAGTGAGGCGTCCGAGTGGATGATATTAATGGTTGTTTTTTAAACGTGTACTTGGCTTATAATAAATTATTGTCTATCGGCATAAATAATAATTTTCCCTAAAGAATTCATGTAAATCTTATCCTGTGGTATTTTTGTGTTATCTGCAATTTAATCAACAATGTTTTTGTTCACATTATTTTCACACATTTATTTAGCGTGAACTCAAAATAATACTTTTCTTTTCTTGTTTTGTATTTGTATAAGTTAATTTAATTTCAGGAAGAAGATTGAAACGAGATTTGGTGACTGGAAACGTGATAATCACTCAACATTTCACAGAAAAAATTATCACACCGGGTGAAGATGTAAGTTTACATACCTATTATGTTCTATTCTAAAATCATTATCACATTATAGTGAATATCTTTAACGCCCTTATTGTTCTATTAAAATGTTCTGCAGCTATTATCATAAAAATCCTTACGCCGCATTTCTTTACAGAATTCAAAGCGTAAACAACCGTAACTTTATCAAAAATAACATCGCTTGACTTTTATTTAACGTTACTTGTAAAACAAATGTGATGGGCTATTACACCCACCTGGTGCTAGCTGTCTTTTACAGGTTCATTATCATCAAAAATATCGTTGAAATAACACAACCGTTTACGTCGCTCTTCACATTTTCGGTTATTTTCCACGCAAAATTCAAATATTCGACCGGCGAGTGGCAAACACCCATCCAAACTACATCCCCGTTCTGTTTATTCATTTGACCTTTATAATATCTCGCGTTTATTCAATAGTCTGCTTCTGAATTTTCAAATTTAATAAAAACAGCCGCCAAATTGTTGTTCGAATCAGATTATGGAGTTACGGATTCAGTGATGATTTTATTAACTCGATTGCTTTTGTTATCTTAATTTTGGATTTAAAGGATACCGCTCTTTTTTAAACGAAGCATTCAAATTTATTCTGAAATTAAATGGAATCACCTTTTGTATTGTATATTTATAGGTACTTCACTTTTTGTTTTTCATGATGGATACGTAGGCTTCAATATTATTATGTACTATTTATTTAACTTAGGTATAATGACTTTAATATTTACCTTTGAATAGTGTACTGCAATTATTATTCAAAATTTATTTGTTGTATTATTGGATAATTTTTTTCAGGTAAGTTTACAGTGTACAGCAACGGCCTCAAGACCTCCTCGTTTTATGTGGGAAAGGGATGGAGTAGTAATATCATCCAATACAGATTCAAGGTGAAACTTTAGAGTATCTAAATTTTTTGTATACTTTATGCCAAATACTATTATTGTAATGGACACTCATACAATTCAACATTGATTCGAAGTAACATATACGAGTCTAGGTTTTAATGGGTAGTGTAGGGTAGTGTAGCTTATCTCCGGAATATATCTACTAAAAACCATAATAACCAAGAAGAACAAAAATTCTTAGCAGTGTGTACTGTAGCAAACATAAATTTAAAAAGTTCAAAATAAAAGATACAAAATGTTTAAACACCAAAAGCTTCAGTGCCTAATAATTTCAGATCTATAATAATGTATTTGACCCAATTATTAATTTCCAGATATATCCTTGGACAGATGATGTCGTCATCAGGCGTGGGAGTTGTGTCACACCTCAACATCTCAAGAGTAAGAGTGGAAGATGGCGGACTGTACTCCTGTATTGCATACGAAGGTGACTCCAGCACCAGCCACACAGCCAGAATCGATGTTTATGGTAATGATATTGTATTTTTATAACCTTCCTTGGACTTAAATGAATATAACTATCACAACTAAAATGAGCCGAATCGGTCCAGCCGTTCTCGAGTTTTAGCGAGACTAATGAATAGCGATTTATTGGAACGAAGTTCCTTATCGCGCGTTGTGAAAGGGGGCTAGACGAAAAAAAATCTTACGAAAAGTTGTCACGACACTTTTTGCTGTCATGACGTAAATGACAATGTCTGAGGTTCATGACTACGTCAGTTACGTCATGACAGCAAAAAGTGTCGTAAATGACATTGTCATTTACGTCATGAACTTCGTTCCTTCCGGGTGTCCCTTGACAACTGTCAAGTTTTTGTTATTATATATATTTGAGTGGCAAACAGGCATTTAGGCCACCTCATTTTAAGTGGTCACTGCAGCCCGTGGAAACCCATATCCAACCTGAAAATTAACATAGAGAAAAAATCCTATCTGAGATCGTAAGTGAGTGCTTTGTTACTCGTGAGGACTGAGTTTAAGTACCTCCGGCAACCATCCTTCCCAGCCGAAACACAAGACATGAAGAATATGCCTTACGGTGGGTGGTAAGAATCCAATGATTTTTTCATTCAAAAGACAGAAACCTTTATAAATTTGAATGTGAAAACGAAAACTTTTTTGCTCGAATATGAGTTGGTATAAGACATTGCATCGTTCTTTGATCAATTTTGATCAACCCCCATTCACCTTTTTAGGTATGCCCAATCATACAAACAATTTGTTGTGCATTGCTAAAGTGACATTATTATTTTTAGGTCCTCCTTACATAAGAACGCTACCTCCTATCAAAGTTCAGGGCGGCGAATCATTGAAACTGAGATGTCCTTACTACGGGTATCCGATAAGGTAAGGTTATTTTTTTTTAATTAGATAAGTAAAAAATCCAAGTACCTATACATACATTCACAGACACACATAAACTTGAACTTTTATTCGTAAAACTGGTTTGCTACATTATACCCACAAGACTATTAGGCAAAACATGCATTGCCTCATGGCATTGTAATGGCCTGGACCCGCCACCCTCCCTTATCTTCAGGTATATACGATCACAACTTATTCCAATAGCACACGACACGTGTTTCGCTCTAAAACAGCGTCATCAGTTGATGTGGACTCTACAACTTAGTCTGTTTTGTGTGTGTGTCTGATTGCTACAAAGTACGAGTAATACAAATTAGTAATATTCGATTTCCCCATGGTAAGGCCTCATACATTAATTTTCGAGTGATTTGGAGCAGCACAATAAGATTATTAATTATAATAAAAACATAAAGTCTTTGGTTAACAAATGTACCCATAATTAAAGGATGCCACAGCATTCAATATAATGCAGCTAGACAACAAAGATAAACATTACAAAAAGGAAGTAGTAAATAGTATACATATATTATCATTATATTATATTATAATATATATATGATTAGATTCAATCTTTATACTGTGCTAGCAGTCCGAGCCATTCAAGTGTATATTGATTAGATATGAAATTTCCTTCTAAGATGAGAAATTCCTGTGTAATCCATTCAAACGGGCCGTGTTACCACGGAAATTTGAAGCATTCTGTTTAACGCATATTTGAATAATAATCAGCTAGAGCCTTAAGGCTTTAGGTCTCCAAGGTCACCGGTATTAATTTTGGAATAATAGGCATGATGACTAATTTTCAAAAACTCTTCTATGATATTCAGAAGTTTCTATTATGTCTAAAATATATCATATTTTTGTAGACAATTAAGGTTTTTGTGCAATAGAAGGACATTTAAATTTTAAGTTTCAAATTCATTCCAAAACGCTCGCCCGTGTCATGGCGTCTGTCATAACGTCACGGCTTAGTAAAAAATGCAGAAATCGCGTATACGCTTAAATGAAAAAAATGACGTTTAATGAGACGTGACGTAAATTGACGTAATTCGACCTGATGGGTGTTTAAGCTATCATGGCGGATTGTTGTATTTTGTAGATTTATTTTAACAAACAAATGATTAATCTCGACATTCATAAGAGAATAAATACACGTTTCAAAATCTTTGAATCCGATACTTGATTACTGTCATCATGCCTATTCTACAAACTTAGCCTTGAATGTCAAGTCAATATTTGGGATGTAATTCTGCAATAGCTGATCTACCTATTAATGTCTTAGTTAATGTAGGAACCGATTATATTTTTATTCATTTTTATTACACGGTATTAATGTATGAAAATGGCCAGTACTGCAGATTCAATTTTAAAAGATAAAAAGAACCTATTAATAACACTCCAATAGCCAAATTAAAATAAAAAAACTTGTAAACAAAATGGGTCACACTGAGTTTGACCTCGGAGATAATCTTTTCTTCAATTATCATAATCTTGCTAAATGTTATTGCTTTTCAATATTTTAATAAATTTTCACCATCACTTGGGTTGAGGGAGAAAATATACCTGGGTATTAAGTCTGCCCATTGTTATAAACAACAAAGGAAATAAATAAATTAACAAATAATAGGCCTGTCTTCTGTAACAATAAAATAATCAAATGAACAAACCAGTTCCCCTACAAAACAAATCTTTATTTACTGCAAGAGTGCACTTAGCAAAATCTTTTTTTCAATCACACCGCAGTCGGTGCCCGTGTACGAACAAAAAGAGCCATAAAACGAGCCTTTCGACGTTTTCCTGGCATGATGCCGGTTCGCCGTATGTCAGAGGCGACTCCTGGCTCCATTTCCAATATCGCCGGACCTTATAACGTAATATGACGTTAATTTAAATTCGTTTACGGCCGACCTATTTGGCTGCGTCATGCGCGGCGCACGCCAAGGTACTACATCAAGTTACTGAAAGTTCGCTCAGTGTATCGTGTTAACGCAGTCAATGGTAGTTGCAGGAGTTAAGGCTTGGAGGTTTTGTGTAGTCTATCAGATAACCTGAGTCTGCAGAACTTATTTCTTGACTTCATCATGCAATCTTTACTTCAGAGGCCAAGTTAATGTATTGATCGAAAACCAATCAACAAAATTCTGATCTTATTATGGCCTGGTATTTTTATTATGCCTTTTTTCAGAAATTTCTCCCCAAATAATTTTTTTCCTGCGTACCTTACTTCTATTTTGGTTATTTACTTAAAAAAATATAAGGAAAATTCGCAACAATATTGTTATATTTGGTAGAAAAGGATTAGCCATACAAAGAGGGACATAATTTCTTCTGCTATAACTATAACAACCAGTTAACATGATTTTTAAATTTCAGCAAACTCGAATGGGAGCACAAAGGGCGGAAGATCGTCAGTTCCCTACTACCACAGCACGCGAGATACAAGCGCACCAATCCCGTCAACACCATCACCAATCGAAAGAAGAAGAAGAGAAGGAAACGACAACTCTTCGAGCCCAATGAAGAAGGCATGCTGAACATACCAAGGGTTACCAAGGAAGATAATGGGGAGATGTACACTTGTATAGTGTACAGTCCTTCAGGGGAAATGGCAAGAAGGTGAGATGAAACAGTTAACAGGCAACACTTGAATATGAAAAAGTGCAGGATCTTTTGAAATAGAAGGCCGAGGGTAGAAGGTAAGATGCAAAACGATAGTACAACACTTGATTGTAAAAAAGCGTACGATCTTTTAAAAGAAAATACCGAAGGAGCTACAAAGAAAGAAGAAGAAGAAAACAAAACGACAATTCTTCACTGTAGATTGAAGAAAAAACTAGTTTCCGCCGTACGATCACTCTATATTTTGTATACTGATAGCCGATCTGGACATGATGTATGGGGTAAACATGGTGTGTTTACTGGGCAGCGAAAGAAACTTAGATTGATTAAGTTTGTTAATAGCACCTATCCATAGAGGATTTATGGTGATTACTAACGATGTAATTTTGGTTCGGGATTTACTAGATACGAGTAAATGTTAGTTTGAAAATGTTTTGGGTTAGGTATGAAGACCGTTTGGAAACTAAAGCGATTAAAACTGCTAGGACGGCAATTCATAAAAGCACCTATCCATAGAGGATTTATGGTGATTACTAACGATGTAATTTTGGTTCGGGATTTACTAGATACGAGTAAATGTTAGTTTGAAAATGTTTTGGGTTAGGTATGAAGACCGTTTGGAAACTAAAGCGATTAAAACTGCTAGGACGGCAATTCATAAAAATAGTTTTTGTTTTAATTTTAGCTTCTCTCACGGTAGTGTAATTAACTATATTAACTAAAGTTTACAAGTCAAACTTGCTAGAAATGTAGAAAAAAATACAAAAAAATCATTATTTAGGCTAAAAAATCTGAAACTAAATATTAACTTTTGTGGCCGCGTCACAACGTGGCATCAAAACATTATCACTCTTCCTTGATTTATATGTATGTTTGTTCATTATTTATGTCAAAATACATGAGACATGCATATGAGAATACTCGAGGACTTTGTAGGATTATAAGATTAGGTTTACTCATCATAAAAAAGGGGAAAACAAAAAAGAAAAGAAATCTGGAACGTGTCATATCTGACATTTGATTCGATACAAAAAATATCACCTGCTGTTACGGTGAACAGCGGTGTTACGGAAAACATTGTGCGGAAACCATGCCTGAGAGTTCCCAAAAAACAGTTCTCAAAGGCATGTGAAGTCCACCAACATGTAATAGGCGTGCGTGGTGGATTAAGGCCTACATCCCTCTCATCTCAGAGGAGACCCGCCTCAATACTAGCTCATTACTTACAGAGAAAAAGTTTTGATTTTTTAGATAGATAAGTGTTTGATTGAAGTCAGATTTATTACAAAGATTTTTTTTGCTTCTAGATCATTCGAGATCCAAGTAGTGGAAGCACCGGAACTGGATGAGCTGAGAGTGGGGACTGGCCTCAAAGAGGGTCAAATAGTACAAATTACGTGTAATATCATGAGCGGAGACCCACCCATCTTCTTCTCTTGGCTGAAAGACGGCATGAAGATTCCGCCCAGCTTGAAGGTAGGTTCCAATCACATTTAGTCTTATTAACAATTGTTAAAACTTGTGAACTTTGGGTAAATGGACTTGGGAATTGTGCTCAAAAATGTGTCAAGTGATCTTGTCTGAAATCTCTGACCTACCAAATTCTCTGGAAACGCAGCATAGTGCATTATACTCCAATACGGATTAAATGGAAACCCAATTCTAAATCCCTCAGATAACAGATAGAAGCTCGGAGCTTTTCAGCGTGCTGATCATCAAGCGGGTGGCATTGGAGCACTGTGGCAAGTACACCTGTATCGCCACCAACCATGTGGGCAAGGTCAACCAGACCGCCGACCTCTATATCAACGGTAAGAAGTGGTAGCAACCGTTTTTCATAAACAGTCACCTGATGTTAAGTGGTCGCCGTCGCTTACTGACACGAGCAACACCAGAAGACAGGGCGTTGCAGGTTTTGAAAGAGAGCTCTTTTTAGGCTCTTTTTGAAGAACCCCATGTCATAGTGCAGACAGGAGCTATTCAGCGTATTGGTGAAGAACTCTTAGTTCTTCATAATGTTCTGAAAGATATGTACAGTCCATCAACCTCTCTTAGGCTAACCTGGTGGACTAAGGCCTATATCCTTCTCATTGTGAGAGGAGACGTGACACTGCAGTGGATCATTAATGGGTTACAGACATACATACATACTGATAATATTCTTCGCTTTCAATATATTATGTAATTTTTTCCTTTGTTTTTGCCCAACAGTGGCCCCAAAATGGATCGAAGAGCCCACGAACACGTCGCTGCTGCTAGGCCAGCGTGGTACAGTCTACTGCAACGCGAATGGCTACCCCGCGCCTCAGATCCACTGGATGAAGAGGGATGGTAATGTATTTCAGAGGTTCTCAAAGTTAATTAATGGGAAAAATTAAAAATGTTTGTTGTCTGACGTTTTTCCCATAGAAAAATACAGAGTGATAGTACCCTATGGTACTATCACTCTGTATTTTACTACTAGAGGAAAAGTAAAAGTGGGCTCCACTTTTTTGTCGTTTCTAATAACAAATAAGAGGTCCAATTATTTTAAGCATACCGTAAAAAGAAAACAACACTAACACATCCTTTCTTTTCTTTCCAAAAAAAAAGAAAATAATATGCGTTACCCCATTACCCCGTGTCCAAAGACAATCCTATTTGGGGGTAAATTTGATACTGCATATGATACTTTAAACGTATGTGTTGTTTATTTATTTTTTCACCTATTTTATTTATTCGTTATTGGCTGACATAATGGACTGACCAACCGACACGACAAAATTTAAACATCGACCTCTGTATGCAGGTATCCTAACTGTAATACGCACTGTACAACAATGTGCGTATGCAATAATAATTATGTAGTCGTTTTAGCTACTTTTGTGTGCGACATGCCGATTACAACACGGGGTAATTAGTGCAACCTTATCGTAAAGAAACCCGGTGTTAAAAGCTACGAAAAATCTCAGCTCTACTCTTAATGCTCGTAATTTTAAAGTTAGTTCTTCAACATCGTGGACTAAAACAATGTTGACTTACCGGATATAGGGTTACAAAGGCACTTAAAAGAAGTACCTTCCTGATCTAATATCCTTTGTAGAGTTAGTTAGTTTACATCTTGCTCAAGTGTAAGTGAATACTTTACGGGAAAAATTTACTTTGGATGAAAACAGTTTTATATTCATCCGTCACTTTTTGAACTATTCTGTAACGTCCATTAGCCTTTTTAGATCAGATTACACATTGAGCTTTTTAATCTATAGACCAGTGTGTCTATACGTATCAGCCAGTTTTATCACTGCTGTAAAAGAGGCTCTTTCCACAGCATATGGAATTTCGTTGAGTTGTAGAGCCATGGTAGCTCGTCCGGGGAGGTAGGTACCTTACCGACAGTCTCTTAACCCGTTGTAAAGCAGTGTTCTTCATGTCTTGTGTTTCGGCTGGGGGGGATGGTTGCCGGGGCTTCTTTATTTGCGGTATCATTATATCAACATCTTAGTCCCTAAGCAAAGCAAGCACCCTTCATACCAACCCCCCCAAATAACCTCAGATAGGATTCTTTTCACCATTTGAGGTTGGATTCGGGCGTCCATTGGCTGAAGCGACCACTTTTGGTACTCAATTACTATTTCTATTGACTTTTCAGTCAACAATTCACTTAACAACTTTGCAATATTGGTACAGTATCTATAATCTTTATGCGCTCAGATGTTTTGATGACGCGCGTTTGGATGTTTTGGGATTATCACCATTAATCAAAATATAATAGGGTATTACGGCCTATGTCAAAAAGCTTTTTATATGAATTCGTAAGTCATAAAAACCCATAAAAAATTGGAAAAAAAAATTTTGCTAACAAATATTATGTAAAAAAAGACTTTTCAATTTAAATTTCAAAAATCCCCGCGTATACACTGTCTCGGCCGTCTCGGCGCTGCCGCCATGCTTGTGACGTCACTCGCAGTGTAAACAATACATCTCGAAAGTTATACTCCATTATACTGCTAATGACGTCACGCCGATAGCTTTCATGGCGTATAGCGTTTTTGACATTTGAAAAACAGATTAACAAACCTGAACTTTAAAATTGAAATAATAAATGTATACTACATTTTTTAGAACAGAAATCACCATTTTTCAATTGCATTTAACAAAATCTATCAATATTACATAATTTTGGATTTTTCTTTGCATGGTGCGAAATACCCTATTATATTATGCACGCTTAGATGTTTATTTTCTTTATGTGGATATGATTGGAAAGGTTGGGAGCCGCTGTAAAATGTTTTGCGGGTAGACAAGGATAAATTGCCGTGTAATTTAGCGGGAAAAAAATTCCACGCTTCACGCGGTTTATCTCTTAAGACCCCTCCCACAGAATATAGAGCCTACAGTAGTCTAGTCAGGATACCTTTTCCTTGAGGTAATACGAGTTGTGCAGACGACACTCTCACGTTGAGCTTAGTTTATGGAAAAACGCAATTATTTTAGTCCAGAAATGCTGACAGATTGTGTAAGTATCTTTATAGAAAAACGCAATTATTTAAATTACAAAAATGCTGAAAGAGGGTGTTTATTTATAGGACAGTGTCCCTAAATACACCCATAAGCCACAGTTTTGTCTAAAACTTGTACATAATATTTTTTACATCGTCATTTTAGTGAATTCTAAAATAAAAGTAGCCTAAGTTAATCTTTATTACATCAGCTGTCTGCAAGTGAAAGCCCCGTCAAAATCGGCCCAGCCATTCCTGAGATTAGCCGGAACAAACAGACAGACAGACAAAAATTGTAAAAAATGTTATTTTGGTATTACCGTGAACATATATATGCATTTAGTAAGCGGTTATTTTTCTATTACAAACAGACACTCCAATTTTATTTATTTGTATAGATAGATATGCTCCCTCGCTCCGCCCAGTTGCTAACTTCACGTCGTGCAATAATAGACCATTTTAGCCACAATGTATTCTTTGTGTATTGATATACTTACAACCATCCCAACATTAAATGTCATTAACGTTCATTCGGTGATCATACCATCTGATTCTGTAATAACAAACGAACAGCAGATAATTGTTTGTGAACTATGTCTTGCTCAAGCATTATAATTATGTAATGTCGCTTCTATACACTCTCTGTTTTGTGACTTGATGTTACAGATACGAAGATAAAGCTATATAGCTGACTTAAAACTAGATTATGCTCGCCGGTTCGCCTCGCAAATATTAGCATATTTTCATAAGCTAGGTGCTAAAATGTTTCATAGTTCGTTTATGTTTAGCTTGCTCGAATAATGTCAGGGTAAAATGAATTAAGTTGAATATTTTTTTTAAAAGTACAGTAATAGCAGTTTTCATAGCGAAAGCAGGTATCTTATTGAGTGTGAATTAGTTTTTCATATTATTTAGTCCACCAACTCGCATTAGGCTAGCGCGATGGCCTAAGGCTTATATCCTTCTCATTGTGTGAGGAGACACTTTATTATTTTAGCAATGTCGGTTCAGCTTACGACTATAGATACGGAGCCTTTGATAGGTACAGAATCTGCCTTTTCGTATTATCCAGTAAATAACTACGTGAACTTTAGCTACTGCTGCTGTGCATGTCCATTGACTAAGAACTCGGCCTCTTTCTCGATGGGTCCGGGTTCGTTTAATTGTCAAACTAAGAGCTATGTCGGTCACCAGGGTTCTTCTACGGATTTCACCATTTCTGATTCTGTCACGTAGAGAAATATCGAGCACAGCTCTCTCCATTGCCCTCCGAACGGCTCTGAGCTTGTGATTTAGGTTCACAGTATAAGTATGCAGACCTAGGTACAAAGTAAAAACGCTTATAATAATATTTGTCCCATTGTGCGAGGAGACCCGACCCTGCATTCGCTCACTACTGGGTTGCAGACTAGTGAAACCTATTTTTCGTCACTTCCTCAGCCGCTCTCGGCATCTGGCGACCAGTCCTGGACCTCGCCGGCGGGGGCGTGATGAGCTACCCCAACGGGACCCTCGTGATCGAGGTGGTCTCCCTCTCAGATGAGGGCATGTACGCTTGCAACGTTGAGAACGGGGTGGGTGACGCCCTCAACAAGAATCTGTGGATCAGTGTTAATAGTAAGTCTTTTATACTGTCCTTTTGCATTTCATTCAGTTTTCACCTGACTTAGACCTATGCCTGCGAGAAATGTCTTAAGTATGTACCTATAGGAAGTACTGTTGCGTTGATAGAATTGTATTACAAGTAATTTTTTCCTTCATTTGTCGGATTCATTGGCTACTTCAAAGTACTGAGATGATACAACCAAGGTACACTTACAAAAATATTAAAATTTTACATGATTATTTTTTACGTTTTTTGAAGATAAAATTAGAAAAGCATTATTCCTTTTAAACGCTAATAATAACTCCTACTTCTAGAGCCAGTGCACTTTGAATCTTTGGGAGCGAACCTCACGACGAAAGTGGGGTTACCCTTGACCCTTTCATGTCGACCGTTGGGTGACAGCCCTATCAGGATAAAATGGAGTCTGGATGGAAAGCCCGTGGAGTTCACTACTTCGAGGTAAAAAACACGAATGTCTTATTTACATTTTTATAATAGTGCCATCTGTTGACTGTCTGTAAAACTTTTCAGAACAAACAAACGCCGTACTATACAAAGCACTTCCTGTATTGTGACATAGGTAGATGGCGTTTTATACAGTTTTTAGTCCTACACCTACTACACCACTAAGCAGTTCCGATTGTGCTCGACAGATGGCGCTATTTACGTATAATATAATAACATAATGAAGGGGGAAAATAATATAGTATGTGTGACGTCGTACTTGAGGACCTAATAATTATTTTGATTATTTCTTTTAAGCCTCTTTTAATATTAAAATAAAATTTCCTTAAAATTATTTTTCGTACCATAATAAAATATTGGAACTAAAATAATAATTTGACTTGTATTTTTTATGTTTTTCTATACTTTTTAAGATTAAAAGGGTTTCAACAAAGGCACAATTTGTGCAGCATTAGGCGAGGAAAGAAGGGTATTTTTTTTGGAAGTTGTGGTAACCCTCTTACTCTTAATATCAATTTTCCGAAATTTCCTTGTTTTTCCCAAATCCCAAGTTCCCAACCAAAGAGTAGAATAAGTTTCCAACGGAAAATTTTAATTTTTCGTTGAATTGAATTCATGCATGAGAAACATGGACTATTTTACAACTTTAGTCTCAATTGTATTCGATTTGTTCTATTTTCCTGCCTTTCAGACTAACAATATCGGAATCTCCTACTTCGAATGGCCTGAAGAGTACAATAAACATCAACTACGTTGAAGCAAGGGACGGCGGCACTTACGAATGCAGGGCGAGCAACCCTTATGGAGTTGCAGCCTACAATATCTACGTTAATATCCTAGGTAAGAGTTTAGAAAAGGTATTTATTTATGTGAGAGTTGAGAATGTTTTAATATACCTACGTACTCAAGGGCATGTAAGCTTAAGAGTACGATACTACGAGGAAGAAGAGTGTCAACTCAACTTATTCGTCTGAAATGATTGAAAAAATTAAGAAATCTTCAGTTTTTGCAAATCATTACTAACCCATTGCTTGCCTAACCAAGCAATGGATTAGTAATCTCTTGTCATGATGGAAGGCCTACGCCTATGAGAAAGGGCTTATAAGAAATTCTGTTGCCAGATAGAATTAATTAACCCTTCACACTCATAGCCCCACACTAGGATTCATTGTGTCGTGGGCGCCATGGACACACACAAGATAAGAACACACCCAGACCAGAAACAGAAATTTAAACTCATCATTCAAATCTCTGCACCGCTGGAAATCGAACCCAGGACCGCACGCACCGGTGTCTTAACCACTGCGCCACTCAGGTCGTCATTAAATTACAAGATATTTTTTTAACTTTTTCTGACGGATATTTAAATTACAATAGTTACTGTTACACAATTATTTTAGAAAAGACATCAGTGTGTGATGGACATTTGAACCTCGACTGAACCAACTAGGTTTGGTGGTTCTTTATACTTGTAAATGGGTCCATTGCCAAGTCCATATAACCATATTATTATACTTTAATTCAAATTCAAAAGCTTTTATTCATTATTAGGTACAATTTGTGCACACTAAATGAATTTCATACATTTAAAATTATACAAGCATTATACAAACATCCGCTTTGACCGCTCCTCAGGCAAAACGTAGACTTGGAGAAAAAAGCGGGCGGAAAAAAACTCCCAACACTCTTTACTTAATATTTACACAACATGTCTTGGAACATTCCAGAGCCTCCAACCCCACCGCTGGACTTACAAGTGGACTCGGTGACCGGCACCGCTGTGAAGCTGTCGTGGAGGGACACCATCAGCGCCCACGTCCAGTACTACACTGTACAGTACGCGACTAATGATTACATGATGTGGGAGATTGCTAAGACCATCAATATCACCAGGTGAGGTGTATAAAAGTATTTTTTTTACTTACTACTAGGTTTTAGGCACTCTAAAAGGTAGTATGTCATGTCAGTACCCATTAATGACCCACTACAGGGTCGGGTCTCCTCTCACAATGAGAAGGATGTAGGCCGCCGTCCACCACGCACCACTACTGCAGGTTGGTGGACGAACATACCGCGTGAGAACATTTTTTTTTGTGAACTCTCAGGCATGCAGGTTTCCTCACGATGTTTTCCTTCACCGTAACAGCAGGTGATATTTAATTTCATAAATCGCACATAACTTTTATTACAAAGTCATTGGTGCGTGCCACTGGGATTCGAACCCGGATCCCTCGATTCGAGGTCGAATTCTAAGCCACTGGGCTATCACCGCTGCAAGGTAGTATAATGTTGTCTAAAGTCTTTTAGTACTTTTAAGTCTACACATTTGATTACACTTGAAAAAACAAAGTGACAGGTGTGCGTACTATGCAATGTATGCAATGCGGGATGTAGGCCTTAGTCCACCAAGCTGGTCTAATGCACTTTTTTGAACTTCACATGCCTATAGTTTTTTGGAGATCTTTCAGACATATTATTATTATTTTTCTCACAAGGTTTTCCTTCACCTTACAGCAGATGATGTTTCAATGAATGTATGTCAGTAACCCATCGATGACCCACTGTGATGTAGGTCTTGTATTGTTTTCAAACCCGGACCTCTCGATTTGGGTGCGTCTTCCATGGAGCTGAGCAGTGTAGAGCAGATTGAAAAATTTATGGCCAAAATTTTCCAATCACACAGATTTCACTTACCTATGTCAATCATCGTTTCCACTGATGTCAGTGAAAACTTCAAGTATGGTGATTAGGCAATTTCCACTCTAATGCACTACTGCTAACTACTATTGACAGCTATCACACTGTATTACAAGAGTTGTTTAACATGTTTATTTCAGGCAGGAAAACGATATCCGTCAAAACATTGAGCTGCGAGATCTCCAGCCAGCTGTGGACTATAGAGTGAGAATCGCCTCCGGTAACCAGGTCGACTTGAGCCCCTACACTCAGCCAGTGCACTTCACTACTTTACAAGAAGGTGACTAAATGTATTCTGGTTTGGATGCTGGATATTAATAAGCTTCTTCAGGACATTTGGTTGCCAAGCAACACTTGTTTTTCAAAGAAATTATATGGAGTATTTTGAGTGTCTAGGCAACCAAACAGTATTAATCTGAATCCATAATCTGAAGGTGGGTTGTTAATTTCGGGCGTTGTAGCTACTACTTTGAGAACACTCTGTTTTTCAATGTGAGCCCTCTAGTGATAAATAACTCGTGTTTTTATAGTAACCCCTCAGTCTGTCTATCTGTGTTTGGAGGACTAGGGGAGATCTCCCGCCAGGCGATGTCACTGCCTGGGGACCGCGGTCCGAATGTTGACTGCGGACCGTTTGTATATATGCACAGATTCTATGGAACTGTGATAGCGCGTTTGAGGACGCGTGTTCCGATTGGCCAGTTCGGTGTGACGCGTGACGTGTGCTATCGTTGACTACACTCGCCGCGTGCGTCGTGACGCGTGGTCACTTCATGTGAGGCGCGCGCTCATATAGCTGTAGGTATCGCGCCGCTACAAGTGTATCAAATTCTTTTTCTGTTTCATTTCTCCTTTTCATTCTGTTTCATTTCAATTTAATTTGCAAAAGTTAAGAAACTGTATTTGCGTTTTCAGCACCATCATCAAGTCCTCTGGGAGTGCAAGTCCAACAAACGGACAATCCAGGGGAATTATTCGTGACTTGGGTCCCCCCGCCCCGGGAAACCCATAACGGCCCACTCCAAGGATACCATGTCAAGGCTGTTCCCAGGATCAGCGGAGAATCAGGTAAGGCATTGAATTGTTAATATTGGCTGGCTGCAATCTTTTTAAGGCCCACTGATGGGCACGGGCCTCACCCGACAACGAGGGGAGGCCTGGAGCAGACTCCACCATATCTTCATCAGACTTAATAATCCTGTTAAAGAGAGTACATTTTATCAAGAGTTTTTTTTTCTTTGGATTAATCTGCAGATTCCTAATTGTTTATCTACATATGTCACAGAATACATATTAGTACACTTGTACAGAAGGCCCACTTCGAAAAGTCGTTTAAAGAAATATAGACTCTAGCTACGATACGATTAAGTTCAATTCAGATTGCGCAGCTCTTAATCACCTACGGTACATGTTGCGTCTCCTTCTAGCGCGTAACTCTTACCTTTTCCACTTTCCCGCTGCATGTTGCGTCTCTTTCTAGCGCGTAACTCTTACCTATTCCACTTTATTTTCCCCCACTGACTATCCGTCTCGGACAGACCGCTGTGCGTAGGTACATTTTTGATACCTACAAGGGGAGTGGGCCAGGCCTGACTATATACAAAAATTTCATCAAATATTTCTGTGTCCACCTTATTTACTAATGAGGAGTGACATTGATTTCGCATTTTGTTTTCAGGTCCAAATGACACACAAACAAAGATGGTCAAAGTTTCGTCAAGGAAAGGTAAACAGGAAACCACTCTGAGTGGATTATTGAAAAACACCAGGTAAATTAATTTTTAACACATTTCCTAAATACGTGATTTTTTTAATTATTTTTCTTAAATCGTTAAAATTAAATTACAGGTATGCCATTTCAATAAGTGCCTTCAATTCGGCGGGGAATGGACCCTTTTCTTTGCCTGTGTACCAAACTACAAGAGAAGGCGGTATGTGCCATTTTGTTGATGTATAGATTAAGGTTTATATAGATACTAGCTGACCCGGCAGGCTTCGCTCTGCCAATTAATTTGACTAATATCGCGAAGTTTTTTGTAGATATTGATATGTTCTTTAATATTGTAACATACTTTTGTTCTATCATCAATAGTTTCCGCAGCGCATGCGACGAAAGACGTTTTAGGGCACTATTTTACACATTGGGTTACGTTACTTAAGTTTTAGTAAAGATCCCTAATCTTTTCTAGCACTAAATATAGCCTATGTTACTCAGGGTAAATACAGCTCTCCAATGGTGAAAGAATTTTTAAAATCGGCCCAGTAGTTTTTGAGTTTATTCGTTACAAACGTACACAGAAAAATACAAATTTTTCCTCTTTATAATATTAGTGTAGATGTAGATAAATGGATACTTGGAGTAGAACGGAGATGACTACTTCTTGTAGTAGCAATTGTTATTATCTGAAAACCATTAGTGACACGGGTCGGGTCTCCTCTCGTAATGAGAAGGATGTAGGTATTAGTCCACCACGCTGGCCTGTGGGTCAATCGGTGCTTTTTGAAAACATGTTTCGTGGACTCTCAAGCGTCCAGATTTCTCAGGATACTTAATTTTAAAATAAATTTTATAATTCACTTGTCTCCTCTCGTTGTTTGTCGGTAACCCATTAATGACCCACTACAGGGTCGGGTCCCCTTATGATGAGAGGGATGTAGGCTTTAGTCTACCACGCTGGCCTACTACGGGTTGGTGGACTTCACATACCTTTGAGAACATTTTTTTCCGAACTCTCAGGGATGCAGGTTTCCTCATGGTGTTTTCCTTCACCGTAACAGCAGGTGATATTTAATTTTATAAATGTAACCTGTTACTTCCAGCCCCAGAACAACCGCCGTCAGGGGTGGAGTGCCGAGGGGTGTCTTCATCGTCCCTCCGCATCGCGTGGCAACCGATCACCTCTCACGGGGCTTCGTTGCTGGGATACTCGGTCCATTACAGTACTGATGGTGAGTTTGCTTTATCTTAAGCCATTTATCCAACTTATTCCAGGTTTATTGCGGTTTTTAGCCAAATTTTGTGCTTTTATAAGTGATATGCTGTCGACTAAGATGGATGATTTGGAGTGTTTCCTCTTATACTAATTATATTTTTTTTTATTTACTTCTTTTATGGAAATATCATTAAGAATGTGAATAGTACTTTCTTATTTTAAAAGATCTCTTTGCACCCTTTTAGTAGCCTACTGGGTTAGTTGTTCTCTTGCAATAAAATGGATGTAAGCCTTAGTCCACCACCCTGGCCTATTGTGGATTGGTGGACTACACCTGCATCCGTTGTAACAATGTTTTTCTTAAAAAATACGACGACCTGACGTCCTGAATGACGTTGATTTAAATGACGACCTGAGTGGCGCAGTGGTTAAGACACCGGTGCGCTGTGCGGAGGGTCCTGGGTTCGATTCCCAGCAGAGCAGAGATTTGAATGACGAATTTGAATTTCTGTGTCTGGTCTGGGTGTGTGTGTCCATGACGCCCACGACACAGGGAATCCTAGTGTGCGGCTGTGAGTGTGAAGCGTAAGAAGCGTAAATCTTTTATTTCTCTTACCAGATGGACCCTGGATCAACATGACGTCACCACACACAGAACTCTACCTGCAAGCTCTCCTTAAGTACACCAACTACACTATCAAAGTGGCTGGCTTCTCTAACTATGGGCTCGGACCATTCTCTTATCCGATCGTCTGCACGACTTTGCAAGATGGTGAGTATGTGCTTTTGTAAAGGAAAGTTAGTAAAGCCTATTTTCCGGCCGTGACTTTGTCTATGTTCACCTAAAAATCTAACCCACAGAGTGATAAAAAGTATCCTATAACTTAATCCAGGTTATAATCTACCTGTGTACCAGATTTCATCCAAATACGTTCAGCTGTTTTTGCTTGGAAGAGTAACAAACGTACATACATTCATCTATCTATGCACACAAATTTTCGCATTTATAATTAGTAGTAGTAGTAGGGTAATTAGTAGCAGCTAGGGTTCACTTTTGTGTAAACAACAATCGGATTTGTGATAAACAATAATAATAATTTTATGATAAAACAAAATTATTAGTTATTTTTTTTTAATTTTGTGTCTACGTTATTTTTTAATCGCAAGTTAAAATAAAAAGACCTGCTAAGATTGTTTATCAAATTGGACGAGATTAAAAAAAATGGAATGGAATGAATATTTTGGAATTCAATTTATAGTTCATTGAATTCCATAATAAAGTGTGTAATGTTATATTGTATAGTTCCCGGGCCGCCAGCTGCGATAAAGCTCCTAGTGTCTTCGCCCACGTCCCTCCTCGTCAGCTGGAAGAGACCAGATCAACCAAACGGGGAGATCACACATTACACAGTTTATGTGAAGCCCGTTTCAAGGTAAGCTTATATACGACTTTTTAGATGGATAGTTGCATTTTTTTAGGAGTTCTTCATGGGCATGTAAGTTCACCATAATAATATTTTGTTTCACCATTGGTGCATCGAAGCGTTGAGATAGAAACTGAAATTCTGAAAAAAATATTTTAACAGTTTATTTTATTTCATGAGATGAAATAAACTGTTATTTTATTTCATGAGATGAAATAAAAGATCAAATAAAGACAGACATTTCACATCACATCATTGGTTATGGTTTGGTGTGAATAGCCAGTTAGGAAAATGATTTTATTCATTACTCACATTTTATTCCTCGTGTTATTTTTTGAATGGAATGTCCCATTATTATAATTCAAAAAGTGTTATCAACGGTTTCAGCACCACAGCGCCCCAAAGCTTCAGGATCGATCAGAGCCAGGAATCGAATCTGTCTCGCCACCTAACGTTCCCTCTCACCGGGCTGTCTACGGGACGGCAATACGAGGCGTTTGTCAGAGCTCACACAGCAGCCGGGGAGGGCACTCCGAGTAATAGGGTGCACGCGGAATTATCTTCTAAAGGTTAGTATCGCATTGCTGTGATGATCAGGCGACGTCACTGCCTGGGGACCGCGCTCCGAATGTTGACTGCGGACCGTTTGTATATATGCACAGATTCTATGGAACTGTGATAGCGCGTTTGAGGACACGTGTTCCGATTGGCCAGTTCGGTGTGACGCGTGACGTGTTCTATCGTTGACTACACTCGCCGCGTGCGTCGTGACGCGTGGCCAGCATTCATGCGAGGCGCGCGCTCATATAGCTGTAGGAATACGCCCCTACAGTTTGGAACTCAGTTCTTTTTACACTCGATACTATAATACATACTAATGACAAACGTTAGCCAATCAAATGACCACTATCGTTAAGGTTTATGTTACTAGGTGGTAGAGACATATGCCTCTGAGCTAATATTAGCTCGCCCCTCGGACGAGGTACGATATCTCACAGCCAGCCTTTTTACCTATCAGAAGCAGCATGTTCTTCATGTCTTGTGTTTCGGCTAGGGAGGTATGGTTGCTGGATATAATTGATTTGAAGCATCTTAGCCCTCGAGCGGTGATAGCCTAGTGGTTTAGAATTCGACCTCGAATTGAGGGGTCCGGGTTCGAATCCCAGCTGCACGCACCAATGACTTTGTAAAAAAGTTATGTGCGCTTTATAAGAATTAAATATCACCTGCTGTTACGGTGAAGGAAAACATCGTGAGGAAACCTGCATGCCTGAGAGTTCACAAAAAAAATGGTCTCAAAGGTATGTGAAGGCCACCAACACGCAGGAGGCCTGCGTGGTGGACTAAGGCCTACATCCCTCTCATAACGAGAAGAAGACCCGACCGTTAGTGGGTCATTAATGGGTTACTGGCAAGTCCTCATGCGTAGTAACACACACACACACCTGCATATAACCTCAGACACATTTTTTTTCTATTTGATGTTGAATGCGGGACCCATGGGCACCAGTGATCATATAACATCAGCTGGGCCGTCTTTAACCTATCGGAGGCCCTGGGCAATACTTTGCATATTAGGATAATGGGGATATTGTAGTCAGTAATTAAGGTTCGATTTCTTCGAATTATGTAAGGCTTTTGGTAATAAATATTGGTTATCGTTAGTGATCTGGCAGGAACTAGGGACTTTGTAAATGATCTGAGAGGGGCTCCTATCGATCGCGAAGCCCTGGGCACCCGCCCAGAGTGGGGACTGCCAACTGGGAAAGAGAGGTTTGAACATCAGGTGGCCTTCATCTGCTGCTCAATTACTATTAAAAAAAGTATTCATAGATCTTTTTTATAATTTCCAGTGGTAGCAGGAGTGGCGTCCCTCGGCGGGACGGTATCGGTGGGCGTGGGCAGCTCGCTGCTGCTGGTGTGCCAGTGCGTGGGCGCGCCGCCGCCGCGCACCGTGTGGTACCACGAGCACAACATCATCACGCACCACCCGCGCTTCACCAGGAACCACGACGACAGCCTGCTCATCAATAGTGAGTATTGTGTAGCCAGTAACCCATTAATGACCCACTACAGGGTCGGGTCTCCTCTCACAATGAGAGGGATGTAGGCCGCCGTCCACGACGCTGGCCTACTGCGGGTTGGAGGTGGACTTCACATGCCTTTGAGAATATTTTTTTTGTGAACTCTCAGGCATGCAGGTTTCCTCACGATGTTTTCCTTCACCGTAACAGCAGGTGATATTTTATTTTATATAAAAGCGCACATAACTTTTTTACAAAGTCATTGGTGCGTGCCACTGGGATTCGAACCCGGACCCCTCGATTCGAGGTCGAATTCTACGCCACTGGGCTATCACCGCTAGTATTGTGTAATAAAAATAAAATGAAAATGTTCCTTACTTATATCCACGTCTCGGCAGAGTACAGGCCGCCCTCCGACCTTCCTCTATAAATGGACTATCCAACACTGAAAGAATTTTTGAAATCGATGCAGTAGTTCCTGAGATTAGCGCGTTCAAACAAACAAACAAACTCTTCAGCTTTATAATATTAGTATAGATATGATTGACTGAGAAAATTAGAGTCATCGCTCATAGATCTGACGAGAAAGGAAATAGGAATTAGTCCACCACGCTCGCCTAATGCGGTATGCGGGTACCCACTACTGCCCACTAATGCGGGTTAGTGGACTTAAAATGTATTTGAGAATATTTTTTTATGAAGTCTCCATTATGCCGGTTTCTTCATGATGTTTTCCTTCACAGTTACAGCAAATATCACATTTAATTTTATAAAGCGGTGTAGCGGTGGTAGCCCTGTGGCTTAGAATTCGACCTCGAATCGAGGGGTCCGGGTTCGAATCCCAGTGGGACGCACCAATAACTTTGTAAAAAAGTTATGTGCGCTTTATAAAATTAAATATCACCTGCTGTTATGGTGAAGGAAAACATCGTGAGGAAACCTGCATGCCTGAGAGTTCACAAAAAAATGTACTCAAAGGCATGCGAAGTCCACCAACCCGCAGTAGGCCAGCGAGGTGGACTAAGGCATATATCCCTCTCATTGTGAGAGGAGACCCGACCCAGTAGTGGGTCATTAATGAGTTACTGGCAATTTTATAAAGTGCGTAAGTGGTGATAGCCCAGGGGCTAAGAACTCGGCCTATCACTCTAAAGGTCCGGTTTCGAATCCCAGTGGCACGCTTTTGACAACGCCATCGTTGTTTAGTATTGTTAGGTCACCAAGTCCACCAGGTTAATGTAACAATATCTTCTCAATTTCCAGACATCGACCAATCGCTCAGCGGCAACTACACATGTCTGGCCAAGAACTTGTACGGCTCGGACTCAGTGTCCTACGAGGTGTCGGTTCTGCCCACCCCCGAGCCGCCGAGCGTGAGGGTGACGCCTCATAAGAACGCGTTGCATCTACAGTGGGACCCGCCGCGGAAGATCGCCGGGAAGTCGCAGAAAATAAGTAAGTTTGTGTCAGCGCTGGGAGTTTTTTTCCGCCCGCTTTTTTCTCCCAGTTTACGATTTGCCTGATTCTACTGAAAAAAAGGAAAGGCAGTCTCAGCATAACAATGACAGAAATGTCAATAAAACTTTTTTTTAGTAAAAGTAGCACACCTGTTTATGCAGGCCACCTGACGCTAAGTGGTCACGGCAGCCCATGGACACCCATATTCAAGTATATGTAGTATTGAAATAGAGTTGAAAATCCAATCTAAAGTTGTACTCTGGTCTTTTGCTACTCACAAGGACTATGATGTTCGCCACAAATAAAGTATCTAGCAAATCCTGCAAAATCACTGGCAAAAAAGTTTGAAATACTGATTTATGACGACGACCCAAGTGGCGCAGTGGTTAAGACACCGGTGCGCTGCACGGAGGGCCCTGGGTTCGATTCCCAGCAGAGCAGAGATTTGAATGATGAATTTGAATTTCTGTTTCTGGTGTGGGTGTGTTGTGTTCTTGTCTTGTGTGTGCCCATGGCGCCCACGACACAGGGAGTCCTAGTGTGGGGCTGTGAGTGTGAAGCGTTATTTATATTTATATTATTTATAATTGAAGTTGGACTCTATAATATGAACCTCCTAGGCACAAGCTTGACTGTCCTGCGACCAGGTGGACTGATGACCTGAAGAAGACAGTGGGATACCATTGTATTCAAAAGCCTGGAGGCTGCTCGTAAGGAAGTAAGGAAGAAAGGACATAACCCAATTTTTTCTCCAATTTAAGGCTACAACCTAACCTGGAAGGAAGCGAACGGCTCCTGGCAAGACGCCTGGTCTAACAAGGGAACCTCCATCCAGGGGATACAAGAGTACACGCTCCAGGGGCTGAAGTGTGGGACTAAATACTCTTTGAGAATGACGGCAGCCAACAGCGTGGGGTCTTCGCAACCCGCCTATGTTGATGCTACTACTTTGGGAGGAGGTACATTTTTTGTTGAAGTAATTCTTAAGTGGTAATTCTCAAAGGTGATAGCCCAGTGGCTTAGAATTCGACCTCAATCGAGGGGTCCGGGTTCGAATCCCAGTGGCACGCACCGATGACTTTGTGAAAAAGTTATGTGCGCTTTATAAAATTAAATATCACCTGCTGTTACGGTGAAGGAAAACATCGTGAGGAAACCCGCATGCCTGAGAGTTCACAAAAAAAAATGTTCTCAAAGGCATGTGAAGTCCACCAACCCAGTGGGCCAGCGTGGTGGACGGCGGCCTTCATCCCTCTCATTACGAGAAGGAAACCCGACCCTGTAGTGGGTCATTAATGGGTTACTGACAATTCTCAAAGTAAAAGGCGTAAAGGGAGTTTTATTGTAATACCGGCTCACTAACGTTGGTTTTTCGGGGTAGCCCCAGACAACTGTGAACTGTGTTTGTCCGTTTTATTTAATTTAAAAAATCAATGAAATTTCTGGTCTCCTGGGAATAAAACCTATTCGTACTGTTTTGAAATCATTAGTGATCTGCTAAGCGCCAAGACTTCTCTCAGAATAAAAAGGATGTTGGCCCGACACTGGCCTATTGCGCCATAATTCAAACACTATAGAGAACTCACAGGCATGCAGGTTTCCTCACGATGTGTATTCTCGACTATTACAACAGGTGATTAATTTATAAAGCACACATAACTTTTAAGAAAGTCAATACTAATGATCTACTTAACCGACACCCTCGAATGAGAAGCCAAATTCCAAGCCTTCCATTAGTTTAGCTATTAGAAGTATAGCTCGTATTCCGTAACTTTTGATAGCAACACATCTCCCCCGTTCCAGTGCCAATATCCCCCAGCAGCACGGAGTGGTTCTGGAGCAACGCCACCCACATGTACATCCAGCTCGGCGGCTGGCACGACAACGGCTGCGAGGTCACCCGCTGGGAGGTGGACTACCGGGAGTTTGGCTCCAAGGGATGGAAGCGAGCCGAGAATAGGATCGTGAGTACTGGCTACTAGTATGTCCCTAGAAAATTACAACGATTCAACTGACCGCCATTCCGTATCGATACATATAAATCTAATCTGGAACGTTATGCTCCTCTAAACAGAATACAACACGCTTCACAATAACACCAATGCGGCAAGGTTGGTCGATCAGGGTACACATTGCAAATCTGATCATCTTGAATCCTCCCAACTGGATATATTCAGTAACAGCTTAGCACAGTTCAAAAAGCTAATGGATCAGTACTAGCTGTCAGTACCCATTAATGCTCCACTGGCGGGTCGGGTCTCCTCTCACAATGAGAGGGATGTAGGCCGCCGTCCACCACGCACCACTACTGCCCGTTGCTGGACTAGTATGTTTACTGTAGGGTTTTGGAGGAAAAGGGGAGATCTTCAAGCGATGTCACTTACTGGAGACGGCAATCCGAATGCTAACTTCGGACCATTCGTATATGTGCTCAGATTGCATGGAACTTCGATAGCGCGTTTGAGGATACGACATCCGATTGGTCTTCTGATCGGCCAGTCTCAATGTGACATAACTTCTAAGAGATAGCACTATCCTGAATCACGCAATCAAAAATTTTCTTTTCTGCGAACTCTCAGGAATGCAGGTTTCCTCACGATGTTTTCCTTCAACGTAACAGCAGGTGATATTTAATTTTATAAAGCGCACATAATTTTTTTTACAGAGTCATAGCCACTGGGATTCGAACCCGGGCCCCTCGATTCTAGCTCGAATTCTAAGCCACTGGGCTATCACCGCTTATATCGCTTACCTGTAAAACTCTAGCAACCTCGCAGCACTAGGTAGCTAACACCATAAGCAACAACTATTGTTGTTCGTTCTCTGTTCCCTGTATAATTAAATCTTATAATAATGCACTTATAGTATATACTTATAATCCGTGGTAATGTGTATTTTTCCAGCCTCTAGTGGTGGAGCCGTGGAGCCAATACGTGGGCTCCATAGTCCAGCAGCCGACGTCGTTCGTGCTGGCGGACCTGAGCCCCGCCCGATGGTACCACGTGCGAGTGGTGGCGGAGAACGCCGCGGGTGTCGCCACGTCCTTGTACAGCTACGCGACCACTACTGTGCTTGGAGGTGAGTATTGTAGTTGTACAATCACGGATAGGCTTCCTTTTCTATTTGAGGTCGGATGCGGATTGCAGTGACCACAGCGGGATGACATCAGGTGATCTGCATGCTCGTTAGCTACTCGATTACTGTTTAAGAATGAAATTTATAAAATCTCATTTTGCAAATTGAAAAATGGAACAATTTTATCAAATTAGTGTAGGTACTCGTATGTCATCGGTCCTCGATAAATCTACAAAGTTTGAACGAAATCTGGCCGTTTAAAGTGGGTCAAAATCGCGCCCAAAGGAGTCGGTTACAAACAAACAAACAAACAAACAAACAAACAAATAGTGTAGGTACTCGTATGTCATCGGTCCTCGATAAATCTACAAAGTTTGAACGAAATCTGGCCGTTTAAAGTGGGTCAAAATCGCGCCCAAAGGAGTCGGTTACAAACAAACAAACAAACAAACAAACAAACATACAGGTGAAGCTAATATAAACCACGTAAAAACTGTAGTAAAAAAGGAAAAAGTTATCAGGCAATATTTGTAACCGTCATAGCTCTCAAAGTTTGCAAAACAAAGTAGAAATGGACTGGCCACATTGGAAAGAACGATAATCATAAAAGATGAGGAATAAAGGCCTTCGAATTGTCACTGCTTCTGAGCAAAAAGGAACGGTGTGTGTATCCCTTTGTGAGGCAATGGACTAAGAAGTGCTGGAAGGAAAGATAGAATCTTCTAGTTACATGATTGCTGTATTAAAATCTTTTCATACACTTACATGTCAGTAACCCATTAATGACCCACTACAGGGTCGGGTCTCCTCTCACAATGAGAGGGATGTAGGCCGCCGTCCACCACGCTGGCCTAGTGCGGGTTGGTGGACTTCACATGCCTTTGAGAACTTTTTTTTTCTGAACTCTCAGGCATGCAGGTTTCCTCACGATGTTTTCCTTCACCGTAACAGCATTTTTATAAAGCGCACATAACTTTTTTTACAAAGCTATTGGTGTGTGCCACTGGGATTCGAACCCGGACCCCTCGATTCGAGGTCGAATTCTAAGCCACTGGGCTATCACCGCTACACTTACATAAAAAAAAAATTGAAATCGCTTCATCCGTTCGCGAGCTGCCATGCCACGACAGACAGACAGACAAAAAGACAGACACGTCCAACTTATAATATAATAATTCGTACTTATTTTTAAAAGAGTGCTGGGAGTTTTTTTCCGCCCGCTTTCTTCTCCTAGTCTACGTTTCGCCCGAAAGGCGATCAAAGCGGATGTTGTGTAATGTTAAATGTATGACGTTCGTTAAGTGTGCACAAATTGTACCTAATAATGAATAAAAACTTTCGAATTTGAATATAACACTTCTCCTATTGCGTCGGGGGTTAATAGGGTATTACGGCCTATGTCAAAAAGCTTTTTAGATGAATTCGTAAGTCATAAACCCCATAAAAAATTGGAAAAAAATTTTTGCAATCAAATATTATGTTAAAAAAGACTTTTCAATTTAAATTTCAAAAATCCCCGCGAAAACACGGTCTCGGCCGTCTCGGCGCTGCCGCCATGCTTGTGACGTCACTCGCAGTGTAAACAATACATCTCAGTAAAGGAAGAAAGTTATACTCCATAGTTTATTTACACTGCTAATGACGTCACGCCGATAGCTTTCATGGCGTATAGCGTTTTTGACATTTGAAAAACAGATTAACAAACCTGAATTTTAAAATTGAAATCATAAATGTATACCCACTACATTTTTTAGAACAGAAATCACCATTTTTCACTTGCTTTTAACAAAATCTATCAATATTACACAATTTTGGATTTCTCCTTGCATGGTGCGAAATACCCTATTAAGTAATGAACATTTTGTGTTCCAGAATCCATCGGGCCGCCATCAGAGTTGTTCGACCTCAACACGCTGGTGATCATCTGCAGCTCGATACTGCTCATCATTTGCGCTACAACTTGCGTCTATATTCTAGTCAAGAAGCACAAGTAAGCACTGCAATGATCCCTTCCTTATTAAATTAAGAAAAATATTAAAATAAATATAAAATTGGCTAAACGATCTTAACTTATTTTACCATAATTATAATATAAAATTAAGTATTAGTTACAGCGGTGATAGCCCAGTGGCATAGAATTCGACCTCGAATCTAGGGGTCCGGGTTCGAATCCCAGTGGCACGCACCAATGACTTTGTAAAAAAAAAAAAGTTATGTGCAATTTATAAAATTAAATATCATCTGCTGTTACGGTGAAGGAAAACATCGTGAGGAAACCTGCATGCCTGAGAGTACACAAAAAAAAAAGTTCTCAAGGCATGTGAAGCCCACCAACCTGCAGTAGGCCAGCGTGGTGGACTAAGGCCTACATCCCTCTCATTGTGAGAGGAGACCCGACCCTGTAGTGGGTCATTAATAGGTTGACTGACAAGTATTAGTTATTTAAGATATAATTATTGTATGCCCGCATAGGGTAGACTGTACTTAACTAATTATAATTTTTGTAACATCTTTCTCGTGTAACAGTCAACAATAAACGCATTCTTTACTTTTCTTTTCGTAAAGTGATTTTTGTTTTCTCCGCCTTTGATAAGAAAGGCAGCTTTAGCTGTTTAAACAAATGTTTTGACTCTGTGTCCAATCAATTATTACAAAAAAGACCTATTGATTCTGTCTATTGTCTTTTGTTTTGTGTGGTCGTGGGTTCGATTCCCACCCAATACAAGTAAATGTGTGATGGGCACGAGTGTCTGTGTGTCAATAATCTATATAAGTATGTATTTAAAAATATATAATTATATGTATATACATTTCTCAGCTATCTGGTTAACATAAGGCAGGCTCACTGCCTACTTTGGGATCAGAAAGTCGTGTGTGAGTTGTCCCACGATATTTATTTATTTATGACAACCCGAGTGGCGCAGTGGTTAAGTCTAGGTGCGCTGCGCGGAGGGTCCCGGGTTCGATTCCCAGCAGAGCAGAGCTTTGAATGATGAGTTTGAATGTCTGTTTCTGGTGTGGGTGTGTTGTGTTGTTGTCTCGTGTGTGTCCATGGCGCCCACGACACAGGGAATCCTAGTGTGGGACTATGAGCGTGAAGCGTTATTTATTTATTATTATAGAACGGAATAAACAGCTACTTATCACCAAATATTCATACTGCCCATTCTTCCAGCCACAACAGACTAACGGAGTACAGGAACTCGTTGACAGCCGAATGCAAGTCGGAACGGAGCAACGTGACAGCGAACACGCCCCAGAGCCTGCCCGCGGAGGTCAACAGCAGGGTGTACAGCACGCCCGTGCACTTGACTGCTGATACTAAGCACGGTAACTGGAAACTCTTGGCTGCTACCCTCTTATTTTTTTTTTAACCCATTAATGACCCACTACAGGGTCGGGTCTCCTCTCACAATGAGAGGCCGCCGTCCACCACGCTGGCCTAGTGCGGGTTGGTGGACTTCACATTTCTTGAGAACATTTTTTTTTGTGAACTCTCAGGCATGTAGGTTTCCTCACGATGTTTTCCTTCACCGTAACAGCAGGTGATATTTAATTTTATAAAGCGCACATAACTTTTTTACAAAGTCATTGGTGCGTGCCACTGGGATTCGAACCCGGACCCCTCGATTCGAGGTCGAATTCTAAGCCACTGGGCTATCACCTCTTATTACCGACTGCAAAAAGGGAGGTTATCAATTCGACACGTACGAGTATGTATGTGTAGCGGCGCGATACCTACAGCACTATGAGCGCGCGCCTCACATAGAGTGACCACGCGTCACGACGCACGCGGCGAGTAGTCAACGATAGCACACGTCACGCGTCACACCGAACTGGCCAATCGGAACACGCGTCCTCAAACGCGCTATCACAGTTCCATAGAATCTGTGCATATATACAAACGGTCCGCAGTCAACATTCGGAGAGCGGTCCCCAGGCAGTGACATCGCCTGACCCCCTTTTCCTCCAAATATGTCGTGTCTTACCCGTCATAAAAAGTCAACAAAGGCTCTAAAGTCAAATATCGTGACAATCTATTGCGTGCCTTATTGAATAGACATTAAGGTTCCTTGTCGTGCCGAGTTCATGAAATGACATACGGTTGGATGACACACGATGTCGACACGAAATCTGAATGCTCATACAGAATCATCCCCCAGAACTGCACAATGTTCACATACTCGTACATTGGTCTACTACGGCTTCTAAACAAGAATACCAAATTTCATGTATGTATATATGTATGTATGTATGTGTATATATGTATGTATGTAGATATACGATATTTGTCCTGTCACATCTGAAACTAATTGGCGGATCGTGTTCGTTCTTTTTTTTTGTGTTTGTTTGCATTTTTCTGCAGTTTGTTTGCACAATCCATAGAACCTTTCTTATAATAGAAGCGTTCTTGTTCCAGAACTGTACGAGATCAGTCCGTATGCGCAGTTCGCGATCGGGTTCCGTACGTTCGGCCACGTCGACAACCAGGAGGCGCCCAGTCGCGTGCACGTGCCGGGCAACAGTAAAGCCCGGTATGATAGCGGTGAGTTCTTGTAATGTATTTAATGTCAGTACCCATTAATGACCCACTACAGGGTCGGGTCTCCTCACACAATGAGAGGGATGTAGGCCGCCGTCCACCACGCTGGCCTACTGCGGGTTGGTGGACTTCGCATGCCTTTGAGAACAGTTTTTTTTGTGAACTCTCAGGCATGCAGGTTTCCTCACGATGTTTTCCTTCACCGTAACAGCAGGTGATATTTAATTTCATAAATCGCACATAACTTTTAGTACAAAGTCATCGGTGCGTGCCACTGGGATTCGAACCCGGATCCCTCGATTCGAGGTCGAATTCTAAGCCACTGGGCTATCACCGCAATGTATTTAATATTTAGTGTAAATAAGTAGCGAAATCCTGGAAAGGACCATCAGGCAGTAGAAAGAGAGGCAGACCCGCGGCCCGATGGGAAGATGACATTATTCAATTGGCTGGTAAAAAGTGGATGAAAACAGCAACAGACAGAGACAAATGGAACTCACTAGTGGAGGCCTTCGCCTTCGAGTAGCGAGGGGTTCTTATTAATTAATTGTAAAGACTATTTGTAATTTATATAATAAAGATTAAATTTTAGTTTATGTAGTAAAGATTGAATTGTAGTTTTATAGTAAAAAATATTTTAATTTTAATTTAAGTTGTTTTAGGAAATCATTGTTATATTATTTGTTAGTAAGAAATATAGACCTGCTGTTACGGTGAAGGAAAACATCGTGAGGAAACCTGCATGCCTGAGAGTTCACAAAAAAAATGTTCTCACGCGGCATGTGAAGTCCACCAACGGGCAGTAGTGGTGCGTGGTGGACGGCGGCCTACATCCCTCTCATTGTGAGAGGAGACCCGGCCCTGTAGTGGGTCGTTTGAATGACGAATTTGAATTTCTATTCTGGTCTGCGTGTATTGTGTTCTTGTCTTATGTCTTTTCTTTTGTGTGGTCGTGGGTTCGATTCCCACCCAGGACAAGTATTTGTGTGATGAGCACAAGTGTTTGTTCTGTGTCTGGGTGTCAATTATCTATATAAGTATGTATTGAAAAATATTTATAATTATATGTATATACAATAATCAGCTATCTGATTACCATAACACAGGCTCACTGCCTACTTTGGGATCAGAGAGCCGTGTGTGAGTTGTCCCACGATATTTATTTATTTGTTTATGACAACCCGAGTGGCGCAGTGGTTAAGTCTAGGTGCGCTGCGCGGAGGGTCCCGGGTTCGATTCCCAGCAGAGCAGAGATTTGAATGATGAGTTTGAATGTCTGTTTCTGGTGTGGGTGTGTTGTGTTGTTGTCTTGTGTGTGTCCATGGCGCCCACGACACAGGGAATCCTAGTGTGGGGCTACGAGTGTGAAGCGTTATTTGAGGTTGGATGTCGGTGACAATGGATGTATAGTATAAGTTTGATTATTTCTTTTCAGAAACCAGTTTCCAAATGAGATCAGAGTCGGAGGACAGTGATTGCGTCTCACGGACTACCACATTGAAGAGTGCTCCAAGAAGTAAGTATATATAAATTTGATTTATAAATGCTATTAAATTTTTCAAATGTCAGGATTGATGCCGCGGAAAAAAGTGTCTTACCATAATAATAATTATACAATACGAAAAACACGTTCTCCATAATATTCTTACAAGTATCAATGTGATTTTACAAGTATCAAAGTGATTACCGCAATAGACCAGTGTGTGAACGCCCCGAAGCTTATAATAATCTTATTGTGAGAGGATATTCGACTCTGCGTTTATGGAGAACGTTGGATGGGTGAATCTTTCTTTCGCTTTTCCATTAAATCACTTCTGTTGTCTCTATGTCACCTTAGTGACCCACTGCGGGGTCGGGTCTCCTCACAGTGAGAAGTATGTAGGCCTTAGTCCACCACGCTGGCCTAATGTGGGTTGCCAGTAACCCATTAATGACCCACTACAGGGTCGGGTCTCCTCTCACAATGAGAGGGATGTAGGCCGCCGTCCACCACGCACCACTACTGCCCGTTGGTGGACTTCACATGCCTTTGAGAACATTTTTTTTTTGTGAACTCTCAGGCATGCAGGTTTCCTCACGATGTTTTCCTTCACCGTAAAAGCAGGTGATATTTAATTTTATAAAGCGCATATAACTTTTTTACAAAGTCATTGGCGCGTGCCACTGGGATTCGAACCCGGGCCCCTCGATTCGAGGTCGAATTCAAAGCCACTGGGCTATCACCGCCGTTAATGTGGGTTAGTGGACTTTCTTTCTTTGACTTTTGAGAATAATATAAAGAACTATCGGGCACTAGGTTTTCTCGCGATGTTTTCCTTCACTGTTGACAGCAGATGACAACATTTAATTTTGTAAAGTGCACATTGGACTTCAAATACTTACCCACTGTACTATCGCCGCGTGTTAAATTTATGTTTTTTGTTTTCTTTCAGAAGCCTGTCGGGTGCCGCATCATAGGTAGCTTAATACTGAATTATAATAGTCTTAAAAAGGTTGTGTTCAACTGTTTTTAATATTGTTTTTGTACGTGTTGCAGACAATCTATGTTGTTTATGTAGGTACTATTTTGGAATAGCTTTACGATGTTACGTATAGCAATTAACTGAAAAATAACTGCCATGCTCTAAAATGTTTGCCTAGTCAGTTTTGGTCCTCTTTTTGGTACAATGTAAAAATAATACTGAATGTTATTGTATTCGTTTTAAGTGCCAAATTTACAATTGTCCGAATGTGTCAAATACTACTCATATATTATGTGTTTTGGATGATAAAAATGGAGCGAATTTACTGAACAATTCAAGTAATAGTATGTACTATGTTACTTTTATTCTAAATTTTAAACCTTAAAATCAAATTATATTCATTCGAAACGCAGTGCCCGAGCGTAAAAACTATCGTTAAAGTATTTGTATAGTTAACGTGTGAAAAGACGCCTGACATACTAATGACGATTGCTATACGAATTCTTTAAACACGCTTACGGCACATTACCCTAAGTCTGAGTTTTAGCGATACCGAAACGAAACGTTTGAGCGTTTCGTTTCGGATAGATACGTAAATCATACATAGCTTACTACACAGGAGTACACAGTGTAATAACAAATAGAGGAGAAAGATTTTTAGAGGAGTTAAATAATTTATAATCCAATTTTTGTATGGAGTGAAAGATATGAATACTTATCGTTAGACATTATAGTACCTACTAACAAATATTTAATACCTACGTGCATTACGGCCAATTCACGGTTATTATGTTTTATTAATATTATTAAACATTGAAATAGTGTTAATTAAAAATAAAGCAATTTTTTGTTTATTTATTTGTTAATTGTTAAACTCTTCTAAAAATCTTTTTCCTCTGTTGGTTATTACACTGTGCATTTTCGTCTGGTAAGCTGTGTATGTGTGCGTTTCGTTTCGGAACTGCTAAAACTCAGCCTAAGGATACAGAATACTAAGTCATGTGTACAGTACTGAAATGGTAGTCACTGTTACCAGCATGTTATTGTTTTAAAGTGAAAAAGTTGTAAATAATGTAATAATATGTGTCAAAGATATCAGTATTAAATACCGAGAATTAGTTATATTGTAACCTTTAGTAGCTGATGTAAGAACATTTTTGTAAAATTTTAAAACTTAATAATAAACATGTTCCAACACTGAAGAAATAGTTGAAAAATAATTTTGAAAAATTCCCGTTTGTGTACTAAGTGACTTTTGATAGAATTTTAGAATTTCAAATACCAAAGAAATTAACGTTAAAAAAACTAAATTTAGTTTTTACTGTTCAATGTGTAAAATAGTATTTAACTAAATCTTTATAGATCAGTTTATAATAAGTCTTTAGGCCCGATACAATAACATAACATTAGGAATGGAAAACTCTATTGAAGTTTGGTTGCTAAATATAATTCTGTTGCCGGGCAACCAAACCATAGTATAGTATAGGCCTGTCCATACCCGATGGTAAGTTATTGAAGCTGGTCATTAGGGAATAATTGTGTTTATGTAAAATCAACTTTATTGTGATACGCCTAAAGTTGCTTTTGTATGGCCACTTGTAGTGAAATTTATAAATAATGTTTATCTTCAAAAAGACTGATTGTTTAACATTTATTTTATTATATTCAAACGTGTAAATTCTCAATTTGATAGAAATAAAATTTCGAAATAAATATTAATGTTAGAAGCTCTGTTTTTGTTTTATTTGCCCTTTTTGGTCTGGTAAACTACACAATGTGCCTCCGATAAGGTTTAACGATAAGTTTTACGATAAGGTTTAACGACTGCTAAACGACGGCTTCACGCGCCCTCCGAAGCACATTGGCGCGCATGTACTTCACCCCTCCAGGCACTGACCGCACCCATAAAGATCTTGAACCACTAAATCTACACATATCTTTTGTATGTATTTCTATCCTTTGTCCCGAATGACTGACTGATGGATCAACGCACAACCTAAAACCGCTGATCGTCCTTCCTTTCTTCCTTCCTTTCAGCCCTTAGTAGTCCACTGCTGGACATGGGCCACCCTTAATCGACGCCACTGCGCCCGGTCCTGGCCCTCTGAATCCAACGGTTTCCCGCTATGTTCTTCAGGTCATCAGTCCACCTGGTGGAGGGCGGCCTGTGCTCCTTTTGCCTAAACGTGGTCGCCATTCGAGGACCTTTTTTCCCCATCGGTTGTCAGTCCTGCGAACGATGTGGCCAGCCCATTGCCACTTTAATTTGCAAATTTTGAGAGCTATGTCGGTCAACTTCGTTCTTCTACGGATTTCATCATTTCTGATTCTGTCTCGTAGAGAAATACCAAGCATAGCTCTCTCCATTGCCCTCTGGGCGACTCTGAGCTTGTGAATTAGGCTCACAGTAAAGCACCACGTCTCGGCACCGGCACTAAAACCGCTGATCGTAGAGACCTGAAACTTGGAGGGTGTGTTCTTTGTATGACGTAGACGTAGGCATCCGATAGGAAAGGGGAAATGAAAAACAGGGGCAAAGTTTGTATGGGACAACGTGACTCCTTGATTGGTCCAATCTACTTCAAATTTTATATGGACGCCGTAAGTTAGAACACTTCAAGTGCCACTAACCGCAAAGACGAAGATTATCTTGTGGTGTAGATATATATTTGCAAATTCAAATTCAAATTCTGCATAATTCTCTAACAGATTCGTATTAATGAAACTCATCGCCGAACGAGGTTAGAAAGGGACAGAAAATATTTAAATACTCTTTTGGATTTTAGCATATTTTAACGCCATCTGTTGACATGTGTGTGGTTTTTTTAAATACTTTAATAAAATCGACGTGGGGTTTTTATGTTACATAAATTTGTGTAATTATAAAATAATATCATCTATTAATCAGTAAATACATTGTGCTTTTTATTTGGCACGCACAAAACAACAATTAATTAAAATAATTTTACGCATACAGTTTTGTTACAACATTTTGACTTGACCACCACACATTTATTATGAAACTCTTGTGAAATTCAATATAATACACCGCCCCGACATAAAAGATCGTTTCATCGACACGTGTGTCCCAACTTTCTTCTCACAAAGAACATAAAGAAAACAATAATAAATAACTTTCAACAAACATTTCAAGAGAAACCAACCATACTTTCGGGAAGAAACTTTGTGTAGTTTTATAGTTGCACCTTTACAGAACCGAAGAGAAAGTTTCCATATAAAATCCGTTCAAACTACCGACTAAGTAACGCAATGAACCAGAGAATTGGCAGAATTTATTTGACTTCACTATATTACGAGTGTATTTCAAACTCATTTAATAAATAGTACAACCACTGAAGGTTGTTCGACATGGTAATGGTTCCTATGTAGGTACTACTCTTAGACGCCGTCTTTATAATGAAAAATACTGTCGGTCAGAAAGGAACAATACCAATACCTAGTAATTAATTTATTACTCTTTATTTAATCTGCACCAAAACTACGACTTCTTTCTGGGGGTCCCAATTCGAATTACAGTGGCACATAACAACAACATTCTTAATAAAAAAACTTACATGCGCTTTAAGAAATTAACTAATTATACTTATCACTTGCTGTAACGGTAAAGAAAAACATTGCGAGGAAAGCTGCACGCCTGAAAGTTCACAAAAAAATGTTCTCAAAGGGATGTGAGTACCAACCCGCATCAGGTCACTATGGTGGACTACATCCTTCTTATTGTGAGGGGAAACTTGATCCTTTTTTTTTTTTTTTTTTTTTTTTTTTTTTTTTTTTTTTTTTTTTTTGAGTGGGGAAATCCATCATGGATACTCTGTGTCGTGTGCCGGGTTGGCCGACACAGGGTTATGCCGGACTCCTACCGACTAAAACCCCACTGTGTTCCGGTCTCCGCCGCCTAAAGTCGGGGCCACAGGTACACTTTCGCATTCTTCCGCGACCCCGACAGCGATGGGCCCAAGGGTTCAAGGGGCCACTCCACATATTGGGATGGAGCTGGAGTTTCTCCATCCCTTCTGCTTTGAGTGGCGCGCGGGAACACCGCGCGCGTCTTCTCGAGGCCTAGGTTTTCGGCAGTGAACACCCCTCCGTCCACCGCCTCGACCTCAATCATGGAGGTTGGAGGAGGGCGTGTGGAATTCTCCTCCGACGCCCTGCTCTCCTGCTGCGGATCGGTAGGTCTGTAGTCGCCTCCCTCTCCCGCTCCGCAGCTTCCTTCTGCGACATAACCTGTTCGCAGAAGGAAACCCCGGCATTCCAGGCATCCTCGCTTCCTACCATGGCCCTAACTAAAGCCGGAAGCGAGAGGTCACTCCCTACAGCCGCGACGAGTTCACGGCGCTGGCTGGCCCACGCTGGGCACTCCTCCAACGTATGTCGCGCCGTATCCTCGGCGCAGCTGCAATGGTGGCACTTGGCAGTCGGTTCCCTTCCGATCTTATACAGGTACTTTCCAAAGCATCCATGCCCAGAAAGCACCTGTACAAGCCGGAAGGTTAGCGACCCATGCCGCCTGCCTATCCAATCTTTAAGGATGGGACAGACAGCCTCAACAGTCCAGCTGCCAGCCCTTGGTCGAGCTAGTCTCTCCTCCCATTCTGCAATCATGGACTACTGAGCATGAAATTTCCGCTCTTTTACTTCATTTGCCGCAGGACATTCCCCCAAGGCACGAAGGTCCGAGCGCCACCAATACAGGTAGGCATAGACCTCGGCCTCCAGAACCCACGGAGGTGATCCTGCAAGCGCGCATGCCGCCTCAAATGAGATGGTGCGGTACCCGCGGATGACCCCAACGGCCATCGCCCTCTGAGGTCTTCGTAAGAGAGCAACAGTTTGTTCCCGCAGGGCCTCCACCCACACAGGGGCTCCATACAGGGCCATGGACCGCACCACACCCATGTATAGGAGGCGGCTATTGGTATTTGGCCCCCCAAGGTTGGGTAACAGCCGCTTTAAGGCCGCGGCTACTCCCATTAACCTGGAGGCCAGACGCTTAAAATGCTCGCGGAAATTCCAGCGGCTGTCGAGGACAAGCCCCAAATACCTCATGTTGGACGCGACCTCGACACGAGTCGCATTGATGACTATGTGAGACCCCGCTGGCGGTGCTCTTCTAGACCCGAGAAAGCACAGAGCCTCTGACTTGTTAAGCGCTACGCGGAGTCCCAGCATCTCAATCCTTTCGACTACCAGTGCCACTGACTCAGTGACAAGACGGGCAGCCTCTTCATAGGTCTTCCCCCGGGCGGTCACCAAAGTATCGTCAGCGTAGCATGTCACATTTACACCCGGTGGAAGCTCGCCCCGCAACACACAGTCGTATCCGATGTTCCACAGGAGAGGCCCAAGGACTGATCCCTGTGGAACACCGCAATACATCTCCCTCCGAAGCAATTGTCCATTCCGCCCTGGGTACAAAATATACCTATCGTGGAGGTAGGCCCCAACAATCCGGCAGAGGTAAGGGGGCACCTTGTGGAAATTTAGTGCCTCCCTGATGCAGGCCCAAGGTAATGAATTAAACGCATTTGCGATGTCCAAAGACACCGCCATCGTCACCCCACCCCGGGCCGTCGCCTCTTCGGAGAGAGCCTTAACGCACATAATTGCGTCTATTGTCGATCGGCCCCTTCGGAATCCGTACTGATTGTCCGAAATGTTGGGGCCCACCTCATAGGGGAAACTTGATCCTGCAGCGAGTCGTTAATGGGTTAGAGACAAATTTCATTAAAAAAATTACAATAATAAATAACATCGGATTACTCAATAGTAATCATAATAAACATGGAAATGTAATATGTCATTGTATTTAAAGCAATTATTTTCCGTATCCGTAGTAGGTACCTAATATCGTACTTTACTTGTAATTTCCCTCAACTGAGAGCGTAAAACTTTCAAACAGATCGCAACAGGAAAGAATCAGAGGGATCCGTTACAATTTCCCGACAATCTTCACACATATTTGCTCGGCTTTAGCGGAAGTAAAAATTCTTTATGAAAGGAAGCAACATAGAACCTTTTGAGAACCTTTTCCGAATTGGACTATCGATTAAAGCGAGACACGGGATCCAATTTTACGCTTCGCTGCCTTTCGTCGAGGGCTAAGTCTTCGATGCTTCGTCAGACGATTTTCCGTTTTAAGGAATATAAATTGATGTTTAATAAGTAGGTTAGGGGGTTAGTCCACTTTCATGTTGTAGGGTAAATTTCTGCTATGTACTTTTGGAATTTTCAGCAAACTGCATCCAGTTTTAAACCCAAGGCTGCTATGGAAACCTGGTAGAGCGATTTCCAAAAAAAAATCAACTTGTAGAAGGATTGTATTTATGTTCCGTCGTTAATGCTAGGCTATGGCCTTTATGGGTGTTGGTGGACTTTATATGTCTTCGCGAACTTTGTGGTGAATTCTCATGCATGCAGGTTTTCTCACGAATTTTCCTTTATCCTTTTCCTTCTATTTATGGCAAGTAGATGGCGTCACCATCTAATTTATGATGACAAACCTGATAACAATAAGCCCTGTTCCAAATTGGCGGACATAACCGACCGACCCAACCAACACGACAAAATTTAAACCCAGGGCTCTATATAGAGCTCTCCAAGTTGAACATGCCACTGAAATGCAACAAAATGCATGCAATGACATTTTGATACGAACAGCTTTTGCGTTTAGATACATAGATACCTACCAACGATGCAAAGCCAAATAATATTCGAAAAAGGCTAAAATATCTCATAAACTCTGATTCTTTTCATGCAAACCTTATAATGATAATGGAATATTTTAATGAAATAATGAACATTTATTATGGATATTATTATCTCAAAACACAAAACATTGTCTATAACTGTGCGCTGCGAATGCTCAACTACAATAATAATAAAGTTCCACTCCGAGTTGTTGGTCTTTTACCACTACTATTGGTTACTTTATTAACCGTCGTTACTAGATATGCTAACCGTCATGTCGTCAGCAACGTCGTGAGCACTGATGATTAGTAGCCGATTTCGGCCAATAAAGATTGTGCTCACGACTTATGCCTACTACGTTATCGAGCTATTTGCGAGTATCTCGAATTTTGTAAGCTTTACTGAACAGTGATAGCCTAGGCTTAGAATTCGACCTCGAATCGATATCGTAAGGCTAGCGATACTTTAATTTCGAGTTATGATCGAGGACCAATAGTACCGTGATACCACGAAACAACGGAACCTATAGAGTTTGTTTGCAAACAAATAATTAATCTGTGGGTGTATAGTTTAATTGCTTGTTCGAAGTTGTTTCGCGCTGGATGTGTTCCGTGGATTTTGACTTCTGCGACAATCAATGTCGAAAGATAAATTCAAAATTGGATTTCGAAGTTGTTCTGGAATCCTGTTTGTTTAGATTTTCGGTAGAACCGTTGTAATGCTTTTGATGATATGTTGATCAGTGGTGAACTGCAAAATATGCTGGAAGTCTGTGGCATTAAGTCTAAAGATAGGAGAAATATCATCAAACTATCGAACGCCCTAGGAATACAATGTTTCTAGGGAATGCAATACCGGGATACCGGGATCTCGAAATACCGGGATCCGATATTTTTTGCGGGACCAGTCCTGCACATAAATCGAGCGGGTGGTAATAATTGGACCCGTATTTGACGAAAGTAACGCAAATAAAATATTAGGCACAGATCAGGTAATATTGCTCAAGCAAAAAAATAAGTACCAGAAAATATAAATACAATTTCAAGAAGGCTATGATTTATTGATGGTATGGGCACTTATAACCCCAATAATTTCAGCGAAATTGTGATGTTATTTTATTTAAAAAGGATACATTAAGTAACTCATTGTATGGGTAAGTTTAATAAAAATCTTTAAAATTCTAAGTCACATAAATTCATATTTTTCCACGCGTAGATTCGTAAGGTACAGTTATTAATTCATACCTCAATGAACACGTAGTGTACGTGTACTAAAATAAAACATTTACTTTCGCTGGTTCGTAGTATCAGATAGCAATATGAAATGTTTATTGAACTGAACATTCAATATCCATTAGTATACACCTAAATGGACTAGGGAATGTCTCGGGATTCAGGCCAATGGTGACACATTTATCTATTTTGGTATTAGCCGACCCAAATTCGTTCTTCCAATTAAAATACTTGTAAGAAAATTTTAATTTCAATTCAACCCCATTAGGGGCAATTTGCATACAAATTTTTGGTAGAGCCAGTAACTCGCTTGGGGAGATATGTACTCCACTTAATCCGTCGTAGAGCAGCGTGTTCTTCATGTCTTATGTCTCAACTTAATAGGACCTACAAACCCGTAGTAAATCATTTTGTTCTATTGTCAATCGGACTTGCAGCGCAAACATAAATAGGTTTTCGATTCAATTTTCTAACGGATCCCTAATTTTTTTGAAAATAAAATATAGCCTATAACTTTCCCCTATAAATGGACCATCCAACACTGAGAGAATTTTTGAAATCGATCCAGTAGTACCTGAGATTAGCGCGTTCAAACAAACAAACAAAAAACAAACAAACAAACAAACTCTTCAGCTTTATAATATTATTAGTATATTAGTATAGATAAAACAAACAAACAAATACTTTACCGCGGTAAAATAACTTAACATTGAATACTTGTTACTACTTTTTAAATTTAATACAATTGATATTTAAAATCTCTTTTTTAGGTTCAGGCTGTTCACGTAATAACAGATGGTGCAGGATAGTGGCTAGGTTACAGGCTGCTGCAGAAAGAAGAAGACTGAATCGAAGGAGATGCCCTGGTATCAGTAGGAGACCTAAATTTCTAAGAATACGACGGAAGAGGAAGAAAATAGTAAGAGAAGATTTCATATGGCTGCAACCCTTTTTATGTCCCAATGGCACGGGTGCCCTTAACACCTGGAGTGACCTGGGCCCTGATTCTGTAAGTCCCAAAAGATTTCGTGCCGATATCGTGTGACAACAAACCGTACGTCATTTCGTGAACTCGGCACGACACGGAACGTTAATATCTATTCTATAAGGCACACAATAGATTGTCATGATATTTGACTTTTAAGCCTTTTTTTGACTTTTAATCACGGTTAACACACGACATTGCCGCGATACGAGTGTGAATGGTCATACAGAATCAGGCGTCCTTTTCAAACCACCCATACCCATAGGGCCCCCGTCAACATTTAACGACTGCTATCGTATCGATAACAACCGGGACCGACGGCTTAACGTGCCCGCCATTTCTCCCGGCCTCCTTCTGTTGTGGACAGAAACCCGTGCCCATCAGTGGGCCATAAAAGGGTTATAGCCAAACTTCACAGTTTATTTGATGCACCTAATCCTACTATACCTATTACAAATGCGAATGTTTGTGAGTATGGATGGATGTTTGTTACACTTTCACGCAAAAACGGCTGAACAGATTTGGATGAAATTTGGTACACATATAGATCATAACCTGGATTAACATATAGGATACTTTTTATCCTTCTCTGCACCAAATTATAAAAACCACGCGGACGAAGCCGCGGGCACAGTCTAGTGCTTACATAAAATTTGAATGCACATTCTTGTTTCAGTGTCAATGCTCTCACAAAGGCGATGGAGAGAGCCTGCCGGAACCTCAAAAGAACGAACTCCAATGTAATCCTCACGTTCAAAAGTCTTTATACACGAGATGCACGCAAGCCGGTCCAGAGTGCTGTCAAAATACTTATCAAGAACCAATGATCAATGAATGTTGCCGACACAGCTTAGCTCGCCAAAATATCTGCAGATTCACTGTTGATGCTTATTTCACTTAAATTATTCGTTTTTGAATAAAATAAAAAATAGTCATGAAAGATTATTTATAATTTTTTTGTTTCAATTATTTTTTTTCGTATTATAAAACACTAGCGTCCGCTCGCGACTTCGTCCACATAGACCTAAGAATTTGACCCAAAGGGGGATAAAATGATACTATTTAATCCAGGAAATTTTGAGTAACACACATCATACATGTTGTTGTTTTAACCCATTAATGACCCACTACAGAGTCGGGTCTCCCCTCACAATGAGAAGGATGTAGGCCTTAATCCACCACGCTGGCCTACTGCGGGTTGGTGGACTTCACATGCCTTTGAGAACTTTTTTTTTTGTGAACTCTCAGGCATGCACGTTTCCTCACGATGTTTTCCTTCACCGTAACAGCAGGTGATATTTAATTTTATAAATCGCACATAACTTTTTTACAAATTCATTGGTGCGTGCCACTGGGATTCGAACCCGGACCCCTCGATTCGAAGTCGAATTCCAAGCCACTGGGCTATCACCGCTTTGGCTATCACATCATACATACTTATACATAAATTCCTACGTATTTCGATAGTATGTACGACTGTACGTAGATAAAAGTACCTAACAGACATCGGTAAGATACCTACGTATGTACTCGTATATCGGTGGTTGTACGTATCCTCTCGAAACCCTGCTTAATTACTTCAAATATTCATGTACTCGTAGGTTGGTTACAAGATGTAATCGATACTAACGAAACGCTCCGAAGACTTACAAGCTATTATAAACACAGACTGTTTTATTTAGCCGATTCGGTGGTATAAGTTACGCGGAATCACGGAGGGTTCAATTAAAATTAATTAAATCTGTAGTATTATTTAACGTAATTACCGCTGTAGGCAGTGTGGGGTTAATTGCTTCTGAGATCAGTACGCTTGTAAGATTTAACTTTGGTGGGGTGTCGGCACATGTATGTAACATACACCCTACGCATACGATACCCCGTGTTCTAATCGCCATGTCGCACGCAAAAGTTGCCCGTATGACAACGTTATTGCATACATTTTGTCGCAAGTCATGCGTATTGTAGCGGCGTATTCCTACAGCAATATGAGCGCGCGCCTCACATGAAATGCTGACCACGCGTCACGACGCACGCGGCGAGTGTAGTCAACGATAGCACACGTCACGCGTCACACCGAACTGGCCAATCGGAACACGTGTCCTCAAACACGCTATCAAAGTTCCATAGAATCTTAGCATATAGGTAAGTACACAATTATGCAAATGGTCCGAAGTTAACATTCGGACCGCGCTCCCTGGTTGTGTGTTTTGGAGTGATGATTGGAATGATTTTCGCCTTGGTTATGTTATGTGTGATAGTGTTAAAGACGTTGGGTTAAGAAAACGGCGGACTATAGAGCAAGTATCTATAATTATTGATTTTTATCACTTATTATTATTAATAATTATTATTTTACTTCTTCTTCGTTAGTTTCAGAACCAGTCGTCCTGAAACTACAGAAGTCTCAGCAGCCTTTAATAAATAATCAAAATATCATAGTCTTGGATACGGATACGACCCCAAGATAAAGGTTACGACAGCAATGTAATCCCGTCGAAGTCGTTTCCGATACACACCCTTCTTAATTACCTACTTGCAATGATCCCAAGTTAAACTATTTACTTGAAGCTTCTAGTATTACTGAACATTCAATTTGATTGTGCTCTTTACAACAGAAAAAAAAATCAATAAAAGTTAAACCGACTCCAAAAAAGTACACTTAACAAATTTTATTTCATACTTTTTTTAAATCGGTTTAATTTTTATATTTTATTTCCTTAGTTTTTAGTCGATGTCACGGAAACTACGAAACTGATTGTCATGAAACTTATTTTTCAGTTCCATCAATATTACATACATACGAGTTGAATTGATAACCTCCTTTTTTGAAGTAGGTTATTCTCCACTAAAACAACGTGGTATACATTACATTTCTCTAGCAAATCCTGATAAATAATAAATATGTACGTATAAAGTTCCCGGGAATGTTCTCTCAAGTAATTAGCGGAGTAAACACAACTAATCTAACTTAGAATAGCCACTTTCTGGAGATAAAGTCGGGGTTACACTGGAAACGACGTATCGAATAATAACTATACGGAGTTTTGTATATGAATGTCATTTATCCATCAATAACCCACTACAGGTCGGGTCTCCTCTCACAATGAGAGGGATGTAGGCTGTCCACCATGCTGGCCTAATGCGGAATGTCTCTCTACTAACGCGTGCGCATTCAAGAACTTAGTACATTTGCGCGCTTCACGCATGCGCATTCCTCCTTCCTTCCTTTCAGCCCTTAGTAGTCCACTGCTGGACATGGGCCTCCCCTAATCGACGCCACTCCGCCCGGTCCTGGGCCCTCTGAATCCAACGGTTTCCCGCTGTCTTCTTCAGGTCATCAGTCCACCTGGTCGGAGGGCGGCCTGTGCTCCTTTTGCCTAGACGTGGTCGCCATTCGAGGACCTTTTTTCCCCATCGGTTGTCAGTCCTGCGAACGATGTGGCCATGCGCATTAAACACTTTCAATACCTAAAATTGTTTCTCGCTAATTGCACATGCGCGTGAAGAGAAGGTACGGCAATCTTCTCTCTCTTTTTAACCGAAGGACAGTTGGAAGCCTGGCTTCCCCGCTCTACCATAATATCTATGCCTGAATCACGCTATCAAAGTTTTTTACATCGCTGGCATTAGTACTAAATTCCGAGATCGAGCAATCGTAGCACAGTTGCTCTCCGGGTCTTGCGGGAAATCTCCCTTCGCAAAAAATAAATAGTAATAAAGAAAGCCGAACAAAAAGCGTAGTAGTCTAGAACATTAATGTCATACAGTGAGACGGCTGTTTCGGGTTTCTTCAAGTAATTACTGCGAGACGAAGCGTAGTAACTATGTAATCCAACTTTGATAAGCTTCTCAAAGTAATTTGGGAAGTAAAGCCGAGTATACCTCGAAACTGATCTCTATATCTATTGACATAGTTAGTTTGACAAGAAAAAAATATACCTACATCTATGTAAAAGTTTAGTTTTGATCTTAGTTTGATTCTACTTGTCTGTGACTGCAGGGTCAGGTCTCCTCTCACAATGAGAAGGATGTAGGCCCTAGTCCACTTCGCTGACTATTGTGAGTTGGTGGACTTCACATGCCAGAGCAGTTTGGAGAATTTCAAGCACCAAAAACTCTGATGTGTACCACTGGGATTCACACCCCTCGGACGGACCCCTCGAATAAAGGCCGAAATGTTCTCAAAGATATGTGAAGTCCACCAAACCGTATTAATCCTGCCTGGTGTAATATTAGGAAATGTTGGGAAAAAAATAAAAATGTTCCTTTTGTGTCGAACGTTTATTTCAAGTTAAGCATAGTACACTACATAATACACTAGACTGTGCCCGCAGCTTCGCCCGCGTGTGTTTTAGAACTTGGTGCAGAGAAGGGTAAAAAGTATCGTATATGTTAATCCAGGTTATGATCTACCTGTGTATCAAATTTCATCCAAATCTGTTCAGCCGTTTTTGCGTGAAAGCGTAACAAACATTCGCATTTAAAATAGTAGTAGGATTCAAATATTGAAGCATTCTATTAAAATAATAAAGAATAGGTATAAAAAATCAAGAGGTTTAATTGGATGTGTAAATAAAAACATAGAGTATTTATTTACAACATTATTATTCCCGATCGGTTTAAAATTAATGCATTTACCATTGAACCATGAAGTAAGAGAATGAATTGGAAAAAGTTTGTGAATCGATACTGATTAGTTTTCGCTAACTCTGATTATCCCTCTGAGGGTAACTCCGGTTTGCTATTAGACTAATTAGTCTAGTGGGAACGGGTCGGGAATTAGGCCACAACTAATCTTTAACTAATCTGCATAGATTAAGAGATATTTATGAGCGCCAAGTTAGTGACATTAGTGAAATTAGTTCAAACTCATTATTTCCTACCTTAATACTAATAGTAATAATTTATTAATTGACTTGCTTCATGGTGGTTCAAAGAAACAAAAGAACTCTTAGTTGTTAGAACCATATTAGCTCGCCCGGGGAGGTTATATTACTACCAGCCTCTTAACCCGTCGTAAAGCAGCGTGTATTGTGTGTCAGGGAGGTATGGTATACTTTATTTGAGGCGAATATCTTAGTTCTCATGAGTAGCAAAACACCCGCATACAACCTCGGATAGGATTTCTTCTCTATTTTAGGTTACTACTACTTTTTTATAGTAGTCGCATCCATTACTATAAAACTATTACTATAAAAAAGAACATTTTTCTTATGTAATCTACGTAACTTGGCTCTTTAAAATATTTGTGACGTTATACCAAGCCATATTGCATTAATGTAATCTTAAAATACAACGAATGAGACCCTCGAAGACCCCATTCATCTTGTTTATGTATGAATTAATTCTCCAAGTAAATGTAAGCAATTTATTTTTATTCACAGGACACTTATTACGAAAGCAATAAGGCTGAAAATTGGGAACATTGCTTTGGGAAGCACCCCATTTATTAACGTGGAACCAGAGTATATATGAAGTCTGGCTTAATCACACGTTATACGGCTTTACTTCAATTATAGATATCAATTATGTGATTAAATCTTTTCAATGTTAATTTAATCCATTCAATCCAATTAACTTAAACTTCAAAATTTATCAATAGCTGATGAAAATAGATTACTTTTATTACAAGACTTTTATACTATCTAGTTGATTGCTAGATCGACAATCTCTCTTTCTACTATAGGTATTTAATAGATAATGGAACTACGAAAATGATTGATATAGTCACTATATTTTTATTATAGTGTATTATAATTATGTATTATTATTATGTATGTTTGGGGTATGTTTCAACATTTCTGACCTTTTTTCAAAGAAAGGTTGAAAAATGCAGGCCCTGCCATCAAAAGTCATTTAGTTCGTACTTTTATAATTTGTGTTCTTTCTTTATAATAATATGTATTGGTCTCAATCACCGAATAGGACAACTACAGACTTACTATCCTGTTATACCATTCTTATTACACTGTATTAGACCGATCTAATACTGTTTAAAGCGACCACATAGGGAAATTCCCGAGGGATAAAAATCTTTTGTTGGGATAAAGCGAAAATAAGAGTTTTTCTTCGCTAACGACATACGCAATCAGAGGATTTAACGCGCCTTTATTCGGATGGTACCGGGATGATATTTTAACCACACAATGGTACCGCTTCGGTACTCTGATAGGTAACCGTGAGTTACATTTATTTGAGCGTTTAGGGTTTCGGGGTACTTTTAGTCTGATTAGAAGTGACAATTTTTATTTTCCCTTTATTTTCGTGTTTCTTTTTACGTTTCGTGATTCTGGATTTATTCTGTTTTTATTATCGTGCGATTTATATAGAACATAAGTTACAGTTTTTCAAGTTCGAGTGTTGTGTCCAAGCATGGATACTATCGTCAATGTATTCGTATAGTTAACGTGTATTAGTATGGAAAGATGTCAGACAGACTGACATATGACATACTAACAACTGACGTTTACCGTACGAATACTTTGACGATAGTGTTCATGCTTACAGCACTGGTCCTAGAGCTCCAAAAATTTAATATCAAAAGTATACTATACTTAGTTTACATAAATAGTACTGATGTTACTACTACTGTACTATTTCTGCGTCTACTACTCTAACAAATCTTACGGGACATTCTCTCAATAAGAGTTTAATGTCATAATATGTCATGTCAGTACTCATTAATGACCCACTACAGGGTCGGGTCTCCTCTCACAATGAGAAGGATGTAGGCCTTAGTCCACCACGCTGGCCTACTGCGGGTTGGTGGACTTCACATGCCTTTGAGAACTTTTTTTTTTTGTAACTCTCAGGAATGCAGGTTTCCTCACGATGTTTTCCTTCACCGTAACAGCAGGTGATATTTAATTTTATAAATCGCACATAACTTTTATTACAAAGTCATTAGTGCGTGTCACTGGGATTCGAACCCGGACCCCTCGATTCGAGGTCGAATTCTAAGCCACTGGGCTATCACCGCTGCAAGAGTCTAATAAGAGATTCTAAGTATGAAGATAATATCATTTGACAAAACGATATAGGTACTAGGTAGGTACGTAAAAAGCACTGGTTCGCATCAGAACGAGGCTAAACCCGCAGCGTGCGATGGTTATTGTGTTAGCGCACAAAGAACTCACGTGGCTGCGAGTAAGTAAGGGAACTTACTCATTGGGTGATGAAATATATAATATATAATAATAAGATACAAATAGAAGCGCGAATAGCCCCGCTGCTTGAATAAATCGCAAGTAGCCCCGCTGTTATTAATTACTTATAAAAGCACCAGAGATTGCTCGCCGTAATGTCGGTTTGGTCAGGATGGGTGGTCGCTAGTGGCGATTGAAATGCGTGCTTCCCTGCTTCGGAGGGCACGTTATGCCGTCGGTTCCGGTTGTTATCGATATGATAGCAGTCGTTAAACCTTGTCGGAGGCCCGGTGGTTGGAGAACATCAAACACGGATTAGCCACTAGACGGTTTCTGCACCAATCCGCATTGGAGCAGCACGGTGAAATAGGTGAAAGATAAAGGTTTCAGCCATGAATCTTTACGACGGAATATGAAAACAGCTGGTCCACTTCGAGAAAAATATGTTGATTTTATCAGCTAAACACCAGACGATAAATATAATTTGTAGCTTTCATATGTATGTATGAGTATATTTTATCAAATTGTGTGTGTAGGTTCCTTAACAACGCAGGTAGCTCATTCCATCGGGAACTTTTTGCTGTATCTTCATTGAAAGCATGTAGAGATGAAACGAACAGATGGAAGCGTTCATAATCTTGGCCACTAGATGTTTCAATTGTGTTCTATTTTCAAAGGAGTGGTTTTTATATTGTTACGATGATGCGGTTTTAATATGGAGAGCTCTTAACTGATGCCAAGATATTTTATTATTGCAAGATTTTAAATCCGCACTTCTGTGCTTCGGAGGGCACGTTAAGCCGTCAGTCGCGGTTGTTATTGATACGATCGTTAAACCTTGTCGGAGGCCTTTTGAAAACATCTGACACGGATCTTTTCGACACTAGCCCTAGCAACTAGTTTCTCCACCAAGTGCATTGGAGCAGCGTAGTGGAGTATGCACCAGGCCTCACCCTGTTATGGGGAGAGACCTATGCCCAACAGTGGGCAACCAAAGAGTTTGGAGCCATAGTTTTTTTAAATAAATACTCGTAACTTTTATGCGAAATAATATTTTGGAACATTGTTTGAATCTAACCGTCTCATTGCCGCGTACTAATCGCCACCAGGGCTGTGATTACGGAACCCCAATTAAATTTAACAACTCGTGCGGGACATTCTCACGTCCTATTATAACGCGCCTTTATTTTTTGTAACGTCGCTAATGTTCATGACAGTCACTGAATTGTATTGTGGAATTGCGAAAAAAAATCTTAATTGGTGTTTTTTGTAAGTAGATCGTTGTTTTAACTGCTCTTTTTTGCTGTTGAATTTAAAAAATCTGACAGTGAATAAGCATTCGTATCTTCATGCTTGAATGCTTAAGTGTTCACGCACTAATAATACCAGGTCTTAGTTGAGTTTTCCCAAACATTTCATTTATAACGTAACAAGTTTTGTTATCCACCAGTCCATATTTTCATCCTCATAAATTTTTATATTTATATTAGCCTTAGTTGGGTTAGCATAGCATATTTAAGTTGATTTAAATGTCAATTTTGCGATCCCAGTGTTGGTAAGATAATGTTAATGACATAATAAGAATTAATCTATTAGCTGAAGTCCTCTTGAAATGCCCAAGGGTAATATAGGCCAGTAAATAAAGCCGTTTTTTGGTCAACCTCGCACTAAATTACCGATCCAATTTTTTTTTTTGGTTTAGGGTCACTTACTCACCATAAAAACACAAAATGTTGACAGGTCCAGGTGGAGCTTCGATCGCAATCTTGAAGTAAAGTTTGTGGCCGATATCTCCGCAACTATGCACTTTAGGGAAAAATTTATTGAGACCACTATTTTATTGTAGAGAATAAAATGTTGCATATTTTGTTTCCTGTAAACTTTTTTGTTAAACTCGCCGTTCTGCTTTATTTACAAACTCACAGTTTTGCTCACCGCTGGCTTTATTTACTGGCCTACTAATCGCTACACCCTCTCCCTAATTCATTTAACGTTCATTTAACGTTTAATTTATTTTTTGGTTAATGCCTACCACATTTCATCGGATACTTTTTAACAGTCAATAGTATACAAACCTGTCGCCAAGGATTACTAGGAGAAAATGTCTTCGGGCATTACATTCCGCTAATTGTAGATATCAAACGTTAAAATGATTAGTTCTCACTTCAATGGTAAAATCAGTTACCATCAACACCATCGTCAAAGTATTCGTATAATAAACGTCAGTCATTAGCATGGGAAAGAGATAGCATCTTTGCCGTTAACATGAAAACTTTCGTCAAAGTTAACGTGTTTACCGTTAATTTAATATTACTATGGGAAGATGTCAGATGGACTGACACATATGACATGCTAATGCTACCAGTCAGTTGTCAAACAGACTGACATCTGACATGTTAACGTTTACCGTACGAATATTTTGACGACAGTGGTCGTGCTTACAACACTAAACTTATCTCCACTTCCCACAATGACGTATAAACAGTCAGAATTTACTTCAGAAATAAATTAACATCTCCGTACTGGCGTAATTCAAAGAACAGAACATCAATAGGATTCCTTGTTATTTATTCACTTGAACAAACGACCTGTGAAATGGATGAGCGATGTAATTCCCTGGTTTACCACTCTCGTAAATCCTGTAGGATGTTTCACACTTTATCGAGATGTGATTCACTGAAGGGTCGGGTCTCCTTTCATAGTGAGGAGGACGAAGGTCTTAGGTCTTGAGAACACACTCACTTTGGAGACTTAGGAGATCTCTTAGGTATGTAACCTTCTCTTCTTTTCTCTTAACCACTGCGCCACTCAGGTCGTCAAATTCAATATTTTCATCGTATGGAATACAATAAAACGAGAATTCAAAAACGCTTTAAGAAACATGAAACAAATGACGAATCGTTATAGAAAAGTCTGAAGCATCCTTAACGTCGTCAATTATTAAAGCATTATCCTTGGAATCGTAAAAGGAAACATCAGGTTTCGCCTTAATTCGATGTTGATTTCAGCTGACTTGCAGATTGAAAATGTAAGATTGAGTACTTTTGGATAGGCTATTGTATGTTCGTTCATTGGTAATTTGTTTTTCGCTGTATAGGTATATAATTGGGGTGTGGACAGTTCATAATTAATTTCAAATTGTAATTCCCACAAAAGAGTGCTTTCAGAAAAATCTGAAAACGCAGCTCCACCTCCGATAGACCTTGAATAATGCGGTCAATGACAGCATCGACAAATTATCCCTAGACTTAAACTTTAAATTTTCCGAGACATTTGTTGTAGAGTTCGAAACTCCATTTAGACTACAAGTTGGTTAACTTCGTCATTAATGTTGGCTTCAGTTCTTAATAAGAGCTAAATATAGAGCTTCTATGCCCTTAAACAAGGTGATTTATGAAACTACAGCATACAAAGGACTAACTAGTTACACAGTTCATCAACAGAAGTCGCCACGGGTATTCTTAATCATGCTATCGAAGTTTTCTAAATCGTTGGCATATACAAAACTCCAAAGGCACCTCACCTGGCTGGCATATAGGTACCAGGGTTGCAAGAGATGGCGTTCATAATTGTTCATCACTGGCACAAACAAAAGGAAAGTAAGGTGTAGGTTTGAGGGTTGTGTGTCTAATATTTTGATTTGAGGAGTACGAGGAGAAGACACGAATGATTCACACCAGATATGATTTCATACTCTCTGTTTACTTGTAAATAATAACGAAGTATATGTACAACTTATTGCTAGCTTGCACATTGATGATGGTATCACGAATTGAGGTGAGCGATCAAAAATATTGCTGCCACCACAGATCCCTTCCACGTAGCACAAAGTTTAGTATAAAACTATTAAAATGGTCAAAGAAGTAGGTAAGTATAACTAACAGTATGTGAACATCGTTACTGGTACTAGGGTAGCAGAAGTTACCTCGTTCATTACCACAGTTCGTTGCACCGACCTTGTGATACTTAATGGCACAGTTGAACAAAGGAACGGCGTGATACAATCACCTGCAGCGTAATGCAGCTTGGTAGTGCAAGTGTGATAATGAGCGAAACTGTAGTCTGTTTCTTCGTAAAACCGTTTGAGAAGAAATTTCAACTGAAACAACACATTATAGATGATAGAATTAATGTAGAACCATTTTAAGGTATTTTAATATATTTAACTCCTTGAGTAAGTGACCGAATTATTAGCCACTGGTTATCATCACTATCAACAATCAATTTTTGTTTAGTCAGTATATATAGATAAGTCAACAGTCGATACGCAAATAAAGTTCGGTAGTCTTTATCCAAATGGACCTACGAGTAGAAATCCAGTTAACTCCAAACCAACTTAAGGTAAACAAAACATCGCCAGTCTACAAAAGCCGATTGGAACACGGTTCAAACGGACTCACGACCACTCCACGTTGCGTCATGTTTCACTAAAGACGGATAGCCGGTGAGCTCACCAGCTGCTGCCAGCGTCAATCCAATCTGAGCCTTAATCCTATTGAGACTACAATCAGAATCGGTAATCCCGTGCCGCTGTGTAGGGCTGGTAGTTGAAGTGATGTTTGTCAATTAACTTTTTCTGAACTGAATTCAAGTATAATAGCTGAAATAAGCTGTTATTTTTCGGAAAAGTCTGATAAGAGTTTAAGTAACTTTTCAATTTTTATTACTGGTGTGGATCAGAGACTTTTCATTACAATCAAGTGGTATACAAAATCGGATCTATCGCATTCATTCGCCCACCAATCACAAAATCCCAAAAATTTAGTTTTGAATTCGCTATTGCAGGAAGAAGTTTTTGGATAGCAGACGTTAGATAAGATTTTGTAAAATTCGACAGTAAAAGGGGCGAAATTGAGGTAAACTAATTTTGCGAAACTCCTTAATTGCTAAGAGCAAAAATGATTCAGCTAGGTACTCGTGGTAACTGTAAAAAATTAAAATTGTTAAGGACTGTTTCTGCCTCTTCACACTTCTAGTACAGCCATCCAATAGGCATACTCAACCGATGATTATACCAAACCTAGTGTATCTAACCTAACAATCAGTGGGATCGGTATTGTTAAATTTTATTGGTAAATCAAGTCAAATTGGTAACTGACAGCCCTGCCTGTCAGAATCATTCAAGATTCCCTTTACTCAAAGCTGAGTACAGCCTTGAATATTCTGAAATTCATTATTTAGGTAATTAACTAGGTTCAACTTCGCGAAATTAGACGGCTACATCATTACAGCTTCGGATGAGTTTTCGGTACCGAGCAAAAATAGTTTGATTTACGACGCAGACTTGCTGAGCTGTTTATCTTTTGGTAGTTAATTTCTTGTTCGGGTGACGATAGGGTTTACATTTATAGTTTATGCAAATGACGCTAATTTAACATACTCGTAGGCAAAGAATTGTCTGTAAAATTTTAATTCTGTTTCAGATTATTTTAGGTGAATTGAAACAAAAGGTAAAAACGAAGATGACTGAAAATAGGAAAAATCTCATTCACCCCAGATTACAAACTAATAAACAATCAGGACTAAGAAACAACTCGAATGATTGTTGTAGCAACGCCGCCGTAACTTTTGTCATTATTTACAAGCTCATTTCGAATCTGCAATTTTCCGTTGTTTGAATACTGACGGAGGGAAAGTTATTATGACTTTTTCATGACGGAAACTCAATTTTGAATTGTTTGATATACCTCACATCCTGAGCGATAAAACCATCAGTCTCATTTCAGGCAACGATTGAGTTGTCTTGTCTTTTATAGATGGCAGAACTTTGGAATTTGCTCAACCTCAGCACATGATTACGAGCTGAAGTAGAACTGACTGAAAAATAAGGAGTAACTTCACTCGTTCCCAGGTGTTTTGAATCCAATAGTTTCTCGCTGTCTTCTTCAGGTCTTCCACATGGTTGAAGCTTGTTGAGGTTCACTTTTTGAATTATATAGAAACGATTTTTCGTCAACTGTAAAGTCATCCACTTACAACTGAATATAGTATTTTGATATTGTTGCGCAGCTGTGACCTGTACCGAGCTCACCTTTTGCATTAAAAACTTGATTTTCTCTCTTCTCTCTCCGTTACAATTTTGGGAGCGAGATTCGTTATGAGTTTTACATGAGGAAAACTCAATTTGGAGTTGTTTGACACGCCGTCCTCCTGCATGATAAATTGCAGAATATGATGCTCAAAGTCAAACTGTGCCGGGATCGCAGGTGGAATAAATTAATGCGGAGACACCCAGGAAATACATTCAGCGTCCTGGCTAATTAAATGAGTCTTTGGATGTGGTAATATTGCCAAATTTTGTGAGATTTCAAAATGGAATTGGAAATATATCGATCGTGTAATGAGAAAGCCCTAGAAGTTTCGACTGAAATTGGAAATAGGAAGTGTAATTTCGAAGAAATAGTACTGCTGTCGGGCTTCTACCTGATTCTGGTAATTTTAGTGTAAAGATCATCTCTACTGCGTCTATGCTTAACAGGATATTTGGATGTGGTAATATTTCACAATACTACTACGAGTAAATAGTCCACCGATCGCTTTAAGCCAGCGTGGTGGACTTAGGCCTACATCCTTCTCAATGTGAGAGGACCCTGCAGTGACCTTGTATGCGTGCAAAGTAGGCTGTTCTAAACTTTACTTTATTTCTAAACTTTAAAATTGTAAACGAGAATAGTTAACAATAAACGTTTTATTGTATTTTCTTTTCTTTTCTTATCTTTTCTTTCCTTTTCATTTTTCTCTTTACCTTTCTTTTCTTTTCTTATCTTTTCTTGTCTATATTATATGTCTTTATTCTTTTCATAGAAATCAGAGGATCTTCCACAATTACCTCTACCGATTTTTCGTACATCACAGACCCACTGAGCCTAATCTACATGTGGTTGTGAGTCGCGGCTCGACTCCTCCATAATTTATATAATGAGGACGCACACATGCCGCCTGGTGCTCCCCTCTGTTGTGTATCACACCTTCTTTGAATTTTCAGCCTTCGGTTTGCAAAAAGTTTTACGGCTGCCTGCAATACTTTCACGGCCCACTGTTGGGCATAGGTCTATCCTCACAACAAGGGGAGGCTTGGAATATATTCCACCGCGCTAATATAATCCATCCTCAACGTGGATTGTTGGAGAAACGGGCTAGTGGTCAACCCGTTTCGGATGTTTCCAAACCGCCTCCGACAAGTTTTAACGACTGCTAACATATCAATAACAAACGGAACAGACTGGCACGTTAATGCAGACGCTCTTAGGCTACTTTTTGAGTAAGATGATTTAACTCCTGATGTGCTTATTCGGCAACCAAAATCTTTTTTTACAATATTATACCTACTCTATTATGTTTCTGTATGTAACACAAAACATGGTTATAATATATATACAAAATAAACTTATCGAAGTACACATACGTTTGACGCAAATATTTCAAAGCAGTTTCCATAGAAATTAGCAAACTCCGTTCGTTCCCTTTTCATATTTTGCATATTGAAGCGAATGGGCCATAAATTTCTCGAATGTTCCAGTACAAACACTCGCTCAATTAGAAGCTTACACATTTAGAGAAATGTCAACATTTCGTATAAACTTGACGAATTTGTAGCGATTCAGATTGTAGCCAAATTATAACGTATGCCGGCCAAATGTCTTTTGCTATTAAAAGTTTTGTGCTACCCGATTTTGAACTTTAATCCCTTGCGTTAAGAACTCTCGTTAAACCCATGAAAATCTCCAATCGACACCGAAATATGGAACAGCAAAGTTATATTTGCGTTTGAGTTAATTTGCTGGGTTATTCTCGCTGTTATTCCCCTGAGTTGAGGTTGGTTTTTAAATGAGTGCCTGGGTGTGGGTGTATTGGTATGAAAATGGCAAAGTTTGAGGGTTTATTAGAGCTCACTCAATAATAATGTATGCAGCCCCGCCGCAATACAAACGCCTTTGATTTGTCCTTCGATGTCAAACGGAATAGAGAAAAGTTGGAGTCGACGTTTGAAATCGAACAAGGATTATTTAATTTGGAATCATAAACAGGATGATATCTTTAACTAGATAAGTATATATAGGGTAGTGGACGAATGTGAAAAAAGCGGTGATAGTCTAGTGGCAATGGACTGGAAATTTGACTTCAATAAAAAGGCCCGAGTTTGAATCCCAGTGCCACACATCAATGACTTTTGTAAGTTACGAGTATCAGCGTTTAATGAAATAAATGGCACGTGCTGCAACGCTGAAACAAAAGATCGTGAGGAAACTGCATGACTGAGGATTTTCCCAAATGTTGTCAAAGGCTTGTGTAGTTCACCGACCAGTATTAGGCCAGTGTGATGAACTAATGCCTACTCACTATTAAAGGAGATCCGACCTTGCGACGAGTCACACAGTCGTATAACTACGAGTATATCTAAGATAACTTGTTTTTTTCAGCCAGCGTGGATTCAATTAAGACGGGATCCGAGAAAGGAATCCTTTCAGACCTTCGTTGTCCACGGTTGGACATGGGCCTCGCCTAATCGACGCCACTCCACCCATACCTGGAGCCTGATTCTGTATACCATTCACACTCGTATCGCGGCAATTCAAATTCAAATTCGAAAACTTTTATTCATTATTAGGTACAATTTTTGCACACTTAATGAACGTCATACATTTAACATTATACAAACATCCGCTTTGATCGCCCCTCAGGCAAAACGTAGACTAGGAGAAAAGAGCGGGCGGAAAAAACTCCCAGCACTCTTTTAAAAATAAGTATGAATTATTCTATGGTGCAGTATGACTAGGCCCAATGTCGTGTTTTACCCGTGATAAGAAGTCAAAAAAGACAATCTATTGTGTGCCTTATAGCATATACACTAAATTTAAGTCCTTGTCGTGCCGAGTTCATGAAATGACGTACGGTTTGATGACACACGATATCGGCACGAAATCTTTTGGGACTTACAGAATCAGGGCCCTGGGCCCGTTAAATCCAGCGGTTTCCCGCTATCCTCATCAGTCCACCTGAAGATGGTCTATATCAATAAAATATTTTTTAAAGCCACTGTAACGGTTTATAACGCACCTGCCCTATATTTTGGATTTTCAGTCACATATTCTGTTTTCAGCTTTCAAAAGCATCATAATATGTGTGTTATTGCGTGAATTATGCATGAGCCGTCGTAATGATATGCAGATTGTGCCCTAATCAACATAAAGTAACAGTTAAAGGGTCTTCTAAGGGAACCGAATTGTCACGTCGCGCGCAAATGTTCCTCGTACGACAACGACATTGCATACTATTTTTGTTGCATGTTGCATGTTAGTGAGTATTTAAATTAGGACATTTCCATACGGAGCCCTGTTTTTAAATTTTGCCGTGTTGGTCGGTCGGTTATGACAGCTCTGTATGGAGCTGTTCAAATTGAAATGCGCACTGATATGCGACAAAATGTATGCAGTGACAATATTGTCGTGCGAGACATTTTTGCGTGCAACATGGCACAAATAATAAAAACGTTTTTGCAAATTGTCGCTAACAGCCATCATTCAATGAAAAATCATATCCCAAAAAAGTACACTCTTCCCTGATTTCTGAAACTGTCAAAAAAATCCTTTCACTATAACATCCTGATACGGCTATTCACTTTCAATCGCTTCATTGCCCATCTCTTTCCTACATCCCCTAATCCTATCTCCATCTCGCTCCTTCGACAAATCATCCATTTATTATCAATAATATCTACATTTCCATGGCAGTTGGTAATAGCTCGGCTTCGTAACTCTAACTTTGTTATTCTTGAGGACTCTATTTCTTTAGTTATAAGATTCAATTTGGAACGGAGGGATCGTAATTTGAAATTAAAAGGCAGGACGTGGTGAGGACTTGACATAGTTTTCTGGTGCTGTTGATATGGTCTTTATGGTGATGGTGTTAAGGTCGAAAATGGCTTGTTTGGATTCAAACCAGAAAGTCAGTGGAGCGGAGAATAACCGGGTACGCTTGCTGTAAAGTGTAAGCCGCAATCTGCCGATATTCAGGTGTTCTGTGTAATGTGAAGGTATGGAAAGGACCTTTTTGTAATTTAATTAAACACAGCTGGTTTTGTAAAAAATAAGCGTCCATAACACAAGACGATAAGTGATTAAAGCAGCCCTTACAAACCACAACTATAACTGAACTGAAAATCTTTTGCAAGTCTTATTCAAAAAAAGAATTGTTCTTCCCAATCAACAAAATATTCTGGATTTTCTGAAACATAATATGTATGAGAGTGGAAGTTAACTCATCGTCATCAAAAAATTCCTTTGATAAAACAATTTGAATAAACTTTTTTCTCGATAAACCATTATTCCTAACTTATCATGTTAGTATATAACTGTAGTCAAAACGGGAAGGGCAAGACGAGCTTATTGGTCAGTTTCGTTGCCCTCCCGCACCCCGCACAACGAGTCGACCTCTAGCTGCGACAGAAACTTAAAATAAAAAAATGGTTGAACTCAAAATTAGTCAAACTAATTTTTAAATGATGCAATATACGTCAGTTAAGTCATGTATACGAGTAGGTACGTTATAATGAGTAAGTTAAAAAGAAATCATATAGCTATTGACACTACACAGAGAATGCGATTCCACATAAACCTAGCGCTTTATCTGAATTTTAGCAGATCTCCCGGTGAAATATCGGGGCCGTGAGTTGAATATAAAGGTGGCGGTGAGTTTCTAGTATTAGCATATCGTTTGACGTCTCAAAGGCGATTTTATTGGCTTTGCTATCGGAGCAATGGAATTCAAACAGCCTATTAGGTCGTAATGAGAAAAAAGTGATTTGGGATTTGGGTCGAGCATTTGTCTTCGGGAGTTTTATGTTTGAATTTCAACCTTAATTTGGGTACTGGAAAATTTGGATGTATATTTGAATGTATAGCGAGTTATCAGTTGATTTACTCTTGGATTCAAAGGGTCCAGTAGTGGATTAGCAAAGGCTGAAAAGAAAGAAGGAAAGATGTATTCGTAGAAAGTTTGTTAGGACAGATGGATGGATGGAAGTATGGAGCGCTTCCATAGCATTTCTAAGGGCGGGATTGACCATGCGTGAACGGATAATAACGCACGAGTTGAATTCGTACCAAATCGCGACCAAACTGAGCCTTAGTATATTGTAATTAAATTCTATGGATTACCTTATTCACAAACGGCCTAAATAAATATAAACAATGCTAGTGGACAATGTAGTTTCAACGTATTTGTGAACTTTTGTTGAATCATTAATGATTCAGCGAGGCAAATCGAAGTTATACTTTATTCAGCATTCGCAAATGAATTGCCGACCATATTGGCTTTGTGATAGAAATGTGGACTCGGAAACTTGTATATTACATGAGTAGCAAAGAGGTTATTTACGCACGGTACTTTGTTTGAGGTCATCTTTGTCCTCATGAGTAGCAACGTAGCTTTAATATCATAAAGGACCTTATCGTGTGGCGACTTCCGCTACCTGTCAAGAGATGGCGCCACGGGAATCCTGAATCACGCTATCGAAGTTTTTTACATCGCTGGCATATACAATAAACTTATATGACGTAATCGGAGTACGACTGCTCCCCACGTTCGATGATCTTGTCTGGTGGGAGATCTCCCTTTGCCTAAATCCTACTACTTACGAAAGTTTGTCAGGTTGGATGGATGTTTGTTGCTATTTCACACAAAAACGGCTTGACCGATTTGGATGAAACTTGGTACACAGTCAGATTATAACCTGGATTAATATAAAGAATAGTTTTTATTCGTCTCTGGGTCAAATTTTTAAGTTCACGTGAGCGAATAAATATTACAATAAAAAAGGAGTTAAAACTACTAAAAATCCAAACACTTTTGACTCGCTTGAAGCATAATTTTTAATACCAAAAAGTTATTATTCATTAACATTCTTCTAACTGCTAGCAGAATCCCGGAATTAGGATAATTGGATATTTCGCATTTACAATTATTATTCAATAGCACTGTTCATACAATTTGAACGACTAATTATATTGGTGCTAAACAATTTACGAGATGGTAATAGGATTGAATTATTTAGTAATACGATGTGATGACAATATGGATAGTGCGTTAAGTCGCCAGTGCGTTGCGTGGAAGGTCCTGGGTTCGATTCTCAATAGAACAGGGACTTGATTGATTTTGAAACTTCTATTTCTATTCTGGGTGTGTGTGTTCTTGTCTTTTGTGAGTCCATGGCGCCCACGACACAGGGAATATGCCTCCCAGTCTGCTCCAGTTCTGGACTTTTTAAAGCAACGGCATCCCGCTGACTTCTTTAGGTCATCAGTCCACCTGGTCGTAAGGTACTCCTTTTAGTTTTGTTCTATTGCGACAAAAACGTCACGTTTGTTAATAAATATTTGTGTTCCAACAGTAGATAAGGTACTAAGGTACTACAGTAGATAAGGTAGGTAATTGGTGGGTGGTTTCACATTTAGAATTCATTGGAAGTCATGTTTGAGAACTGATCCCGCAATTATGTTCAATAATCTAATTATTGGATCGGAATTTATTTGCGTAATTTAAAACGGTTTAAATAGAATTAGGTTTTGTTTTATTAGTGCAGCCTATTTGATTTTATTTTGATTGTTGATAGGAAGAATTTAAAGTAATTTATTTTGGCTGAAACTATTGATATGAATATTTAAAAGTGAATTTATATTTGTTCAAATGACGGAACGAATTTGATGCAGTTTTAATATTTAGGTAGGGTGGTAGGGTGGTATACTCGTAGGTATATGATTTATATTTATACTCAACCAACAGAGCCATGGTACGAGTAGCTCTTCTGGGGAAGAGAGGAGATCTATGAGCTGCAGAGACACCTAAAAAGACAGTTTTAGTGCTGTATTTAAAATAAAAAAATACTTTTTAACTCTCTCTTAACCATGTACATACGATGGATAAAATACAAATAAAAGTTAGTTTTATATGAGATAGTTCGATATAATGTTATTATATTATCGAATAGGGAAACACTTGTGAGCATATTACTTCTCTACTCCACATTTGAAAATTTTTCTAAAAGAGATAGCGACCTATTTCGGGAGAAACTAGTGTAGTGTAGATAGCTGAAAAATTACTCAAAGTATACCATACTTAAATCAAAAATTAGTACCTAGCATTGTTTCCGTCATGAATCCACTAATTGACGTTTAGTTGCTTAGTTGAATTTAGAGAGCGCTACGTTTCGCTACGCAGCGCTACGCCCCGCTACGCAGTGCTACACTTCGCTACGCTGTGCTACGTTGCGCTACGAATATGCCTCGGAACGCTAATTGGGAGTTCCGGTGCATAGTAGACACATAGATTCACAGATTCACAGTGAAAAGCGTGTACGTCAGGCCATTTAAACATAAATATGAGAATAGGCATTAATATAATAATATCTATCTTCCTAGTAGGCATTAATATACGAGTAATATCTTAGTGATAGTGATATCTTAATGATAAAAATACCATACAGCCGGGGTAGCCGTCATCGAAATTAATGATAATGATCTACAGATAATGAACTACAGTCAGCGTGGTGGACTAAGGTCTACATCCTTCTCATTGTGAGAGGAGACCTTACCCTGCCATCACTAAGTGATTTCTTTCTTGTGATTTCTTTCTTGTGTTTTATCCACTGATACGCCTAGCTATAGACATTATGCTATATACATTCCTTAATAACATTGTCTTGTGTTTAAATTTAAAAAGGAAAAAAAGCAAATGGAGGATAAGTATTAAGGAATCATGTAAATCAAATCAAACTCTTTTATTCATTGTCAGGTACATACAAGTTGTGTACACTTAATGAACGTCATACACGATAGAATATTATAAAATACATATATCTTACATCCGCTTTCGATGTGTAACAAGAATCAATTTTTCACGAAGATTCTCCGAGCACGAATCGTAGGAAATGCATGCATTAAACATGAACTGACATGTCCAGATGTGGCTGCTGCAGATCCATTAGCGACCGAGTCCAGTTCAAACATTTGGTGGTCTGACTTCTCCTGGCACAGACTCTACTTAAATGCATACGATTCAAGATACGTAAATGTCAATATTTTACTCAGTCGAGAGATCACGAATATTTTAAAAATGAAACTACTGTGAAGGAAGGCTTACGCCAAGAAGTAAGACTTTGTATTATATGATGGAAAGAGAAAGACAATTTAAGATGAAAACGAGAAACATATTAAAACGAGAATAACAATCCATAGGGGATAGTGAATTATTTAAATTTCAATTACAATCCTAAAATCCAAAATTGTATTTGTAAATGTGTTTACATAGTATAATTTTTGTACACAAAAAAAATAACATGAATTAATATGTTTATATCCGTTTTTCAATAAATGAGCAATTGTCAAATCGAAGTATTTTATAAAACTGTCGAGTGGCGCCACACGTCCATAATTTTAATGTGTAATAAAGATACCTTTAAATGCTCGCATGTGTACCCTGAATAGAATGACCCACTTTTCCTGTGCACAAAAGAAATACAACAGCACCAAAAATTGCATTCTGTTCGAGGTTTGCTAGACGTGTTTTTGTTAATTTTTAAATTAATCAACTGTATTTTAAATCTTTCAATTAGTTCTTAGACCTTAACTTACTATATTACTTTATTTTTTATAAATTTATCGGAACTATGTAGTCATTTATTATTATTGAAAATTAATCCTATTCCAAAAAACGAAAATAAAGTAACTCTAACATATTAAAAAACTTAACCATTAAATTAAAACTAAGTATTTACAAAAAAAAATAAAAAAAAATATCATAATAAAAATAATTCATCCAAAGTGCCCATGTGAGGCATCGTGCCCAAGACGCTGGCGGCATTTCCACGTTGAACACACAGGTTCAGACTTTGAGCGAAATAGCCGCCAGCCCTTGGGTCACCAGAGGCAAGAACCAATTTGGTCGACATTTCCGACATGAACTTTTACATGTCGGAAGACTACGGACCCATAATCTCTACTGCAAGCGCCACAAATATATAATTTTCTGATAAACTACTATATTTGCGGCGCTTCAGACATCGGAACTTGATTTAATTATACATATGTATATATGTACATAAGGAAGGAACTTGGATTAAAGTAAGGGTGGTTTTAATACCTTTTATTCAGCTAGATTTGATTTAAAAAACAAAAACTAGAACACAAATATAGCTTATAGAGTTATTCGTTAAAATATTGAAAAAACAAAAATTAATGCCGCTTTTCACACTAGATAGATCACCGGGGCGTATCCATCAATATTTTCACTGGCTACCTTGAAAGCAAAAAGTTGAAACCTACTTTATTTGGCGCCTCTCCAAACGGCACCGGCTGAAAACAAAATTGTAAAAAAATACAACTCCAAAATAAATATTTTATTTTCCACCTCTTGGTAGTTGCGGACCTTTTGTTACTCGGTTAATGGGGCAAGTTCCGAAAGTTTTTTTGTCTGAAATTCTAGCAACAATTTTAGACAGTAAATTGCGCCAGGTGCTGTGTTTTCTTTGAGTTATTTTTATTTTTGAGAGCACCCTTGTCGTATCTCACTGTTGGGTATAGATCTCGCTAAAAACCGCTAAAAACTTGTCTGGAGAATACTACGCCACGCAGCTTCAAGGGCTGTTGTGCATGTAATAGGGTTAAATGTCTGCTATCTGTTGATAAGAACATTGATTGATAGTTTAATTGATGCACACGCATTTCTTTCTCCATTACCGTTATTGTTATCCAACAACTCGTCGAGATGGCGCCACGCGTATCCTGAATCACGCTGTTTTCTACGTCGCTGTCATATTTACAGTATACTGAGATGACGTTATCGAATCGCGGCTCTTCTCAAGCATAGTTATTACGCCTGACGGAACACCCAAGGGCTCACTGCTTCCAACGTAATTATTTTTCGATCCTTTATAAAGTAAACAAAAAAGTAACGACCTCAACAAACAACAAAGTATAGATTTCGATGCATACTTCTATACAAAAGTAGAGAGCTACGCTTCAGCATGATATTAAGTAGATAAAACAAATAAATTAGAAAATATTTATTTATGCTCCCTTAACTCACTCATAAAAATACAAAATAAATATTCCATACCATTCCAATAAATTCAGACAATAATCTCATCGTAACGTCTAACACGAACTTGCTCGATCCATCCATATATTGGTTCTAATCGAATAGCGATTACATTCGAACCTACATACATGTAACGGCTCCATATTGGTTCCATAGCTACGCCCAATTTCCAATTGATTTGGGGCAGCGTACGATCGTCGAAATGCAACGTTCGCGTAGCCAGATAACATGTTGTTTCTGCTTTGAGGCTCGTTTGAAAGAAGCATTTTGATACATTTGCTTGAATAAAATTTACTAATATCTTTGATTATTATTTACATTCCAGAAAGGTTTTATTCAAATCTATTGGTCTGTCCTCATTAGGAAAATTCAGATTTAAAAAATGTTTATGTTTTTGTTATTTTTTCCTTGTAAAATGTAAAGTAAATCCTTAATACTCTATTTGCTTTACATTTTGTGTTTTACATTTAAAAATGCACTTTTATTTATTTATTAAAAAGTATAAATAATTTAATAATTATTGAAACGAAAACTTTCGAAAATATTCTTTATCCAAAAATTGCTTAACTGTTTTGGATGGATTATGTTGCACGTGGTTATAGCCTGAAGTGCACAGAATATTGTCCATTTTACTTTGAAAAGAATAAAAATGGCTTAATAAACTTAGATAAAACTTGATAAACTCTTTTGCTGCAAAAAAGTGCATAAACAAATCATATTAGCGAATTATATATTATGATTTATTGACGATTGACTTTATGATGAGTTATTAGTTGTACTGCCGTTCAAGCACACTTGATATAACAAATGCGCGTCAGTTATTGCGAAATTTGCCCGCATGGCGTCCGAGAGATAGCGAACCCGTTTCGCTAGCTCCAGATATGAATTAAAAACAATTATATTTACACCAGACTCGGTATGACGCGTGTGACGTATTCTATTGTTTACAACATTCGCTGCTTGCGTCGTCATGCGTGGTCAGCATTTCACGTGTGGCGCGCGCTCATATTACTGTAGGTATCGCACCGCTGCACATAACAAAGAGAATTAGTGCATATAGAGAGTCTTATTTAATTCAGTTCTGTCCAATTTAGTTCAGTTTGTATTCAAAGGCGTCCTAGAGGGCGTTAGTTGTCAGCTGCGCGTAATAGCTTCGGATGACGATTTGCATACATATGGGATTGCTCATGAGCGCTTGAACGATTCTCAGAGATAGGCTCCGAATAGTTCATTAGTATTGCAAGTACATTGAGTTGACATAGATAGCGTGATGCTTCGTAAAGCAACACGTTCTTCATGTCTTATTTGGTTAGCAAATATCTTTTAAACTTTGAGCATTAGGTCTTGTTTCAATTTGGATTTCAAGGGTTGTGAGAACTGAGTGCTCAATTCGCAGCAAAAGGATTTCGGATAAATGAGGAAATCCATCACGGATACCCTCTAGTAGTCCACACATAAGATAGGGTTATACAGTCCTGAGCCCTCTGAATCCAACGGTATCCCGCTGTCTTCTTCAGGTCATCAGTCCACCTGGTCGGAGGGCGGCCTGTGCTCCTTTTGCCTAGACGTGGTCGCCATTAGAGGACTCTTTTTCCTCATCGGTTGTCAGTCCTGCAAACGATGTGGCCGATTGTTTAGGGGCTGAAAGGAAGGAAAGATAGACAAAAATCTATATAATAAAAATAGTTCGTTAGTCTCGCTAAAACTCGAGAACGGTTGAAGCGATTTAGCTCATTTTAAAATTTTCTATATTTGGCAGAACGAAGTGTGGCGGATCAGCTAGTTTTAAAAAAAAACCTTGCACCCAGAAGGAAGCTTCTGCAATAGAACTATTCAGTACTTTTGGAGTTAAACAAGTTATTCGCCAACTGCATTGCATTCAGAATATCGGACCGCTATTGCAGTTTTGTGGTTCACATAAAATGTCCCGTTGCACTCAAATAGGACTTTTATAGGATCAATTCAGTCGCAGTGGTCTTATTGTATAGCTATCGGTAACGCAAGTCGGTTGCAACTCGATTCGAAACTGCTGAGTATTTTCAATGGTATTTTAGTCAGTAACCCATTAATGACCCACTACAGGGTCGGGTCTCCTTCTCGTAATGAGAGGGATGAAGGCCTTAGTCCACCACGCTGGCCCACTGCGGGTTGGTGGACTTCACATGCCTTTGAGAACATTTTTTTTTGTGAACTCTCAGGCATGCAAGTTTCCTCACGATGTTTTCCTTCACCGTAACAGATATTTAATTTTATAAAGCGCACATAAATTTTTCACAAAGTCAATGGTGCGTGCCATTGGGATTCGAACCCGGACCCCTCGATTCGAGCTCGAATTCTAAGCCACTGGGCTATCACCGCTATTTTTTAGTATTTGACATACAAACTCGTATAATAATTGATTTTAAAAAGAAATACTTACATTTAGTTTTATTGGTATAGCTCTGTGTTTTATAGGAATCCCCTGGGACAGTTTATTGCCGTTGTCTGTGTTACAAAGATAAAAATGATAGCGGCTTTTGCAGTTTGAAAAATTACTGATGTATGATGGTTTACAGACAAATTTCAGTATTTTGACGCAATAATTGCCTCGGTATCCGGAGCGAGCGGTGCTAATTTCATACAACGCGTGCAACCACAGAAATCGTTCTGCTTCGTTTGAACGACTCGACCGTTTACTAAACAATATAATTTTTATGTATTTACGTATAGGCGGGGACTCAAACTTACGGAATATTTGTAGTGTGGCGACTTCGGCTTCCGATACTCGTCGAGAGATGGCGCGGCGCCACGAATATCCTGTCACGCTATAGAAGTGTTTTACATCGTCGGTATACATATATAAAAAAACCAGAGATGACGTTATAGACACGACCTGTACAATTTTTAACCTGTGGGTTAATTTTTTGGCGCTAGGCACTACGTCGCTTTCTATACGATTCTCGTCATTGGCCGCAATCTACAACGGTGTGCGGCATTGTAAGAACTCAGAATAACTCAGAATAACCGATGTAGCAAGTCCACTATCCTATTCAAACGCTCATTGGCCTAACCTGCAATTCATATGCGCAAGCCGTGTGAGCTGCACAGACAGACCGACCGACATCTGCTTTATATCTGTTTCGTTTATAGTTATACGAATAAAATAACGATAAATCCGTTATTAAGTAATACAAAAACAATTTAAAATTTTGTGGTTATAATAAATTTTCGATTTTGTTTTCAGCGCCTAATTTTATACGTGCGTTTCAATTTGTGTGTCTACATAAATATAGGATGTACTCGTATGTAATATGTATGTTTCTGTGTGTAAGTGTGTGTGTATTTATTTTGTGTATTTGTATGTCTCTGAGAATAATTTTTTTTTCATTTTTAAGTAAGGTAACAAATCTACACTGCCTAATCTACACCCAAGTAAAATTACCATAACTTTTGGGCAAAATACAAGTGGGTTGGTAGACATTATGTACACGCTCAATAAAAGTGGCTTAAAAATTAAAGGATATAAAAATTTTGATTAAAACTTTTAAAATACACTTTTAACAATAAATCAATGAGAATCTGAGTTAAAAAGTCAGCTAAACAAAAATGAAATTTATTTTCACAATATTTCTACGAGCGAGGTGCCACTAAAAGTGTTTTGAACATTTTTCCCGATGTCAATTACGCGTCGCTGAATTTTAGTTTTGGGTGGCTCGTAGATGCATGTTTGTATAGGAATTTGAATAGATTTTTGTAGCAAAAAGTATGTTGTAAAAGGTATAAAAGTTGAAATAATCACTATAGTTCATTATAACGGGGGTGTTTTACCATTCACAATTAATTTCAAAATGTAATTCTATTAAAAAGGACTACCATTGTTGCCTTTATTGCTATCAAGGGAACTTATCAAGTCCACCAACCCGCATTAGGCCAGCGTGGTGGACTAAGGCCTACATCCTCCTCATTGACCCGACCCCGCAGTGAGCCATTGATAGATTATAGAAGGGAAATATTTTTGAAAATAGTAATGATTGCGATAATAATGTTTAATCAATAATCACAATGTCATATAAAAATACTCACTTTAAATAATATTCACTTTCTCTATTCTTATTCCGTCATTTTGTACTATACACTATTCCTCTGTTTTCAATTCCCTATACTCTGCCATTTCGTACACCCTACCTACAACTTTCTCTCTCTTGCTTTAACTCCTCACCTAGATGGTTCTCTGGAAGAGATCGCTGGTAGCGATAACACCGCCAATTGTGTTTTTCTCTCTCACGTTGTATTGTTAACTGATTTTTTATGTATGTGCATAATAAAGAGTATTGTATTGTATTGTATTGCATTGTACTCACGTAATACCAGTTTGTCTATGCGCCGCCGGGCACAAAACTACGATATCGTTTAAACTCTACTAAATGCGAATTTCAGGACACTTAAAACTTTTACTGAACCCTTAAAGTTTTCGATGGAAAAAGTTTTTCTTAACTACAATTTTATTAAACGACGATAAAATCGCAGATAAAGGCCCCGGAACGAAATTTAGACTACTATTTTCGACTATATACTATTTTCGAGGGAAACTTAAACCAAATGTTTAAGTTTCCCTCGAAAATAGTTTTAGGTGAATTATTGTAATGCTTGATGCAACACAATCCTTTAAACGTCGAATCCAGTTGTGAATTAGGAACAATGGCCATCATTTTGAATGCCTTTTAGTAGATAATTAGTTATGGTTTGTATGAAAAAATGTAGGTCAGTCAGTAATACCCATTAATGACCCACTACAGGGTCGGGTCTCCTCTCACAATGAGAAGGATGTAGGCCTTAGTCCACCACGCTGGCCTACTGCGGGTTGGTGGACTTTACATGTCTTTGAGAACATTTTTTTTGTGAACTCTTAGGCATGCAGGTTTCCTCACGATGTTTTCCTTCACCGCAACAGCAGGTGACATTTAATTTCATAAATCGCTCATAACTTTTATTACAAAGTCATTGGTGCGTGCCACTGGGGTTCGAACCCGGACCCCTCGACTCGAGGTCGAATTCTAAGCCACTGGGCTATCACCGCTGCTGTATGTAGGTATTTTGTTAAAAATTAGCTCTATCCTTACGTTTGCCGTACTATGTTGTATATATCTTAGTGCAATATATCCTGCCACTTAATTGCTTACATTATGTATTTTGTACAGTGTATGTTCGCTAGTTATCTAATCAAACCGGACATCGAACACGCCAACACAAATACACCACAGTCACAACATTAGCATTGTGCTATCAACCTGGAACACAAACGATGTTGTTTTCACTGTGGAAGTTTATGGATATTAAATTTTAGAACTTCATAGCCCAAGTTCGATACCTTGCGTCGTGGATGATGGGAATGACGGAAACCACAGATAGAGTTCTAAATAGATAACACCAATCATTGTGAAAACCAAAAGTACCGCTTTTTTATTATACTATGAGTAGGTAAGACAAAACTAGATCGTTTTTGTGACGGGAATCCTATAACGCGGAGCATCAAACATGAATAATATGTATAATAACATGCAATCGATTTGAACTCGTCATAATAAGGACGAGTATCAAGCAAATCGATTTTATTCGAGTCAGTGGAAGAATACAAAAACATTCAGATCACATATTATAGAAATTTAAACTCATCATGCCAATCTCACCACCCGCTAAGAAACTGCTACACTCATTTTGTCATATTTCAGAAGTAAGGTCATAATGAATCTTTTTTGTGTTAGATGAGTAGCAAATAAGCATGTAAGATATCTGATTGGACTCAAAAGTCCATCCAACGGCGAATTTCGAGAGTGTCGGTACTTGCTTTCCCGGGCTTCATTAAGCTGCAGTTCCGTGGGTAGCGGCCGACGCGACAGACGCGCGCGACGGTCGCGCCGCGGCTGATGCGACAGTACTAAACACTATGAAATGTACTCGTATGACGCGCTTCCAAAGCCCCGGCGACTGACGCGCGCGGCTTTGGAGACGGCGCCATACATTTCAATTGTCACATCAGCCGCGACGCGTCTATCGCGCGCGTCTGTCGCGTCGGCCGCTACCCACGGAATTTCAGCTTTAGCTCTACCATCTCCCAGTAATTTGCCATTCAGTCCAACTTCCGAAATTACGAGCTTCCAATACACATATCGAATGGATTTAACAGGACATTTACTTAGACAATAGTACTGTTGTGTATAGTGACCACGCGTTGGAACCCCGCCAGGACATGCACCGGTACACTTAAGGGGTGTTCTGTAATTGTTTTCGAGACCGTATTGAGACATTTGATTTTAATTCGATTTGGCTTTGAACGAACCGATTCATAAGATTCATAAGAAGCACTTTAAGTATTGTGTGTTAATGACCACTGCAGGCTTTAGTCCACCATGCTGGACTATTGAGGGTTACTTTTCTCTGGTTAATCTGGTCTGGTTAATCTGCAGTGGTTCATTTATGGATTACAGACAAAACTTCTTGTGTATTTTAATCTTACCTGCAACCCTGTTTATGTACCACTGATAAACACGGGTCTCTCTACATGAGGGGTAGGTGTGAAGCACACCATATTGCACGTGTTAGATTTTCTCAAACCCATAAGTTTAGTTACTGCTATCGTATTGGTAGCAACCGGGACCGACGGCTAAATGTCCCTTCAAATCACGGAAGCGCGCCACCAGCGGTCACCCATTCAGGTACTGACCGCGCCCGACGTTGCCGAACGTTTTCGATCGCTTCGGACTTTGCTTACCGCAAATTCGTGGAACCCCGCAAGTTGCACTGTCTTCTCATTTAAAGGAGTCATGTCAGTACCCATTAATGACCCACTACAGGGTCGGGTCTCCTCTCACAATGAGAGGGATGTAGGCCGCCGTCCACCACTCTGGCCTAGTGCGGGTTGGTGGACTTCACATGCCTTTGAGAGCATTTTTTTTGTGAACTCTCAGGCATGCAGGTTTCCTCACGATGTTTTCCTTCACCGTTATTTAATTTCATAAATCCCACATAACTTCAATTACAAAGTCATTGGTGCATGCCAATGGGATTCGAACCCGGACCCCTCGATTCGAGGTCGAATTCTAAGCCACTGGGCTATCACCGCTGCAAAATTTAAAGGAGTATTTAATTAAAATACAGAACACACACACATAAAGTCGCAGAGTATGTGCCGCAATTCCAGAAGAACCCAGAACACAAGATTACACAACCTACTTTGTGGAAAGGAGTAAATAGGTTGCCAACTATTTACTATGCAAACGCCGGCTGAGCTAGCAAACGCATTAAAGTATTAACTCATTCCACTTTAACTCAGCTTGGATTTACATTCCGTTACTACTTGGATTAAAACACTATGTGTTTAAGGTTAAAGTGCGAAGAAGATGGCAAACGATCTAAACAATCAAGCAACTCGCTAAATACTTGGATGGATGACGACTTCCTTCATTCCTTCCTTTCAGCCCTTAGTAGTCCACTGCTGGACATGGACCTTCCCTAATCGACGCCACTCCACCCGGTCCTGGGCCCTCTGAATCCAACGGTTTCCCGCTGTCTTCTTCAGGTCATCAGTCCACCTGGTCGGAGGACGGCCTGTGCTCCTTTTGCCTAAACGTGGTCGCCATTCGAGGACCTTTTTTCCCCATCGGTTGTCAGTCCTGCGAAGGATGTGGCCAGCCCATTGCCACTTTAATTTGCAAACTTTGAGAGCTATGTCGGTCACCTTCGTTCTCCTACGGATTTTATCATTTCTGATTCTGTTTCGTAGAGAAATACCAAGCATAGCTCTCTCCATTGCCCTCTGGGCGACTCTGAGCTTGTGGATTAGGCTCACAGTAAAGGACCACGTCTCGGCACCGTAGGTCATCACTGGCAACACACATTGCTCGAAAACTTTCGACTTCAGGCACTGAGGTATATCGGACGTAAAGACGATCACTAGGGTGACGACTAGTGATTCATTTTATACACATTTTCGTTTTTTATAGAAATTTCGTAGTAGCAAACAGGCTGGCCACATTCATGCGTAGTATTCATGCGTAGTATTCATGCGTAGTATTCATGTGTAGTATTCATACGTAGTATTAATACGTAGAATTCATGCGTAGTATTAGGATGATGCGTGCGCACTCTATTACGAGTAACACAATGAATATGTTATACCTAGTTTAAATATTTAAAAAAAATCCAGCGTGTGCCAACGAAATCATATCCCGTATGTTACTTCAGTGGAAACTAACAAAGGTAAACAAGCAATGTTTACCGTTTGTTGACTTTAATTTATTCTGAAGGTTGAATTATAAAATGAACAAAATGTCTGTTAAAATTGAAACATTAGGAGCACGCTTTTAATGGGGACCAGAAAGAATACAATAAGGTAGTACTAAGAAAGTATTTATTTATTTACAACTTTATTGATAACGAATAATATGCGGTACAAAAGGCGGGCTTAATGCTAGATAGCATTGTGTTCCAGCCAACCTCAGAGATGTGCTGATAATTATGCAAAGGCGGTATGGATTTAAAAAAAAATAATTAAGAGATAGACAAACAAAAGTAGAAAAAGTACAAAAGGTTGCAGAGAGGTCAACAGATACTAAAAAGTTGAAAAAGGACAGATTAGAATATAACATAAATACTATATCAATGTATGTAAGTACTGTCCTCATAACCCACCGTGGTTATATTTTTTGCTTCTCTTAGTCAAGTGCAGTAAAATATCAAAAACACCGCCCATAAGGCCTCCGACAAGGTTCAACAACTGCTATCGTAACGATGACAACCGGGACTGAAGGCTTAACGTACCTTCCGAAGCAAGAAGCGCCCAATTAATTCGCCACTAGCGGTCACCCATCCAGGTGCTAACCACGCCCGCTTTTTCGGTCGTTTGCGGTCTACTCAAGCAGCGGGGCTATGCGCGCTTCACTTCTTGCTTGCACTTGCTGCACTATACAATAAAGAGTCAAGTAAATCCTTGTATTTCTAAAGGCGTTGAAAGGAAAAGTAATCATACTTTAGATCCAGAATACAATATTAAACAACGTGCTTCGCGGAAATAGTTAAATAGGTGCCGTCTGTTTACTATGCAAACGGTGACTGAGCTTGCCAGAACAATCAAACATTTACTCAAATTGCTAAGTTTGGATTTACGTTGCACTCTACAAATAAATAATGTGGAATTTGGAACACTTTGTGTTCTAATGACAATGTGACCAATATTTTATTTTTAGTACCTACTGCTAGTTTGTCTCTAATTTCTGCGTTCACCCAAAACACAAAATTCTTATTAGTCTCTTAAAGAGACAACAGGAGAGTTCACAGGAATAATTGATTTTTTTTCACTTTACAATTGTCAGCCTCTTGAAGATCATAATATATAATTTGTTACTCATATATCATTATTAAAAATACACTACTTATAATTTAATTAGGTAGGTACCTAAGATGTTCAGCGTTTTGCAGCGAAATCATGTTTCGTGTTATTCCGCAGAGAAAACTAACAAAGGTAAACGATGTTTACGGGCTGTTAGCTTTAATTTATACCGAGGAATGGACTGAAACTAGAAGATGAACAAGTGTTTATCAGAATAAAAGCTATAATAGTTTTGTAGAGAACTCGTAACCGAAGGATTCGCTTAATTTCAAAATAACATTTTTCTTCTTTCGGTCGTAAAGTCTCTATAATCATGTAGAGATTACAATAAAACTCTATCATTACTTACAACCGAAAAACTCCAATTGGAAAAAAACGTCGACTTTTATAACGTCGAATTATATTATGTAGGTAGGTACTCAGGTAGAGGTTGAAAAAGGGTGTCTATGGGCTGGGCAATTGGTTCAGTTGTTTGCTGATTCAATAAAACAATGTTTGTTTGAATGTGAAAATTGAAATGAAAATGAATTTCTGGCGTTGGTAAAAATCGAAATAAATACTGAAAATAACATGGACTTATGGAGCGTCGTTGAGATATTCAATTTGCGGCGGCGTGATTCGTAATCGATTCCGCGTTGATAGCGACTCATTGCGATTTGAGACCCGAAAGCCCTCGACTTGATACTTTGAGATGAGATGGGTTTTTGCAGCTTTCATCGTGTCCTATTTTTTCGAAATATTTAAAATAATATGTAGTTTTTATAGTTTTTATACTATTGCAGCTCAAAAGGGGAGGCAGCTCACAAGGGGAGCTCAAAAACTCAAAAATCCTATCTGAGCTTGTATGCGGGTGCTTTGCATTATAAAGACAAAGATATTCGTCTCAAATAAAGTATTCCCGGCAACCATACCTCCTCAGCCGAAACACAAGACACGAAGAACTCCCTGCTTCACGACGGGTTGAGGCTGGTGGTAAGGTACCTAATAGAGCTAATAGGCTCCTATTCTATTTTAAGAAGAAACATTAATTCCACACTGCAAACATTGTAGGTGTAGTAGCTCCCTGTAAGTAGCTCGGAAATAAAACCTGGCTGCAAACGGCAATTTTACGGCTGTAACTTTTCCACTATCTTCTATCAGCCTGGTAAACCAGCGGTGGTGAAATTACCCTTGGTTTAAAAACAAATGTCACATTAGGAAATTCCATAAGTAAATCTGTATGAAAACGTGTAGTTCCAAGCGAATATCGGACGAGTTCTCAAGCGTGTCGTACTTGAGGTGGTAATCGAGAGTATTCGGGTCTGAAATCGAAATGAGTTGATGTTGGAATCGAATCGATAACGAATCGCGATGCGGTGCAAATGAAACACCTTAATTCTAGGTGGCCTACATTTTGATAGCCTACATAGTGATACGTAAAATAGGGTTGTGTCCAACGAGTCAATTGCGATACTTTAAATGAACTGTCATAAACACTACCCCTTTATACATTTTGTATGGCGAACGCACGGGATGACGTCATAGTTTTTTTGGAGTCAACTGACAAATTTATTGTTTTCGCGCTGAGCAAAATTCATTTTTAGACATATTGGAATGTCAATAACCCATAATGACCCACTAAATGGTCGGGTCTCCTCTCACAATGAGAAGGATGTAGACCTTAGTCCACCACGCTGACCTACTGCGGGTTGGTGGACTTCACATGCTTTTGAGAACATTTTTTTGAACTCTCAAGCAAGCAGGTTTCCTCGCGATGTTTTCCGTACAAATATTTTGACGACAGTGCCCATACTCGACAGTGTACTCCTGTAGAAAAGACGCGGTATAGATTTTTTTCCGTTTTTAGATATATTTTCATTCAATACCACCAGCTCCAAGATTTTGTAAAGAAAAAAATTAATCTGAAAGAGGGTATTTACTTCGGTAAGGTTATTTTTCCTTTCATTGGGAGGACAACACGGATCATAAACTTTTATCACGATCTGAGGCCATTTACACCAAAAACTTAAATAGTGATTAACTGTGTATTTGACGGTTAACTTTAGTAACGTTATAAGAACTAGAAAATTAAAATTCAATTGTTCAATTGTTCAATGGTTCAATTGTCTTAAAAATTCCTTTGAAATAAAAGTTTATAGAACGAATTTTTTTTATTTTATAATAGAACTTGGATAAAAATACTACGGTCAATAATTAAAAAATTAAAAAATTAATTGATTTAATTAATGATCTTTGAGACATAAACATACACAAATACGATATTCTTAAGTTAAATACGCACACGCCTATTCACCTCAACGTCCATACCTATTCAAATTAATTACTTAATGTACATGTTTACAACCTACGTTTTCTTGCAATCGCCTGACACAACTGTTGTATGAAATTCTTATGTCGAATTCAATTCATAGATTTCTTGTAGCATGGTGGAACCGGCCCTCTGAAGGCTTATTACCGCTAGCCTCGTCCCGGATTAGTGTGGAAGGCACTTAAGATTTTATATTGAGAACGCCCTTCGAACAGTTTATATTCTCAGAGCGTTTTAGGCAAGAAAAGCGGTTTATCTACACTTCAAGCTGATTTTTGGTCCACAAAGAACCATTACTTGACTGTAATTATATATTAAAAATATATTGCATTTGTGCTCTCGTAAAGATGTGGTATCTACCATCAGCATCACCCATGAAGAGATTGCGCCATGAGTATCCTGAATCACGCTACCGAAGTTTTCTACATCGCTGCCATATAAATATTATGTATACTATACATATAATTATGAAGTTATCGGTACACGGCCGTTTCACAGGCATAATCACTTAGCCTGGTATGTAAGTGTGCGTGCGTGCATGCGTGTGTGTGTGTGTGTGTGTCTGTGTCCAATGCTTGCTTGCTTCATACAGTGAAATGGTTCGACAACTTATAAAAAATACATAACTTTCTTGCCATAATAAATAAAACTCATCCGTTTTTTTTTTCACGAGATAAAACTCGCGTAACTACAGTTCAGTGCCAAGGAAAGCCACTGAACCATAAACAATACAGCGGATGCCACTCAGTCCGAAACAGACCAACTAACAGACAACTCGTAAAAAGTTGAAAAGTTAATCCATAAACCGTAACTATGTACCGAAATGAGCTTTTATGGGTGTACGAATTTACGACTGGTTTTTTAGTTTAAGAATTTTTTTGTCGTGATAAATAATTATATGAGAAATAATATGTTTTATAGTGGGAAAGAAAAAGCAAACGTACGCACATGTTTGATGTTGAAGCGGTGATAGCCCAGTGGCTTAGAGTTCTGACCTCGAATCGATCTGGGTTCAAATCCCAGTGGCCAATGACTGTGTAAAAAAGTTATGTGCGCTTGATAAAATTAGATATCTCCTGCTGTTACGGTGAAGGAAAACATCGCGAGGAAACCTGAGAAATGCCTGAGAGTTCATAAAAACAATACAAGAAATGCGAGCCAGCGCGGTGGACGGCGGCCTACATCCCTCTCATTGTGAGAGGAGACCCGACCCTGTAGTGGGTCATTAATGGGTTATTGACATTTGGACAAAGAATGTGAAGTCCACCCGCATTATGCCCGCGTGGTGGAGTAACCTACGCCCTTCTCATTGTGAGAGGGATCCGGCCCTGGGTCTATAATGGGTTAATGACTAAAACAAGGTAAAACTTGAGCACCGTTTGAACACAACAGCTTATTCTAAACAAAGGCGATCAAATTAAAACGTAAGATCATAACACTCATTATTATTTGCATGAAATGCTCGCCCAGGGTAATTCTGTTCATAATAAATTCTAATACAAGGTGTCGGAATGATGCCTCGGGGTGCAAGTAGTGGAAACACACGGGTAGGTATTGTGGGCGGTGTGGTTTATATAGTTTTCTAGCTTACCGGGCGTATGCTACTCTTTTATTAAAAATAAATACAATTAAAGTGTCTGTTTGTTATATAAAAATAACTGTTTTTTACTTATTGCATAATTATGTATATATACATTGTACATACACGGTACATATACCAAAATAACATTTCTTACAATTTGTATGTCTGTCTTTCAGTCTGTCTGTTTGTTCCAGCTCTCTGAAACAGCTGAACCGATTTTGTTGGAACTTTCACTGGCCGATAGCTGATGTAATAAAGAGTAACTTAGGCTACGTTTTTTTAGAATTCCACGCGGACGAAGTTGCAGGCACAGCTAGTATAATACGATTAGAGGAGTTAAAACGTAAACAAACATGCAACACCATACACCAGAAGCCCAAAGGTATAAAAATTTGTTGTGTTCTTAAAATCCAATGCATAGGAGTTGCAATACACCATTCCATTTCCCATACAGTGAAGTGTGGTTTTCATTTGGGACACGAGACCTCGATTTTTTCAGCTCACGAAAAATGCGGAACACAAAACCTCGGTTTTAAGTTAACGAGAAAATCTCATACAAAAATGTCCTAGCAGGGTACTCGTGTGTTTTGAAAAGATTCTGTAACAATTAATTCGCAGTTTGAGGAAAGCGTGGTTAATCCACTTTCGGATAAGCTATTCAAGTGACTATTTTTATAGTAGGTAGTCAGTAAGTAACCCATTAATGACCCACTACAGGGTCGGGTCTCCTCTCACAATGTGAGGGATGTAGGCCTTAGTCCACCACGCTGGCCCAATGCGGGTTGGTGGACTTCACATGCCTTTGAGAACATTTTTTTGAACTCTCAGGCATGCAGGTTTCCTCACGATGTTTTCCTTCGTATCGCGACGTGGCGTACATAGCACGATTTCCCGTTGTCGGTTATGGCCGTCTTTGGGTTTCAAAATATGAAAAGTCTTTTAAATCTATCAATAAATATAAATTTTGGTATTAACCATAGCAGACCAAATGAGATTGTATATTAAATTCCATTCTAATCTAAAATTAAAACGTTAATTCAATTACTCTTTTCCCAACACTATTGACTCAAACATTTTTGATAGAGCAAAAATACATTCTAGCTCTATCCCGCAAAGTTAGTCCTACCCTTAACTTTAGTTCCATCGACAGTTATAATCGTAGAAAGAGCAAAAGAGATCATAGACCACCTTATATTACTGAAGAATCATAGAGGAGATATTAGATGTGAATAATTTATCTTTTAAAAAAAAAGTGAACCGCCTTCAAACGTAAAAAAGTAAGAAACAATTAAAAAAAAACAGACTTCAATATTATATTAGAGTCTTGGTATAATTGGAATTTTGGAGACTTCGACATCTTTGGTTTATCATCGACCTCGCGGTTACCAATTTGAAAGCAAAGGGGAGATCAGAAAATCACAAGAAAATCAGCTTGGAGAAAATACGTGTCGTCAGTAATGTTTTTATGTACCTTGACTACCTGATAAATGGAAATTGGCCGTCTAAGCAAGCTAGCTGGTAGGCATGCGATCTTAGGTCATACTAAAACAACTTAATCGTAAACATTTCGTTCGTCACAAAATACGTGACGTCTGACGGCTTTAGGATCTCGATCTATTGCGAAAAGAGACTGTTTCGCAGTAGAATATAAAAATAGGGTTGCAGCCAATTAAAATCGATCTTAAGAATCCGAGTCAATTGGCTATGCCTGTGCGGTAGTTTAATGAATCGTGAACAAATAAATGTTTTGTTCTTTAACGTTCTTCGCAGTGCAGTGAGCTGGCGTATCGCCAAGGTACCTACCTAACGTTCATTTCAGTTTATTGCTTTGTAGGTATGTAGCGTATTTAAATTTGTTTTGTTGACAAACAAATAGCGCGTGTACAACACTAATGTTTATAGCTAACGTTGCTTTATTGTTAGTTTCTGTAGGTTTTGTTAGTCGCTGTAAAGTTTGTTCAATGTTTTAAATTGTTTGTTCCCTTAAATCGCTAAGATCTTTAACAAATTCAGTGCCTTGTCAATTTTCTTGAGTGTTTAGTGATGTCGTCTGTATTATTGTAGCCCGGCATAGTTTATTTTTTCTTGAATGGTAAATGTATAAATGTTGATCAATAGTCCTTTGCTTCCTTCCTTTCAGCTCTCCGTAGTACTGGACTCGGGCCTCGGCTAATCGACGCTACTCCACCAGGTCCTAGACCCTCAGAATGCATCGGTTCTGTTTTCATAAGGTCGTCGGTCCACCTGGTCATATAATAAAGCTTTCAACAAAGAATATTGTCCACTAACTGAACTGGAAAATACTTGGAACAGCAATTAAATTTATCCAAAGCAGTGAGCTGGTAATTGTTAGCAAATAATGTTTATACGAAGTTTATACGAAGTTGGCATTCCCTTGCAGGCTTCAGAACTTAGATATTGTTGAACATTGTCATCGACGTAAGTTTAGTATTTTAGTGGAGTTTGCTACTATAGCATACTATAGTTGGGTGCAACCCATTTGTGGTCCACTGTTGGTGTCTCTTCCCACAAAAGAGGAGGCCTGGAGCATACTCCACAACGCTGCTCCAATTCGTGAGGAAACGAGCTGCCCGTGCTACGAGCTACGAGGCCGACCCATGTTTTTAAACCGCCCATAGGACCTCTGACAAAGATTAACGTCTGCTATCGTATCACGATAACAACCGGGACCGACGGCTTAACGTGCCTTCCGAAGCACGGAAGCGCGCATTTAATTCGTCACTAACGATCCTCCATTCAGGTACTAACCCATCCCCTCAAGAAGATTCAATGAATACAATAAAGCCCCAATGCTGGAAGGAGAGCTCTTTTAACGCCTTTTTGATCAACTGCAATATCTGAATTATTACAAAGAAAATAAATCATTTAACGGCTAAAAAAACATCTTTCAAACATAAATAAACCAACACGTGTAAACAAAACAATATTCCGTAACGACTATCTTTTCTTTTCGTGTTCGTTACAAAGAAAATCAAAGGAGGGCGAGCAAAACCAGTTCTTTAACGAGATCGCAACACTATAATTTTGTTTTGTGCGAGATTGCTGGAAAAATAACCATTATAAATTCAATTCTAATAATTCAATTCTATTATACTTAATTATTATAATTATTTATAATTATTAATAAACATTGGATACTTTAATAAATTAGCTGGAAGTACGTAGTGACCCTGTTTTTTTATTGTTATAAGGAAAAAAACTAATGATAAATATAGATTTTGTATTCGTTATTGTATCTTGATTTATATTTTAATTAAAAATTATTGCGTTACTTTCGTTAAATTTATAAAGGGTTTATGATAATTAAATTCTGGTAGGTAATATTAAATAAATAAAATAGTTTTCTTAATATTCCAATGCAATTTAGTATAGAGTAGCCCATCGATTTTTATCTTGATTCTTATGTTTATTATTAGTCTTATTTTAATTTCATTTTTTCCAAGGAGATCGATTTTTTAGTAATAGAAACGATTGTACCATCGCAAAAGCGAAACGCTGTCGAAAGCCGCCCACGCTCGCCCTATCGTTACAAATTCGCTGATGCCGCTACACTTTGTACGAAAAAACACATCAATCTGTTACGTAACGCGAAACACTTCCTGGGGTTTATACTCGAGTCTTAAAGACCGCCATTAAATAGCGGATTCGTTGCGACATTAATCTTCATAAACTTTGGCCGACTTTTATTTGAACGCGACATTGTGTTTTGCTTGTGCTCTAATGAATTCGATTATGGCGTTCTTCTTTATATGTTCTCAATTTGTTTTTTGACGTGAAACGTCTTTAAACTCAAGACATGAAGAACATGCTGCTTTAGGACAGGTTAAGAGAGTGGCAGTAAGCTACTATACCTTATGCAGAGACTTCTTTTGTAGAGACCACACAATGACAATAATAACGACCCAACCGGCTATCTTCTCCAAATTCTACTCCTATTCATAGAAACCTTTACGGGTCTTCTTACAACGCACACAAATTAGTGTCCATATGAGATCGGAAGCGCTGCGAAATGTAGACCACTGCCAATCTGTTACGATCCACAAATCGACCTTTTACACCTTTATTTTCTTCCCCAAAAGGTTCAATTCGGGAAAGCAGAGAGTTTCCCAATTGGAAACGAATTTCCACCGATGCTATCTAGGGTGTCTCATCCATATCGCCAGTACGTTTTGGTCCGTCGGAGGGGGTGGACGCTTTTCGACGTTCGCAAGTTTCCGCGTGATAAACTTCGAGACGAGTTTGCAGTTCCTGTTTCGAATTTGAACGGTCGTTTTTGGAACACTTTTTTTTTTCTTAGTGTTTATTTTTCTGTGGCTTTCGAAATGGTTCGGTTTGTTTCGGGGCAGTTATCGTTCGCAGAATGTGTGATTTGAGGTTTGGAGGATTTCGGATATGAGGATCGGTAAGATTAATTTAATAATATGGTCAAATATAAAATGTGAAATTTATTATTTTTAAGATCAGAACAGTGTTCAAAAGGTGATTTTTCATATAACAAGAAGCTTTTTGTCGCTATTATAAAAGCGCCAAGCCTTTTCCATATGTACATATGTATAGCAGCATAAAAGCATACAGTTAATAAAAAAAAATGCAAGCCAATAATTTTTTTTAAATTGTAAGTACCTTATTAATATATATTTTTTAGACACGTCATAATACTACAAACAACAAAAAATAATGGATTGGAACAATCTGTATTTAAAAGTTGCAAACAGTGAATCTGTATTAAGATATAGGTGATTGTCCTCGCCGGACTCTACATAAAATTTAATTCACTTTAATCGCGGATTTACCTTAAAACTACGAGTACATTCAACACAAACAAATTCTCCGTACATTTTAACCGGAATTCGGGCTATTCCCATTACGTTTTTGCCCACATTAAATACACTCTACGACGAATTAAAAGGGAATTATCTGCCGAGGTGTCTTACTACAAACTGGAAGAGATAAAGTTAATACGTTTTCAAATTTTTTGATGATGAAGAATTTTAAAAATATTTATAGTTTATTTAGTAAACGGGCATGCAAGGTACTAAAAGGTTGCTAAGGGATATCTGCCACAGTGCCAGCCATTGGTGTGTAAGTAATAGATACGTGGGTACTTTTCTACTCATGAGGACTAATAAAGACAGTCGCTTCTATGAGATCTCCGGTAAGAACGCCTCTTCAACCGAAACACAATACATACGAGTAAATAACACACCGCAACGGCAGATTATGAGGGAGACAGTAAGGTACCTGAGGGAGCCTTCGTTAAACTAATCTAATTCTTTTAAAAGAAATTGAAGGAAAACAAGTCTACATGGATTTTTTTATCACGTGCGATTCGCCGTAATGCGAGATGCGCGGTTTGCAAGCAATTATGAGATGTAAAGAAAATTAATATTTTTGGAACCCTATAATTTGGCATGGACCGAGTCTCTCAGGCCGAACTCTTATTCAAAACTCAAAAGCTTTTATTCATTATTGGGTACAATTTGTGCACACTTAATGAAAGTCATACAGATAAATTATATATTATACGTTCATCCGCTTTGATCGCCCCTCAGGCAAAACGTAGACTGGGAGAAAAAAGCGGGCGGGAAAAAAACTCCCAGCACTCTTTTAAAAGTAGATAAAACTTAGTCTATAGTGCAGTATGACTAGATCCAATAAAGGAACATACTTGACAGCTATCGTGTGTGTCAATATCGTTCCAATTGCCATCCGCTCACAAATAAATAATATTGTTACATGGTGTATAGAAATAGCCTATAGTGAAGTTATTCAATCCCACGCTTTCTTATCTTACATTTTCGAAGCAGCAGAAACTTTTATATTTCTTCGTTTTCGCTCTCTCGCTATCCGCTGACGGTGCAACCGTACTTGTTCACGGGAATTACAGGATTAAAATTTTAATTGGCGTGCTTAATATGAGGATCTCATTATCATTTCAAATGTCGGATTAAATCTGGCACAGTATTGTGGAATTTTGTCGACAAATATTTTGGTACGATAATATTATATTTTATAAGAGTTATGTTTTTAAATAGGTATGAAAAGTTTGTATTTTCTTTTATATTTCACTGCTTATTTATTATGTAATCGTAGATTTTCTTCTTTTAAAATAAAGGAAAAATTCGTACCTATGTATATTGAGAACGCAAGTTTTCGAATCCTAGGAAAAGGGAAAAATCCTATTAACTCGCTCCTATTCATAACATTTCCAGGATTGAATTTCTTATGGAATTGAAGTTTATTTAGAGGATTTCATGGAATTTTGAGGTAAAAAATAAGTTTTTAAGTAAAATATAATAGACTTCGCAATAATAGGAACGACGCTAATGAAAATTGAATAAAAATATTGATTCCCTGTAAAATTTATGTTTAATGTTTGAAAACCCAAAGTAGGTCACTTTAGATTTTAAAACTTTAAATGATTAATGAAAAGTTTGCCAGAATTAAGAATTTCCATGCCTAATGCCTAATTTACCTTTGTCGTAAATTGTATACATACATAATACATATTATACATAATTATTATATTCCTTTAAATTACCTTACGTTTCGACAGTTCATTCAAACCATCATTGACGAGGTAGGTAAGGACTTCATCAATAACATTTGAAAGCTTTAAACGCCAGACAGCCACAACCAATTAAATTTCAATCAAACTTGATCAATATTTTCAGGCATTACTTCTCGAAGGTACTTCGTGAAAGGAATTGGATGTTCTAAACTTTGATCGGTTAGGAGCTAGATGAGTTAATGAAAACCATATCATAATAATTTATTCCCATAAAAAAATAATGATTGGAAACTAAAGTCAGTTTCCAGTTCCAAAAAAGCATTAAACAAGAAAATATACTCACCTCAAATTGTTTTTATAAAAGACAACCTATTCCAAATTTATCGCCTAATACTTGGTCTAATATAAACAACTTACACGTTATACAATATTTTAGCGTATCGATCGTATGTCACGCTAATAACACAACTAATGTAGCTTTCTACATTCCATTGATAAGAAATCTAAATATTCAAGTCCTGTAAATTATCACATATTAGTTTACTATAATTTTCGTTCATATATTTATAATTATTGTTACCTTATTCAACATCTGCACAAAATATACTTTGAAACCAGTATTTTTAAACCACTTTTTCGTAATTATTCTTTGTTTTCGGTGTCAACATTTTTTAATCGAAACTGCAAATAAAAAACTGTCATCATGAAAACAAAATATTCCTGGGTAGCGTCGATCCGTTTATTTATTGAAAATGTGGAAAATAAAATAGCATTTTCCGAAATCTGACGTAAAATTCATGTTTTAATGGATGTCCCGACGTTACCTTGATGCAACCTTTCAACTGCGGGACAAAGATCCAAAAAGGATAAAAGGAAAGATTATATTTTATACTGGGTTTAGTTTATACAGGATGTTTTTGAAATAAAAATAAAGTGGCTGCAACCTATTTGTCCCACTGCTGGGCACGGTTCTCTCCCCACAGCAAGGGCAGGCCGTATGCACCAATACTTCACCACACTGCTCCAATGCAGATTAGTAAAGAAACAGGCTAGTGGCCAATCCATGTCGGATGTTTTCAAACCACCCATAGGGCATTCGAGAAGTTTTAATTTTTTTTTACCATGCCAACCTCAAATAGAGCAGAAATCTGTCTGTGGCAACCATATCTCCCCAACCGAAACAGAAAACATTAAAAACATGCTGCATTATGCCGGGTTAAGAGGCCGGCCATAACATACCTCACCGAGCTACTATGACCACCACATAAAAAATAATAAGATTGTTGCTTTAGCATGACTGTCATTTAATTTTACTTTGAATTAAAAACTTGTATTACCACTACTAAGTATTAAAGTAGCTACCTACCTATTAGTCCAATGCGATTCGCTTCCCGAAATCCGAAGTCTATAAGAATGCAAACATTTGATTTGGCTTTAATCACCAGGATTACTAGTATGTACGCTCCGTCATCCGTAGCGTTTAGATTAAAGGCAGTAAAATCTCCAATTCAAATCGTAGGTCGGTATTCAAATGAACTGGTCTCCAGATCTAGAAGTCGGATTGTGAGCAAATTTCGTGTAGATGCTTTGGGTGGCTAGTGAATTGATGTTGGAAGAAGTTTAAGTCTTGTCTGTGTCTAATCTGAATTTAGTGATTCTTTAAAATTAGGGCGTCTTTAATCACTCTTATAACGAAGATAGTAGATAGTATGCAGCAATCGACTTATTAGAGTTTTGATAAAGAACACAAGTGCGATAAAATTATTCTTAGCACAATAATTGTGTTTAAAAAAACAAATTAAGTTATTAAAAAAAATCAAACCGACTTCAATACAACACCAACCTCAAAAAAGAACTACCGATTAATTAGTAGAAGCTGTTTATATCCTCATTTGCTATTTTTAAAGTCGTACTCTACAGGATCGAATGTTTTTTTTAATGTTTTCATTGCATTTTGGCACCAGCCTCAAAAAAGAACCATAACTAAACTAGTAAAAGCCTTTTATAAACTAATCTAGATAAACACAAGGCTTCGAGAGCTCTCTATTGAGTCCTAATTACACATGATACTGAAATGCAACAAATGTATGTAATAGCGTGGTCATACGAACTTTTGCGTGAGAAATGGTAATCAGGATACGCGGTTAGAAACAGTTAAACCGGATTAACCTAGACTCCCTCTCTGTGGAAGTTAACTAACGTCAGTAATACTAGGACATCTGGGTCGGCTTTAATTAGCAGGATAACAGCACACGTCCCGTCAGCCGCCGTCGGTTTCAGATTAAAGGCTGTAAAATCTCCAATTCAAATCGCAAGACGGAATTCAAATGAACTGGTTTCCCCTACCACTGGCTTTGAAGTCGAAATTCATGCAGATTTTGGGAGGGAAACGCTTTGGGCGGTTGGGACCGAATAAACGTATGTAGAGTAGCTTGGTATGTTGTTTGTTTAAGAATTGTTCGAGGCAAATAATACAAGGAAAGGTAGGGGAAAATGTCTCTTTATAAAAACTGAAATACTCATTTCTTCCTTCCTTCCTTTTAGTCCTTTGCAAGTAGTCTACAGCTGGATACGGGCCTCCCCTAATCTACGCCACTCTACCTCCTGGGCCCTTTAAATCCAACGGCATCCTGCCGTCTTCTTCGAGTCATCTGATTCTGACCACGTCGTCGGTGGGCGGCCTGTACTCCTTTTACTAACACGCGATTGCCATTCGAGGACCTTTCTTCCTCATCCTCCTTCCTCCTTCTTCCTTCCTCATCGGTAGTCGGTCTTTCTAACGAAGCGGCCAGCCAATTGCCTCTTTAATTTGCAAGCTTTGAGAACTACGTCGGTTACGTTCGTTATATGGATTCGATATAAGACACTCTTTACATGTTTCAAACATTTGAGAAATTTTTCTTAGTGGGAAATCTTGTAATTTACTCCGTAATATCAAAATACTTACAGTTAATAAGAAAACCAGTCCCAATTTTAGCTGGAATTTCGCTTTGCCGATTAACCAATACTCCAGATTTCGACTCAGAAACCTATCAAACACAATCTCCTTACCTACCTGATATTAAATTTGATGCGTTTGGACCGTAGCCAGTGGTAATCCCATACACATTCCGACATTTGAAATTTAAATGAAATCGCGCAAATCTCGTTGAAAAACGAAGGCTAAGATTAAAGGAAGGAAAGGTTTACTTTTATTTATTTGAAAGCGGGATTTCATTCTTGATTTGTTTTTAAACGACACTGAAGATAGCATAATGATCATCTTAAGAGTATTGCAAATATTTTGCTATTGGGTGAATCCCATCTTTAGAATTGAAAGAAAGAAAGAAAGGAAAGAGATGTTTATTTCATTTATTTAAGATCTATGGACATTTTAAATATGTCTGAATAACTTTATACATTTGAATTCTATTATGAATGTAAAAGTTTGTGAGGATGAACGGATGTAAGTATGTGTGTTACTTTTTCACGTGAAAACGGCTGAACAGAATTTGTCTAGCCTTATACTGAAATTTAGTATAAGGCTAGACTAACCTGGAATAACATAAGGGTTATTTTATACTTCTCTGGGTTAAATTCATAGGTGGATCATGTGGACAATGTCGCGGTCAGAACCTAGTCTGCAAGAGTCTTCCTAACTCTACAACACACCATAGTTGTGTTGTAACATCAAATATCTTGAAACTATCAAATACGTCATGAAATTGCACGAAAAGTAACAACCGCTCTCGTCTGTCTCAATCTTGGCTGGTTTTTGTGAGAAAATGCCGAGATGCCGTGTTGGCGCGAGATTTATTCCGGTTTTTGCATTTCCCGCCCATTTGTACGTCGTTGAGACAATTCTATCGTGATTGGCTGCACAGGACTTTAACAGCTAGGACAACTAGTTCCCTACCACTTGGAAAGAATTGCTGTACAATGGACCTCATAATGATAGTGACAATTTGACATGTACAAGTTCTCCTAAAGAGTTATAGAATCTGCAGCTGACTTCTCATCCTGCCGTAAAATAACATGTCATATATTTTATCTGGGGTTAAATGTTTTGAGTACAATTTACAGTGGCTTAAAATTTGGCATAATTAAAGTTTATGTGGGGAAGAATGCATGAATTCTGATATATTTGAATAAAATGCTGTTTAATGTAAGTACCAAGAATATTGAAACGAAACGATTTTTGAAGTAAAAACTTTTTTACAAGTTGAGTAATTTTTGAATTGGAAAATCCTTGAATGCGCATAAAAGTTAGTTTAGGTAAGGTTAGTTATGAATGATAATATTAATATTAAATAAACTTTGTTCCTAGTATTGGACGTTTTGCTTTGTCATTTGAAACTCTGCAAATTAGCAAAAACCACTTTCAAAAATATTAATTACTAACTTTGACATCGTCTTGAGTTTAGATTACTTTGTTGTTTTTCAATTTAGAAAAATTATTTAGGTAACCTTGGAAACGTAGTAAAACGTAAATTTTCATTTTACCAATTTTATAAAAATATTTTAAGAGTAACTATTTCAAATCCAAAATTCACTACTTTCATATTAAATTTCATGTTAATATTAAATTTCATTTGAACATTGAAATAAGTATAAATAAAAAGCAAAAATTTTACATTAAAAATTTCCTAAAAAAGTGTGTAAGAATTTGTTTAGAGTCCTTAACGATATTACTGAGAGAACTTAGCACAAAATCTGTACCTATTTTAGACGATTACAGTACAAAAGAATCGCTTAGTTCACGGCATAGCCATTTATCTTCTAGCAGACGTAAAGGAGAAAATACCGACAGCGTAAAAACTTTAATTTCACTAACATCTCGATTGCGAACAATAAAACGTAATGGGCCGAATTCTCGGAGTTTTTCTATTGCTTTAGAATAGCCACTTGTTAGAGTACTAGCGAGAGATAGATACGCGAGTGTACAGCGATGTCGGGGACAAATATTTAACTATTGCACAGTGTGCCAACGTTGGCTGAAGTGTAGGTTGGACTGGTGCGAGTCGCCTCATTTTTCATTATGGTGCCTGTACGTCATATTGTCATTTATTTATGTTAACTGTCAAAACAAACCAAATTCAAACAAGTTTACAAACGACTCCAATAAACTCAATCGGAAAATCATAATGATGATATATTTTATCATAATAATAAATTTATTTATTATTATGATATATTTTATCATAATAATAAATTTATTTATTATACTCGTACCTCAATCAGTCCAGCTGTTCTTTTTTTTAGCGGGACTAACGAACAGCGATTCATTTTTATTTATATCGAGAAGAAATAGATAATACTTTTAAATCTAAGAATATTTTACAAGCCCTCAGTGAAACAAGCGAAAGAAGATAAATATTTTTCCCTTTGTTTAGCCGTTCGCGATCCATTGGAGCTGTGTCAATAAAAACTTTTTCCGAACGACTCTTTTTGTTGAAACTCCCAAATAATGGCGGATTTAGGAAGCGACTTACGGTATACAACGTTGAATTCGATTCCTGTGTAACAAATACCTGTATTTTTTACGTGGCTAAAAGAAAATGTTTTTCGATTCAGGATTTTTTGCTTTTTTAAAAGTGATAGAGATATTGTTGCAAGAAGTTAGACATCTTTTAGAAAATTTCTTAAAGATACTCAACTTTTTGGGATCAGGTCATGACTAAAACGCACCATATCAAGGTACCTATCCGATTTCTAATCAATGGGAGGTTAATCCATGGACTGCAATGACCATTTAGCATCCACTAGCTGGCACTTGCATTAATTGTAAAAGAGAAAGATTTCTTCATAATTAAAGTAGGTAGTTAAAACAACATACACTTGTGTAATCTAAAAAGTACAGTAATCGCACAAAAAATGTTTTATTATTACAGCAGACGTTGACAAATAACCACATTTTGTAGTCGGTTAATAATATTATTCTGTCACAATAAATTCAACTATTATGTATTCACGCTGCGTAAAATGAGATATTTTTTTCTCTCATAAATACTAACGAACTGCTACGAACGTGCAAGCTCCGAAATGGACTTCTCTCAGAGGAGTCCCAGAGGTTTTCATCATGAGATCACAAAATTCTACAAAAAAGTTCACGGAATTCTACAAAAAATAGGAATAAATTTATTAAAAATACATTAAAAAAGTTTTTATTTTATTGGATGTCCGCAGCAAGCCCTTTCATAAAAAATAACAAGCCTGCTTGTCTTTTGTCGGTCGCCATCTTGTATTTAGAATGACGTCACATAGATAGAGTATGCGTAATCGAATCGATTAAGCATAACTGCTTTAAAAGACTTGACCCAAACAAACACACATACAAACACTGCAAGTTAAATAAAGGCTTTGAGAAAAGAATCAATTAAAGGCTACCGGTATGCGGTAGTTTCTGCAAACTAACTAACAAATTAACTACCCAACCAAAGGTTGTGTTTTTTCTATGAAAACGATATGAGTCTAGCCAAGTCTATCATGTGGGTTGGCAGTCTTCAAGCATTCAAAGCCGGCCTTTGAAAGAAGAAAAGGTTGAATCAAGATGTTTTTTCCTTTTCCATTACCGCATGTGATATTTAAATTTTTAATACAGCGGTAGCATATGTGGCAAATTTCAAAAGTTTAATAAACAACGTGAACTGTAAAATTCTCTCATAAATACTAACGAACTGCTACGGACGTGCAAGCTCCGAAATGGACTTCGAGTAATCCCAGAGGATTTCATTATGGGATCACGGAATTCTGCAAAAAAAATGTTTAGAAGTTTATACTATACTAAACTTTTTTTTAAGTTGTAGTTTAAGAGAAACAAGAATAAATTGCTCCAAGGTCTTAAGTGAGATAGCTTAAGAGTATAGCGGTGATAGCCCAGTGGCTTAGAATTCGACCAGTGGATTAGAAGAACAGTACAACAAAGGTTACACCACAGTTGGGTACTGCTTTGTAGTCGTTTCAAACTTGGTCGCTGGAAGAATAGCCGCAGTTGTGTTAATTGCGGAAGTTTGGAACTGACGGTGAAGTAGACAAAAAACTTTCGGGTTTTAAAGACGAAGCTGAAAAATGTATTGAAAAAACTGAGCTGAAAAATTCTGGCCATTTAAAGGAACGAAAAATAAAAAAAATAAAAGTAAAGTTTGACAGCCTTATTATAGTGGTTACTAGATGTTACCATTTCAGTGAATACGTACTTAATTCAAATCGTACAGACCGCCCTCTGATCAGTGGCCTTACTGTTGAAAACAATCTCAATTTCAAGTCCGATTCCGATCCAAACTGAACTCTCACATGATTGGGTACTCTTGAACGCAATTGGCATTATTCTTTGGCATTAAGAAGATGGCAACGAAATGACATAATTTCATTTAGCTCTGCAATATCCGTTCAGTATTAAAATATGGCGTTAGTGTGTAACAATTTCAATGACGATCGATCGGAATTTATTTCAAGAGTAACCCCAATGGTGGACTGATGTCTTAAAGAAGACAGCCGAAAACCGTTGGCTTGAAAGAGCCTAGAACCATTTATACTTAATTGAACAAAATATTGGGACTTCTAAAAATGACAAGATCCAGATGCAAAACTACTCTTAAAAATGGCTTTTGGGTTTAAACTACTCTGAAACCGAAGATTTACTAACTATCATCTGTTAACTAACACACATACACCAGAACGCACTCACCCATACATCCACACACACGCGCACATACGCGCTCACACTCACGCACGCACGCACGCACGCTTACACGCACACACACGTACACACACACACTCGCTCAAATATTTGAAGACATTCACAACTATCATGCATCCACCATACGGTCAAACACACAGACATATATACAATTAGGCCAAGAAGTAATTGTAATCTCTAATATACTCTAATATTATGTATTGTTATTGTTATCTAAGCTACGAAGGAAGGAGTTGGTTGCCACAACACAGGGAATCCTAGTGTGGGACTAACGCTGTATATTTCTACTGCTTACATTATGCGTTTGTTTTAAATAAATAAATAAATAAATTATAATATCTCCACAACAACAACAAATTCGAAACTAATGTTTCAAAATGCAATTGCTTTACGAGTTGATCTTCAGGTCAAAACTCCTGTCCTGAGGGCGGATCGTACTTTCTCTTTTACTTTCTCATCCCTTACAGAACCCCGAAATTCCGTAAATACCATCCGAAAAGGGTCCAAGCAACCCTTTTATCTAATAATGGTACTTTAAATACCATGTAAAGATACCCCTGAGACGTTTATTTACGAACTTCGTATGTAGTTTAGCACTAAAACTTATCTTGTCTGTAAACCATAGGTGACCCACTAAAGGGTCGGGTCCACTATTAACAAGATTTAGGCCTTAGTCCACCACGCTGGCCTATTGCCGGTTGGTAGACTTCACAAATCTTTGAGAACATTATGGAAAGGTCTTAGGCATGCAGGTTTCCTCACGATAATTTTCCTTCATCGTTACAGCAGCAGGTGATATTTAATTTTATAAAGCGCACATAACTTTTAAAGACAAACATTAATGCGTGCCACTAGGAGTCGAACACGAGACCCTCGAGTAAGAAGCTGAATTTTAAACTAGTGGGCTATCACCGCTTTTATAAAACTAAAATTATTTAACTAAAAACATCTTCTAAATAAAAAACTTTATGATTTAGTGTGTTTTTTTATAATTTTACATGTGGGCTTTATAGATTGACGACATAGTGATTCTCTTTAAACGACTGTTATTTTATCGATAACAGAGACCGACGACTAACATTCCCTCCGAAGCACGGAAGCGCGCATTTAATTTGCCACTATCAATCACCCACTCATCCGCGCACGACGTTGCTAACTTTCGATCGCTTGCGATCTACTCAAGCAGCGGGGCTATATAACTTCTTTCTTGCTCTCCTTCATAGCCAGCAACGCACTGGCGACCCCCCTGGTGTTGCACGTGTCAGTAGGCGACGGTGACCACTTACCATCAGGTGGCCCGTGACTGTTTGCTTGCTCCATTTATAAAAATAAAAAAAAACTTGTCATAACTAATAACCTCATATTCATAGTCATGTCCTCATTTCATTTTTATCTACACCGCAAAGGCTTCAAAGGCTCTCAGACAAAGGCTTCGAAAATATTACAAAGCACTGTCCACACTAATCCGAAGCACAAAGACAAGCAACGCTGATTGCATTCTCAAGCGCGGCTCAATCCCATTGTACTCAAGTGCCTTTTTCGTGTAGAGGGATTGGGATTTGCTCTCATTATTTTCTTCTTGGCTTGCAATGTAAATAACTTGTTTATAGTAGGATGACCAGTGCCGCGAGTATGAATGAAACACTATCGTCAAGGTATTCATATAGATACCGCGTGTCATTAGTATGGAAATGAGATGGCATCTGTAAATCTTCGCAATCTAATGACACACGTCACCTATACGAATACTTGACCAATTTAGCAATTCCAGTTTCATATACAATGAATTTCAATAAAAAATTCACGACTGTACCAATAATCTTTGTGATGTGCCCAAATTGTTGACTAATCCACCAATTGATAATAAGTTAACTGATATTACTTCAAATATTATAAATAAATAAATAAATATTCACTGTTTAATACTAGGTGTTTAACACAATGACGGATTATTAAGGCAACCGAGCTTTCAATAAACATACGAACAATATAAGATAACGTTACAGAACAAATTGAGTTTTCAATACCTTTGAACTAGAAAGGCGCTTGAACACAATGGGATTGGTATAGAGCCGCGCTTGAGAATGCAATCTATTTCGCTTGTTCTTCAGCTGAGACTTAGCGTGGACTCTCTTTGTAGACTGTAGACTAGTGTTGCCGAACTATCGATATTAAAACTATCGATAGTTTTCATCAAAAATCATGTACTCTATCGATACGCCTATCGATAGTATCGATACAATCGATAGTATCACTTATTCGATAGTATTGCCTAGTTCTGTGCTATCGATAGTATCGATACTATCGATTGTGTCGATACTATCGATTGTATCGATACTATCTTACGATTGTTTGGCTATCGATACTATCTTACGTTTGTTTGGCTATCGATAGACTATCGATTAGTTATCGACTATCGATCGACAACACTACTTAAGACTCGTGTAATTTTTCAAGTAATAAAATCACTATTTTTTTACATATAAAACTATACGGAGAATTAAAGTTGTTTGTGAGTTCCTCGCAACCGCTCTTACTGCACCAACTTGGGTCTCAAATGGATGTTTGTTGTTTATGATACTCTTCTTTTAGCAGATTTTCAACCTAATTAAAAATTTAAATATAGTTAGTTTACCACGTTTACGATACTTGTCAGTAACCCATTAATGACCCACTCAAGGGTCGGGTCTCCTCTCACAATGAGAGGGATGTAGGCCTTAGTCCTCCACGCTGGCCTACTGCGGGTTGGTGGACTTCACATGCCTTTGAGAACTTTTTTTTTGTGAACTCTCAGGCATGCAGGTTTCCTCACGATGTTTTCCGTCACCGTAACTGTAGGTGATATTTAATTTTATAAATCGCACATAACTTTTTTCACAAAGTCATTGGTGCGTGCCACTGGGATTCGAACCCAGACCCCTCGATTCGACGTCGAATTCTAAGCCACTGGGCTATCACCGCTGTACGATACTCACCTAACTTTTTCGATCGCTTGCAATCTACTGAAGCAGCGGGTCTATACTTATTACAATCTACGTGTTCACCAGCTAACCTTCAATTATTATTACCACAGTCCTCGATAACGCTAATTAAATGGGCTCTGTCTTAGTCCTTAACCGTAATCAATTTGTTCAAGAGTCCTCTCCACGATTGGTTTTAAATTAAATCGCGGTAATGTGAAGCTGAATCCCGGTGTGTTAATTAACAGATGACGATTATTCTTAACGGACTTCGCTTGTTTTATAAAATGGACAGGACAACGGTGACTCGATCATGAACATACACAGTTTCGTATAGACATCGTATCGAGCTGCCATTAGTAGAGGAAAGAGAAACAGAAATTTAAACTCATCATTCAAATCCTTGTTCTGCTGGGAATCGAACCCAGGACCCTCGGCGGCGCACCGGCGTCTTAACCACTGCGCCAGGTCGTCAATTAATAATTCTAATTACACACACCCACACATATCTTACACATACTCGTATCTACCACCTGTCTTACGATGTTTGCTGTAATAGCTACACTAAATAAATTAGATGTGTCAGTATGTCAGTTCTCGTCGTAGCTAACTGAATCCTAGTGCCTAGTGGTTTCAATATTGGAAAATTGAAATTAACTGTCACTTATTTTAGTTCCGAGGAGATTATATTTAGAGGTCTTGATTAGTTACCTAGGCACTTTATTGTCGGAAGATTTTAAAATCCTCTTATTAGGAAGGATCGGTGAAATAAAAATTATCTTATTTTGAATGAGCCTGTTTATTACCTAACACTTTGCCTGTCCAATAAATAGACACAATAGTTAAACAATGGTTTTGTATCACATGTGACTCACGGGACAGCGAAGTGGCGAATTTACAATATTCTTCTAAAACACACATTGACGTTCTTAATTATTTTTTTCTTTTTATATTACTTGCGATCTAATTAAGTCGTGAAGCTATGGTTATTATGATACAAAGTATTCTTCAGGGTACACGTTGGACATTAATAAACATCAAACAAACAAAACATTCCAAACAAATTCCAAGAAAACCGACTAAGCCTTCAAGAATCCTTAAAAGCTTGGTACACAAACCGAAAGTTTTCGACTTATCGCAAGAAAATTTCTTTTTAAAGCACTCATAAAAGTATCTATACAAAAAGAAGTCGAGAAATAAACAGAACTTTGCCGTTTAAGCGTTCAAATAATATTTTTCTCATCTTTCTGAATGTGTAGAACATTCCGAAGTTGCTAAGTACTGTGAAGTTTGGTCATTGTCACGTTGGAATAGTCTACATTATAATAACAACAAAGGCACTTTGAATTTTTACTTCGCTGGAGACGATTTTAACGATGAATTTCACTTTATTATGTACCTTATGATTTTCTATGTGAAGTAACGTTAAATTGTCACACATTACATTTCCCATAGTGTACGTGAAAGAGGTGATAGCCAGTTATATGTGACACGAAGCCCATATACGAGTAAGTTGAATAGCAATAGTAATAATTTAATCCAATTTAGTATCTTTACTTCAAAATAGGAAGAAGGATCGTCATTGAAAACTCTACAATTAAAACTATATGATACATACAATATTTAAAACGGAAGTTTAAGATTAAGCAATAGTAATAATTTAAAGAAAAGAAAGAAAAGAAAAGAAAAGAATGCGTTTATTGTTGACTGTTACACGAGAAAGATGTTACAAAAATTATAATAAGTTAAGAATAGTCTACCCTATGCGGGCATACAATAATTATATCTTAAAAAACTAAAACTAAATTTTATATTATAAATTATAAATTTATTATAAATTATGTTAAAATAAGTTGTGATCGTTTAATCCAATTTAGTATCTTTACTTCAAAATAGGAAGAAGGACCGTCATTGAAAACTCTACAATTAAAACTATATGATACATACAATATTTAAAACGGAAGTTTAAGATTAAGCAATAGTAATAATTTAATCTAATTTAGTATCTTTACTTCAAAATAGGAAGAAGGACCGTCATTGAAAACTCTACAATTAAAACTATATGATACATACAATATTTAAAACGGAAGTTTAAGATTAAGCAATAGTAATAATTTAATCCAATTTAGTATCTTTACTTCAAAATAGGAAGAAGGATCGTCATTGAAAACTCTACAATTAAAACTATATGATACATACAATATTTAAAACGGAAGTTTAAGATTAAGCAATAGTAATAATTTAAAGAAAAGAAAGAAAAGAAAAGAAAAGAATGCGTTTATTGTTGACTGTTACACGAGAAAGATGTTACAAAAATTATAATAAGTTAAGAATAGTCTACCCTATGCGGGCATACAATAATTATATCTTAAAAAACTAAAACTAAATTTTATATTATAAATTATAAATTTATTATAAATTATGTTAAAATAAGTTGTGATCGTTTAATCCAATTTAGTATCTTTACTTCAAAATAGGAAGAAGGACCGTCATTGAAAACTCTACAATTAAAACTATATGATACATACAATATTTAAAACGGAAGTTTAAGATTAAGCAATAGTAATAATTTAATCTAATTTAGTATCTTTACTTCAAAATAGGAAGAAGGACCGTCATTGAAAACTCTACAATTAAAACTATATGATACATACAATATTTAAAACGGAAGTTTAAGATTAAGCAATAGTAATAATTTAATCCAATTTAGTATCTTTACTTCAAAATGGGAAGAAGGATCGTCATTGAAAACTCTACAATTAAAACTATATGATACATACAATATTTAAAACGGAAGTTTAAGATTAAAAACTTTAAACCGGTTGCTTCAAACTTCGGTTTTGAAGAGAAAGGATCGCGGTTGGTTAATTGCGAAAGTTTTAAAAGTACAAACTAAAGTTTCTCGCCTACTTTAGTTTGAGTTTAGTTTGAGTGCTTTACTTTTCCTTTCACATTTTTAATAGGTGACGTTTAATATTTATTGCTGTATCAGTGCAGAAACCAGATCCAACCCAATTTTCTAGGCCAACTTTCATCTTATTCTGACAGGAGACCCGAACTTGCAGCGGGTTGCAGACATATCGAAATCATTGTGAATTGCACATTGTGAAGTGCGCCAAATATTCGTTTGGTATTCGGCGTACTTAGTCGTATCTTTCCGAATTCCGAATTTCAAATATCCGGTTCGGTAAAGGTTAAACCGAATAGTATTCGGTTATAATATTCGGATAAAACCACTATACGATGCATCTCTAATAATAAACCATAACAAGAGACTACTAGAAATTGAATAATTAGGTCTAGAGTTCCGACAACTACCGAGTTGTTACTGTTATGTAACACAAACGCGCTTATAACTCAAAATAAACTTATATTTTGAGTTATAACTTGAAGCTAGTACGAAGCTTATCCATTTAAATACCAAGCAGAACATTTGCCAACGTAACAGAATCTGTTCTTGCCGAGAAAGCTTTGAACTAGGGTTGTCACTCATATCAAATTTTGAAAGATTTTTTTATAACAATTCATAACTACCCGTATTTGAACGCATTTTGCTTCGCCTCACCAATAGCCAGATCTTTACATTGGATATTCCATATAAAAAGTGATTCAATATATTGCTAGATGGATGGAGGCCTTAGTCCACCACGCTGGCCTACTGCGGGTTGGTCGACTTCACATACCAGAAGAGAACATTTTTTTGTAAAGTCTCAGGCATGCAGGTATCCTCACGGTGTTTTCCTTCACCGTAACAGCAGGTGATATTAATTTTATAAAGCGCATATAACTTTTTACAAAGTCTCTGGTACAAAGCCACTCAGACCCCTCGATTCGAGGTCGAATTCTAAGCCACTGGGCTATCACCGCTGTTCATATTCAGACATACCCTGGTGACGTTGAAGAAAATTCTTGAGGCAACCCTGTTTCCCAGCGTCTTCAACACAAACATTTGATGCTACACAACTATTTGTTATGGTTTCCTGTTTGTTCACGCTGTATATTAATCTAGTAACATAACAATCTCGACGTGTGTTTATTGAGAAGGGGATCTCAGACGGTATAGTTAAGTAATGATAATATTATAAGCAGCAGTGATAGCCCAGTGGCTTAGAATTCGACCTCGAATCGAGGGGTCCGGGTTCGAATTCCAGTGGCATGCACCCAATGACTTTGTAAAAAAGTTATGTGCGATTTATAAAGTTAAATATCACTGCTGTTACGGTGAAGGAAACCATCGTGAGGAAACCTGCATGCCTGAGAGTTCACAAAAATTTTTTTCTCAAAAAGCATGTGAAGTCCACCAACCCGCGGTAGGCCAGCGTGGTGGACTAAGGCCTACATCCCTCTCGTTACGAGATGGAGACCCGATCCTGTAGTGGGTCATTAATGGGTTACTGACAATATTATAACGAAGTTTATGAAGATGGATGAATGTTTGTGAACCTTAAAAATGGTCACACAAACTAATGGCCATTTTTACGTATTTTTAGAGGAATCGGAAATAATAAAAAGAAATTATACGACTTATTAATCATTTCTATTTATTACGTACGTTATAAAAAAGACAGTTATTATTTTCAATATCCGTGTTCTTTTTTTCTTCCTCTGTGCCAGCCAATCCTAGCTCTTGAATTACGAGCTCCGAATTCCATCTCACAGTATTTTGAAAATTACATTTTTGAGAAAATATTGAAAAAAACTACCAACTCAAATTATAAAATTTTATAAATAAACAAAAAGAGAAAATTAAGCACACGAAAGTATTTTCTTAATTCCATTAAATAAAATCCAAGAAATAGGAAAATCTTTGTTAAAAAAGTAACTTATAAAGCTTTTTCATGAAGCACCTTAAATCCTGAAAAATTAGTTGCTAAAATGAGAAATTATGACATTCCACTACTTGTGTCAAATTGTCCACTAACTGAGTAACTTGTTACCGAAATCGAGATTCATGTATCCCAAATTAATTTAATACAAATTGGTCTGGGTCAGTTTAATTCCCGGACCTTAACTTCAGTCAGACGCTGCGGTACAATCATCAAGCAAGTTCGTTAATAGGCAAAGTTTATTCTAATTCCCAGAAATTAATTACTGGAATCCTTTGAATCTCGTTTTAGAAATATCCCATTGAATCAACTTTAATGTTCCATTGATAAGATGTTCGAATGTATTCAATGGTGGTTTTGTGTTTAATTCACATTTGTTATAAATATTCTTGATGAATTTCTTATTTTATTTCAAAGACCTCAAACATTAAGTGATTACCACACATCGAGCCTCAAACATGATTGATTTTTGGACAGACCTGTAGGTCTATATAGGTTAGCGATCCTAACTACTACGCCGGAGGACGTGGGTTCAATTCCCATCCAGAGCAAATATTTGTGGGATGAGTACGAGTGTTTGTTCTGTGTCTGGGTGTAAAATATCTATATAATTCTGTGTTTAAATGCATACATGTATGTTAATAAGCCACCTGGTTACCATATTTAGGCTCACAACTACTTTGGGTTCAAAAACCCGTCTGTGAGTTGTCCCTCAATATTTATTTATCATATATTAGAATTTATAAATTACCTATGATACTCGTAGCAATAACTTGTATTAATTATAATTTAATTGATAAGGTATTTTAAAATAACCTTATTATTAAAATAACAATCAGTCAGAACTTAGATATCTACGAAACGACAGGAACCATCCATCTTCATAAAATGAAGAGGAAAAAAATATTTTCTAATTCTAATTCCTTCTTTACTTAAGAATTAAAATGTCTACAAAACGTGAGAACCTTCATTTTCATTGCTCTACAAACTACTAACCGCCGCGGATGGATAGTACGGACATGCGAACTTTACTAATAGCCAAAGTTTATCCTTATTCTAGGAAATATATTGGATCATTTGTGGTGAGCACTCCCTCCGAGGGAATTCAAATCAAAGTGTAATCGTGGGGTGCGTCTATAAAATGTGGCTTGCCTATAAAATTGGTACGTATGTCATGTCAGTAACCCATTAATGACCCACTACAAGGTCGGGTCTCCTTGAGAGAGACAAGGCCTCAGTCCACCACGCTGGCCTACTGCGGGTTGGTGGACTTCACATACCTTTGAGCACATTTTTTTTGTGATCTCTCAGGCATGCCAGTTTCCTCACGATGTTTTCCTTCACCGTAACAGCAGGTGATATTTAATTTTTATAAAGCGCACATCACTTTGTAACAAAGTCATTGGTGCGTGCCGTTGGGAATGGCTTGATCTCGAATTGATCTCGATTCGAGATCAAATTCTAAGCCACTGGGCTATCACCGCTGACGCTATCACCGCTGCCGCTGGTTCTTAGGTATATTAAACAACAATTCATTGTAGATTCTTCGATAATCGATAGAAAAATGGTTCTCAAATGGTGACCAATTCACCACATCTTTTCAAAAGAATAGACCTCCAAACAAGTATAAAATTAGTATACAGAGGAAAGCGGAATTTAATGGGCCAAGATTTCAGTAGATCGGATCGATGAACTTATATGATGAGAGTTATTAGCAACAGTTGAATTCAGAAGGCCGATGGATGATTGGAAATTGTATAGATTCTTCTGTTATGTTATCAAAGCATAATACAGATGCTTTCTGTATTTGTATTGACAGCAGCCTTCTTCTGGTCTTACGGGTCGCAAAGCAACCGCATAGTCTAAGCTCTAGTTAATTAATCTAATAATAGATTTAAAAAACAGAACAGTCTTCAGAGATGTTCAGACGAGTACTTAGTTATATTTTCAGAAACATTCACAAAGTTTTGTTCGGTACACAACATCCGTTTCCTTGCTTCGGTCTAAAATAAATCCCAACTCGGGGCGTGTTCAGACGGCGTGGACACAGTAACTTCGCTAATTGCCGAAGTTACCCAACATTGCGGGAACTTGAGCTTATCGTATATTTTTCAGTGCAAGGGTTACACTGGGCTTAGCTGATGTTTATAAGGCTAATTACTCGAATTAAGGTGGTATTAAAAAGTATTTATACCAACTTGAAAAGGAAGGCATTTCATTTTATAAAAAACATATCCATATTATTATCCGTATTAGCTATCAGGTATCTTCCCACAACAGAGGGAGGCCTGGAGCATATTTTACCACTTCGCTGTCCCGTGAGTCACATGTGACTCATACCCATTGTTTTACAATTGTGCCTATTTATTGGATAGGCAAAGTGTAAAGCAACGTTGGGCGCGGTCAGTACCTGGATGGGTGACCGTTAGTGGCGAATTAAATGCGCACATCTGTGTTAACCCGTTAAGCCGTCGGTCCATTACAAAAAAAATACCAAATAACATCCAACAGCCCTCCCAAAAACGAATACTAACCTCAAATTGAGCGGCGAAAGTTGAAAAGTTATTTTGGAAAATTCAAAATGTTTCCAAACAAATCCGCAACTCGGAGCGACCTCGTGCGACGGACATCCCAACTTCACTAATTAGGGAAGTCGATCCCCCAAAATTATTTGACTTACATTTTAGAGCAAAGGGGTTGTTTTGTGCGCACCCTTTGTTAATAGAAGTTAATTATGCGTTAAGTAAGATTATGAAAATATGATGTTAGAACATTAAATCAAAAGTTTGGCTAGGTAGATCTCCCACTAGACTACACGATGTTTAACTTTTATGTGGTATAGGCTAAAGAGCGAACATACGCTAATTTAATTAACTGGGAGTTAATTAAATAAACTTATAACGCTTAGAAAACTTTAATTAATATAATATAAGTCAGGATAGGCGTAGCGAAAATCGTTACAAAAAGATAAGTTGATTCATTCCAACATTTTGATTGTATTGTTACAATAAATAATTAAATATTTACACCTTTCAATATAAACCAAAATTGAATTTTGAATTTATTTTCTTTTTCAAGCTGATGTAATAAACTCGAATTTATGACTAGGAAGTTGCAATCATCCAATAGGGTACTTAAAATATGTTATCATTTTAAAATTTCCATTAATTTTTCTAAAAGACAGCCGTAAAGCTACCTTTACGTTACCATTCTTTTATTCAGTTCCAAGGGAACAAAATTATAAACATTTCTTACAATTTTCAGTCTCGGTTACAAAACAATCTTCAACAAAGAGGGGACTTGAAATTCAAAGCTCGAACAAAAGGAGCTCGATCTCAAAAACATTTATTTTTGCGTCCCAACACAAAACCAAGATGCAGACTTAAAATAAGATACTGATTAGCTGCGGATACAATACAAGGATCTGCATACGACTTTACTCTGGTTCAGAACTTCTCAAACTTAATCAAAATACTTTTTAAATATTTTGATTAAGTTTGAGAAGATATTTTCAAAAAAGGAGGTTATCAATTCGACACGTACGAGTAGGTATGTATGTAATATTCTAAGAACTGCACAATTTTTACATAATTGTTGGTCTATTATGGCTTCCAACCAAGAATACCAAATTTCATTTAAAATTTAAAAATAGAAACAAAGTACTTGATATTAAAGACACCAACCTCAAAAATAATTTTAAATACTTTAAAAAAAATAGTAGGCCTTAAGTATGTAACAAATTTTATTTCATACTTTATTGATGTCGGTTTAATTTTTCTAAGGGAAAGAGTTTGACGATTTCCAGTTCTCATCAAAAGATGGCGCAACGGGTATCCTTAATCACGCTATCAAAGTTTTCTACACTGGCTTAAATACCGAGATGATACAAGAACAACTGCATACCAGGCGTACTCAACTATTTTCCCTACTCCTACTATTTCACTATCACCTATAGTCTATCGACCAAGCATATCCCGCATTTTAGAGACTGCTCAAATGCACACATCCTCGGCTATCCTACCTGCCTTTTTTCAACCCCTCAGCATCTATTGCAAAGCTGACATGCATGATATACCACACCAAACGCGTTTTAATTCCGACAAAAAGCTCAAAAAAATCGCATACGGTTTGAAAGACTCCGGATTAATACCAGACGCGCGTTTTCAGATGGATGCACTTTTTGAATACTGCACATACTGCACACGGTCGCACTGTTAATTTTTTTGAGTACATCGCACTGGGATCGCGATGTCATCTGTTTGAGTGCGTTTTGTTATCATTGTGGCGGGAATCGATGGATTTTAGACTAATTTGACGCCTAAATGTGGGACATTCGTGTACCTATTAACGTTTATTAATACCTGCTATTGGTGATTTTGGAGATTGTAAATGGTAGTAGTTTGCAAATTAAAGTGGCAATGGGCCGGCCACATCGTTCGCAGAACTGACTGCCGAGAATAAATGTACTCGAATGACGACCACGTCTGGGTAAAATCAAAATCAAAATTCAAAATCAAAGTCCTTTATTCATTGTCAGGTACGAGTTGTGTACACTTAATGAACGTCATACATGATAGGATATTGTCTTACATCTTACATCCGCGTTCAGTGCCCCTCGGGCTATCGTACACCAGGAGAAAAAAGCGGGCGGAAAAAACTCCCGGCACTCTAAAAGGAGCACAGAACGCCCTACGACCAGGTGGACTGACTACCTGTAGAAGATAAACCGTTGGATTAAAAGGATCCAGGAATGAGCCGAGACGTAGATAAGGGGAGCTCTAGACTACGAATGGGTGAAAGTAAGGAAGGAAGGAAATAGTAAATAGTTCGCACGAATAGGCACTGCTGTTCTGATTACTCTAAAAAAGGATACCTTGTGTTAGAAATGAAAAGAAAAGATAAGAAGATAAGATAAGAAAATATATGACACGAGGAAATTAAGATTAAAATCGATATGAATTTTTGACAGCTTTACTGAAAAAACATAATTAACACATCTTACTGCCCTCGTATGAAGTATGATGTTAATTATACAAGTTGGAGATCATCTTATTCCTTTGAATAAACCTTGCTGCGATACTTTTCGGGTTGCATATAGTTGTCAATCATCCGAACACAAGTCTTAGTATCATTTCGATTTTTTATTTTTGTAGTGTGAAAATATTTAATCAAAGTCAGTGCCTTCCGTAATTTTCATCCAAGTAAATTCCCCGGAACGCGCCAAAAGATTTTGTACTACTTCATCAATCTGTATAAAAGCTTTGCATAAATTCTTGTGGGAATTTGCATAAACCCCACAATTTATACAAAATTATACGTAAGTAGTGGAAACTTATTTTGGTTTAAGTTAAATGGAATTTTGCGGGTCACGCGACAATCTCCCTGAATTTCCATAATCCTGAGCGATGCGGCTCACCTTAGAGATAGTTTGCATTTAACGCTTTATAATCTAAAATAAAGGACTAGTTAGTAGCCTCTATTCAGAAGGTCGAAGTATGCCTACTACTTAACGTACAAAACTGTAAGCCAGTACCTAATAAGATTAGTAATAAGAGGGGTGATAGCCCAGTTACTTAGAATTCGATCTCTTAATTCGAATCCGAATCGATTCGAATCCGCAGCATTTAAATCGCCAGTCACTCATCCAAGTACTGTCCGACGTCGTCGATTCGGATTCGAATTAAGAATTCGTATTAATTCGAATCCGAATCGATTCGAATCCGCAGCATTTAAATCGCCATTAACGGTCACTCATCCAAGTACTGTCCGACGTCGGTAACTTTTTCGATCCCTTGCGATCTACTCAAGCAGCGGAGCTATTGGCTATGCCTAAGAAAAACTGCACTTTCATCAACATTAATGATGCCATTGCAACATTGCCGCTCACTAATCGTTAGCTTCGACGTATGTTATTGATGACCGATCAATTAATCTTCCTCAGTTAGGTACGACTGAAAGGTTTCTTTTCACTCAACATGACTCACTGAGCCTATTTATTTTCCCACCCCTGGTCATTGCTGACGTGTATTCTTGTGCAAAAGTAAGTAGTAGAAATTTTCCATGTGCAGTGAAGGTAGCGAATAGTTGAGCAAAGAAGCCAGTTGACAGAAGCCAGAGGCGACTTGAAAAAAAATTTGGGGATCTTCGCAAACTAATAAAAAAGAACGATCACGATCCGTCAATTACTTTCGGATGTACGAGGACAAACATATCTACAAACGTACATACAATGACATACATACACCTTTACAGTTTTGTATTATTGTTTGGAAGCCGTAATAAATAAAATAAATAATAAATAAAGGTAAATGCCTTCCAAGGATTGCCATTTTTTACGGTCTTGGGCTGTTTGTATCCATTGTGGTCCAGCTATTTCTCTGATGTTATCTTCCCATCGCGTGCAGGGTCTACCTTTTTGACGTTTGCCTTGTGGTCCCCGCCATGATGACGTCACCATCTTTGTCCATCTATTGTCTTTTAGCCGCACTACATATCCAGCCCATTTCCATTTCAGTTTTTGTGCCTGTTTAAGGGCATCCGCTTGGAAGCCGTAATAGACCAACATAATATGCAAATATTATGCCGTACCGTAGCGCGCATAGCCTCGCAGCTTGAGAGCATCAAAGTGGTCGATAAAATTAAGCAACGTCGGGCGCGGTCAGTTCTTAGATGAGTGACCGCTAGTGGCGAATTAAATGCGCTCTTCTGTGCTACGGAGGGGACGTTAAGCCGTCTGTCCCGGTTGTTATCGATAACAGTCGTTCAACCTTCTATACATCCGACCCGGGCTGTCCACTTCGTATGTACGGGTAGTACGTTTCTCCAACAATCCGCATTTGAGCAGCATGATGGAGTATGCTCAAGGCTACATCACGCTCTTCGTTGCGGAGAGAGACCCGTGCCTAACAGTGGGACATTAAGGGTTTCATTTATGCCGTTCTGTAAATATTACACACATACGTATCGAATTGATACCTTCCTTACCTGAAATCGGTAAATAAAGATTTATTTGTTTGTTTGTTTTCAAGCATTCAACGCGCTCTACTCCTGTAATATAAATCCATCTAATCGGCTTTGGACGTGCGTTATTGATGACCCATCAATTAATCTTCCTCGGTTCCGGCTGAAGGGTTTCCTTTCACTCAACGTGACCTGTTAGAGCAATTTATTTTTGGGGCCCAATGCTGACGTGTAGACTTTCTGAGCCATGTTACTGATAGTGTTTGACTTGAAATCTTCAATTTGTACATGTGTGCCCGAGTGTGTATATGTGTGCGTACGTGTGTGTTGTGTGATATCGGAAGATTTATACAATTTAATTCCAATTAGGTACGTTTTAATCAATCAGCAATCATGTGTCCAATGTCCATACATATTAGAAATACATCCACGTTCAAAATAACATTAGCCCCATATTGATTGAAAGGAACTGAGCAAGATTAATTGTGGAGTCATCAATAACGCGCGTCGGTGGTGATTAGTGGCGTGTGACGTCACAGCGATAGGTATCCCGATATGGAAAATGGAGGTTTATAAAAGCACGTGAAAGAATCTGTAATCCATTAGAAAGTCGTAGAACAGAGACGTTTTCTAAGGATACCATGGACGTCCCACAGTACTAACGTTTTTATTCTAATACAAACTTTGGAACGGTCTTCCAGCTGAGATATTTTCGCAGGACTATGCACTGCAGGGTGGGGTCTCCTCTCGCAATGAAAAGGATCTAGGTTAGTCCATAATGCTGGCGTAGTGGACTAACTCATCGAGCTGAAAATCTGTAGAGCCCTATATGATTGTGTGTGACATGAATGTTTATGTTAACGCGTGTGCGTGTGTGTGTGTGAGGGTCTGCATTATACTTTTGTTGTTTATGTGCGCTAATGTCGCTTGATATTTTTAGAATATGTATTTTTTTTAATACTCGTATGTGTGTTTAATTTTTTTGTTACATGTTGAGGGGCCTTAGTAGCTCTCCCGGGAAGGTACTTAACCCCGTCGTAAAGCAGCATTTTCTTCATGTCCTGTGTTTCGGCTAATTACGGAGATAATTAATTTGAGGCGAGAAGCAAAGCATCCGCATTCCGCATACAACTTCAGATAAGATTTCTTATCTATTTGAGGTTGGATGTGTGTATCTGTGGGCTGCATAACACTCTAATATATATTTTTTTAGATTATTAAGCCGAAAAATACATTCATTTCTGATTTCAACAGTGACCTACTAACGTCAAATAAATTTTAATATGAAACAAATTGTTTCGCCGAAGATTAATTGTTGAATGATTGAACCGTGGTAACACGCGTGACCACATATTTATATTTATATTTAACAAAATTCAACTTCAATTTTGTATTTATCAAAAAGCTATTAAGCGGCAAAATTTATAAAATTTGATAAAATGCATATTTGCAAATTAATTTGGTTATTGGATGGAATAAATACAAACACATTGCAAAAATTTATTTAATTTTTGTTCTTTTTTATTTGCTTTTAAGTTAGTAATAATTCAAACAGTGCATATTGTAAACACAACAAAGAATTTAAAGAAAATACTGCACATTTTAATTTAATTAAAATTTAATTGAAGACATTAAACTTAAATTTTTTAAAACTTAACACTTTGCCTGTCTAATAAATGGACACAATAGTTAAACAACGGGTATGAGTCACATGTGACTCACGGATCAGCGAAGTGGTGAAAATAGCATGTTCAAAAAACTGGTCAGTGCCTTCGATAGTTACTTTCCTGGTAATTGGTTACTACCAATTGGACCAATTTGGAGTCGTAACTCAAACCTACTAAAGAGTAGATACTATAGTGGCCTTCCTAAATAGAATACCAGAAAAATGTTCCTAAAACCCAGGCACGTAAACTAGTTTGTCACACAATCCGTCATTATATGTATATTGCCATAAAAAGGCTACTAAAGCATAAATTCATAACGCCATGAAATATGTAAGTGTCTACCATAAAGCGTGACCCTGGGTATATAATACCCTAGTTAATGCGTTATAAGCCGTAGTTTTACGACTCGCACGTTTTAATAAAGAATAACGTATAATAACGTGACGTCATCATAGAATTATTGACATTAAGACCGGTAAACACGGGCAGAGAGTATTATCGGTCTATTCATTAGTGGGCACCTTCTGATATTAAATAGTTACCGCAGCGTATAATTAGACTAATCTCAAAATTATAGTAAAGATCCAATTTATGCCTCAAGCAGGAACGCTATCGTCAAAGTATTCGTACGGTTAACGTCACGAGAACTACTCGTATGGCAAGATGTAAATATGATATCTCTCTCCCATACTACTCGTTATGACTGACGTTTACCGTACGAATACTTTGACGACAGTGGTCATGCTCGGGGTACTGAAGTTAGATGCGTAGCTACTCGTATTAATGAGAACGTATGGTCTTTTTAAATAAAGGAGATCCAAAAATAATCTCTTTTTTTAAACTATGATGATTATGATGAACACACTGCCTTACTGCCAATTAAGAGGTTGGTCATAAAGTACCTTCCCGGATAACTTACTATAGCTTTTGTAGAATTCCTACTATTTACTCAATAAAAAGCATTTCAACAATATCTTATTCGTATCTTCGTACACATATCAAAATCCTACAATAAAGAAACATAAAAATAGACAAGGTAATATAAAGTTTACATATTATATTACAGCTTTACTACCTAAATGCGAGTCACGGGACCTTAAAAACTTTGACATGTAGAATAGTTAGTCCCATTATCCGTCATAAAGCGTATATTCATAATACAATAAAGTATAGATGTGTCCGTCGTAAAGCATGACCCTGGGTGTGTGATACCCTAGTTAATGCATTTTAACGCGTCGTCTAATGACCCACTATGTATGATGTAATGTAATTTTGTAAGTAATTTCGTGTTAGTTGGGTAATGCATAATTTTGTTGACCTTATTATCATGTCTCTACTTTTAGCCTGTCGTGTAATGAATATTATTTTTAAATTTAAACTCGTCTTTCGAAAAAATAGAAAATACTCTTGTTACTTAGTTAATTAAAAATTCGTTTACTGTTCGAAAGTTATAATATTTTTTGTGCGTCCATTCACACTACAAAAGTTCACCCTGTATACAATTTTGAGGTCCATCCATAAATACTTCACCTATGTCAGGTGGTCTTCTTTACATATCGTACATACATACTAAATCAAAGACCCTAAACCCAAATAAAAATACTTTTTTGTAATAAAATAATACAACCGTAAACACAATTTCGTAGAATATCAAATTTTCGTCGAATCTCCTAATCTTTTTTCGACTCCTACGCTAGATTACTTAAAGGTCGGCTTAACCGTTCCTTAAGTTGTCCCTAGAGAGGGAAAGACATTTGTTGTGCTATTTTATTTTATATCCCAGGATTAGGGCAACCCATCCAAGTATAGAAAACGTTGCAGCTTGTAAAAATATCTTATCTATCTTGTCAAAAATATCTTAAATAAGAAATAATAAATAAATGCTTCGTACTTAAAATAATAATACATAACCTTACACTAGGATTCCTTGTATCGTGGAATTCATGGAATACATTCACAGATATAACAAAAACACACTCACTCAGACCAGAAACAGAAATTTTTTCCTATCATTAAATCCGCTGCACTGCTGGAAACCGAACCCAGAACTTTGCGCGGCACATCAGATTTAACCACTCTAAGTATCTACTTAGGTATTTTTAAAACGTCTAACTAAATAATCAATAGGGATTATAGTTTGATCAACAAAATCGATGAATCCGATTAGGTAAAACAACTAAATAAATGAGCTGGTACATACAATTTTATCTATTTACTACATTTTTGTATCTTCTTACTGTATTTTCATACCTAAAATGGTTAGTAAATATATTGCCTTAAACACACCGTACACATCGTATACCTACTCTGATAAAATAGAAATATTTTATAAGTAAATATTACGGCGATTAAATGCCTACTAATATATAACTACCAAATATTATATCAAACGATATAAAAAGAACAGATTAAAAATTCTTTCCATTTTTCTTTTTGAAAAATAAAATACGAGTCAACAGATTACGTCGCTAAACCCAAAAAGTCGGTAAGCCGCGTAAACAAATATCTTGACTCGGCTTAAAAAAAACTTCAGGGGGATGTTAAAATCTTAAGCCGCGAAAGGGTCGGCCTAAGATCTCTCCGAGCGGTACTCATGAGATAAATCTCAAGAAACATCTTGGAATTTAAAATGAAACGCATCTTAAAGTAACCTTTTTTAAATTGAGATTTTCACTTTTTTGTGTTTGAGTAGCAAACGGGTATCTAGGCCACCTGGTGCTCAGTGGTCACTGTAACCCATCACTTGAATAGGATAGAAATCCTGTTTGAGCCAGAAGCTGTCAACACTAAAGTTTTCTTTTCTTTACTTTGTCTATGTTACTCTGCGCTAAACTATGTGTTGTTACTAGAAAATTGGGTGACTAATTTTTACTTATAAATGTCATTATTCATCCGTTTAGCAGATGACTGACCAGATAAATAATTTCAAATTCTCCGACAACTTATTTTTATCATTTCACTTTACACATTTGATCTATTCAATGATTTTATTAGGGAAATGACCTTATCCCTAAATTCTAAAATCCCTAATTTCTATCATTTCTCCCTCATCCCTGTTTCTATTTCCCTGCGACAAATCTACGTTCTATTTCAATGGTACAACCGAAACTGCAATTTTGTGGTCGGGCGATCCCCAGAACGCGGTCGCCTCAAAACTTGCTCCATTGTTCCTAGAAACCAATCAACGTTCCGATGGACGATACTGTTTCGTAGCTATCACTGTAAAATAAAAAGTATATAACATTCTAAATGAAATATCCATGAATCTATGACCGGATTTATTATAGTTTGAAAAAAATATCATAAATTTTTATTAAATTAGTTTTTTAAGAATCTATATTTTGACTTATAAAGGTCCCGTTTTTAAGTAATTTAATTAACTATTAAAATAAATAGCTGAGGGCAAAACAATCTTAAAGCAATGAAAAATAAAATGACTGAAGTTAACTTAAAAAAATAATGTGATTCAAAATATTTTATGTTAGATGCAATAAATTTGTAACAAAAACTTCTGTAATATCACTACATAATTCCTCACTCATTGTAAAGCGAAAAAATATAAATCATCCAATACGTGTTTTTCTATATTCTACATAGAATCTTTCGAGTTTGGTTATAATATTACAGAGTACTATTATTTTAGAAACAACGGTTACCTTGATTCAAAGGTTCAAAAGCCCTGTGTAGACCACTGCTGGACATGGTTCTTCCTTGCTCATACACTCAATCCGGTGCTGAGCCCTTCAAATCTTTAAATCCAACAGATTCCCGCTGTCTTCTTCAAGTTAGTCCACCTGGTCGCAGGGGAGTCTGTACTCTCAAGATCTGTACTTTCTCTCTCTCTCTGTACTTTCAAAGATCTCTGTTTTTCATATATAAAACTATAATAAAGTTTTGTTTTAGACTGAAGAACTAATATTTAACTGTGTTTTTTTGTTGCCTTTACATCTGCTCTATTGTTACAGGGAAACCAATCAGCATGGCGGGAATGGTGTTTGTCGCTTTAACTGTCACGAGTATTGGTAAGTTTTTGTAATAATCGATGTTACACGTAACTTAAAATGTATTAGTTTTTTAAGTTACCAACAAAATTTCAACAACATAACACAAAGTCATAAATTCCAAACATTAATTACTGACCCGGGCTTAATCCGGAATTAATTCCGGGCTATAATTAAAACTTCACACCCGAACACCTGATTGCGGCCGGGTATGCAAATCTAATAAGATTACCGGGACAAGTTGCCTGTTCACATGTTGTATGAAACATCCAATTAATTTGTGGAAACTTTAATAACGAGGCAAAATTTAATGCATTCCTTGTCATTACCGGGTTGTAAGGGAGGTAAAGTATGTTTTAACTCTCGCCTTGTCAAGGCAGGAAATTAGAACAAAAAACTTTCAATATTATAGTGTAGGTACAGTATTAACCTAAAAGGAAATTGGACTGGCAAAAAGTATATTTTTGCACAAATAATCATTGTTTGACATATAAAAAAATTTCAAAATCACAAAGTTATATTAGTCACAGTTAGGTTCTTTTTAATAAAACGATTTCTCTTACAGATTAACTTCTGAATAAGGTTGCGAAAATTTCACTGATTACCTTAGGAGCAATTTCACTCTTTGGTGGATACAGTGATGAAAGGGTTAATGTAAGCATTATTTTGCGCAGCCCTTTTGGGTAGTGATCAAAGTATACTCAGAGACACTAAAGGAAGCCAATGTCGCGACGAATGCTCAGAGGATCTAATTCATCATTTAAAAATAAAGAGGGATGTAAATAAATGGATTTTTTTCAAGATATTATTGGAAGACTAATTTTTGGTTGCTATAACAAGATTGAACGCGAAACCCTATTTGATGAATTATTTGATGGTCTGCTTCCGATGGAGTAATTGTTGAATAGCTTTCAAACTTAATTGCAGTATTGGGACCAATTGCCTGCATATTGTATTAAACATCCAATCAATATGCGAGTAAATGGGTTTTTGGTTGGCATATAGTCAGTAAGCCATTAATGACGCACTACATGACCACTACGCAACATTCTTTTTTAGTTGATATCACTAAATTTTCTGAGCCAGATATTTAGGTAAACTAAATATTGAAATCAAATAGAACATCAGTAATTCGAAATCAAATAGGAAGAAATCAAACGGCCTTTAGTTCCCAGAACTAGAGTTTATTTTTTCCACCCAGATTTTCCGAATTTCCGTAACAATCGAGCGGAAAGAAAAGCAAACAAAGCGAAACGTATTCACACAGAGTACGCAAATTTACTGCATAATTACAGCTTCCTACGGTTTTGTCCAACTATCCAGTCAAAATTTCGCAGACTCGAAATATGAGAAAAACGCACTACCAAAAAGGTTTACCAACTCTGCAGTTCCATGAAAAAACTGTAAGCAAGATCAAAGACATGCGAACAGCCGAAACATTACTATATTTCCCCATCCCTATTTACGTCCGAGTGCGGATTAAAAAGCAAAAAAGCGTATCCCATTTCCACCGCTTTGAGAAAATCAACTCTGATGCGACTGTATAGAGTTTCTTTTAGCTTGTAACGTAATTGTATAGAGGTCCTTTTGATTAAGGCGGAGGACGAGTCGAGATAATATTGCGGGTTGAAAATGAAGATAAAAAATACAGGGCGTTCTCCAGAGGTGGACTCATTAAAATTTATACAGTCCAATGCGTTTGTAAGCACCATTGTAAACAAAGCCGGGGTTTTTATGTAGTTTCTCGTTAGACCAGAGCAACAGTTAATACTTGAGGAATTTCTCAATTTTATATTTAGTCAATTCGCGGGCTGTCTGGACTTCGCACTGAAATTTATTTAATTTGAAAGGAAAGCTGAAATTTTGCCGCGACAACTTTTTTATTTAATTACTTTGTTAGTTTTTTAAGAATCCAAATTGTGACAAGGGTCTGTTTTTCTAAGTTATTTAATTTAATCTGTCGTATTAAACAGCTGAAGGGCAAATGAAAATTAAATAAGTCTAAGTCTTCAGAAATAATATAATTCAAAACATTTTAATGCAATGATTTGTAAAAAACATTGTTTGTAAGATAAATAATAATTGTTTAATTAATTATTTACCTCGAAAAATAAAAACGAAAAGTTCAGAATTATTTTTGATAGAACCTGTATTACTGTTTCGTATACATTTATGTATTGTGCGTGTATACGTAGCCTATATATTTTTTTTAATGCCTAATTTAAGTGCAATAAACTTATACTCTTGCTTAAGTAATTTTCATCCATTGGCTGCAACCTTTTTTTGGCCAACGCTGTTCCAGTGCGGACGAGTGGAGAAATGAGCTAGTGGCCAATCCGTGTCTAATCTTTTCAGACCACCCATAGAGCCTCGGACAAGGTTTAACGACTGCTATCGTATCGATAACAAAAGAGACTGACGCCTTAACGTGTCCTCCAACGCGACGTACTGACCTCGTCCGACGTTGTATAACTTTTTCGATCGCTTGCAATATTGGGCTTGAGCTTACAAGCATTGGACTAGCAAGCTACTATGCACGCTTCAGATATCATTATTAAATGCCATTATGTTATAAAAATGCTACACCCTGTACAAACCGAGCCATGAACGCCACGAAGCACCTAATTGAAATTAACGCCACACGGCGTCAGTTGACGCGTCCGACATATTTTATAATAACGGAAATGCAAATTATTTTAATATAAAATAATATCTCTACCTACATGCTGAAAAAATGGAATTGTCTTTTTATATTTTTATTCAGTGCACTGTACAAAAACCTTTAATAATGACATCAAGTATGTAACTAAAGTAAAATTTACTATTATTTTTTTTACTCAAAGGTACTTTTAGTTTTTACTTAGCTCAATTCAGCATTTTACTCGTCAATGTAGAATGTGTCTTGGCCGGTTTCAGTAAGCAATCTATGGATTTATGTAGATGGGTTGCCAAGCAACAATATCTGTCATTTCAAAGCACTTTAAAAGCAACCAAAGTGTATGAATCTCAATCCATACCCGAAGATTGGTTATTGAAACCCACCGTCGAAGAGCTTAAATTAAGAAGATATGGACAGTAATTAATATTAATTAATGATAGTTAAATTTGTGTCTCACTCTCGGCTCTCAATAAAATCAAAGTAAATTAAAACACATCCTGTATGTTATAATCCGCTGAGAATAACTTGGTCTTATCACCACGCAGTGTCATATGAAGGATATTATGTTATTATGTATGTAAGTAGCTATATTTAAACAAAGATAAATTTTCTACTTCCAACTTCAGTGCATTGATCCCACAGTATTTTTGAATCTCACACAGGTTTTACTCACAGAACTCTTTTAAAATTAACACAAGTTACCTACCCTTATCCTCTACAGCATGATGTATAATTTAATATTATAGTCAATATTCCATTAACAGTTCAGAATTACGAACAGCAAACATGTTCATTATGCCTTTGACCTGCAAGATATTCGGTATTAATTAATTTAATTATGGAGCCCACATCACACGCGACGTTCCGCTAAGGGCCTTTGATACGTGTACAGCGTCTTTGCATAGAGCTTAGAAGTTCTGACACGTCAATTTTAACCTAACAGTAAGAAAAAGTGGTAGTTGTCAAAAGAACTAAAATATCACTTGCTGTAATGGTCAAGAAACCATCGTGAGGAAACCTGCATGCCTGAAAGTTGAAAAAAAATACATCTTTTCATTGCAATGGATCATTAATCGGTTACAAACAAATCGGGTTCAAAAAACTCTCCACAAACCTAAAGCAAATTTTATCATGGGCCCTTGACATAAAGAAAATACGTTTTTTGTCCTAAAAAAATAATTGTATACCCGAACCTCTATTCTACTCTTAGACTGTTTGAAGCACTATTAAAATACTCGTAATTTTAACATCTTCTGCAACAGGCAACAATAAACATTTTCCCTTCTTTTCTAGAAACTAGAAAAAAATTCCGACTGTGAAAAAGTTCCGACTAATATCGACCGTGAAACAATTCTGTCTATACCACGTAACATGCGACTTCTACGGCCTCTTTAATCTATGGTATTGAAACATCCATGCAGTGTGTTCCGAATAGGCCTTTGGGAAATCGTTAATATCTCATCCAATTTGCATGTTTATAACTCTTTAGTGGTAGAATGGTAGTCTTTATATGTATTTCTTTTGACTTTCGTAAATAAAATAAGGATTGTTTATTTTGAAAACAATTTATTTGTTAATAATAAAATGCAAGAAAAAAATGTTTTTGTGTATGTAATTAGGGATAATAGAATAATAATATGATGGAAAACAACAGTAGTATTAGAGAGCCACAGTAGCTCACCCTGATGGTTGCAGGTATTTCTATGAGTATCATTTCAGCAGCATACATACCTACATCAGATCGTCGGTCCATTAGCTCACGTATGAGCGTGTTTCCATTCTCCACGGACTCGCGATAAATTGCTCGCTCTCCGCAATTATTCTCTTTTATTATAACTGAAATTAAATGTTGTGAAAATGGCCGAAATTATTCTGGTAAATATGATGATTATGACTGTTATGTTTATACTTTAAGAAACGAAATAATATTTGGGATTTACTCTGATGGCAGCAGGTATTTATATATATGAGTATCATTTCAGCAGCATACATCCTCGTCGGTCCATTAGCTCACGTATGAGCGTGTTTCCATTCTCCACGGACTCGAAATAAATTGCCCGCACTCCGGAATTATTCTCTTTTATAATAACTGAAATTCTGAAAATTCTCGGTGGATGCCAAATTATTTATGCTTTTAAATATTCTGTTTATTTTTGTAGCGTATCCACTTATTAAAACTAAATATAAATATGAATTACTCATGTTTTTTAAACCAAACAATAAAAGATACTCATTTAGTATCTATGTATTTTAGTTTTAAATTCGTATAAGTTCAAGGGAGGTTTATACGGCGAAAAAAAAACTAAAAAGAATGCATGGAAAATAGTATAAATTCCTATATTTGGCAGAACGAAGTGTGCCAGGTCAGCTAGTTTAAAAACAAGCCGTCTAAGGAGGAGCACGAAAATGTTTATAAGGAACTTGTTTAGTGGAAAAAAACAGATTAACAGAAAAAAATGTTGGTTTTTACATTATTCTACTATTTATTCACTGAAGCACTAAATTCCAGATATTTCATTCCAAAAAGCAAATGTCGAACTATAACGCAACACGGGATATTGATATCGGGCTTTATATTCGATTAACGTGCAAAATGTTCGTTCCCGAAATGTATTTCCACCAATACGTCAAAGTCAGGGAACGCGAAAGAAATACGCGAAGGAATCGATACGGTAAACGCCGCATTTATCTTGGACGTAACATTTGCAATATAAAATATGATCAGAAATTTTGACGTCCGTAGAAGAAAGAAGGTGACATAGCTTTCAAAGTTCGCAAATTAATTTTGCAATGCTGGCCACACCGTTCGCAGGACTAACACCCGATGAGGAAGAAAGGTCCTCAAACTCCACTTTTGGGCAAAAGGAGCACAGGCCACCCTCCGACCAGATGGACGAACGACCCACTAAACGGCGGGAACCGTTGGAATCAAAAGGAAATCCAATTTTCCCTTGAAACGAAACAAGTCACTGTCTGATTAATAATTGAGTATAAAGCTAAATGAAATGATTATTCCAGTATCATGAAACAGTAAAGCGCGCTAAACCCGCAGCTTGATAAGAGCGCTAGAGATCGAAAAACTTAAGTAACATCGAGCGCGGTCAGTTCCTGGATGGGTGACCGCTAGAGGCGAATTAAATTGCATTGGAACAGCATGGTCGAGTATGCTCCATGCTCCAGACCAGTGCCCAACAGTGGGACATAAAAGGCCAACCAGCCATAAAACAATATGACAATTTCGTCCACATAAAACAGTACCGTCTCATTTATTTACAGTCCACTGTGAAACCGGAACGATGTTTGCTCTTTTCAGTGTACAGTTGTACACATCAAAAGATGCGGCGTGCATAAAGAATAAAGACTAGACACAAAGCTGTCTTACTGCAATCCTTTTACAACATCAGATAGAGCTGATATATCTTCAACGCTTATCTTTATATCTTTGTAAGTTTTTGATTCTGTTTAAAAGTTAAACGGGCACGGGTCTCTCTATCTTTAGCTCTATCGTATCTTTAAAGTTGTCTTTTAAATACCCTAAATCTTCAACCATCATCATAATAATAGTAATATTGAGCTATTAATTGCAACTAAGGCGGTGATAGCCCAGTGGCTTAGAATTCGACCTCGAATCGAGGGGTCCGGGTTCGAATCCCAGTGGCACGCACCAATGACTTTGTGAAAAAGTTATGTGCGCTTTATGAAATTAAATATCACCTGCTGTTACGGTGAAGGATAACATCGTGAGGAAACCTGGATGCCTGAGAGTTCACAAAAAAAAATGTTCTCAAAGGCATGTGAAGTCCACCAACCCGCAGTAGGCCAGCGTGGTGGACTAAGGCCTACATCCCTCTCATTGCGAGAAGAGACCCGACCCTGTAGTGGGTCATTAATGGGTTACTGACAATTGCAACTATATCATTAACAAAATATATAATTGTTTGGTTTATTTATCACAGAACTCATAACGATATCCTATCATCATATTTATCACTCTTTTTTCTCCCTTTTTAATTGCTTTTATTTTTCACGCTTCCGCAACCTCCTATCTAAACAACGATACTAACGTACTCTTCCCCTTCGCAAAGAGTTTTGAGGTTTGCTCGTTTTACCTCACGTCAAAGGATGAGGCTTGCATACTAAAAGACTAAACGCGTGCGGTCTCAGTGCAATCCTTTTACAGCATCCGATAGCGCTGATATATCTCCAGCGTACGTTTTTACAAGCGCTGCCTGAATTCTTGGTCCATTAACTTCAAAAACACGGTTTGAAATTTTGTTTTAGCATAAATATGAGTTCGTAGCATTTGTATTCAATTTATTGTAGTTGCGACAAAATAAAAGAAGTAATTTTAGCTTTACTTATCATGTAACCGTATGACTTTGCCAATTGGTAAAACGTTGGAAACTTGTCACATTCACGTCATTGTAATTGAAACTATACATTTACTTCGTTATCTTTTAAATAGACTTAAATCTCCTTTATTTTATTTAACAGATCTTAAAAAAATATATTTGTATAAGATTGAGTCTTTTTGGTTGAAGATATGTCTTTACAACCTCATCTCTTCATCTTAATGAATTTTTATATAATAATTGGTATTATCGTACACATATTTACATAAAACATTGGTTTTCCTTTGGCATATATTGTAGCACATATCTCACGAAAAGTGTGTGTAACTCGGTTATTAGGTACATATTTTTACGATTTTTCGTCTTTTTGTCTGAGCTATGAGTAAAAGCTGGTTCATATTCCCGAAATTATTACTGTGTTATATTTCCTCGCGTCATTTTTCGACTTGATACATTGTTTGTAGTACCCGTGTAGAATTTATAAAATGTAACATTTTTGTATTCGTGTTCTTTAGAACTGTTTGTATCTTCGTATATAACATAGAAAAGTGGCGATAGCCCGGTGGCTAAATCCTCGACCCGAGAGCGAGTTCGAATCCCAGAGACAAGCAAATATGACTTCAGAATGACTACAATTGAACAAAATAAATGTCACCTGTTATAACCGTGAAGGAAACCTATGCCTTAGGCCCTCCGTATTGCTTGCAAAGGCACGTGAAGTCCACCAAACCGCACTGGGTCAACGTAGCTATGGACTGAAGATAAGTTTTGGGCAGAAATGTTGGCATAGGTATTATATTATATCATGGTAGTAATATATAGTTTATTGAAAAAATTCAATTTTTATAACTTTTATTTGCAATATCTGCATACTAAAATTAGTATTTGCAGTGGTAGTGTTATAGGTATACATATTATTATCTAGTGCGTTAGCATTATCGTCCATAGTATTATTCTTAACTCTGTTACACCGCAGAAAATCATTATGTTACACCTCAAGAATCTTAAAACAATTTTAATTCACCAACACCGGAATTTATCGAAAATTTTAAAACCAAAACGGAAAATATGAAGTTATCCAAAAAATGTTTCTGCAAGCGCGTTGGGCTTGAATTAACGGATTTAAATTGCGATTTTATTTGTCTTTCGCATCCCGACGTTAAACATCGCATAAAGTTTGGGATTTAAGGCAATGAAACAGTTATGTTACGTTTTAATGCTCATATTACGTGGGATCTCGTAAAAACTCCGTTATGTGACACGTGTTACGGATTAAATTTTGGGGGGTAACACACTGTGGAAATTAAAAAAGGAGACTTCAGATTTTTTAATTTAGTTTTTTTTTGTTTATTGTATTTTTTTACAAAAAGTAGATGCCTCGTGTGGCATTATCTGCCAGTCAACTCAGCTTTGGTGAATAATTGTGGTAGGTAATAAAACAAAAACAAAATAAAAGAAATGAGAAAACAAAATTTTTACTAATTCCGAGACATTGGAAAATGTCCTCCAATGTCTTGGAATTAGTAAAAAGCCTGTCAATATCGTTGTCACATCATGAGTAGAGTAAATTAGATTTTTTTAAAACCATAATATAACAAGACAATCACAAATTTGGAGGTATTTCTAGTAAAAAGGAAAATAATCCACAAAAATCGAGATGAAAAGTCATATTTCGGAACCGGCGTTAAAAATACAACCGATGCAACGTTGCTTGCATTTCAATGAGAGCATCGTGCATATGCAAACATGCGCATCGCTTCAGTCAGCTTTTTTCAGAATACGGAGCTTGTAATGTCATTTTGTAAAAATGTTCTTTTAATTCATTTTGAGACTAGAAAAAATCTTATCACACATATTAAATCTTGACCGGGACTTTGACATGTTGCGAAAGAATCTAATTTGTTTTACTAGCAAGTACTCGAATTATGTTAATTTTATGTTTTTAAACCAATGAGAACTGAAAACGTTTACATTGACAACGTTAAAGAAGATAGATATAAGTGTGATTATATCAAAGGTGAACGTGGCGATGCTTTTGAAGATGCAGAAAAACATTAAATCCAATTGAATAAATTAAAACAATTGTATATTACAACGTTTCACTTGAAATTCTAAAGTTAAACTCAATTACATATTATACAAATAAACACAGATAAGAGTGCATTGCCTTTTCATGAACTAGAGCTAAATACCAAAAACACCAATCACAATGCATGTGAACCAACTTTTTTCAAATCCAAAACTTTGTAGGAAGCGTATGCAGTTCTGGAAATTCCATGCATTTTAATGATCCCAACGACGAAACATCGGCTGCATCAGCGACGGATGCAGATGCTGTTTCGTTTGTAGTTGTACTCGTGTTCCCATTCAGCCGAATCCCATATGCTAGAGCTATCAGGATTACAAAGGATTTGGACGTGGAAACAGAATTTTTAATTTGTATGAATAACCTAGTTATTCGATTTTCCAAACACGCGCTTGATTCGATTTTGTTTCACTTTTTGTTAGAATATGTTATGGAGGTATGTTTCATCACTATTGTCTTCTTTTAAAGCCGTTTTAAGTTCGTTTCCAAATGTACAAGTTACAAAGTTAATTAAATTTAAGTTAGTTAAGTTGTGCAATATTGAATAAGTAATAGTAAGTGGTATACATTCTTAATAAGTTACTACGTCGTAAGTAAGTATTTATACAACTCTAAAAAAGCAAAACAGTTTATTTTATCTGCTTGCAACAGTACCGTGTTGAAGGTGGCATTATTATATTATTATTATCCCACAACATACAGACGTACAAGATTTTAAAAATTCAACATTAATAACACAATATGTTACTGGCCTAAAGATTAAAAAAACAAATTTTAACGAAATTCCTAGAATACATCTATGAAACATGATTTATTTTTTCAGTTATTTAGATCCCGAATACAAAACATAAATCTACATAGATAACAGAACGTATACATCAAACAAAAATTGTCATTCCATGCATTTTAATGAGACCATCCATATGCAAGGCTGGCCGTTCGTTCTATTCCAAATGTGGTCGGGATCTAAAGCCTTTGTAGAATCAAATGCGGCTCTACGAGTGGCTTCATAGTGCTTTACTTTGAATTCTATATTTCGACCATTAGAAATTTTCGCTGCAGTCCTAATATTCACATTTGGGTGTGCTATTAATTTATAGCTGGTTATTTTATGTTGTATTCAATTCATAACTCAACTCCGGTTTGCAAAATTTAAGTTTTACTACGTTTCTACTCATTTATTTATGTATAATAGTATAATTTTGTATCAAAAATATATTATAACAGGTATACTTAATATATATAGTGTGTTATATAGCATTAGACAGTCTGAAGTCTTTATTTATTTAAATATTTTGGGATAACTCACACACGGCTTTCTGATCCCAAAGTAGAGCCTACTGATCTAAATTGATTGATGTTTGTGCATTTTTATTCTGTAATCGAAAAATGAATAATTGAAGAAATTTGAAAGGAATTACACCTGGATACATTTTGAATACATCCGAGTGGAGAAAAATACCCCACTTAAATATCTGTCGACTAATACCAATGGTTATAGCAAGCTTCATTAACCCTGTCAATCATTCGATAAGGTCTGCTATTAAATTGTAAAAGACGAGGTTATAGAATTTTTTGACACGCCTGTGAAAGAAAGATTATAAAGATTTATGCGAAATAATTTTATTTCACAGTAAATACTTTGAATTTTTAAAGTATAACGAAAATCATAATCAACATTTTTCGAGTGACATCGTGAGAATATTCGAAATTTCGGATTCCTGTTCAAACATTAAATATTATGGGTAACATTTTTGTTCGCAAAATTTGAATTTGTTTTTTCTCCATACATTTTTGTACTTATGTGTTCAAGTGCAATATATCATTGTAACATTTTTGTAATGGAAACTAACATTTTTTTTCTTTCAAATCTTCTTTGATCTAGCTTTAATAGCCCAAAATATTTCCTGGTTCTTATTATTCCTAAAACCACCACACAAACTACATCACAGTTCAAATTGAAAGCTGCTTTCGACACCATCAATTTCGAAACACGCTCGTCAATAGCTTAGAATTTCACGCCTCTGAACAATATTGTGGGAATAATGGATCAGTTTTGAACTAGGAGCGATCGTTCGAACAAAAAGGCCCCAACTTCGGTCATTCAGGATTAGAAGTTTGCTTGTTAGCGAAGTTGGTTGTCACAGGGCGGGTGATGAGGACCGGCTGTGGCTTGCTAATACAGATTAAAGAGATTAGAGCAAAAACAGCATAACCCTTATTAAAATAAGCTGTTCAAAGCCAGTGAAGTGTGGCACTGGTGGTTTATAATGTTTACGGTAAAGTTTGTTTTTAATAGCTAATTTAGAGCAGAAGAAAACTTAGTATGATACCTATTGTACTTGAACCTAATTGACGAAAAGGAGGAGCTATTACATAAAAGGCTTTTTCTCGACATACTACAAGAGAATAAATAATACTATCCACTTGTTGGAGAACATTTACAGCTGTTTTAATTGTTAATATAGTTCCAAATATGATACAAAATAGAAAATTAAATGAATTCGAGCCTTTTATAGAGAAAAAGTCGCCTCATAATACAGTAAAATAATTGTATGTAAAATAAAATAATTGTAACAAAATTTAACTGTGCAAAATCGTAAATTTGTTAAAATCATGAATAATTTAGTGTTCATTATTTCTAATGAAAATATTACAATATAAATATTACAATTGTAGGTTGGCAGAATTATTGCAAGAAGTCAAAAAAGTTCAATATCATAACTGACGTTGACGATTTAAATAAATCAGCAGCGCTAAGAGTACCTACATTCAAATTTAGAGCAACAACTTAATCTACGAATTCGGATTGAATAAAAGCACCACCAGCATGTCCACTTGCCTCAACTGAAGTGGCCTCAAATACTTGGAATATAATTATTGCACGGAGACTCCGCATTAGCAATTCTGATGTCAGTGCCATAGAGGGATGTTCTTTCCTCTTAGTGCCTCTTTGATACGGACTCAAGGAAGGGACTGATGAGTAGGTTGAAAACCTTGGAGCCACATTTTGGGGCGTCTTAAGTGTGGCGAAAGGGGAAATATTTGTAAGTGATAAAATATTAAGAAGGATTAGAGAGATGAATGAAACAAAGAAGTAGACATAACATAGCTCTTTTATGTTATAGTACGTAACAACGGTGAACGGTTATAATGAAAAAAAATCACCTTTACACAAAAAAAATCGTCTCAAAATCCAATTAAGTCGATTTATTTTAAAAACAGTGTTATCAGAATCATTATATTATTAATATAATAGACGTATCTATTATATTAATGAAAAATGTTAGGTAAACGAAAAAATAAATAAAATTTGGTGTTAGCTTCTAAATTTTCTTCTAGAAATTTTCTGCAGAAATTTTACAAAAAAAATCTTCAACAAATCAATTATATTAGTACAGGTACGAGTGTAATTTTGTAAAGCCGAATTTCAAAAAACATGTTTAATTAACGCCCCCTCAGGGACCTCGATGTTCCGAGCATCCGCGGCTCCAAGTGGATCACGCCCCAGAAACCTTTTTGCGATCGCGACGAGATCTGCAGTCTGGAGTGTCGTATATTTTTGTTAATTTTCATAAAACACCCTGTATTTTTCTATTTTACTAAGACCTATTTTACCTATTTTACTACCACAACAAACAAGGTAATTCTTAGGTACTTACATAACTAAATTTTTTTCGCGCCAAGCTTCACTTGAACTCATCTGATATTATTTCTTTGACTTTGTAAAAGACCTGTATGTGTTATTGACGGCTGAATGATAAAATGTCGCTCATCTTTATTAAAAAAACTTTTTACTAATACGAAGAGGGGGCTAACAGGCAGGCCACGTGTCGTGTGGTCACCGTCGCCTACTGTCACAAGTAAAATCCGTAATATTACCCTGCTAATTTTATAAATGTGTTTGTTAGGTTTAGATTTCAGACATTTGCCTCACACAGACAGAAAAACGGCACGACATAGCGGATTTTGAATAAGATTTAGCACTCAAGTGTATATCTAATACTTTGACCTCTCTCTAGACGTTTATTTACTCCACAAAAACGACATTGTGGGGACAAACTAATTGCTAGTACAACAAAAGTTTAACAAATTTTGGAGCATGGCGAATTATGACGGGTTTTAGTGGCAAAAATGGTATTCCCACAATAATGACGTTCCCGATCTAAAGCGGCGGGGCAAGTGCAACGCTCCAGTTATCCCTTTGCAGAACGAACCTCAAAGCTAGTTTCACATTTCGAATTTTTGGAATTCGGATGTTGAAATTTTCCAAATTTGTGTTGCCTACCGCTGGCAATACAGCTCGGGCAGTGTGTCCCGCGATAGTGTGGTTGGAGTTCCTTAAATCCTTAAATTTCAATGGGTGCGTCCACATTAACGGCGTACAGCTTTAAGCTGCACGTAATCTCTAACGTGGACACGGTTAAAGTTCAGAAGAACAAAGGATTTGATCATCCATTTCAGTGAACATTGACATTATCGTTAGTATTAATCGTAAGTGTGGTTACAGCAAATGACGTAGACAATGCAATTCTTAGGCAACTACACACTTACAACAATGTAAATGAAAAATTGGAATGTTGGTCACCCTAACACAAAAAATAATTTCAAGACTAGTTTGTAATATAAAAATATTTTTTGTAAATTTAATTCTTTTAATATTGTTTTTTCTATTTTATTAGATTGAATATCTTTATTATTTATAATATTCTTTTATTAATTTCTTCTTCACACGTCATCTTAATCAAAATAGCATGCCATCAGCATAATTGCCATAACAATCATAATTCGTGACACAAATTTCCCTATTTCCAGACAAAGTAAACATCAGCCTATTGACTTAATAATGTCATGTCAGGTGCGACGCAAGGGTCGCACCCCATCGCGAAGCAAAAACAGAACGCATACATTTGAAGCGTCTAGTAATTATTGCGTTTTGTTTGTCGACAGATGCTCTCCTGCTACAGCACTTCATTGTTGGCGCGAGCCGAGAAAATTCGTCAACACACGCGTAAGTATAATTTGAGCTCTATTTCTATTAGCTAAGAGTCGATTTTGCAATGGTTAGATTAGTTTTTGCAGAAACGTGACCAAAATTTGAATTAGAGTGGAATTTAAGTTCTATTGTCAGTATTTAAGGTTGGTTTTTTATTGTATCGGTAATAAGGTCGGGGTCTAACCCAATTTTTGATTGTGTTCAAACCATCTTGTTACGGGGGTATAAGGTTTGTTTTCCTGTAGCAGCGGAAGGGTTTGATAGTATTAATGGTTATGCGAATGCAATAAAAAGGGCGCGAAACTGTTTGGTTCCAAGTTTTTCGTTTGTTTAGTACAGCGCTCCGTTTATTTAGCGGAAGCGCTTTTGTTGCTGGATTGGTTTGTAAACGATTTTCAAATTGGTTTTTGCTATTTGCCATTTTATGCCACTTTGGGTACCTACACTCTTGAAATACTTTTTGTATACCTATGTCTAAATTAGTTTATTTTGTTTCGTAGCTACTTTTACCTCTCGTTAAGAGATGGCACCACAAGATCCAGAATCACGCTATCGAAGTTTTCTACATCGCTGGCATATACGTATGTATGCCAGGAATGATTACAGAAATGTCACATGATTATAATATCCATGTCTCACGTCTCACTGACGCAAAACATGTTTTAATTTTTTACTCAGAAGATTTCTTTTAAAATCTATGTCTTCTAAGGTAGTAAGGCGATTAGAAAACTCACTCCTCTAGTTAATAGGATTTGTTGACGGAAAGAACTCTTTAAGATTCGTTAGCGTGCCTTTGATACCTTATATTCTCGGTTCTCTTAAGATTTTAAGTCTTGCAATTCGTAGGTTAGTTTTTCAATATTTACTTTAGGTACGTTAGCTTTCAAACTTTTTGTTATTATTTTTGATCTTTGACTCACATCACTTTGGAATTTAATACCACTCTGACCTACTTCGGAATTTCCGTTTGTAACACAAGTTTGAAAAAGGACGATTTTTGGAAAAAGGTATTTTAAGCCTGCCTTTTCGAAAATTCACCCGGCAGATTCACTCGGTCCTCGACAGTAGAGTTATCGATAGTAAGCCGATTGGAAAAACTTACTTCCCCGGTTAATAGGATTTCGCGAAAAGAACTCTGCAAATAAATCCTTACTGTTCTTTTGACACCTTATACTTTTGCTTCTTTGAACAGTGTTAAGTCTTTTAGCATTGCCAAGTAGTTGAGTTTAACATACATAAATTTTGTACAAAAACTTTCACCTTTTCAGTCAATATGGTTCAAAGAAGGCTTACTTTTATCTTTGGTATTAATATCTAAGTAGTTTGATTGTTGGACGTTCAGTCATAATGTAAAAATATATTTTTTATTTACTTAAATAAGTATTTGAAAATAAAGACTTATTTCCAAATATTATATTTTTGTAATCAAAAGTTCAATACGAACGTTTTTTACTTAATATAATTATTTGAAATAAATTACTGATGAATTTTATTTGATTTTTATAATCAAAAGTTACTGAAGATTTAAAAATAAGGTTGTCATTGTCATCATCACATCCTTTAATTATGAATTTAACTAAAATTTCCTTTTTTCTTTACAGATCCCAAATTCACTGGAACCCGGAAAACCATAACGGTAAAACTATTTGTATGTATTCACATAAGATTCACATGATAAATACTACTTTCATTATTGTCAAGCCTCCTTGATGCTATGTACGAGTATGTAGTACATACAGCCCGTGTCTTACTTCAAAGAACTAAAATTAATGTATAAAATGTATCGGGATTTCTTTCACCATCATTACTTTTCTTCGAAAAAGGTGGCTACTAGCTACTAGCTAGTTTAGCTCTCTAATTTTAACTCAAAATAATAAAAACTTCTGTTCATCAACTGATATCGCCTTAATAAACGAGTACCATTACCTCATTTTATATTGAACACTTTGTGACAAGCTTACCATTGTTCCACTTGGTAATGAATGCTTTTACAAGCTTAGCGTCCTTATCGGATGGCAATTAAATTCACCAAAGACTTCCCTTTCGATTTTACTCTAAATTTTCATCGACGGCGGCGGGTAATGAAAAATTCTTCGCATTCTCCTCGTTCTGTCCCTTTACGTGATTGCTATCGAATCGCGATTCCTGAATTTTAAATAGTTTTCTTTGAGTCTAACTTCACTTTGATCTTGATGGTTTTTAATTTTCAGAAATTCTTTCTCCAATTCTTTTATGCCAATTATCTATTCTGGCTTCATTATCTTGTTTTAATTAAGCATATTTTTTACAATTGTATATGATATTATGAACCATTAATGTCACCAGATTAAGCCATTGCCAAAAAGCCAAACTTTTAGCCAAAGAGTTAGATCACTAGCTAGCTTTTCATGTTTTGGTGCACGTTAAGATGTAATGTCAGACCTGGATACGATAAATAGGTGAATAAATATAATTTAAGCCACTGACCTACGTACGTACATCACTCACACACAGATACTACAAACGGTGATACAAAAACGTGGTACAAATTGCGCTATGCCCTCTTTAAATCTCGCTGAATTAGGATACAAAAAGGATATAAGGCCAGGTACGATAAATTAAACGCTTTTGCCAAAATACTAATCAAACGCGGATTACACTAAGCGCATCCCGATTAGCTTTAGCCGGTTCGAACCGCCGCAACCCGAAGCGAACTGGTTAAATCCAGATTTATGCAGTACAACATAAGTTGCGGTATTGCCTATGGATGCGTTCGTTTACCAGATTATCGTGAATCCAGGAAATGGAGCACCTGTGAGTATGGATTTTCGAAGTTACTTTCTATGTACAACTATTTCATTAAAACTGTTTTTGTTAGCTAATTAGTTTAAATTCCTTCCTTCCTTCCTTCCTTTCAGCCCTTAGTAGTCCACTGCTAAGTTTAGATTAAGCGAACGAAATTAACTAATGTCAATTGGTTATTGTTATTTAAAACGATGGTATGTGAAAGGTAATTTAAATCGGGAAAATACAATTCCTTGAGTCTTTGTATTTAAAGAAAATCAATGGATAAAACCCATTATAAAAATCCGATAATTAGGTGAGGGAACAAGGACATTTCTAATTTCATTTTATTCTTCGTTTGTAATTGGACATTAACGTTAAAAACTATTTATTTATTCAACTATAAAAAATCAGAATATTATTATAATAACAATCAATCAATGAAATCAATGATAAAATATCAATAAAAATCTAATTATCATAAGAACCAGCTTCGTTCAGCATTACGAATAAGAACTTATCCAGTTAAATCCGGATTTATCCAGTCCTAATAAATTCCATCCCGCGCTACGAACGACTAGCAGATTACCGAAGATATTGCAAATGGTACGTCCGCTAGAGGGATTTGTTTTAAAAAGTGAGATCTTTGAATAAGTTCCATGCCTAAATTTACGTTGTTAGTTTCACTAGTCTTGTTTTTGACTACTTTTTAAATATTTTAAAAGTACAAAATAGGGTTCTACACGCGCATTTTTCGTGAGTGAACAAAAAAAATGCGCGTGAGTGGAACCGTATTTTGTACGATTAAAATGTTTACAAACACTCACGAAACTTTAAGTGAAAAAAAACACTGTTTAAATACATTTTTGTCAGCTTATCAAATAACGCATAGGGCCTCTGAAATGGTTTAAAGATTGTTAGGTACCTATGTAGTACCAATCTCCAAAAATCCGCATTGGAGCAGCTTGGTAGAGTATGGTGATATAGTTATTGTGGGAGAGACCGCACCCAACAGTGGGCTATAAAAGCTACTGCATACATGTAATTAGGCCAAATCTCCTTATTATTGGATTCGAATAATTAGAACGAAACTACAACCGTGTATTTAGACCGATTCCGGCGTAAACCGGTTAAATCCAGATTCGTGCAGTTTACATAAATTCCAGAGTTACGAATGTATGATTCTCGTAAATTTCATTCCTGTCCTAGTTTCGCTTCGTATCATACGGCTGTGATTAAACTACTTATGAATCTTTAAAATCTATCCACATTCTGTGAGCCTTGATTTATCACGATCTATGCGTATACACAGCGGTGATAGCCCAGTGGCTTAGAATTCGACCTCGAATCGAGGGGTCCGGGTTCGAATCCCAGTGGCACGCACCAATGACTTTGTAAAAAAGTTATGTGCTATTTATAAAATTAAATGCTGTTACGGTGAAGGAAAACATCGTGAGGAAACCTGCATGCCTGAGAGTTCACTAAAAAAAATGTTCTCAAAGGCATGTGAAGTCCACCAACCCGCAGTAGGCCAGCGTGGTGGACTAAGGCCTACATCTCTCTCATTGTGAGAGGAAACCTGACCCCGTAGTGGGTCATTAATGGGTTAAAACAACAATGCGTATACTATGTGTATCTATTTGTTATCTCGAAATTACAATAATGTATACGCTGAACACAGCAAATATTTTATTTTACTTATAACTTTAGACATACTTCTTATAGTATATCATACTTATGTAATTAATTCATAGCGAAATAAAATCGTGCAATTTTTACCTACTTATCAAGTGTCCACCAAACCGCATTAGACCAGCGTGATGGACTAAGGCCTACATTCTTCTCATTGTCAGAGGAGACTTGACCCTGCAGTGGGTTATTACTAGGTTCTATATATTATCTTTTATGTGCCTATTTTAAATAAACCGCCATAGTCACTATACCCCATAAGAATACCTCTCAACAATGCCAATAAAATATGATACAAGTTATAAAGATAAATTTTAACTAGGGCAACTAGTTCTAACCGCCAAAACCCGGTGGCCACCGGTTAGATCCGGATTTATGCAGTTCTACATAAATTCAGGTCTTGGCTGCGGACTCTCGGCAGATTATCGTAGATATGGAAAATGGAACGTCTGTGAGGCTTGAGAGGTCATAACGTATGTTTTACTATTATATTATTACATACATTTATTACACTTAGAAACTATGTAAAATCAAATATCATTTGTTATAACGATGAACGAAAACATCGCGAGGAAATTTGTATGCTGAGAGTTCACAAGAAAAATATTCTCAATAGCATAATGAAGTCCACCTAGTCCGTCCATGTGAGGACCTAAAAAAACAGTTTTATTAAAATGAATATCAATGCCAATAATGAATAAAACAGTAAAATGTAAGTTTAAAGTAGGCACTTAAATCCATGTAAAACTACTTTCATCCGGATTTAACCGGTGTGCATAGATTTTGGCGGTAGCTTCTTGCTCGTATTAGGCTGGATTTGCACTTTTATGTCATTTCGAAGTTTCGGAAAAATATGTTAATCAATTTCGAAAAATTTACGGTTTGCTTTAGAATTGCAAATGGAGATTACCAATTAATGCCTATGAATTTTTATTTTTTCGCCAGTTTCTAAAGAGAATATGAAATCAATATTGCCTGGATTACGACCATACGCCAGTCATCAATCATTATTTATTTACTCACAATGAATGATAAATAATTAAAAACAAACAAATCTCAAATTTTTCCCCACTCGTATTATTTGCTCAAGCATAATGTTTTATTCATAAACGCTTGAGCATACTAACTACCTCTTATAAAACAGAGCTAAGGGCTCTTCAATAGTCGATACGATTGTTTGTTACGATAGGCGTTTTTTTAAAGAGTTCGAAGCACGTATTTTTTAATTCAAGAGCATCAAAGGAATTGATTTTAATTTAAATTTACTTAAAACAAATCAAATATTTTAAGATCAATGGTATACATATCAATATACATAATTACATAGTTATAGCAGTAACAGTACCTATAGCAGTTTATGTAAATGACAGCGTCATAGAAACTTGGAAAGATACCTAAACGCCACCCTTTTTAACCCACCATCGTGGGACATAAAAGAATTAAAAAGACGTGGTTGATCATGAGCTTCTATGACTACTTGCACACACTAAGAAGGAAAATAGTAAAATGCTACACTGAGTATCATCAAAGTTACCCAAGCCAGAGTGGCTAACATTAAAACTTTTGCGAACTTCTATTACGAGTTACGTAATTTCCCGCTAGATGGCGCTATTACCAAAACACAAATTCCCGGACAAGACGTATTATCACGTCGCTACATCAGGGACCTAATAAACTGAGTTACGAGGGGAGGTTCTAGGCTTACGACTACGATTTATTCTCGAGATAAAATGTATCTAATTATAAACAAAGTTTTATGGTCCTTCGAGCCGTATTTCCGTCGTTTTATGGGCGATTCTCTTTACTGGTTAGTATGATTATGAGGTGAAGTTGGTTTTATGAGTTGATGACGATTAGTGGGTTTGTTCTTTTTATCTTTAGCGACGTCTTTTAAGCTACGTAATTACTGCCGTATTACCTCCCACTCATTAAATAACCCGTGTAAATATCTTAATAGTTTTATAGCGTTATAAGTCATACAAAAAACCAAACCAAACATGGTAAAATCAAATTTCCATTCGGAAAGGAATAATTACAAAAACAACTATTATTATACAAAAAGTTTTTAAAGGATAAAGAGCCAGTAGCTTGCCCCAAGCGGCACGTTATTCTTGTCTTATGTATATTTCGGTTTCGAAGTGTGGTTGCTTAATACTTTATATGAGGCGAGCATGGCCGCTTACAACAATACAATAAAATAAATCAAATATTCTCATCTCACTTAGGGTTACCTACAACAACAAACAACAACAAAAGCGTGTTAACAAAAGCGAGTGCTAAATTCAAAGCAAGTTTTTGTAGAAAAAATTACAAGCACTGAGAACACTGGGAACAATAAATTCTCGGCTTAGAGTCTGTCTGTTCCCCGACGGATTACTCGCATAAACCCTCAGTTTGGCGTGGTTTGGCTAATGGCATTGCAACTATATGCATACAACAATCGGAAAGATCAGAAAGATTCATTTTGTTCCATCTGTTAATTCTTTAAACGCAATGGCCCGTCTGTCTGTTTGCTTGCTCGTTATAAAAAAGATACATACATTTTTTCTAAATTTAAAGCAAGTTTTGGTAGACATCACAAGCTCTGGGAACAATAAATTCTCGGCTTGGAGTCCGTCTGTTCCCCGGCGGATTACTCGCGTAATCTCTCAGTTTGGCTAATGGCGTTGCAACTATTCTGTGCATCCAATGGAATATTTTATTTCACAAACGAAATAACAATAACATGAGTACAAAAATTCTAACGCTGTTACAAAATTATACTATCTATTTCTATTCATTATTATTTTTTTGGTATTGTTTTACTTTTTAAATGCTAGGTTAATTTTTTTTTGTATAATGTGTGTCAGGTCCCACAGTGGTGTTAACGTTTTCAAGATCTTACATCAAAATCTGATCTAGTTTGTTAGGTTTATGTCACTTAGACCTGGATGAATGAAGACAGCGGGAAACCGTTGAATTCAGAGGGCTCAGGATTACAGAGGCGTTGATCAGTAGATGCTCATATCTAGGAGTGGACTCCGAAAGGCTGAAAGAACGAAAGGAACGCTAAGTTTAAAACAAGTTTTGGTAGAAATATTACAAGCACTGGGAACAATAAATTCTCGGCTTAGAGTCCGTCTGTTCCTCAGCGGATTACTCTCGTAATCTCTCAGTTTGGCTAATGGCGTGTTGTGCATTCACATACAATGCAAGTTGTATTCCAGAGACCAAAATGTAAAAATACTCACACATTTTACATTATGACGTCATAAAATAACTCTGTAAGAAGGATGGTCTTCCAATTCGTAGCATCACCTTTAGTGCGCTATTGTCATGTCAGTACCCATTAACCCACGGACCATGTACCCACTACAGAGTCGGGTCTCCTCTCACAATAAGAGGGATGTAGGCCTTAGTCCACCACGCTGGCCTACTGCGGGTTGGTGGACTTCACATGCCTTTGAGGACATTTTTTTGTGAACTCTCAGGCATTCGAACCCGGACCCCTCAATTCAAGGTAGAATTCTAAGCCACTGGGCTATCACAGCGCGCTATTAGCTTTTTATAAAATAAGAACTTTTATACATGTTGAAAGTTATAGGTATATATATAGTTATCCCTTATCGACAAATGTTGATCAAACGCGACTTCACGCGAGCACTTTGTTGATCCAAAAACCTATGTTGATCCGGCGCCTTTTGTTGATCCAATATGCATCTCTGGTAACTAATGTGGCTCCGACCGGATCAACATCTACAGTCACGTGACTGCTTACTAGTTTTCGCCGATGTTGATCCGATATACAAATCCACCTTGCGATAGTTACGGAAAACGTTGATCCGATTCAAATGAGCCAATCAGAGCACAGCAAAGGATCGGATTGGCTGAAAGCAGCCGCGACGTTGCCGTTCAGCACACGATCGGATTGGCTGAAAGCAGCTGCGACGTTGCCGCTTCGTATCTTTGACCCTACAAGCTACAGATTTTATTTGGAAGTTTGGAACGCGCAGTAGGTACCTATACTGTGTTATACATTTCTTGGTATATTTCTTTGCCATCAATAATTGTAAAATCAAACGAACTTACCAAGTGAAGATCGATTGTAATTAAGCTTCATATCATCCCGTCCGAAGATGATGAGATTACTACCTGTTAGTATCCTGGTAGCATCCTCGAGCATCACACTTATTACTGAGTGGAACTCCTCAACGGATAAGAGTTAAGGAACCGGGTTAACAAATTATTATTATTGGTCACATTACCTTTGCAGAACTATATAGACATTGACCACCGTCGATTCTGATGATGGAGTGGAACTCGTTTTTCTTTATATTTCTGACCGCCGCATTCCGTCATTTGATAACCGATTTGAATTGATATTTTTTTGGTTTGGGACCTGTTATTGTGAATTTGGTCCCATATTAAGGTGATGATGATCTGATGAAGAGTTTCGGAGATACAGAATGGAACTCCTAAACCGATAAGAGTTAAGGAACCGGAATAAAAAATATTATTGTTGGTATATTATTATTGTTGACTTGAATTGATATTTTTTTGGTTTGGGACCTGTTATTGTGAATTTGGTCCCATATTAAGGTGATGATGATCTGATGAAGAGCTTCGGAGATACAGAATGGAACTCCTAAACCGCTAAGAGTTAAGGAACCGGAATAAAAAAATATTATTGTTGGTCACATCACCTTTGCAGACGTCCTCTGTCTTATGTTTCTCGGTAATCCAGGTCCTCTTTGACTGACGTCGCAAAGACCACGTCCGCGGCCTCCACCAGCTCCGGGAAAGTTAACGGGGCCTTATGGTCATAGGAGGCCAGTGCAGACTTGAAGCCCTCCCAATCCGTCTTACGCTTCGCGCGCGGCAATGACGTGCACTCGGGTCCCAAGCCAAGAGTGACCAGTATGGGGAGGTGCTGTTTGTTAATGTCATACCTCCACATAGACCGGGCACGGTAGATTCCTGTGGAGTACGATGTCAAGCACATCCGGACGGTGGTTGACGTCAGAGGGAATGTGAGTGGGTGTCTCTGGCCCTAACACCTGATACCCATTCGCCTCCGCGTCCTCGAGGATTCGCCGTCCCGCGCTGTTGGCGACTCTGGAACCCCAAGCTCTATGTTTAGCGTTCAGGTCGCCAGCCAGGAGGGTCGGGTTCCCACCGTCGAAGATGTGTCTGAAATCTTGGAGGCAAAGATTACGTCCAGGCGGGCGGTATGCCGCAAACACAAGTTCAGCTCGACTCCTGTGGAGCGCATAACTGAGAACGGCGGGATTGGCAAAACCGTGTGTACCACGTCGCGGCGGACCGACACCACCGTGCCCTTGTAAGGGTACCCGGAGGGGGCGATCTCATCGCGGCGGTACACGAAGTAATTCGGGAGGCGGAAGTCCTGGTTAAGAGACAAATTCGTCTCCCCCATGAGCAGGACATGCACGTCTTGCTCGCGGAGGAGACGCCAAAGTTCCTCTCTGGACTGTGAGGACAACCCACCCGGGTTCCAGTACATTAGTCTAAGACTGACTGACATGCTGGAGCCCGAGGACTTTGGTTGAGACCCCTCTAATTGTCCGCACGAGCTCCGGGTACCGCGCAATCGCCTCACCGATGGCCGATACGGCGGCTACCAGTTCATCGGCGGGCGTTTCGAAGCCCAGAGCTTGTAAGGGCCTAGAGGGGGCTAGGCGTCCCGTTATCTGTAGCGGGGATGGAGTGGCAGGATGGGGTGGGGTCGGTGTGGGGAGGTGGGCAGGGACTGGTTGGGGTACCTGGACTACCTCCTCCTGGGTGCTTTGCGGCTTCTTCCCCTAGCACTTTGGCATGCGCTTGCGCTCGGGGGAGCCGTCCTCTGCAATGGCCGGCGGCTAAGCCGTGGAGGGGAGTGGAGCAAGGGCGGGCGCGGGGGCGGGCGGAGTCGCGACCATCGCGGGCGCTCGAGGCGTAGGTTTCGGCTTAGGCGGGGCGGAGGAGGCCTGCTCTTCAGCGAGCCCCTTCTCCCGCTTACGCCACCTGCCGGTTACCCAGTTTGGGTCCATATTTTCCGGGAGGCCGCGGACGCTGGCCTTTGTCGGCCGCTCCTCCGTCAGGGACAGATAGTACCAGACTAGGCCCGGCTCGGTCTTCTGAATCTTGATCAGGTAGGCCTGGACCTTCCTGAACTCGTCTGCGGATTTAGGATGGAAGCGGAAGCCCTTTCCGCTTGCCACGGAGTGCGGTGGGACGCCGAGGATGTCCCTTGTCGGCCGCTCCTCCGTCAGGGACAGAAAGTACCAGACTAGGCCCGGCTCGGTCTCCTGAATCTTGATCAGGTAGGCCTGGACCTTCCTGAACTCGTCTGCGGATTTAGGATGGAAGCGGAAGCCCTTTCCGCTTGCCACGGAGTGCGGTGGGACGCCGAGGATGTCCCGCAGCGCTCTGAGGTCCACTACCCAGTTGGGTAGCATCTTCGCCACTATTAGCGGCGCGGGACGCTCGCCGGCCGCTGCAGTCGGGGCCTGTGAGGGGGGCGGACCTACCTGACCTCCATGGTGCGCGAGGTGAGTGGTGGGGGGTAGGTAGGCTCCTTTCCGTCTTCTTCAGTCCGGTCGCAGTTGCCAAAAGTGCTCCGGCGCGCAGAGGTCCGGACACCGCGACCCTTTTCCAGTGACCCTTTCCAATAAAAGGGCGCGGTGTGATCGGCAGGTACCATGGATGGCCCCTGGTCTTCCGGCGTGACTTGAATAGTGAGCAGCGACACGCGAAAATCGCCCGTAAGCCAGCGCCAGAAGAGCGCAGTAAGAGTCAATTTTGTGCTCCGGCCAGATCAACTTAGTCTAAGCAAATGTCACATTTAAGTTAAATATACTCCGGATCTAAGAAATCATATTCAGTATGATTTTTGTTTTTGTTTCAGACGGATCAACTTAGTCTAAGCAAGTTAAATATACTCCGGATCTAAGAAATCACATTCAGTATGATTTTTGTTTTTGTTTCGGCCGGATCAACTTAGTCTAAACAAATGTCGCATTTAAGTTTAATATACTCCGGATCTAAAAAATCACATTCAGTATAATTTTTTTGACCGTTAATGGATCAACGAATGTTGGTCAAACCGCTGACGAGTATGTTGAAAATGTGCGAGTGCAGATCCACCGACGTCACGCGTATATTCAGGACGGATCAAAGTATATCATGTTGCGCGAAGCGGAGCTGAGCAAACACGTGAAATAGGTGGATCTATAGGTGGTCTCGGTGTACGGTGTGAAGGAAAGAAAGAAAGTCTTACACAGTTGGCACAAAGATAAGGAAAGTTTATTGCACACAAAACACAGGAAGAAATAGTTCACACATACAGTAGAATAGTCCGAAACCATAGAATTAGAATAGAAACGATAGAAGAAGCAAGATACAGATAGCGAAAGAAGTACAAATAACATTAACTATAAGCAAGCGCGTTCGCGAGTATGTAATGCTCAAGCGATAGGCAACACGGGCTTCGCGGCAGAGATCGTACATCGACTGGGGCGGCCGGCCGGCACGCGGGCACGCGGCCTGCGCATGCACACCGTTAGGTGAACAATAGACAGGTTCGCCGGTCGGCGGCCGGCGCGTTTCCATAGCACGATATTTAATTCCGTTGATGCAAGTGTATGTGGTGTGTAAATTAAATAATAGTTTTTATCTAAATATTTATGTATAAATTATGTATTATGTATAAATAGTAATATAACAAATAATTATATATTTAATAGATAATGTAAATAATCTAATTTGATTTAATTTATACTTATTATTTTTACTTTTTATTTAATGTATATTTACTTTATAACTTTGTACTTTTATTTGTTTGTTTGTTTTATACATTAGTAAATAGTACGAAAGATATGTAAGTAGGCTACATCACTCCCCCCCAGAGACCGTCACTACGGGCGATAAAAATCTGGAAATCGAACTCTACGACCTGAACGCGTTCTTCTGACGTCCTCCTGGGCTGGAGTGTGTTGATTAATGGGAACACGAACAGATTTGGGATTGGGATTAGATGGATGAGTAGTGATAGGTATAGGATTGGGGTTTGATGAGTGAGTGGTAATAGAAGTAGGATTTGGCGATGGGTCAATCAGCATATAGGCCGGTTTGAGGCGGTCTATGGATACCGTGACACTTTTCCCTTTGACCTGTATTTTAAAGGTCTTATTACCACGTTCCAAAACTTCGTAAGGCCCAGTGTAGGGTGGCTGTAAAGCGCCACGTACTGAGTCGTCCCTTAAAAAGACATGGGATGACGAAGTAAGGTCTTTATAGACAAAAATTTTGTCTTTATTGTGACGTGCAGCTGGTGTTGGTTGGAGCTTTTCCGCAAATTGGCGCAGGCGAGTGGTGAAATCCGATATGTCGGTGGAGTGAGCGTCTGTTACTTGGAAAAATTCTCCCGGTAAACGTAACGGCTCGCCATACACCAATTCGGCAGAAGACGACTGTAAATCGTCTTTAAAAGCACTTCTTATGCCAAGCAGCACCAAAGGTAATGTGTCCACCCAATTAGAGTTAGCGTGGCACATTATGGCTGCCTTTAATTGGCGGTGGAATCGTTCCACTATCCCGTTACTGGCTGGGTGGTACGCGGTTGTCCGGCGATGTTTGAATCCAATCATTCTTCCTAAGTATTGGAAGAGTGACGATTCGAACTGTCGACCGCGATCAGTGACGACATCTGTTGGACATCCAAACCTGGATATCCACGATATCAAAGCCTTCCCAACCGTTTCGGCAGTTATATCAACCATGGGTGTGACTTCGGGCCAGCGAGTGAAACGATCCACCGCAGTAAGGCAGTAACGGTAGCCTTGCGAAATAGGTAATGGACCGATTATGTCCACGTGTATGAAGTTAAATCGAGCACGAGGAAGATTAAATGTGCCCAAAGGGGATGTCACGTGACGATTAACTTTGGCACGCTGACACGCCAAACATTGACGACACCACTCTCGGCAGTCTCTTCGCAATCCGGGCCAAACAAATCTTTCGGCAACAAGTTTAGCCGTCGTATTGATGCCTGGGTGACTGAGACTGTGGAGACTGTCAAAGAGTTGTCTCCTCAATGGTTTGGTAACAAAGGGTCTGGGGGATGGGGTGCTGACGTCACAATAAAGTTCTGTTGAAGAGTCAGGTATCTTCAACTTGACTAAGCGCAGCGAAGATTCTCCTCCCAGAAGTTGAGCCAACTCTGTGTCCGAAGCTTGAGATGAAGCTAGCACGTCTAAATCAACTGGTATCTGCAGCTCATCGACACGTGACAGAGGGTCAGCGACTACGTTGTCCTTGCCTGAAACGTGTCTGATGTCAGATGTAAACTGCGATATGAAGTCGAGATAGCGGAACTGTCGTGGCGAACATGTGGATTTTCTTTCGTTGAAGGCGAAAGTGAGCGGCTTGTGGTCGGTAAATACCACAAAATGCCTTGCCTCAACCATATGACGAAAGTATTTTATAGCTTCATATACGGCTAAGAGTTCGCGGTCATATGGCGAATACTTTCGTTGGGAGGGACTCAACTTCCGCGAGAAGAAAGCTAGGGGCTCCCAAACGCCGTGCTTTCGTTGCTGCAAAACTGCACCCATAGCCTGGTCGGAAGCGTCTGTTACCAGAGCGAGTTCGGCATGGCAATCTGGGTGTGCTAGTAGTGCAGCATTAGCAAGGCTCTTCTTGCATTCGTTGAAAGCAAGCAGAGTATCACCTGAAAGATTTATAGGGTGAGATGCTTTCACGTTGCCAGAAAGTAAGGCGTTTAATGGGGCTTGAATGGACGCGGAGTGGGGTAGAAATCTCCTATAAAAATTAATCATCCCCAAGAAACGTCTAAGCTGTCTTACGGTTTTGGGTACGGGGAAATCCTGTATAGCTTGGACTTTAGATTCCAAAGGTTTGGTGCCGGATGACGAGATTTGGTATCCTAAAAATTTTACCTCTGATGCGCCAAAAACGCATTTAGAAGTGTTGACCAGAACACCATACTGCTTCATGCGACTGAAGAGTTGGTTCAGATGATCTTCGTGGTCAGCCTCCGTCTTACTGAAAACTAAAAAATCGTCAAGGAAGCAATAAACGAAGTCAAGTCCTCTCGTCATTTCGTCAACAAACCTTTGAAATGTTTGGCCAGCGTTCCTAAGACCAAAAGTCATGAAGGGAAATTCATAAAGGCCAAAGGGAGTAGTAATCGCGGTTTTCTGAATATCCTCCTCGAAGACAGGGATCTGATTATATGCCTTCATCAGGTCTATTGTGCTGAAGACAGTACAACCGGAAATGGCGTGGGCGAAATCGTGAATATGCCTAATGGGATAACGGTCTGGGACAGTCCGTGAATTAAGCAAACGATAATCGCCACAGGGTCGCCAACCGTTATCCTTTTTAGGCGCCAAGTGCAATGGCGATGCCCAGGGACTTTCAGAAGGACGCGCTGTACCGTTTTTGAGCATGAGCTCAAATTCGTGTTTCGCGATTTTAAGTTTGTCCGGTGCCAGTCTACGGGGGGTACACGATATAGGGGGGCCGGGGGTGGTCCTGATGTGATGTACCGTACCGTGCTTTGGAAACACCGGCGTACCTGAAGGGTGGGTAATTTCCGGGTAATTTAATAAAATTTTATGGAAACGCGTGTCACCTGTGGAAACCTTTATAGAAAATACATTAGTATCTGCAATAGAGGCATAAGAAGTTAAAGTCGTAGTATTATCAATTAAGCGCTGATTGCGGCAATCTACAATAAGGTTGTAAAAGCTTAAAAAATCAACACCTATTATTGGCTTTGTAACATTAGCAACAATGAAGCGCCATGAAAAATTTCGTCTTAAACCTAAATTTAAATTTAGCTCGATAAATCCAAAAGTTTCAATAGTAGACCCGTTAGCTGCACTAAGTTCAAAGTCCGTTTTGACACGACGATCTCGAACAGCAGAACGAGGGTAAACACACAGGTCGCTGCCCGTATCCACCAAGAATTGGATGTTGGTGCTGCGATCTGTCACGAAGAGGCGACTCGCATGAGGTGATGGGCGATCACTTGTCGCCGCTACTGATCGCCCGCGGAGTTTCCCGACTTCCCAAAGTTGCATGGTTTAATGCACCTCTCTGCTCGTGCCCCGAACTTAGCATGGTACCAGCATAGGGGGTACTTTTTATAGCTGGAGCGAGAACGGCTCCTACGTCGCGAAGATGAACGTTGACGATTCGGAGCTCTGGAACGTTCAGCAGAGAAGCAGCCAGCACGCGTATGCTCTTCCAGCTTTAAGGTGAGGTGTTGCACCATCCTCTTCAGCTCTGCGATCTCGTCAGACGGGTGTGTCACATGTGCCTTACTCGTAGAGGCAGCGGCGACATTATACGGCGAAGTCAGCTCCTGTATACGATCTGCCAGGTCCGCCAGCTGCTCCAATGAATGTGAAGGCTGTGATGCTAGCACCGTCTGGATATTGTGGGGAAGGCGATTACTCCATATTGATCGTAAAAAATCGTCAGGCACCGATGGTCCAGCTAGGTCTTGCAAGTGACGTAAGAATTGGGAGGGCTTCCTATCACCAAGTTCTTCGTGAGTTAATAATTGCTTGACCTTTTTTTCATGGGATGCAGAAAGTCGCTTAATCAACTCCATCTTTATTTTCTCATAACGGTTCTTTTCCGGAGGGTTGATAATAATATCCTTTACGGCCTTTGCATATTGGATGTCAAGGTTATTGGTGACATTATTAAATTTAATTGCGTCATCAGTGACGTCATTGTTGTCGAACTGACCTTCCAACAAAGAAAACCAAAGTTCGGGGTCCTCCGGTGAGAAAGGTGGGACTTTAATTTTTAATTTACGGATGTCGTCCTCGCGTTCAGTGGAAACGCGCACTCGACGTGCACGCCGCGTAGTAACATTCCGTTGTGAACCGATAGTTTTTACGGAATCACTGCTGTCGCTCATTATGGTACCTGGATCTTCTTTCTCACGTCGGGTGGTCACCACTTATAGGTGGTCTCGGTGTACGGTGTGAAGGAAAGAAAGAAAGTCTTACACAGTTGGCACAAAGATAAGGAAAGTTTATTGCACACAAAACACAGGAAGAAATAGTTCACACATACAGTAGAATAGTCCGAAACCATAGAATTAGAATAGAAACGATAGAAGAAGCAAGATACAGATAGCGAAAGAAGTACAAATAACATTAACTATAAGCAAGCGCGTTCGCGAGTATGTAATGCTCAAGCGATAGGCAACACGGGCTTCGCGGCAGAGATCGTACATCGACTGGGGCGGCCGGCCGGCACGCGGGCACGCGGCCTGCGCATGCACACCGTTAGGTGAACAATAGACAGGTTCGCCGGTCGGCGGCCGGCGCGTTTCCATAGCACGATATTTAATTCCGTTGATGCAAGTGTATGTGGTGTGTAAATTAAATAATAGTTTTTATCTAAATATTTATGTATAAATTATGTATTATGTATAAATAGTAATATAACAAATAATTATATATTTAATAGATAATGTAAATAATCTAATTTGATTTAATTTATACTTATTATTTTTACTTTTTATTTAATGTATATTTACTTTATAACTTTGTACTTTTATTTGTTTGTTTGTTTTATACATTAGTAAATAGTACGAAAGATATGTAAGTAGGCTACAGATCAACAATTATTATAACTTCACACTGGAGCAACATTTACCGTGAAAGGATCATTATATATATATATATATATATAGTTATCCCTTATCGACAAATGTTGATCAAGCGCGACTTCACGCGAGCACTTTGTTGATCCAAAAACCTATGTTGATCCGGCGCCTTTTGTTGATCCAATATGCATCTCTGGTAACTAATGTGGCTCCGACCGGATCAACATCTACAGTCACGTGACTGCTTACTAGTTTTTGCCGATGTTGATCCGATATACAAATCCACCTTGCGATAGTTACGGAAAACGTTGATCCGATTCAAATGAGCCAATCAGAGCACAGCAAACGATCGGATTGGCTGAAAGCAGCCGCGACGTTGCCGCTCAGCATACGATCGGATTGGCTGAAAGCAGCCGCGACGTTGCCGCTTCGTATCTTTGACCCTACAAGCTACAGATTTTATTTGGAAGTTTGGAACGCACAGTAGGTACCTATACTGTGTTATACATTTCTTGATATATTTCTTTGCCATCAATAATTGTAAAATCAAACGAACTTACCAAGTGAAGATCGATTGTAATTAAGCTTCATATCATCCCGTCCGAAGATGATGAGATTACCACCTGTTAGTATCCTGGTAGCATCCTCGAGCATCACACTTATTACTGAGTGGAACTCCTCAACGGATAAGAGTTAAGGAACCGGGTTAACAAATTATTATTATTGGTCACATTACCTTTGCAGAACTATATAGACATTGACCACCGTCGACTCTGATGATGGAGTGGAACTCGTTTTTCTTTATATTTCTGACCGCCGCATTCCGTCATTTGATAACCGATTTGAATTGATATTTTTTTGGTTTGGGACCTGTTATTGTGAATTTGGTCCCATATTAAGATGATGATGATCTGATGAAGAGTTTCGGAGATACAGAATGGAACTCCTAAACCGATAAGAGTTAAGGAACCGGAATAAAAAATATTATTGTTGGTATATTATTATTGTTGATTTGAATTGATATTTTTTTGGTTTGGGACCTGTTATTGTGAATTTGGTCCCATATTAAGGTGATGATGATCTGATGAAGAGCTTCGGAGATACAGAATGGAACTCCTAAACCGCTAAGAGTTAAGGAACCGGAATAAAAAAATATTATTGTTGGTCACGTCACCTTTGCAGACGTCCTCTGTCTTATGTTTCTCGGTAATCCAGGTCCTCTTTGACTGACGTCGCAAAGACCACGTCCGCGGCCTCCACCGGCTCCGGGGAAGTTAACGGGGCCTTATGGTCATAGGAGGCCAGTGCAGACTTGAAGCCCTCTCAATCCGTCCTACGCTTCGCGCGCGGCAATGACGTGCACTCGGGTCCCAAGCCAAGAGTGACCAGTATGGGGAGGTGCTGTTTGTTCATGTCATACCTCCACATAGACCGGGCACGGTAGATTCCGGTGGAGTACGATGTCAAGCACATCCGGACGGTGGTTGACGTTAGAGGGAATGTGAGTGGGTGTCTCTGGCCCTAACACCTGATACCCATTCGCCTCCGCGTCCACGAGGATTCGCCGTCCCGCGCTGTTGGCGACTCTGGAACCCCAAGCTTAGCGTTCAGGTCGCCAGCCAGGAGGGTCGGGTTCCCACCGTCGAAGATGTGTCTGAAATCTTGGAGGCAAAGATTACGTCCAGGCGGGCGGTATGCCGCAAACACAAGTAGTGCCTGGCCCGTCGCGTTCAGCTCGACTCCTGTGGAGCGCATAACTGAGAACGGCGGGATTGGCAAAACCGTGTGTACCACGTCGCGGCGGACCGACACCACTGTGCCCCTGAAAGGGTACCCGGAGGGGGCGATCTCATCGCGGCGGTACACGAAGTAATTCGGGAGGCGGAAGTCCTGGTTAAGAGACAAATTCGTCTCTCCCATGAGCAGGACATGCACGTCTTGCTCGCGGAGGAGACGGAGTTCCTGTCTGGACTGTGAGGACAACCCACCCGGGTTCCAGTACATTAGTCTAAGACTGACTGACATGCTGGAGCCCGAGGACTTTGGTTGAGACCCCTCTAATTGTCCCCACGAGCTCCGGGTACCGCGCAATCGCCTCACTGATGGCCGATACGGCGGCTACCACTTCATCGGCGGCGTTTCGAAGCCCAGAGCTTGTAAGGGCCTAGAGGGGGCTAGGCGTCCCGTTATCTGTAGCGGGAATGGAGTGGCAGGATGGGGTGGGGTCGGTGTGGGGAGGTGGGCAGGGACTGGTTGGGGTACCTGGACTACCTCCTCCTGGGTGCTTTGCGGCTTCTTCCCCTTGCACTTTGGCATGCGCTTGCGCTCGGGGGAGCCGTCCTCTGCAATGGCCGGCGGCTAAGCCGTGGAGGGGAGTGGAGCAAGGGCGGGCGCGGGGGCGGGCGGAGTCGCGACCATCGCGGGCGCTCGAGGCGTAGGTTTCGGCTTAGGCGGGGCGGAGGAGGCCTGCTCTTCAGCGAGCCCCTTCTCCCGCTTACGCCACCTGGCCTGGCGTCTACGGCTGGTGTGCGCGGGCGGGCCGCGTTCGCCAGCGGGTATGTTGACTGGGGTTCCGGGTGGAGGTGGGGGGACGCTGAGACCCCGTAGGCGCGCCATCCGCCTAAGGTATGGGCACAAGCCGTTCCTCAACGCTCACACGCTCCAGCTGGACGTAGTACACCCTTTCTTGCTGCCGCCGCGGGGGGGCGATGAGCCGGCAGAAACGAGCCGGGAAGACAGGTCCTTAAGACCGCCGGTTACCCAGTTTGGGTCCATATTTTCCGCGGACGCTGGCCTTTGTCGGCCGCTCCTCCGTCAGGGACAGAAAGTACCAGACTAGGCCCGGCTCGGTCTCCTGAATCTTGATCAGGTAGGCCTGGACCTTCCTGAACTCGTCTGCAGATTTAGGATGGAAGCGGAAGCCCTTTCCGCTTGCCACGGAGTGCGGTGGGACGCCGAGGATGTCCCTTGTCGGCCGCTCCTCCGTCAGGGACAGAAAGTACCAGACTAGGCCCGGCTCGGTCTCCTGAATCTTGATCAGGTAGGCCTGGACCTTCCTGAACTCGTCTGCAGATTTAGGATGGAAGCGGAAGCCCTTTCCGCTTGCCACGGAGTGCGGTGGGACGCCGAGGATGTCCCGCAGCGCTCTGAGGTCCACTACCCAGTTGGGTAGCATCTTCGCCACTATCAGCGGCGCGGGACGCTCGCCGGCCGCTGCAGTCGGGGCCTGTGATGGGGGCGGACCTACCTGACCTCCATGGTGCGCGGGGTGAGTGGTGGGGGGTAGGTAGGCTCCTTTCCGTCTTCTTCAGTCCGCTCGCAGTTGCCAAAAGTGCTCCGGCGCGCAGAGGTCCGGACACCGCGACCCTTTTCCAGTGACCCTTTCCAATAAAAGGGCGCGGTGTGATCGGCAGGTACCATGGATGGCCCCTGGTCTTCCGGCGTGACTTGAATAGTGAGCAGCGACACGCGAAAATCGCCCGAAAGCCAGCGCCAGAAGAGCGCAGTAAGAGTCAATTTTGTGCTCCGGCCGGATCAACTTAGTCTAAGCAAATGTCACATTTAAGTTAAATATACTCCGGATCTAAGAAATCATATTCAGTATGATTTTTGTTTTTGTTTCAGACGGATCAACTTAGTCTAAGCAAGTTAAATATACTCCGGATCTAAGAAATCACATTCAGTATGATTTTTGTTATTGTTTCGGCCGGATCAACAAAGTCTAAACAAATGTCGCATTTAAGTTAAATATACTCCGGATCTAAAAAATCACATTCGGTATAATTTTTTTGACCGTTAATGGATCAACGAATGTTGGTCAAACCGCTGACGAGTATGTCGAAAATGTGTGAGTGCAGATCCACCGACGTCACGCGTATATTCAGGACGGATCAAAGTATATCATGTTGCGCGAAGCGGAGCTGAGCAAACACGTGAAATAGGTGGATCAACAATTATTATGACTTCACACTGGAGCAACATTTACCGTGAAAGGATCATTATATATATATATATATATATATATATATTTTTGCATGCATGAAGGTAGCGTTCAACAAAATTGGTTTTGCTTTGCAAATTTGTTTTACAGACATTAAAACGAACATTACTCGGATTGCTTCATCCAAACATCGTAGGATATTATCATCAATTTAATTTCACTTTGTCATACACATGTTATAGAAAAGCAAAAAAGTCAAACCAACCAAAACTTCTAAGCTAATGGGGTCAGTTAACAACGGTGCACTAACTTAAAGTGACAGTATCACTGGTTGAAATGAGATAATTTCAGATCAAATATTGGACCACTTCCAAGGATAAGATGCAGAGGATACATACTCGTAGCTTGGTTGTGTCATATTTCTTAGCAATGATTATAACTAGATTTCGTGCTTGATATAGCAATTGATTTGTTTAACCTTTCTGCTACTTTCTACGGGTCTAAGACAACAACTGCAGCGGTGATAGCCCAGTGGCTTAGAATTCGACCTCGAATCGAGGGGTCCGGGTTCGAATCCCAGTGGCACGCACCAATGACTTTGTAATAAAAGTTATGTGCGATTTATAAAACTAAATATCACCTGCTGTTATGGTGAAGGAAAACATCGTGAGGAAACCTGCATTCCTGAGAGTTCATTAAAAAAAAATGTTCTCACGTGGCATGTGAAGTCCACCAACCCGCAGTAGGCCAGCGTGGTGGACGGCGGCCAACATCCCTCTCATTGTGAGAGGAGACCCGACCCTGTAGTGGGTCATTAATGGGTACTGACAAAGACAACAACAGTATTCTAGATGTTAACTGACATAAGAGAAACGAGTATCACATAATGTACAGTCGCCAGCAACAAATTAAACAAATAAATCCTCCGTTAAAGCCGTGAGCCTGAGTAAATGAGCCGCCAACGTTTAAATGCGCGCGATACAACACACACAACACAGAATTACCCAAGTGAGATATAAGAAGTAAATAAATAACGAAACCCTACACACACAAGACAAGAATATACACACAAACCAATAACAGAAAACCTTTAAATATTCACCTCTTATCCGATTGTCCGGTTAAATTTTTAAAGGAGAATAACTCAAATTGTGTTGTCTTTATAATTTTTTACATAAAAAATATTTAAAAAAATGGATGTTTCTATGTCTCACGTCTTCTAACGGTCTAGACTCTAGAATTTCGGAAATTATTTTTTTGTCAATATGAATTTTTTTGCCGGCATAATTTTAGCAACAATTTCGTGAACATTAGATATTATTGTCAGTACCCATTAATGACCCACTACAGAGTCGGGTCTCCTCTCACAATGAGAGGGATGGAGGCCTTAGTCCACCATGCTGGCCTACTGCGGGTTGGTGGACTTCACATGCCTTTGAGAACATTTTTTTTGTGAACTCTCAGGCCGTGCAGGTTTCCTCAGCCATTCCCATGCAGGATATTATTATAAATAAATAACGCGTCACACTCACAGCCCCACACTAGGATTCCCTGTGTCGTGGGTGCCATGGACACACACAAGACAAGAACACACACACCCAGACCAGAAACAGACCCTCCGCGCAGCGCACCGGCGTCTTAACCACTGCGCCACTCTGAAAATCCTGCATGTCTTAGAGTTATCCATAATGTTCTTAAAGGCATGTGAAGTTCGCCAATCCGCATGAATAACGTGACGGACTAAGGCCTACATCCTTCTATCCTTACTAATAACCTGTAGTTAAGGATTCGGCGTTTTAATCGAGATATTCAGATTCGAAGCCCAGCGCCACGCACCAATTACTTGACTAAAGTACAGTGCGTTTTACAAAATTAAATGTTGTTTGTATAGCACACAAAGTTTAATTTAGCAGTGAAGGAAAATATCGCGAGTGAACCTGCATGCCGGAGAGTATCCATAATGACCTCAAAGGCATGTAAAGACCACCAACCCTCATTATGCCAACGGGCTGTGGCCATATTAGCCATCCTTCTCATTGTGAAACGAGAGAAGAGGTGACCCAACCTCGCAGAGTATCACTTATAGGTTACAATTACTTATTATATTTAAAGTTGCCAGCAACAAATTAAACAAATAAATCCCCAGTTAAAGCTGCACTTAGCCGTAAGCCTGAGTAACGTTCCCGCCAGCGTTTAAACGCGCGCGATTCAACAGTGTCGCAACACGAACGTACACGAATTGCGTAACACACTATGCTGTAACAATATTCGCTAAAGCACTATCACTTTTCATACGACGCAGTAATCATTTACTGCATCGCATATTGAAAAGCGATCGCGCATAGCCCCGCTGCTTGAGTAGATCGCAACGTCGCCGCGTCGGGCGCTTTCAGTACCTAGATGGGTTACCGCTAGTGACGATTCATGACGATTGACGCATTAAATGCACGCTTCTGTGCTTCGGCGGGCACGGTAAGCTGTCGGTCCCAGTTGTTATTAATAAGATAGCAGTGGTTTAACCTTGTTGGAAGCTTAATAGTTGGTCAGTAGCCCGTTTCTCCACCAACCGATGGCCTTGGGGAAGAAAATTCCTTTTGAATGGTGACGATGTCTAGGCAATGGGAGCACAGACTGTGTGCATGCGTGCGTGTACGTATCTCCGTGTGCGTGTGTGTATGTTTATGTGTGCACGCGTGTAGGTGGATGAGTGGTTGTGTGCGTGTATTTTTTTTTTAATATTTGAAAGATCTATAAATCAACTTGTAAACATCAGAAGAAGACGTCTGTTCTTCCGCTGTCCAACCAGATGCGTGCATGCGTGCGTGTGTACGTGTCTATATGTGTGTGTATGTGTGTGTGCGTGCGTGTGTATGAACACTTGGAAGACCCTAAAAATCAACGTGATAACATTTTTCAATTCCTTTAATAGTACAATACATACGCAAGCTTCCAAAAATGGACCTTAGAAGCGGTGCCACAGGACAAACTCTAGTTGTAATTACCTATCCTGAATAAACAAACGATACTGTACTGTAACCAGTGTTTGTTTTATCTTTATTCCTTCCGGGAATACCCCATATTTCCGTATTAACAGGAATTAGATTTATCTGACCGAGGTCGGGTTTGGGTAGCAATTTACATTTGGGAAAATTACTGGCCGTGGTAGGGACAGTCAATAAATGGTTTTGTGTTAGTATTTAACATTGGCAACTTTAATTGCGGTAAACAAAAAAAATTACAAATGGGATCTCCAATAATTTATAATCTTACTTCTTACTATTATAAATGCGAAAGATTACGATGACGGATAGATGGATGGATGCTTGTTACTTATTCACAAAAACACTACTGAACGGATTTTAAGGAATCTTTATTTCTTTTTGTTTATACACCAGAATAACATATAATTTTTGCACGCAAATTGGAAAAGACATCAACCGCAGAATAGTTTTTCAACAGTTTAAGCAGTTTAACCAGTACCTACAATATAAAAAAATGTGGATATGTACGTCTATGAATCAAAATGAGATTTTTCTCTGTCTTTATCTACACTCTATTTTTTTTGCTCGTTTCCCACTTTTTCATAAAAAACCATTAGGTAATAAAACTAAAAAATTCAACAATAATAATAAAATTAAATATTGGCACAGCGTTAGCAAATATGAGCAACTATTAGTAAACCGCATTTGACCGTATTACATAATATTATTATCGCGTGATCCGATTAAACCAAATATATTTGGACATTTTCGTGCAATAATATTAAATATAGGTATATTAATTTTATTGTTTTCGTTGTGTGGTATAGCTTTTTTTGCTTCATAAACTGTATTCTGTGATATGATATGACCGTAATCTATCATGCGCTGTACCCTTAGTCTGAGTTTTAGCGATACCGAAACGAAACGCACACATCCATAGATACGTAAATCATACACAGCTTACTACACGGGAGTCCACAGTGTAATAACAAATAGAGGTAAAAGATTGTTAGAGGAGTTAAAATATTTAAAATCAAATTCTTGTATGGAGTGAAAGATATATTATGAATACATATCGTTAGACATTATAATACTAACAAATATTTAATACCTACGGGATAATATGAGCTCGAAATTTTACAGTGCATTACGGCCAATTCACGGTTATTATGTTTCATTAATATTATTTAGCATTGAAAGAGTGTTAATTAAAAATAAAGCAATTTTTGTGATGATTTATCTAATGCTTTATTAATTTTTTAAATCTTCTAAAAATCTTTTACCTCTGTTGGTTATTACACTGTGCATTTACGTCTGGTAAGCTGTGTATGTGTGCTTTTCGTTTCGGAACTGCTAAAACTCAGACTAAGGGTAGGTGCAGGTCGCTGGTAGACTCGAGAACAGATTGGGGTCAGTGCTCACAATCCAATTTGGCTTCCCTTTGAGCTTTTGCTCTGTACGGGTCTTACTGTAGCAAGCTATGGTTTTGTGAGACTAGTCGAATACTTCAAAGTTACTACAAGAATACAAGATATACCTACTCGTATATTATTATTATAAAATAGTTTTGCTACCAGTTTCCTAACACCAAGCAAATATTAAATATTGGAATGTATGCCAAATAACCAAGTCAGTCCAACAAACACTTTAGATGGGTAGTAGGGGCTCAGAAACGAAGGTCGGATATCAGACGTTCTTTGCACTTTTCTCGTGAACTAGATCTTACATTGGTTCAATTCCTTCCATCCTTTCAGCTCTTGGTAGTCCACTGCTGGACCTGGACCTCCCTTAATCGTCGCCATTTCACCCAGTCCTGGGTCCTCTGAATCCAACGGTTTCCCGCTGAAGAATGTATGAAGCGTGGGTATTAAATATCTGAGAGAGCGACGCATAGCAGAGATTCTCTGTCGAATTGTTAACAATTTATGTTCACTTTACCTGTTACTATAGTAGAATATTGAAACTATTTTGGAATAGAATATGAGAATCGTAAGTATTCACTATCTGAATTTACTCCAAATAACTGAGTTACAATCCAACAAATGCTTTAAATTCCAAATAAATGTCTCAGCAGAGAGGGTCGCGCATAACGGACATTCTCCACGGGTTTGTGATTATGTTCACTTCGATACACATAATTACGTAACATTGAACTTACAGTAAACAGAATTTGAATGAGAGTAAGATTTATGTACAATAAATATCTGCAGTTATTCCAGATATGTAATTGAGTTCAATCCAGCAGATATTTTAAATTCCAATAGTGGTTCTTACACTGAGTCACACATAGCGGAGATTCTCTGCGCATTTGTGAACATGCTTAGTATTTACTTCAGTCCATGTAAAGATTATCAGCTTTACTCTGGATTAAAAGAGAGAAGGAATCATGGGTATTCAATATCTAAAGTTACTCCAAATAGCTGGGTTTCAATCCAACAGATGGTTTAAATTCCAAACGAATGTCTCAGCAGAGAGGGTCGCGCATGGCGGACATTCTCTGCGCATTTGTGATTATGTTCACTTCAATACAGATAACTATCTAAAGTGTATGTAGGCGTGTAGATAAGCTCAAAAGCAATCATTTAAGCCATGTGATTTAAGCTCTATCCAAGTCTGCTCTTGTCATTTAATTTACTACAAGCGATCACCCATCCAGGTACTGACCACGCCCGACGTTGCTTAACTGTTTCGAGCGTTCACGATCTACAAGCAGTGGGGCTCTACAACTTACACTATAATCTTGAAGGTACCTATAACTGTCATATAGATAGATACTGTAATATAATACGGCAACCCATATCATCCCGCACGTGTTTGACTCAGCGACGTATGAAGCTGGGGATTAGAGCGTCAGACAGACATGTTTATTTGAATTTAGTACATGTACATCCCTTGACAGAAACACAATAGCTGGCTCGTAAATTGTTGTATTATGGTTTGTTAAGTACTTATAGAGCGGTGCTAGCGTTGTAAGAGTGATGGTAGCCCAGTGGCTTAGAATTCGACCTCTTAATCGAGGGTCCGGGTTCGAATACCGGTTGTCAGTCCTGCGGACGATGTGCTAGCCCATTGTCATTTTAATTGACAAACTTTGAGAGCTACTTTGACTGCCTTCGTTCTTCTGTAAGTAACTGTCGCTAACCCATTAATGACCCACTACAGGGTCAGACCTCCTCTCCTAACGAGAATGATGTAGGCGTTAGTCCACCACGCTGGCCTAGTGCGGGTTAGAGGACTACACATGCCTTTGAGAACATTTTTTGTGAACTTATTAGGAAACGATATTCACGTATCGTTAGGTAAACTGCAATGATTGCCACCACAATATTTTGTTATTTGCCACCGAAAAAATAACGGAAAGCGCGCTGTATTACTGGAAATAAAACACCCAACACAACAACCCTTGTCAACTCTACACGTCATCTCTATATCACCGATCGGATTGCGAGTGACAGATATAGCGATATAATTATGTTACTGTCATTTGTCTTTGATTTATTAATGTTTTGAATACAGGTTGAGGGTAGATCGGTAAATCATTGGAAATAACTAAGGCCTTTCCTAATTGGCTGACGTAACCAACCGAGCAACCAACACGACAAACCTTAAACACAGGGTTCTATACAGAGCTGTGCCAATTGAAATGAGGCGAACAACTTACCCTGTGTCGTAATTAAGATGTCGCACGCAAAAGTTGCTCTTACGACAACATCATTTCGTACATTTTGTCGCATATCAGCACGTATTTCAGCGGATTGTTGCAAAGAAATATAAATACAACTTAAATAAATGTTTTATCGTTAGCCTTGTTATAATATCACTTTCATATTTATACCAAAGTTATCAGACCATAGAAACGTAACTTAATTTGGCAACAATGCGAAGTATTACAGCGTCAAACCTTCGTCAGATCACATGTCGGCTGAGCTTAAACGATGTTCGCATTGTAGCCGACATTGATATGTTTATATTAGAATATCTAAAAAAAGTAAAGAAGCATGAAATTGATCAAATACTCAATGCAGCCTTCAATGTTGTATAGGTAAATAGCCCATTGAAAAGTAACATTTGTGGTTGCATTTAATTTTGTCAGAGGTCGCATTCGAACTACAAGAAGGGAATAGATAACAGTTATGCTAATGTTCCTATAAAAAATAAATAAGCATATTTACGTAAATAGTAAGTTTAATCAATACGAAAATTCTTACATTAATAAAACTGTAATGGGAAAAAATAAGATTTAGTCAACACTAGTCTAAGTGACCGGAGTGACTTTGCACATCAGAATATTTTCAATCTTCCTTGGACTTACACGAAAATTTCAAAACCAAAATTAGCATAATCAGTTCAGGCGTTATCGAGTTTTAGGGAGACTAACGAGCTGCGATTCATTTTGATATACATAATATATTTATTTCTTCATTAAAATTGTAAAATAATGTCAAAATGTCATTCCCGTGGCGGTGAATTTTCTTTTCTCCTTTGTCGCAAAAACTAAACTGAAAATATAATTAGGTATCTCATTGGTATTGTGGAGAAATAAATATATTTTACCACCACCCTGTATCAAAAGATAAACAAACAAATCATAAACCAAGAAAGTGGCGATAATGATAACGACATCACACTCCAATTACGCCGAATCAGACATTCATCAAGGAATTGGGATCCACATAAATATTGAGCGACCGGCTCTAATACATTAGAAGGCAGACGCTCCGTGAATTATGTATGGCCTGGGCTAAGTAATAGGAATCGTATAAATGAGATTACTTTATAGTTTATAGCGGTGACAGTCGGAAAAGAAAAGGAACGAAAAAAGAAAGAAAAAAGGGTAGGAAAAGAAAGGAAAGGAAAGAAAGGAGAGGAAAAGAAGGGATAGAAAAGAAAAAAACTTGAGAGGTGTCAAGGGACACCCGGATGGAACGAAGTTCATGACGTATATGACAAAGTCATGACAATTGCAACTTTTCGTCTTAATTTTTTCCGTCTAGCCCCCTTTTGCAACGCGCGATAAGGAACTTCGTTCCAAAAAAGGAGAGGAAAGGACAGGGAGAAAAGAGAAGGAAAGAAAAAAGGCATGGAGAGGGAAGGGAAGGAAAGGGCAACCTCGTGCTAGGCGAATGCTTTCAAACAACACATTCGAATTAAAAGTCTCATCCACAGGATAACGAGCGCGAAATCTGGGCTAGTATCGACCACTTCCTTGACCCGTACACCTCCTTCGATCGGAACTAATTCGAATATCTCAGTAGGAACATGGCTGTTACCAAATTTGTTTAGAGCTCATCTTACAGTGGTCAGGTACTAGTTCGAAACAAATAGAATATCACGATTTTGTACTGACCAATCACGATGCTTTGTTTTTCTTTTTCCGCTCCCTGTCACCTCAATGTTTTAATGAATTGTTTCTGCTTTACTGAATCTGCTTGGGGCGGCGGAAAGTAAATGTATGTGAAGAGCGGATAAAATTAATACTATAAGACCTTACGACCGCTGTTACCTCTCACTTACACCATTTTCGCATTTCCCTACTTCGTACCGGAATCGATTGTAACATATATATAACATACAAACAACATATATGTACATACAAACACGTCAGGATACGAAGATTTGGTGGGGAATAAACAAAGTTCGCGGTATTGATTAAAGGCCGTACAGGATTACTGATAAGGATGTTGTACACGCGTTTAAGAGAAAGCGACATGTATTTCATACGATTGCTATACTATAATTATTAGACAAAAATAAACGTCTTTTAATGGTATATTCAAAAAATTTAAAATTCCAATAGAAATGCAATCCCTGCCTTTTCACAAATTTAAACAAACTATCAAATCAGTCCTGTGCCGAAAGGCCTATTATGAAACTAAGGACTATTTAGAAGATAAGAAAGCGCGGGATTGAATAACTCCACTATAGGCTATTTCTATAGACCATATTGTTACAATATTTATTTGTGAGCGGATGGCAATTGGAACGATATTGACACACACGATAGCTGTCAAGTATGTTCCCTTATTGGACCTAGTCATACTGCACTATAGACTAAGTTTTATTTACTTTTAAAAGAGTGCTGGGAGTTTTTTACCGCCCGCTTTTTTCTCCCAGTCTACGTTTTGCCTGAGGGGCGATCAAAGCGGATGAACGTATAATCTATAATTTATCTGCGTGACTTTCATTAAGTGTGCACAAATTGTACCTAATAATGAATAAAAGCTTTTGAGTTTGAGTTTGCATCTGCAAGTACCTCGCATTATCATGATCAACCAGCGCTTCTGGCAGAGATTGCCAATAGGCATTATGTTTGCTCTACGTGGTCCTTTAGTTGATTTTATTGTTGGCATGAAATTCACATAAAAAATTTTTTTGATAAAAGACATCTCCCACCACAAGAGGTTATTCATTGATCACCATGCCCGGGGAGTGCACGTTCTCGGACTACGTCATCTCGGAATTTGTAACGCCAACAATATAATAGAAAAAAACTTCGATAGCGCGATAGCGTGAAAGACAAACCTACTCAAAGAAATTACCTACAAACGAAATCAAAGAATTAAAAAAAATGTAAGTTGGTGAGCGGTTTTAAATAACCTATTAACACTAGCAAAACGGCTTTCTTGACGCGCTTGAACTTTTTAATTTTTTTTTATTGATTTTTGAGAACTTTGATTGGTATTTAATTATTACTCATAAATTTATCTTTTGTCGCTTATTCGGTGATAGTCAGACAAGCAAAGCTTGGTAAGAAGATATGAGGATTATTGCGTGGCTTCAGCTCTGGAAGATTGTGAAGTTTTTCCCTTTTTTTCCTCCCTTCAGTAAGAGTTGCGATACGATTATTACTCGATTGTAATCAGACAAAGCGGTGATAGCCCAGTGGCTTAGAATTCGACCTCGAATCGAGGGGTCCGGGTTCGAATCCCAGTGGCACGCACCAATGACTTTGTAAAAAAAGTTATGTGCGCTTTATAAAATTAAATATCACCTGCTGTTACGGTGAAGGAAAACATCGTGAGGAAACCTGCACGCCTGAGTGTTCAAAAAAAATGTTCTCAAAGGCATGTGAAGTCCACCAACCCGCATTAGGCCAGCGTGGTGGACTAAGGCCTACATCCCTCTCATTGTGAGAGGAGACCCGACCCTGTAGTGGGTCATTAATGGGTTACTGACAATCAGACTAGGCTCCAAAGTGATTTGTATATTCGATTCCTATTCTTTAGGTTACAAGAGTACCTAAATACTTCGCACTTAATATCGAGTACTGTTTTATTGCTACAGCTATTAATTCAATTAAACACAGATTTATTACCATTCAACATAATAACAATGAATTCAAATTTAAACATGGCTTCCTATCTGTCTGTGAAGTAAACGTCAGCTAACTTCATAAAACTTGAATAATGTTTTGGCCATTACGTCATACTGCAGTGACCACACGGACTAACTTTGAGATCCATAATAATATTTTTCTTTTAAAATTTAGTCTAGACAGGGATAAATATAATCCATATTTTAATCCAGGTTATAAACTACAAGCATACCAAATTTCATCCAAATTTGTTCTGCAGTTTTTACGGGAAAGTGTAACAAAACATCCATTCATCCATCCTCACAAACTTTTATAATAATAGTAGGAGAGTAGAACCCACTTCGAATGTCTTCTTCATCAAAATAAAATTGATCCCCAAATAACGAGAATCATGTAAACCCTATCCGCGAACGAGATTGTTTGCCCCAATTTCGGCATCAGTAACTTGTAAACAATTAAACTTTGCGTCTCCTTGTTTATTTACTTGTAAATTCCTCTTGTAATGGTCCATCTTGTTTTTGGGCCTTATTAGACTAGTCAGTGGGGTGAAAAAAAGACCTCTACACACCCTGCTTTTAGGCCCAAAGAGTCCAGTCAATGGGTCGAAAAAAGTTTAAATATGTCGTTTTGGTTTGTTTTCTGATGAAAAATCCTTTGCGACTTTGAAAAGTGACCGCTCCGCCGCCATCTTGAATTAAAATTGCAGAAATGTTTTTTTTTTCAATGTGGCACCGATATCGTTAACGATTCTACATTTTGAAATCCAGTAAGAACAACAATGGCAACATATTATTACTATCTCTGTCTCAATTAAACCTAGAAAATATAAACATCGCTACAACTAGATAGGTTATCTAGGGTATACCCTACATAAGTGTATCTTGTATAGTAGTTGGGGTAACTAATACGCATTGCCTTGAATATGTATGAGCTGTACCCCATCCTAATTAGGGCTGACTTCTTATGAGGTCTTGTGTCAAGTGTTACTGGTGAGACGGTGAATTTGAGGTCTTATTTTTACATTATTTTGAGGAGAAATGGACACCTTACACTTTCCTAAAGGTTGTGTAGCCCATAGCCTAGACTGATAAAGAATTGAAGCATGTGTGTACACGTCGTTTCACAAATCCCAGCTAGTTGCCTCAAATAAACTATTTTAAAAATGTCAATGGTAGTCGCCCACTCAGGATACCCGTGGCGCCATCTCGCGGTTTGATGATTTTAAGTTTTAAGAGGCGTCGTCAGAATTATCTTAATTCAGAAAACTACAATGTATAAAAAATTACAAAAATAACTATTTTCCTTTTCAAAATTACAAAAACAAGATTTGACAAACTTTTGACAAGATTTAACAAATTTTGACAAACAAAAATATGAGTGTCTACAAAATGAATATGCCATCCAATAGCTCCGTTTGTGGCTTGGTGCCTAAAACGCTGGCAACATTACCACGTTGAATACTCAGGCAAATGTCTTCCGGTCACCCGAAGCGAGGAAAAGCCTGACATCTCATAAGTCCGTGACATAACATGTAAGTGATAGTTTATCGTATCTCGCTCTTACTACAGCATTTTCCTTACTACGAAGTTCATTACGTGAGGCGGTAGTCTCATAAATATTCTAACGTACGTTACAGCTGGTATCACGTTGTGTCTCTGTACATATTAGTGTCTGTACGTTTGCGTTCACAACACGTGTGTTGTGTTTACAATGCAGTAAATGCAGATTGCAACGTACCTATGCAAATTTACTGTTTTGTATGTTATAATATGTCTTGAGAGACGTATTACAGTTATAATAAGTATGCAATTGGCTGGAACCCGATTTATGTCGTACTGCTGGGCATGGGTGTTTTCGAACCACCTAAAGGGCCTCCGACAAGGATTAACGACTAGAATCTTATCGATAATAACCGAGAGCGACGGTTTAACACACCCTCCGCAGCATGTAATTTGCTAGTGTTCACCCATCCAGATACTGACCACACCCGACGTTACTTAACTTTGGCGATCTATCTTACAAAACTCCGTTTCACGAATCGCACTCCCAAAGGAACAAAATACTCGCAGCTCATTGGTCAATGCGCGCGGCTTGACTATTTAAAGAATAAGCGGCCAATGAGCAAAGCTGTAGCTAACGAGGATCACGCGTATTAACCAATGGGCGTCCATGGATTATTTTTTTTGGGACCTCGTTTCGTGGAATGAGCTATACTCTGTTATTTTGTAAATACTCCTTACCATATTAGTCCCGAAACTGATTAGTAACTTTATCACTAACATAGTTCGGCAATGTCAGAGACGTCTTTAATTAATCTACGATGTTCGTTACTGGCTGGTTCTAGCCTCATAAATATTCTAGCGAACTTACCACGTCATGTAACTCAAGTCAAGAACAAGCATTTGATTTAATATGACATGTGTTACGATGTTAGTTAGATAACATAGTTGTTATTTGAAGTTTCACTTAGAACTCGATTCGTGATTTCTCAACAGAATTTCGGAACAGATCGCATTCTATCGAAAAAGTTAAGCAACATCAGACGCGGTTAGTACCTGGATGGGTTATCGTTAAGATACACACCGAGCATAGCCCTTTCTATAGCTGAGCGACTTTTAGTCCACATGTCCACAAGGCTTATCTTCCATTTAAAGAATACTTTTGTATACCCAATATCAATTTTCCCCTCACGCTCGGTAGTCTCTTGTTGCTCGTTGGGAATGTGCATTAAAAATGCATCAGCGAAAGCTTTTACTGGAATCAGGGCCGAAAATTTCCGAGTATTATGGACCAATAAGTATGCCGTTATTATCACGGTATCAGTATGGATATCGAATGGATTTCTTTCGTAATAGAATCTTAAAGTATTTTGTATCGGAGCAGGATCATTCTCTCGGCTTATTCTCGGCTATCCTATCCTATCCTAACCATTCCTATCCTATCCTCCCCTATATTCTATTCTATCGTATCCTATCCTGTCCTATCCATCTACTATCCCATCCTCGATCTAGCATGGAACGTGCAAAGACCATTGCATACATTTTGTTACATGACGTCTATTTCAATTTGGCCCACTTCATTCAGAGCCCTGTGTTTAAATTTTGTCGTGTTGGTTGTTCGGTCGGTTATATCGGTTAATTAGAACAAGGCCCAATAGATAGATAGACTTGAAGCCTAAATGCCTTCTTCCTTCCTTCCTTCCTTTCAGCCCTTAGTAGTCCACTGCTGGACATGGGCCTCCCCTAATCGACGCCACTCCGCCCGGTCCTGTGCCCTCTGAATCCAACGGTTTCCCGCTGTCTTCTTCAGGTCATCAGTCCACCTGGTCGGAGGGCGGCCTGTGCTCCTTTTGCCTAAACGTGGTCGCCATTCGAGGACCTTTTTTCACCATCGGTTGTCAGTCCTGCGAACGATGTGGCCAGCCCATTGCCCATTGCCACTTAAATGCCTTAGTCTAATCTAATAGATGCCAGCTATACCTACCTACAGTTGTACAGATTGTACAGTACTTACGTGCGGTCGTCCCATGTGATGGATTAGTCGAATTGATTTGTAAAGGCTAAGGTCTACCTTCAATACGTTTCTAAGGCTGTTGCGAAATACTGCCAAAGGTACTTTTATTCACGTTACTTTCATTACCCCAATCGCATGTAGGTAATTTAGAAATATTGGCTAAACAAAATTAATTACAAGTACAAGGATATTATTTAAATTATTATACATCATATCCGATTGTAAAAGGATTGTAGTATTGTAATTTAACTTGTTATAAGAACCTTCCTTGACTTCCTTCCTACAATGACGGATAGAGTATACCCTATGGTCCTTAAACAGCTGACAATATACCTAGTCAATAAACAAAAAAAGAACGAACACGAACCGTCAATTTTCGGAGACATGCGAGTACAAGCATATTTACATACATAAATACATCCCGCATTACCCTTTAATGACCCACTACAGGGTCGGGTCTCCTTCTCGTAATGAGAGGGATGTAGGCCTTAGTCCACCACGCTGGCCTACTGCGGGTTGGTGGACTTCACATACCTTTTGAGAACATTTTTTTTGTGAACTCTCAGGCATGCAGGTTTCCTCACGATGTTTTCCTTCACCGTAACAGCAGGTGATATTTAATTTTATAAAGCGCACATAACTTTTTTACAAAGTCATTGGTGCGTGCCACTGGAATTCGAACCCGGAACCCTCGATTCGAGGTCGATTTCTAAGCCACTGGGCTATCACCGCCATAAATACATACCTACACCCATGAAATTTGGTAGTCTTGTTTGGAAGCTATAATAGACCAACGTAATTAAAAATTGTGCAGTTCTGAGAATATAACATACATACATACATACGTATCGAATTGATGACCTCCTTTTTTGAAGTCGGTAAAAAGGTAGGTATAGACTTAGGTAATTTGGCCTAAATTCTGAAGTATTTGTATAGAAACCAGCTGGCTGTGAGATGCGGTTGCTCTGTTTGCCGGATTAGTCGAATTGATTTGTGGAAGCTTACGGTCTACCGCGTAACCGTCTTAATTAAGGGACAGCTTTTGCTGAATTTAATACAATAATGTGTTATTGCACAGTTACATAAGGAAAATACAGTTTACGAATTAGCACACTGCTTTCGCCAAATGGCAATGGGAGGCCTCCCGCTAGGCAAGGTGATGATGCCGGGAGCAGCCGTGTTCAGATTACGTTACGCATGTGTCGGGAGTATTTTGTATATGCTAGTGACATAAAAATTTCGATAGCGCGTTTCAGGGTACTCGTGGCGCCATCTATTGACGAGAGTGGAAGTGGCCACACATGTAAAAGAAATATTAATTAAAATGACATGTTAACGTATTTAATCTTAGTGATAGAAAAAAATTAGACCGAAGATCGTCCTTTGGAGCAATAGTCTGTTAATCTTAGATGTATTTGAGGTTTACGACTGCAGGACTCTAGCAGTAAGATAAGATAAACAAAATCATGTGTATTTAGATCTCCTATTCGATGGACTGCAAGAACCAAAACAGCAAAATACAAGATAAACAAAATCATGCGTATTTTAATATCCTATTCGTTGGTCTGCAGAAAACAAAACAGCAAAAAAGAAACGATAAACAAAATCCTGTATATTTACATGTCCTATTTCGTTCTCCAGTTTGGAAGAGACGAATTCATATTAGCCGTGGGTCGGTGATGTATGAAGCGCACGCGAGTTGTGACACAAAACAGATTATTGCGCACTTACATTGTGTTGCATTTTCCAAATTATACAGGATTGGAATCATCACAAAAAGCCCGGATCGAGATAATATCGGGTTATAAGGGCAAGGTTGTCAGTAACCCATAAATGACCTACTACAGGGCCGGGTCTCCTCTCACAGTGAGACGGATGTAGGCCTTAGTCCACCACGCTGGCCTACTGTGGGTTGGTGGACTTCATATAACTTTGAGAACATTTTTTTTGTGAACTCTCAGGCATGCAGGTTTCCTCACGATGTTTTCCTTCACCGTAACAGCAGGTGATACCTATTTAATTTTATAAAGCGCACATATTTTTTTTACAAAGTCATTGGTGTGTGCCACTGGGATTCGAACTCGGACCCCTCGATTGGAGGTCGTGTTTCACCGCTTTTTTTGGCTTTGGCGGCAAGGCTACCCCGAATGAATTCGTCGATGGCTGTATCGACAACAGCATAAGACTATACCATCATAGTAACCGCCATATCTATAACCAACCACCATTATGTTCGATTATTAATTTTATGGAAGTTTAGCTCTAAACAACGATTTTGCTAGACAAACGACAAAATGTGGTCATGAACACTATCGTCAAAGTATTCGTACGGTAAATGTTAGGCATTAGTAGATATAATTATCATTGTGTCAGTCTGTCTGACATTTTCCCATACTAATCGCACACGTTAACTATACGATTACTTTGACGATAATATTCATGCTCCGGGCGCTGAAATAAACAATTTGTTCTCGTTGGTAAAAAATAGTATTTTATCTTGGAACTCTGGGAAGTCATATAATTACATGTAAAAGGTTCCCCCTCCGGGAGTCAAACCCGCAACCTGTTTGCCGCGGCCAAATAACTTCTTGTGTAAATATTTGCGCGAATACGACCAACGGAATATGCCAACTTGAAAGTACTCGCGGTAAGGCGAGTGCGATCGGTACGTCTGGTTATAATTACAGGTTGTATTCAAATAACGTAACTTTGGCGGAAAAAACTTAATGTTGCTTAAAAGTTTTATGTTACAACCGATTTCTTCACGATGGAACATGTTCGATACTTAAGCGTCGTCATTGATGAGAATTCTAGAGATTAATATGCTTCAAATTGTGTACCACCAACTATCAACCAATTCGTCAAGTAGTGATTCGATCAGTAATTGTCTAACTACGACTACTTAATTTAGTTAGCTTGTTATATAGTTTAGTTGGTTGGTTGGTTGGAGTTGGACGACTTCAACAGTCATCCAAACAACTTTAAAAACGTGATTTTATAAATACAGTATCGAATGCATCAGCTATACCGGACGTGTTCCAACCCCTCCTAACTTTTTGTTCACCCACCCGGGGTATTCTTTGATACCCGCTTATAGAAAACAAATTGTTTACACAAACTGAATAAAATTTACGTTACTCTGAAGATTTTTATTTGCAGAGAAAATTTCTGTTTGACAATATGAAAGTCGCTCCGTCTATTGTAAAGTAACTAGCTTTCGAGAGCTTTTAGTGTTTTTTCAAAAACAATTTTTATTTCACAGAATTAATTTCAAAGAATTTAATAGGTGTACTGTAGTTGTTATTTGTGATACGTTTATAATTATAATGGAGCTTTTAAGGAGTTATTTGCAGGAACGGCCATAGTATTTGATGAGGGTAGAATGTGTCAGTAACCCATTAATGACCCACTACAGGGTCGGGTCTCCTTCTCGCAATGAGAGGGATGTAGGCCTTAGTCCACCACGCTGGCCTACTGCGGGTTGGTGGACTAGTAGGATGTAATACTAACAAAATAGTTGGAAATAACGAAATCAGCACACACACACACATAGAAGCGTATGTAATAGACAGAAAAGAGAAAGAGAGGAAAAGGTGACTTGGAGGGGGTGCAACGCTTTTTGCTTACTCTTTCTATCACTCTCCCTCACAGTCGCAATGAGAGTGATAGAATGAGCTTATATGCATGACCAACCAAGATGACAAGGCAATGATTTGTGACACACTTGTATATTATATATTGCTACGCAAAACAACAAATAATAATTATGTATAAAATTTGTACAGTCATTTTGGAATATAATTTATTTATTTGAAACACGCTCGTGTATAGAATAACATCACGTGGCTCAGTGAACACGAAAATTGCTCGCAGGCTCCGTATTGCAAATTGTGATACCTCTTTAATGAAATATTTATGAGTTCTCATAAAATAAAATTTAAAAAATATTTTTGTAACATTGCATTAAGGGTGCCTCACAAATTTGATTACTAAGCCTACTATTACTACCATACTACAATATAGAGGTGTTATATTAGGATCAAATTTTCGTAATCATATGGAATTTAATAGGTACAAATAACATAGTTTACAAAAAATAGTTATCAATATTATTATTATTTCTGGGATGCAGTTTAGCATTAAGATTGCTTCTTGCATCATGTTTTTGTGGTTATGTATGTATAATACCTCCTTTTTAGAACATGGAAAAGTCATCTTGAATTTCAACATTATTTTTTGTTCCAGATCTAAGGGGTGAAAATAGCACATCTACAATAGAAAGGTCGGCAACATTGTGAGTATATCCAATAATAATAATAATAAGCACAAAAAAAATTATTAAGATATTTTAAGAAAACATAATTATGCAAAAATTTGCCAAATGGTGAAAAACATTCAGTTTTGGCAGAATACGCAGAATTTCAAATTAATTAACAGCTATGAGTGTAATTAAAATATAAATATGTATTGAACATTAATTTGCATTTAATTATCTATAAATCAAATTAAAAACCAATTGATTTATAAAGCCGATAAAATAACATTATTTTACAATTTTTGTGTGTCTGTCTGTCTGTTTTTTTAATCTCTGGAATGGCTGCACCGATTTTGACGGGACTTTCACTGGAACATAGCTGATGTAATAAGGCGTAACTTAGATAACTTTTATTTTAGAATTCTACGCGGACGAAGTCGCGGGCACAGCTAGTCTTAAATAAACTCCACTGAAACGGTGTCTCAGAAGAGTTGTATTTCGATGACGATGAGAAAACAGGCAACTGAATGTTTCATGCGATCTCAAAGGGCGCGCCGTGAGAGTGAGGCGTCGGTAACGGAGCACTCAACGATATTGCTTACCCACATACACTTAGGCGGTTTGCACTCGGAACAGTTGAAGTAGTTTAAAACCCGCCGCACGTTTTTTTACCGACTTCTGTAGAGTATACTCGTAAATTCCGTCAGTTTTCTGTTTTTTACTTAGTTGAACTATTAAAACACTTTCGTTAAAAAAACTTTATGCCTGCACTCTCTCTATCATTTGACAATTGTTTGAATAAATGGTTTTTTTATAGATTGTTTGTATAAGGGCAATGATGACGGAGGATTATGAAATCAAAAATAAAATATTAAAAGTAATAACTAGGTATCTGGATGTCACTTTAAAACATTACCAATTCCGAAAGTTATCAATCTATCAAAAATTGTTTCATGGTAGATTGTGTTAGTAGATAAGACCGCCTGATGTAGTGACCAAAAATCATGTAAATGGTACCGTTACTTATCTATTTTTATGTAAGTAATAATTAAATGAATTAATTTGATTAATTCTTCGTGGAAAAATTCATGATTAAACCTTTTTCCTTTTTACCAAAAATAATTCGAGATTAGAAAGACTTAAGTCCATTAACAACTCAACTGCTGTTTAATACCATTTTTCCGTGAAATAGAATGGTAAAAACGCTTCGTTTTGAGACAGCCTTAGCTCAGTAATATGTACATACATGCATGAACGTACTCCACAATGGTCCCGGACAATCCCGTTCTTAAGACGGGATAACTTTCCAGGACTCCTTTTGTAATTCCAAGTTTCTATTACGTAAGTAGGTGAGTCTCGCTTCAACTTTGGAAAGGGGAATGTTTCTGGTAGATTCTGGAACTTGTTTCATTCGAGAAGTACTAACCCATTTGCATATAGAGTTGTGTCTACACGTGATGGGAATAGTGCAGTTGTTTTTTTATAAGAAACTCGAGCAAACAGACGGATGAGCTACCTGATGGTAAGTTGTCACCGTAGCAATATCTATGAACGTTAACTAAGTGTGCACAAATTGTACACTATTTGGATTAACCTTTTACCTAAAAATTATCCGTGATACCTATTTCACAAATTAAAAAATAATCAATAATTTCACACCCATTTTTAAACATAACTCACCAAACCCGTTTTCAACATGACTGTAGAAAACACTGTGTACTCTAGAAATATTGCTACAATTCACAAGTATCGGCGGATATACAAAATATTGTTTGAGCAGAGCGTTACGGAAACAAACTGGATGCTGTGGCGTAAAGTTGAATTTATGTGCTCTTAGTTTGCAGTGGGGTGCCTGTCACACTTATATGTAACGAATTGTGTAATATTACGTCAAATGACCGTGTTATACATTAAAATGTGGAATATATCTTTAGGTGGTAGAGTCATAGTAGATCGTCCGGGGAAGTACTTTACCGCCAGCCTCTTAACCCGTTGTAAAGCAACATGTTCTCCATATCTTGTGTTTCGGCTGGTTGCTGAGGATAGTTTATTTGAGACGAACATCTGTTCGAACAACTAAGACTAGTCCTCATGAATGGCAAAGCACCAGCATTCAACCTAAGATAACATTTAATTTTGTTCTCTTTTTGAGGTTGAATGAGGGCGCCCATGTGCTGCAGTTACCACTTAACGTAAGGTGACCTGCATGCCCTTTTGCTACAAAAATAAGTTATTCAATTTTTGTGTAACTTAAATTTTGTATCGTGATTTTACAGCTGAAATAATTTTTGGATTCCAAACCCAAAAGTTTGTCTTTTAATATTTTATCTGTAACATACTCTGTAAGGACGTAGTATCTGTATAGGACTTGTAACTTTTACTTTCGCTTACAGTGCGGTGTGAGAGCCGGCCCGTTCGTCTTAACTTGGCACACGAGATATTTGAGATATATGTGTGTGTACAAACATTTAAGGTCAGGTCGTAAATATATCACATACGCTAAGGATCCGGCTATGTTGGTGACATTAAAATCACCATACATTACGGAACACACAATAAATGGGGTTTTAATACTAGGGAATATTAGGGAATTATTTTCCCTGAGGCCTGTATCCTTCTCATTGTGAGAGGAGACCCACTAACGGGTTATAGACATCGTAAATATTATCAGTGTGCAAGTCATCTGTCATTTAATGGTATTTGTGGTCCATGGTCAAAATCAAATACCACTCTTTGAAAATTAAATACCTACCTAAGTACCTACCAACATTGTGGCAACTTCACTTGCCCCTATTATTTGTAAAAGCCGAGTGCTTACCTGAGTTTGTTTCGTTAAAGGCAAAATGTAGTAGTCACAAACAGAATTTACCGGTAACGAAACAAAAGAAATAGACAAAATAGAAGAAGAAAAATAAAGAAAGCAAGAATAAGAAAATAACAATAAAAAACTGTAGTTATTAGGAAGAAACTGTTGGTGTTAATGTAAGTGTAAGAAATTAAAGTCAGTACCCTGATAACTGTCGGCGGAAAAAAGAAAACAATAAAAAAGAGGAAAAAACTCCTGAAAAGGACATCAAAGTAAACTTAGAAGGCAAAGAGATCCTACATCCGTTCTTATCACGAATTATTATTCGTTCACTTCTACAATATTAAAACTAATAAGTTGGATGCTGCGGTCATGAATATAGAGAGCGTATAAGATCGCCGGATGAAAGTTTCCGAGAATAATCTCAAGTTTAGTCGTTTATACAAAATGCATAATCCCCAGCCAAGTCGAGTGATACCGCAAAATTGAAATATTTTAGATGAAAAGAAAGAAAAGAAAGGAAAAAAGAAAAAAATGAAAAAAGAGAATAAGACCAAAAGTAGAAAAAAAACTAAAAAACAACTCCTTGTCCACAATTACCTTGTTAAAGCTAGACCAACATCTCTCTTCTATAACGAAAAGAAAACCAAATAAAAGAAAAAAAGAGAAAGGTGCTATGAACCATAATGAAATAGTTAAAAACTGATTTCCATAATAAATGGTTTTTTAATGTTTAAAAAACAATTCTCAAAAGTTTTCCCCTCTAGAATACTACACACTATGGTTAATAAATAAATAAATAAATGTTTTTTTAATGTTTAAAAAACAATTCTCAAAAGTTTTCCCCTCTAGAATACTACACACTATGGTTAATAAATAAATAAATTAATGTTTTTTTTATGTTTAAAAAACAATTCTCAAAAGTTTTCCCCTCTAGAATACTACACACTATGGTTAATAAATAAATAAATTAATGTTTTTTTAATGTTTAAAAAACAATTCTCAAAAGTTTTCCCCTCTAGAATACTACACACTATGGTTACAGGTTGCAGTTTAAAATTTAAGTTGCGTAGGTAAAATATTAAAATAAACAAATAATTTGGACTGTTGAACAAAATAATAAATAAATATAATTTAGCAATAATTGCCATGAAATGTTAAATTAAGTTTTAGTTATATAAGACATAATTATTGTAGGCCCGCATAGGGGACTGTTCTTAACTTATTATAATTTTTGTAACATCTTTCTCATGTAACAGTCAACAATAGTAATAATTCTTTTCTTTTCTTCTTTTCTTTTCACAAGCATTCGCTTGGCGATCAAACTCTTTGTATTCATGACCTCTGCGGTTAAGTAGTCGTTGTTTTAAAATTCCACTTGAGTTGTTCTAAGAACTTGCCTGGCGCTTAATCTAGTCATATACTCGTATTAGAATATACCTAGAATGTTGGGCAAGAACTAGCCTGGCGCTTAATCTAGTCATATATTAGAATACCTGAATGTTGGGAAATAGCTGAACTAGAAAGGTTTAAGACGTTCTTAAGACCCGTGTTTTATATTAACGCTGAATCTAAATAGTTTAGAATCCTTCCTTTCTTACAGTATACAGTAATACGAGTAGGTTTGTAGAACCGAAAAACGATGTGGTAGAAAGATCTTTCAATGGCGATAACCAGTCAACTGACTACCCAAGGAAGACGCTTTAGATTTAGAAAGCCCAAAACCGTTTTATCGATTAACGAGTATATTGATTGCGTGGTCCTATGTTTAACAGTGTATTTCCTTGAGCTGTTGAACAAAATTAAATGGAATTAAGCATGTGTAAGCGGTGATAGCCCAGTGGCTTAGAATTCGACCTCGAATCGAGGGGTCCGGGTTCGAATCCCAGTGGCACGCACCAAGGACTTTGTAATAAAAGTTATGTGCAATTTATAATCACCTGCTGTTACAGTGAAGGAAAACATCGTGAGGAAACCTGCATGCCTGAGAGTTCACAAAAAATGGTCCTCAAAGGCATGTGAAGTCCACCAAACCGCAGTAGGCCAGCGTGGTGTACGGCGGCCTACATCCCTCTCATTGTGAGAGGAGACCCTGTAGTGGGTCATTAATGGGTACTGACATGACATGACAAGCATGTGTAGTTGGTATTTCCAACAATGCAAAATTCTGGGCATAAATCTAGCATACTGGACAACGAAAACCATAATTACGTACGGCTCGTAGTAAATTGTCAGCATAACTATTAGTTACGCGACAAGCTCCCAAGAAAGCGCATTTTTTAAGCTCCACCGACCATAACACTGAGAGCTTAAGTAAAGTTTCATGTAGGAATGCATCTCATAATTTTTCATACACTGTTGAGTAAATTTTATCTCGCATTTTGCATACTTCTTGCTTAGTTTAATACGAAATGTGGCTGTTAACTGCCTCTTCCTCATGTGAGACTTTTCATGTGAAAACTTGTATTGTTATTAAGTAGCTTTGTTATTAAAGTTTTAATAATAAGAGTAACTTTATACGCGGTAGAGTTATAGTAAAGCGCGCATAGCCCCGCTGCTTGAGTAGATCGCAGCGCGGTTGAAAAAGCTAAGCAACGTCAAGCGCGGTCAGAACCTACCTGGATGGGTGATCGCTCGTCGCGAATGAAATGCTCGCCTCCATGTCTCGTATGTCATCGTTAACATCGACATGATGTCAGTACCCATTAATGACCCACTATAGGGTCGGGTCTTCTCTCACATGAGAAGGATGTAGACCTTAGTCCACCACGCTGGCCTACTGCGGGTTGGTGGACTTCGCATGCCTTTGAGAACATTTTTTTTTGTGAACTCTCAGGCATGCAGGTTTCCTCACGATGTTTTCCTTCACCGTAACAGCAGGTGATATTTAATTTCATAAATCGCACATAACTTTTATTACAAAGTCATTGGTGCGTGCCACTGGGATTCGAACCCGGATCCCTCGATTCGAAGTCGAATTCTAAGCAACTGGGCTATCACCGCTGCGACATGATAGCAGTCATTAAACCTTATCATGCCGTATGGGTGGTTTGAAAACATCCAACACCGTTTGGCGACCAACCCGTTTCTCCACCGGAGCAGGGTGACGGATATGGTCCAGTAGATACCTTACCGCCAGCCTCATAACTCATCGTTAAGCGGTATGTTTTTCGTGTCTTGTGTTTTGGCTGGGGACGCGTGGTAGCTGGAATACATTATTTGAGGTGAACATCTCGGTCCTCATGAGTAACATATCCACGTAATGTAATGTATGAATGTACCTTGGATTGGACGATGAAGAGAAATAGAGGTAGAAGTAGAAGGTAGAAGTTATTTATTACAAATACCTAGTGTATTGGTTAATATATTTTTCATTGTTTTCAGATATACGGCGTCTCGCGATTTTGCAGAAAACAATGGTAAGTGGAAATTCCATCTCTATTCATTTTTCTTCCTTTTTTTGAACAATTGTAACCTACTGAACGTCGGGTCTCCTCTCACACGGAGATGGTCTTATTAGTCGACCACGCTGACCTAATGTAGGTTGGTGGACTTCGCAAGCCTTTAAAAACAAATTTAAAATTTCACCGTTACAGCAAGTGACATTTAACTAATTATGTTCCTAAAATAATTTGTGCGTGCCACTGAGATTCAAACCTAGGTCCCTCGAGTGAGTGCCAGAATTCTTAGCCACTAGGCTATCACATGAAGCGCGCAACCCCGCTGCTTGAGTAGATCGCAAGCGAAAGTTAAGCACTTCCGTGTTTTGGGGGGGCACGTCAAAACTACGGTCCCGGTTGTTATCGATACGAAAGCAGTCGTTAAACCTTGTCGGAGACCCTAGGGGCGATTTGAAAACATCCGACACGGGTTGGCGACTAGCCCATTTCTCCACCAATTTGCGTTAGAGCAGCGTGGTGGAGTATCCTGGCCGCCCTGTCGTGGGCAGAGACCCGTGTCCAATAGTGGGCTATAAAAGGGTTGCAGCCAGGCTATCACAAAGTGCTAACTCTACCTTAAGTACTGAAGTTAAAGTTCCATCCATACCAAAGTTAGGCACTTACTACCAGACGCTAGTTCAATACGATGAAAACGTTCGGAGTTCAACAACTACTTAGACAACGAGAGTGTAAGTTTTCTCCACTTTCCAATACTTAAGTACTTAGAATCGAGGTGCGAACAGCTTAAAAACTATCACTAAAAGTAGGTACTCCTGGACGGTACTTTTAAAGCTTACACGTTTGAAAGCTTAAATAGATTTTTCTTACGCCCTACTTACAAAGGGAGATCTCACACTAAGCTAGGAAATCATAATTACCTGGTCGTGCTACGATAACGTTATCTCGGAATTTTGCATATACATGCATTGACATACGTCATTGATGTAGAAAACTTCGATAGCGTGATTCAGGATACGCGTGGCGCCATCTCTTGACACGGAATTAGTCGCCACACTTCTATAGAACAAGAATATTAGACAGGAATATGAGCGAATGTTTAGATCGCTTAATAAGATTCTCCTCTCATGAGGAGTAAGATCGCCTCAAAGGTACTTATTTATGACTCAAAATCAATCAACGCAAGAACGGGTGAACGGATTTGAATGATAGTGCGTATACAGTGCTACATGAACACGATCGTCAAAGTTTTCGTATGCTAAGGGTCAATCGTTAGTAGGCTATATGTCAGTCAGTCTGACATCTTCCGACACTAATGGCATACGTTAACTATACGAATGCTCGGGGCACAGGTATAACCTTTAGTACAGGTTATTTAGGGTACTTTTTGTCCAAATTCAAAAGTCAACACGGAAGAGTTCGCTGGGCGAATAAAGTTATTAAATAACGCTTCACACTCACAGCCCAACACTAAGATTCCCTGTGTCGTGGGTGTCATGGACAAATAAGACAAAAATACAATACACCCAGACCAAAGACAGACATTCAAATTCGTTATTCAAATATATGCTCTGCTGGGAATTGAACCCAGGACCTTCCGCGCAGCGCACCGGTGTCTTAACCACTGCGCCACTTGGGTCGTCGTTATTGCATTTCTATAAATTCAAAGAGAAGTTTAACATTAAACGTAGTAGGGTTAACCACTTTAAAATGTGGTTAGGTTCCCCAAAATAGGTTACTGTAATATTATTGGTTCAGTGGCTGAATATCGCCAATTACATAAATTAAGCTGAACAAATACTGAATATTCGCTCCAAATTCGAATACAAATTCAAAGCTTTATTTGTCTGCGACCCGTTTATAACCCACTGCAAGTTCCACTGTTAGTACATGTTAATATAAGGAATTAAGCCAGGTATCTGAGAATTGTCAGCAAAAAAAAGAATAAAAAACAAGATCAGATCTCCTCTCACAATAAGAAGGATGTAGCCTTGGCATTAGTCCACCACGCTGGCCTATATAGATGAAAGGCATTTGAAGTCCAACCTGCCTTTAATGACATTACGAGTAGAAAGGACTCTCAGGCTTGCAGATTTCCAACGCAACGCAACGCAATGAAACACACGTATAAATCGCATATGGCTGTAAGTCATTGGTCATAGAAAAGCCTCTGCGGTTAAACTAAAGAGGTCCTTTAGTGATAAAAACAATAAAATCAGTAATAGAATCCGTCATACAACGAGGAGATCAAAAGGCTTTTACGCCATACGTTATAGCTTAAAAGGCAGCCTTTTCAAAGTTACAGTAACTCAATTAACTGTAGAGCAAGTATTTCGATTGGATCTGTCGATTTAAAATGTACTTGGAACTCAGTTCGTTTAAAACTCTAAAAGAGACTTAGTAACTAGGTACTTCTTAGAAGTTAGAACTGTTGGTTTAATGACTAGAAACTGCGAAAATTTACTAATATGGTAAGTAATAATAAAGGTACTAGGGCATATTAAAGTCTGTACCTACCATTTGTTTCTTATAACACAGTGTGACATAAACCAGAACTTTAGTTATGATTTTCCGTGCGTGAAATTGAACTATTTTGCAAGGACAGTATCGGGTATAGATATTAATTCAATTAAAATAGTCTTTCTAAAGTGCGAGCCTAACAAAAGTTTTATCTTGTCTGTCTTTTGCTGTAGCGCAGCGTATGTTCAAACTGGTGTCGGCACGGAAAAACGTTATCGCAATATCTTATTGAGTTGGAGTTCCTACGTTCTATGATAATAATTAAGCGTCGGGCGCAGTTAGTACTCGTAACTGTATGGGTGATTGCTAATGGCGAATTATCGTACATACACGCTTCCGTGCTTCGGAAGCCACATTAAACCGCTGCTAGATGTTGTAGATAAGATAACAGTCCTAATCTTTCCGGAGGCCCTATATCGACTCGGGTTGTCCATTAGCCCGTTTCTCCACCAACCGTGGTGTTGTATGCTCCCCCCCCCCTCCCCCTATTGTGGTAAGTGACCCGTACTGAACGGTAGCACATAAAAAGGGTTGCAGCCTTGTATGTTTTGGTTAAAAAATTCTATTACGCTCATGTTTACTTACAAAGAACGCAAAACCCATATCAGTATTTGTCTTTGCTATTTTTGTTAGCAGTCAATTCGGGAGTTCAATGTTACCTTATTTCCCTTAGGAAATATCCCAAGGCGAAAGAAAATTGATTGGGAAAACTAGCGGTTTTTCACTATTTTCACCTTTCTTGGTATAATGTGTGTAATTTACAATTATCTCATGCGAATACGAAAAAAATTATATCCTAAGACACTACTTTATGTATTTGTTTGTATATAACCGTTGTATTCACAAGGACCGATATTATTGCGGTAATCTTGTTAAAAAACCGGGAAAATTCTTTTTTGTACTTAACATACGTAAATAGTTATACATATATTTTGTATTTATATTTCTTTGCAACAATCCGCACACGTGGAACTTGTTTTGGTATGGACCCACCACCCTCCCTTATCGCCAGGTAGGTATATATCATCACAACTCATTCCAATAGCACACGACACGTGTTTCGCCCCAAAACAGAGCACCATCAGGTGATGTGGACTCTACAACGGTTGGTTGTCGAGTGATGTCGCCGATCGAGTGAGCTGCTTATATGTACCTACATACCTTAGCTCTTAACTAACAGATGTTTGTTACTCGTTCACGTAAAAACGGCGAGGTTGAAAACGTATAAAAATTCCAATAATTCGAAGGTATTTCTGCAACTATTAGTTCGAAATCCGTACTAACAGCGGGAATAGTTCGCGACCAATCCAAAGTCGATTAGTACGCGCCAACTCACAAACTCTCGGGGATTACGAGGCAGAGGGAAAGTTGTAAGCACCAAACCCTATTGGTAACGTACTGATATCGGTAAGAGATGTTTGAGAAACTTTGGTAATCATTATACAGCTAGACTATGTACTCGTATGTTGATACACAAAATTCAAGTATACGCAGACTTCTTTATGACCAGACGCTGACGGTGTGATGCTTTACTAGAGACAAAATAAAAGTAGGCTTGTTTTTTTAATTATTTAGACTTATAGGTACACTGAGTAAAACGCAGAAATGTCCACAAGAACAGTATGAACAAGTTCACCACTTATTCCACATTGAATTATCTTCCAGTAAACCCGCAGAAATTAATTATGTAAAGGCAAACATAGTGCGCACTCTTTTAACTTTTCAGAAATAACAATAGGGCCAAGCGTTCAGGGACATCGTGGTAAGAAAATTATTCTAATGCTTGGGATCAATATGTTAGTGTAATTTATGTTTCACTAAAGAGTGACATAACAGTAAAGCCAAAATAAAAACGACCTAAAAATCGAAATCACCTTATTTTAGGTGTCCCACTAATTTATACCCTGACATTCCATCTTGACATATAAAAATCTTAGCTGGATTAACGGCGAAATACGCAATGGTTATGTTGGCAAATATAAGTCTCCTTATTTTAGGTGTTACAGTTTTTATATCCCCTCTTTCCATCTTGACACCTCAAATCTTTGAACGGCGGATTACAACGGCAGTTTTTGCCGACACTAAGTCGGCAAAAACATATATTTTTCATATATAAAATAATCATAAAAGACATTTGACAAGCATAACGATCTACTAACCACAAATTTAAAAACCGTTTCAAACATTGATTCCGTTCCATACCTTATGTCCAAACCAATATCGACATCCGTAGGAGCCGTGACATCGATTCCTTTAGTAATAACCTCCATCGCAAACCTGAAAGGATCCAAGTTCAATTCCGTTTATTAATGTGTTCATCTAGGAGCGCAGAACCGTTCAATTTAGCACGAGACGGAAAGAGATGTCACTGTCGTGTTTGAATTACATCCAATACATTTGTCTAACGTCTTCTGACCAGAGTTTGTGGTACGTTTATAGAGAAACCGAATTTGTGAGAATGTTTTAAAGGTGCGTTTATAATCCTACTTAAGTACTTATATATTACACTATAATAAATTCGACAGTTTGTGAGGATGGATAGATGTTTGTTGCTGTATCACGCAAAAACGGCTAATGAGATTTAGATGAAATTTGGTACATAGATAGATTATAACCTGGATTAACATATATATGATACTTTTTATCCACCTCTGGATCAAATTATTAGGTCCACGTGGACAAAAATTTTGTCGCCGTCGTATAAAAGCATAGTAATAATCTTCATGTTTTGTGTTTCGGCTGGAGAGGTATGGTTGCCAGCATACAACTTCAGATAGGATTTTTTCACCATTTTAGGTTGGATTTGGGTGTCCATGGGCTGCAGAGACCACCTAACATCAGGTGGCCTGCAAGCCCGTTTGCTGCTCAGTTACTAAAAAAAATAACGTGTACATTTGTACAACAAGCACAGAGCGTCCCAAACTTTACAAAAGCGGTACGGATACATTTAATTTTATCTACTTTTACGTTGAAAAGTTGGTTGTCATGCGTTGGAACTTTCTGATTAAATCCCGCATCATGTCAGGTACAATGCCAGAATGTTTTTTTTCCCTTGTAAAAAATGTTTAAAAAGACGTTTTTGTGACATATTTTTACCGACTTCAAAAGGAGGTAAAGGAGGTTATCAATTTTATTCTATACGTATGTATGTATGTATGTAATATTAACGGGACAGCACCAAAAAAGTTTGAAATAAAATTTGTTACATTCTTTAGGCTTACTATTTTTGAGGTTGAGGTCGTCTATACAACCCTTCATGTAGGTAGGTACTATTTTAACCGAACTTAGTATTTCTTTACCCACTCCAACGAACATAATACGTTTTTATTTGAACGTATGTATGTATAAAGTTTCAGAAAGTAGACCTAGGAACTACATTCCATATTCAGCAGCGTTTCAATAGATAGCGAAGCAAAAAATATGTTGGTAACTTTTTTAATGAAATCACACAATACGGACGTGGGGAGCTGAAATATTTACATACGGCCTCGTTTTATTTATATACGGATTTTTCGCTTTCGTTAGTATGTTTTGATGAAAATATTTGCAAGTATATCATTTCATTTGGCGCTTTATCTTTTCTTTATATATATATAAAATTCTCATGTCACAGTTTTAGTTACCATACTCCTCCAAAACGGCTTGATCGGACTTGAGGGCTTTTTATGAAATTTTATATGCATTTTCAGTAGGTCTGAGAATCGGCTACTGTCTATTTTTCATACTCCCAAGTGATAAGAGTTGTCCACACCTAACATTTTTATTTTATTTTTAGACATTTTTTTTATTTTTATTTTTCAATAATGTGCCATTAAAAATACATACAACCCTAAATTTTCACCCTTCTATCGACAAACCCTATTTTTAATAGTCGATTTTTAACGCTCGATAACTTATATGGCAAAACAACGTTTGCGGGGTCAGCAAGTACAAGTATAAAATATAAAATTTTCTTTGCACCACATTTTTCAACTTGTAGTCAAATAATTTTTTTTGAATTTATTTCGCTAATTTGACTTAAAGACTTATGAGGACTCAGATAAAGTACGTATCTCTGAATATAAAACCGAAGCACTAGTAAAACGTGCTCCACTGTTGACAGCTCAAACCCGGATAAACCCGGACAAACATGGTGGTGCTGTGGTTATGACCTCCTGGGTCCCGAGTTTGTTTCCCAGTGGAGCAGAGATTGAATGATATGTTAAAATATTTTTTTCAGGTCTGGGTGCGTGTGTTCTTGTCTTTTATGTGTCCATATTATCAATGTGAAACCGTGAAGCATTAAAACATGGCTCTTCAAATATTAAAACCACTTTATATTATTATGTCAATACTAAACGTGTTATTTCTTTTAATAACAATTAAAGAGTAAAACAAAATGTAAATAAATATCTTCACCCTAGCTACTTAACTTAATTACATAATAATTTTGTTAAAAAATCATATTATTTAACACTCATCTAATTATGCTTCGAAACAAATTAAAATTCCATCTAATCGCGAAACGCAACTAATCATGACAAACTATAAATTCCGTTCAGACCGAGCTTATCAAACTTTGGGCGCCGCTGGTGACTTAATAATTGCCAAAGTTTACCACTCACAATCCTTGTTCACAGCGTTACCGCAAAATCCACTTTAAACTAATGCACTTAAAGTCGAATTTGCTTTGGGACAGCAGTCATTTTGTCTTCTGGTATGAATTAACTGACCATTTTTATCACACTCTAAAACGGGACACATTGAAACATCGAAAATTATTCATAAGGGCACACTTACGCCCGAAATTAATAACCGATCTTTAGATTGGATTGAGATTTTTACATGCGAATGTAGCTTAGGTATTATAAAGGGAAAAAAATCTCGCAGTAGTTTTCGATCAATTTTGTACATTTCTTTACGAGTATGTAGGCTATTAACAAAAAGATCACATCATTTTGTTATAAACGCGCACAAAAAAATGTCGATTAAAAGACGCGAGTCTATCATTCGTAATTTTTTTCTGCTTATTCTACAATTTTTCTAAAACGGAACATTTTTGTTTCACCACAATGTTCTTGGGGACGCCGAGACAGAGTACCAAAAATGGGACTATCCCAATCCAAACGAGACGGATGGTCTCCTTAGATACGAAACTAGACATTCTCTAATTTGAAGTGTCTAAACTATCCAGAATACCAGATGCTACTGAAGTATTTCTATTATGAAGGCTCAATTTGTGATGAAATTTCCATGGAGAATAAAGTTATGTCTTTAAGATAGATTCCAGAGAAATCTTTTGCCAGAGAAACTCTATAAATGACGGAGGCCAAAAAGTAAGAAAAAAGGACTTTGAGGGATTTTAATTTAAACAATACACGAGTACATAACGTTACTTGTCTTGAGAGACTTGTCCTTCACTTAGATACTTATCCAAACAACTAAAGAGGAATGAAAATATTTTCTTTCAAAAATGATAACCGAATCCAAAATAAAAAAGTGAGAAATAATATTACAAATAAATTTAAATACTAAGTGTTTGGTATCTCTTTTGCTCGACAGGTCCAGGTTAAAAGATGTGTGCTCCTTATGAAATTAAAAATCACGTGCTCTAACGGTGAAGGAAAAACATCTTATGAAAAGTATTGAAGGTATGTGAAACACATCCTCTTGGTTAGAAGAACCCGGACACTAATGAATTACAGATGAACGTTTTAGATCTTTTTATATTTTGTATTTCGAGTTTTAGATCGTTCTAGAAATTCTTTTTTAACTGACGCATAGATACTGAAAGGCTTGGTCACGAAGAAAAGAAAAGAAAAGAATACGTTTATTGTTGACTGTTACATGAGAAAGATGTTACAAAAATTTATAATAAGTTTAGAACAGTCTACCCTATGCGGGCATACAATAATTATATCTTAAATAACTAATACTTAATTTTATATTTCATGGCAATTATTGCTAAATTATATTTATAGCACATTTAAGATACGGATCCCTAAAGCTATCCATTTATCCTAAACTTCAGCCGGTAAATCTGAACAAGAACTCGATTTGACTTTCAGATCGTTCGCCGCCATTCACTTATCACCTTGATATATTATCGCTATAAAAATTATAATACGAGGGTAGAAGCGAGAAAAGAAAATGCGATTGATTTACGACTACCCGCTTTTAGCTTTGTTCATGATTTGCGATGTCATTTATTTATGGAAGATTTCGGCAAAGTGACTGAATAATAAATTATCTTTGTCTGGATTTATACCTAGAGTACCTACATGTCAAATTTGCCAAGTAAATAATATTTTCAGACTTTAAAGTGACATTTTGAAGAAATATAAATGACATAAAACGTTTTAAAAATTGAGTCCATTTTTATGGTAAAGTTGTGCGCACAATCTTTATTGGTCGATTTAATATTGAATGCGCTGTTGGTTCACGCGATTGGTTCGTCAGTCACTGTACGTCGTCTATTGGTCTAGCGCATGTTCTTCGACTGCTGCCTATTGGTCGAATGTGTATAAAATCCCTACCTAGTGGTCCTTCTCCTTTATGCTCATGACTCGTGACGGTTACTATACTTGTTTTCTCGTACGTACGCACTCCGCATAGTATCGGGTCATATTATTATACATTACCTACCAAGAAATCAGTCCTAGTTCTCAGATTGGTTTGTTTGAAAAAATTAAAAGTATTTGTCAAAAGATTACATGACCTACTCGTGTTAAGACGTTATAGTCTAAAGCGGTATGCAGTCCAATATTCTGAGTCTATTCGACGGTTGTTGTTGTTGTTTTAACCCATTAATGACCCACTACAGGGTCGGGTCTCCTCTCACAATGAGAGGGATGTAGGCCTTAGTCCACCACGCTGGCCTACTGCGGGTTGGTGGACTTCACATGCCTTTGAGAACATTTTTTTTGTGAACTCTCAGGCATGCAGGTTTCCTCACGATGTTTTCCTTCACCGTAACAGCAGGGGATATTTAATTTTATAAATCGCACATAACTTTTTTACAAAGTCATTGGTGCGTGCCAATGGGATTCGAACCCGGACCCCTCGATTCGAGGTCGAATTCTAAGCCACTGGGCTATCACCGCTGTAATTCGACGGTAACCTCGGAAATTCGCTAATGATCTTAACCAGTCATCCTCATTGTTCCCCTTAATGAGGGCGTGTGTGAACTCTTTATTCGCAGCCCCGTTAATGAGATGATGGCAACCTATCCTCGAAATCTTTATAATGAACGGCAACAGTGAGCTCTCGAAACTCAATCGCTTTTAATCTCGATTCAAAACCTCTGTTGTCATGCTCATTTTTTTATTTTAAGATATTAGTTACTACGGAGCGATAGAGCCATAGTAGCTAGTGAGGTATTTACCCGCCTCTTGGCCCGTTGTTAGCAGCCTGTTTCTTATATCTGTCTTACAGGGTAGTGCTCGTCCGGGAAGGTACCTTACTGCCAGCTACAAAACCGGTCATAAAGCATCATACTCTACATGTTTTTTTCGGCTGAGGATGTATGATTGCCGGGGATACTCTGAATCGAACATATAAGTCCTCCTGAGTAGCAAGGGAGCAACCAAGCATACAACCTCAGAGATGACTTTTTCTCTATTTGAGTAGATGGGGTGCAGTGACCACTGTTCTGTTTTAAGGGAAACCATAATGGGCACTGAAACCCAGCCAATATTTCCTAAAAACATATTTTAATATCAAACCAAGTTTTATTTCCGACTGAAAAATAAATAAAAGGCTTAGTCCTGCCATGCGACGTCAGAGCTCAGTGCATATTGGGCGCGATTTCAATTTCCGGCTTATTTCCGTTCGCATGTTGTCCCATATTATGCACTATTATGCGCGCTTGTATGACTGTGAATCTATTCATTTTTATAATAATACTAATGCAATAGGATAGAATTATTTCCTTGCGCCTTATGGTAATGGTGAAACGCTAATACTGTCTTTGCAAACTGCACGCGTGTTGAAGCGCGCATAGCCCCGCTGCTTGAGTAGATCGCAAGCGATCGAAAAAGTGAAGCAACTTCGGGCGCGGTCAGTACCTGGATGGGTGACCGCTAGTGGCGAATCAAATGCGCTTATCGATAAGATAGCAGTTGTAAAGCCTTGTCGAAGTCCTTATGGGCGGTTTGAAAACATCCGACACGGTTTGGCCTCTAGCCCGTTTCTCCACCAATCCACATTGTAGCAGCGTGGCAGAGAACCTGAAGAAGACAGCGGGATTCAGAAAGCCCAGGAACTGGCGGGGTAGCGTTGATTAGCGGAGACCTATGTGCAACAGACTACGTAGGGCTGAAAGGAAGCAGGGGAGGAAAATTCATTATCGTGTCATGTAAAGATTATAATTTAAAATTCGAACACATCAAAAATTAAAACTACCTGACGCGGCTATAACGCACGCTGACCGCAATTTGCGCCGCGTCGTTCCGCACAATGGCGTTATCTGCGTGGTTGTAGCAGGTGACGTGTGACGTCGATAACGTACGCTCATTTTGCCACCATGTTGTTTATAGACCGAAAATAACACTGGCAGGGTCATTGCGGCACACCCGATGATTTTACCACCAACCTCGTGACTCGCCGTGTAACAGTGTGTGGTAGCGGCGCAATACCAACAGCAATATGAGCGCGCGCATCACATGAAACGCTGACCACGCATCACGCCGCAAGCAGCGAGTGTAGTCAACAATAGAACAGGTCACGCGCGTCATACCGAACTGACCAATCGGAAGACGTATCCTCAAACACGCTATCAAAGTTCCATAGAATCTCTGCATATATACAAATGGTCCGAAGTTAACATTCGGACCGCGGTCCCCAGGCAGTGACATCGCCTGGCGGGAGATCTCCCCTTTTCGTCCAAAATGTCAATCATGTGTTATGTTTCAGTTGAGATGTGGTTATTTGTGCTGCTCAAATATTTGAACTGCTCAGTTATTTGACGCGCTCAGTCCTCAAAAGTAGCAAACGCTATGGGACTAATTTACAACCCCAGTAGATGTTGGTGTCCATGGGTTGCAGTAACCACTTAACATCAGGTGGCTTGCCTGTCAGTGTACTAGTAAATTTAACTTTCTGTTTAAAAATATAAGTCCACCTAGGTAAGAAAAAACACTAGCTTTTAATCGTTAAAACTTAAAACTCGTACCACGTGGATAACGCACGCTAACCGCACCGATTTACAACGTGTCATTTTGTACAATGGCGTTATCTACGCGATGTAACGTTGTACCGTGCGTTAAATTTGCAGGAATTTGTGGCGTTAACTCATTTTATACATTACATAACCCAAGGTAAAACCTCCATCGCGCACACTAGTTGATGAGTCCAAATCTTCGCACACTGTTTATTAATCTCATTCATAATGACACCTGTTGTGCTTTTTTATTGTATATGAAGTAGAGTAGTAATTTCACTAAAGGTTTGTGAGTAGCACTTTTGGGCACAGGTCTACTCACATAAATCAATAAAAACCTTTAGTGAAATTTCTACTCTACTTCATATACAACTGTTTGACTACTACAATGAGCATTGGTGGAGAAACGAGCCGGTAGCAAAACCGTGAACACATCCGTTTAAACCGCCCATGGGCCTCCAACATGGTTTAACGACTGCTATCTTATCGAAAACAACCGGAGCAACGGCTTAAAGTGGTTTTCAAAACCAGGAAGCGCGCATTAATTCGATACCAGCGGTCACCCATCCAGGTACTGACCGCGCCCGGCGTTGCCTAACGATCTCGATCGCTTGCGATCTACTCAAGTAACGCTGCTATGCGCACTTTGCAACAATTATACAATACTTATATTAAACGCCACATAAAACCCATCCACACAAAAATAAAACACTTGCACGAAAACATAACCACATATTACCCAATCCACTTCGCATCCGTCCCCACTTTTCCAAATTGGACGTATCTCATCAAATTTATCGCCGGGCTCAAGATGATATACGCTATCTCAATCTCCGTGCATTCTGAAAGGGTCTGTAATACCTCGTTTAAGATAGCCTCGGAACAAAAGGGTTCCAATTGAGCCTAAGGAAAAACAGGGGCCCATGTTTGCGAAACCCTCGCGCGTGTAACGAGCTTGCAGCGCCGTGAAAGTGTGAGTGCGACGTTATTTATGACGTGGCATGTTGATTCTAGATGACGGGACGTAAATACAAGTCGAGGTGTTTTATGACGACGGTTTTCAAGAATATTTCGCTGATTAGAATGTAGGTAGATATGTTTTTAAAAGAATGTAACTATCTTTTTAAAATATGTACTGAAATATGACTGAAATACTTTAACTTGTAGTAAATGATTTTTTACTGTAAGTAAGATTTTAAGAGATACATTTTCTTAGAGCAATATATTTTTAATTAAAGCAAAAGAAGTTTTTTTATCAGAAATTTAATAGTGAATGCCTTATACACGACGACCAATTTACCTATTGCTATATGCATAACGTTCATTAATTGTACACAAATTGTAAGTTATAATGTTTTAAAGATTTGAATTTTTTTATAATTCAATAGTTAAGTCGATTAAGGAAATTTATTTTTACTACAAAGAATTGAGATAGTGGCTCTTTGTCTCCCCAGCTTATTTTACGGCGGATCATAAGGACGGCGGGTACCAATAACAGTTTCACAATGGCAATTAAAGTGACGGTAGGTACCTACATACAAGCGAATAAACTGTCATAGTTATTGCAAAATTTAATAAACGAATCCGAGCATTCTTAAACTACTTAAACTTCTTTAATTACTATAATGAACGCAATTAACACAGACAGTGCACTGCAGTGTACGCGGTTGCGCGACACAGTACATCGTCATTTATTTGCTCGCAGGTGTACTGCTTTACCGGTGTTCTTGTAGCGACAATTTGCGAGACGGATGTGTCATGAAGATGTTGAGGCCAGAACAATAGCGGAGTTGCATTTGAAAAGAGAAAAATTGTCGGGGAAAAATATTCGATGCCAAATAAATAAATAACACACACGTGGCACATAGGCAGCCGATGAGTTCGATTAGGTAAAATCATAACTAAATAAAATGAAAATAATTAATATACTTGGCTAAGTTGACAAATAAATTGTGCAAAACATGTCAAATAAATTGTGTATTAATAATAAGTTTTAATATTTTATAAATTAATTTTTATTTGACCCAGAAATTTATAGCCAGCTATTATGGCGATGAACGACGAAGTCCGGTCTATGATAGCATTTGATCACGAAACGTCAGCCTTAAATATCAAATATACAGAAATAATATTCACAATCGAAACACACAGGCGAACATCTAGTCTTCATTAGTCTTAGCACGTAAAACCTCAGATAGGATATTTTTTCTATTTGAGGTTGGATACGGGAGTCCATGGGCTGCAGCGACCACTTCCCCAGATAGCCTGCATGCCCTTTTGCTACTCAATTACTATAAAATAACATCGTTAAAATGTAACGATAGAGTTCCCGCTGGTTCCCTAGCCCTAACCAAAGCCATTAACGTGAGAGCAGTTTTAAAATTTTCAAGTCGAATTACTTTATAAAGCGTTCCCGACGTCGTCTTAGAATAAACAGGCCTTAATGGCTCAAACTTGAAGCTTTTACTAATTATTGTGTATTGTAAACAACAAAGCTTCTGTGCGTTGTGTGATGTATGCAATGACATTGTCGTACGAGCAACTTTTGCGTGTGACATGGCATCTACGACATGGGTTACAACTAGTTTTAATAATAGCTCATCAGTTCATAGAAGGCAAATAGAATACAACCCAACTTACTTTCGGAGTTATTATACTAATAGGATTACTGAGACGAGTAACAAATTACTAAACGAAAGACCCGACTTCTATTTCAATCTAAACTGAAGGATTTCGGTGGATTACAATCTAGAGTTTCACTTATAATTAATTGCTGAAACTAAAATCCCTGACTAGTTAGCGGTAAGCCATAGATTGGTATTCAATTTGTCAGTAACCCATTAATGACCCACTACAGGGTCGGGTCTCCTCTCACAATGAGAGGGATGTAGGCCTTAGTCCACCACGCTGGCCTAATGCGGGTTGGTGGACTTATTACGTATTCAATTTAAATGGGTGAAATCTTTTAATCATCAGTCAACAATGTTTCAATGCAACCTCGTGTAGAGTCATATAGCCTAAAGATCAATAGTCCCTTTTTAGATATCTTACGTGTCCTAATTATATTTAGGTATTTGAACCTGGACACCTCTAATAAGAAGTCGAATCCTTAGCCACTGGTCTACTACCGCTGTTAATAATATAACAATAAAACATTTTCATCGTTTAGATATTTAAATCCGTTTGATTTTAATGTCAACCCGCTCCGTAGCTTTGTGATATCCATATTGGAATTTCGTCCGCAACTTTTGGTTCTTGTTTGACAACGAGTTCCGTAATTAAAACAGTTTTTGGTCGCCGTTCCGCCAGTCTGCGCCCGGGACTTTTTATCCGACAAACAGAATATTTTATGGAGCGAAATATCAGAGGGAAAAGGGTTTACCGCGTTTAATGACGTTGGCACGGGTCAAATCAATATAAGGAAGGTAGGCGTTTGTTTCTTTAGTAGATACTAATCTTATCTGTTTCGTTTGTGAGTAACCCATTAACCTATTGAATGTCCAGTAAATAGACACAATAGTTAAACAATAGCAGTCGGACCACCAGTGGTTCCATGCAAATTAATAGTTTAATGACCCACTACAGGGTCGGGTTTCTCATAATGAGAGGGATGTAGTCCTTAGCCCACCACGCTGGTCTAATGCGGGTTGGTGGACTTTACAACATTTTTTTGAACTCTCAGGCATGCAGGTTTCCTCACGATGTTTTCCTTCACCGTAACAGCAGGTGATATTTAATTTTATATAGCGCACATAACTTTTTTACAAAGTCATTGATGCGTTCCACTGGGATTCGAACCCGGACCCCTCGATTAAGAATCTTTATTAAGGTCGAATAGCCACTTAGCCACTGGGCTATCACCGCTGTTTCGTTTACAAATATGTATTACAACATAAAAGTGACAGAAATTAGTGAGAAAAATAGGGTCTCTGGGGACCATCACTTCGGGGTCGCGACAGAATGCGGGTTTTACCATTTAAAACAGGCCTTCTGAATGTGTTTGAATATTTTTCATTAATTTTTATTAATTTCTTTTGCAGATCTAAATCACACGGCCAGCCTCAAAAGCTTGTAAGTAAATTATGAATATAGTTTTTATGTTTTTATTAAAATTTTATATTTTTGTCTTTGAATGAGAATGAGACATAGAATATAGGACTCTCAGTAAATTTAGCAGATTTTATAGAAAACTTTACGCCCAGAAAAAAATAGTGTTCCCGAGGGTTTAGAAGGTATCCGGAATCGACACAGTCGTGGACCTAGTGTAGTGGAATATACATTAATTGTATGTCATTGGATCTAACCTGCTTCCTCCCACGGGAACCATCTATAACCAACTACAAAGTACGACCCAATACTGACTCAAGTTAGTTGGGCTTTCTTAGGATCCGAAGTTTGGGTGCGGAATATACTTACGAGATATACCGACTTTTGGGATACCAAACTAGTGAATATATTTCGCCGAAGAAAATTAAACGTTTTTATTTATGTGAAACATTAATAAATTTGTAATTATCTTATCTTATACATATATAAAATTCTCATGTCACAGTTTTAGTAACCATACTCCTGCAAAACGGCTTGACCGATTTTATGAAGTTTTATATGCATATTCGTAAGTAGCTTTATATCTATTAGTAAGTAGTATTAGTAGTAAGTAGTTTATTCAGTAGGTCTGAGAATCGGCTACTGTCTATTTTTCATGCTAGTGATAAGGGTTGTTCACACCTAACATTTTTTTTTATTTTTTGGACAAATTTTTATTTTTCAATAATGTGGCATTAAACAATACAACCCTAAATTTTCACCCTTCTATCAACAACCCCTATTTTTTAATAGTCAATTTAGTAATTTAATATTTTTTGTTAATTTAATTAATAAGTTAATTTTTTATTCATTTGCGGAATAATAGTTACACTGTGTAACTATGATAGTTAATAATTGTGTATAAAACTAAAATTATTTTCTTATTTCGCCGTCAAACTCACTCTAGGCAGTATAGCTTTGATAGTTGAAATTGAGAAAAAATAAGAGAATTTTTTCGGGAAAAAATCTCAAATTATTTTCTTATTTCGCCGCTAAATGCACTCTAGGCAGTGTAACTATGATAGTTATATGTATTTAAGTTGAAATTGAGAAAAAATAAGAGAAAAATTTTCGGGGGAAAAACTCAAATTATTTTCTTATTTCGCCGTCAAACACACTTTAGGCAGTGTAACTATGATATTTATATGTATTTTAGTTGAATTTGAGAAAAAATAAGAGAAAATTTTTCAATGAGAAACTCAAATTATTTTCTTATTTCGCCGTCAAACTCACTCTAGGCGGTGTAACTATAATAGTTATATGTATTTTATTTGAATTTGAGAAAAAATAAGAGAAAATTTTTCAGGGAAAAAGCTCAAATTATTTTCTTATTTCGCCGTCAAACTCACTCTAGGCGGTGTAACTATGATAGTTATATTGATTTTAGTTGAATTTGAGAAAAAAATAAGAGAAAAATTTTCAGGGGAAAAAGTCAAACTCGCTCTAGGCAGTGTAAGTTACTTATAATACCTATGGCAAAACAACGTTTATGGGGTCAGCTAGTTTATTTAGTTTGCAAGTGTAACATCTGTCAATCCAATATTTTATTTGGATCTCCTGGAATCTTATTTAGTCTTTAATACTGCAACGTAATTAAACTAATGTTTTAATAGAACAAAAGTAAAATCTATTTCCAAATGCGTGTGTCTATTACGAGTAAAACAGAGCCCACTTCCTGGAATTGTCTCTTCTCGGAAGCAGTTTTAAAGTTCCAACGAGCACTTACTCTCGTGAATATTTGAGAGCCTCCTCAAGATATTTACGGGAACACCTGCCTGTAACGTATTTCGAGAGATGTAGAGATTCTGGATGAGACGATAAAGCTTTAAACTTTCATTAAAATAGCAATTATTTAATCAATATAGGTAAATTCATTGCTGTATAAATATTTAATTTTCATTAAGGTCTGTGATATGACCTAGAACAATATTCCCCACGTTTAACACCATCAACAGCTTTCATTGATCAATTCAGAAAATGTTAGTCTAGTTTTAAAACATAACACAAGTTAATTAGTAAAACATTTAGTTAAGCCTGAGACTTACATGTATAAAATGTAGGCTGTCAGTATTTGTCTTGTGTAATGTGTAATCTACTCGTACGTTACATCAAAATCTTGGGCACTCTTCCGCATCGGAGCTGTGTGTTTCATTTTTCATAGTAATAGTTTATTTTATTATTTGTTGTAGAATTTACTATAAAATTTTCTATTTCTTATAGGAACCTACTTAAATATATTTTTTTTAGCCTTTAAACATAATATATTGGATAATTTTATTTATTTATTTATTCAAATTAAACCTTAACACTAACATTACAGGTTGCCCTAATGCGTTAGTCATGCCAATACATGCCAATATTATGTAATACTAATTAATTAAAATAATAATAATATTATTATTTTATTATTTAAATTTATTACAAATTAATTAATTATTTAAGACTAGATTTCATTTACATGGTCGTGAATAGGAATATTCAAAATTTTATTATAAACCACGGATAGCTTATTTTTAAAAATAAAGAAATAATTTCGCAAATTCATAGGAAGTATCTTGTACCTGAAGTATCTTTATACAATAGGACTATAAGTACACACAGTCCTGTTTAAAATGATTTGTAAGAGTGGGTAGAAACAGGTAAGATGCAATCTGCTAAAGTGGATCCGGGTCGTGTAACTTGCTTTAAAAGAAAGTGTATTTGAGAAGAACGCTCTATAAACTTTAATCTTCAAGCTCGGGAATTTAAAAATAAAGTTTTATCCTGGTGTACGTTGTGCGACACAGACTCCAGAGTAGAATTTTTTTAAGGTCACAATTTGCCGTATTTGATGTGGTATTTTACTGTCTAAAACCCTAAATTGACCACGTAGTAGGTCCAACGAAATGTTATTATTTAAATATGGCAATACATCGCTATAAATGCGCACACGCACCCACTCACACTTACACTTGGAGCTCTTATAATATAAGGCATTGTCCTAACTGGCAGACATAACCGACCGACAAACGACAAAATTAATACACAGGGCTCTGTATGGAGCTGCTCCTACGCACTGACATGCGACAAATGTACGCAATGACGATCGTATGAGCAAGTTTTGCGAGCGATTTTTATATATTAAGATGGACTGTTAAGATATCAAAAATGGGACATATAAAATGAAGAAACTTTTATATTTGGGCCAGTGTTATTTTGGCGCGAACGGAGTGGCATTTCTGACTATTGTCATCGTTTTTTAGTTCACTCACACAACAATTACGAAATGGACACAATTTCGTAGAGTACACATTGCCTGGTCTCTGCCGTGTGTGTGAGGCTGTGAGCGTGTGCGTATTTATTCAGTGGGGTTTAGCCTTTGTGGCGGGGTGTATTGGTCTAGGAGATCTATTTGTTTAGCAGGATTAGATTACAGTACACAGCTGTACGGAGTTTCTTTTTTTAGTATACCGAACGGAACAGCTCGGTGATCGTACCATAGAATACTCTGAAACTTATACTTGAAACACAAAAAATGTGAACACACACTTGTAAACACTTACGCTCACGTACACACTCAAGCATGCACGCACGCACTTCCTCAAATTATTGATTAAATTTTGTTTTGTAATGTCAACGATGCAAAACGAAATAGGTATTTTTACATTTTCCTTCTTTCTTACCTGTTTTTTTCTTTCGTCTTTCTTTCTTTTCTCTTTCATCTTATCCTTTTTGAATTTCGTTACTGTGCGGCATCACTTATTTATGTTTTTGCAGTTGTGCGAATTGTATTTGAACTTTAGTTTTGCAGTTTAAATAAAGTTCATCTCTTTTCATCTGTTTACATCTAATAGCTTTAAGTTAGTCAAGAAACAGGTACTAGCACTCGCTAACCAAACATACCTGAAAGTTGTATAGCTAGATATCCTTGGAAACCTCCTGTACATGTAATTCCATTATTTTATTTCAATTTCACGATCCTCGACACGGATCAGTGAGTTCTCGATATCGTGTTTCGCTGTGTGAATGCTTTTGTGAATATTTAAACGGTTGACTGAACGATTTAATAAAAATAAGGGTGAAGGTAGGCGTTTCAAGTGTATCTACAATACCTAAAATAAGCAAAGAATCTTTTTTGGGTGCTTTCTATGGCCCACTGTTGGGCATAGGTCTCTCCCCACAACAAGGGGAAGCCTGGAGCACACTCCACCACGCTGCTCCAATGCGGATTGGGGGAACGGGATAGTCGCCATCCCATGTCGGATGTTTTCATACCGCCCATAGGGCTTCTGACAAGGTCTATAGAGTGCTATCGTATCGATAATTAACAACCGGGACCGACAGCTTAACGTGCCCTATGAAGCACGGAAGCGCGTATTTAATAGACATGATGACAGTAATCAAGTATCGCCAAAATATTTATCTCATCTAATGAAATAGGATTCAAAGATTTTGAAACATGTATTTATTCTCTTATTAATGTCGAGATTAATAATTTATTTGTTAAAATAAATCTACAAAATACAACAATCCGCCATGATAGCTTAAACACCCATCAGATCGAATTACGTCAATTTACGTCACGTCTTAGTAAACGTCATTTTTTTCGTAAGCATATTATACGCGATCTGGCATTTTTTACTGAGCCGTGACACAATGACAGACGCCATGACACGGTCGAGCGTTTTGGAATGAATTTGAAACTTAAAATTTAAATGTACTTTTAGTGCACAAAAACCTTAATTTTCTACAAAAATATGATATATTTTAGACATAATAGAAACTTCTGAATGTCATAGAAGAGTTTTTGAAAATTAGTCATCATGCCTATTCGCCACTAGCGTTCATCCATCGGTTTCGGTACTGACCGCGCCCAACGTTACTTAACTTTTTCGATCGCTTGCGATCTAATCAAGCAGCGGGTCTCTGGTTCAACCTAGAAACTTGGACGTACCGCTAGTGACGATTTACCTAGACATCAAAGGCACATCAATATTATTTAATATCGAAACATTGACAAAGATTGACGGATTAACAAAGAAAACGTATTTCCTTGTTCAAAGTTAAAAAAACGTAAAGTAGACCCAAAATAAAGAAAAAAGTATGAGTAAGCATTCTATTCCAAGATATTTAAGCGATGTCTCTTACCCTTGACTGGAGAAGAATGGGTGGGTGCGTCTTCTTTGTATATTAAAAGACCAAAAGAAAAATATTTCTTAAAATGTTTTGTCTATTGTCTGTATCTAATAGGGTTGTGTTCTACGAGTTAAATGAGATACTTTTAATGAACTGTCATTAACACCACCCCTTCATACATATTTTGTATGGCGAACGCACGGGATGACGTCATATCTTTTTCGAGTCAACTGACTGATTTTTTATTGTATTCGCGCTGAGCAAAATTCATTTTTAGACACATTGGAAGATGGGCAGCTTTTTCGCAGAATTACATTTTGAAATTAATTGTAAATCGTGGAAACAATTGGATTCAGAGGGCCCAGGACCCTGTGGAGTGGCGTCGATTAAGGGCGGAAAGGAAGGAAGGAAGGAAGGTGGAAAAATGCCCATTTAACCGGGAGCTTACAAAATCCGTCAACCAGTATCGTCAACTCAATTTCCTACCTCTTTCATTTTCCTGGTAAATATCGGTACATAATTTATTTGTTCATATCAAAGCCTGTCATTTGACATAAATAACATCACACAGATCAATGGGCCAGCAAATTGGAATACACTCCCGTTTGCAAATAATCTTCTTGTATTCAAATACGCGTAGCAAACTGAGGCACAGGGGCTTAGAATTTTGTATCTTACTCGATCCGAGTCTGTGTTCGAATCCCACTTCCATGTCAGTTTTTTTTTACATTATATGCGTGTGGAGATTTACGACATTCGTCAGGAGATGGCGTTACGGATAGCTTGAATCACGCTGTCGAAGTTTTCTACATCGCATGTATTTACGCAATACAAAACTGGAGTTTTGACGGTCGCTCCTCAGGCATGGTCTCAGCTTAGCAGGAGATCTCCCTTTGCTAAATGCGTTTAAAAAATTAAATGTCACCTGCGATAAAAATATGCATTAGATTATACTCAACCGCACCACTTTAAAAAATTAAATATAATCTGCTGTACAAGTTGAGGTAATTATACATGGAATTTGAGTAAGTGTCAAAGTCTCCTTAATTTATACTCGTACTATAATATATATAATAATCAAGGGCAGGTAAAGTCTACCAACCCACTTCAGGCCAGCGTGAGTAGCGACTACGGCCTAAGTCTCATTGTGAGAGGAGACCCGACCCTGTAGTGGGTCATTAATGGGTTATTGACATGATCCTCATGGATATTTAAAAAGGTTGTAAGTAAAATTCTTCTTTACTGACGAAGTAAACTGAAATCGCTCGTCAATACGTGACAGCTATTTACCGTGACGGTTGCAAGTGGCCTAGTATTTCTATAAAAGTTTGTTTTATAAAAAAATAAAGATACATTTTCAAAAGATTAGCCTGCGAATAAAAGCTAGAAACACAATACCTCAAGCAATAGTACCGGGTAACAGAATAAAGAGCCCAATAGATCACGTATTCCGCGTTCCAATGGATAAAAATGTTCGGAAACTCGCACCTTGCCTCAAAGAGATTTCGAGATAAATTTTATATTATTTCTTTTATACAATAAAAGCGGGAAGCGTTTTCAAGTTGTTATTTATAGCTAGAAGCGCTCCTTTCTGTTAAAGGGTAATAAATTAATAATTGTTGTGACTCACAAATTTTAAAACTAAATTACTTAAAAAATACATAAAGGTGATGATAAAAAATTCTACAGAAACTGCTCTATTTTGCCTCATATTCTCAAACTCAAACTCAAAAGCTTTTATTCATTATTAGGTACAATTTGTGCACACTTAATGAAAGTCATACAGATAAATTATACATTCTACATTCATCCGCTTTGATCGCCCCTCAGGCAAAACGTAGACTGGGAGAAAAAAGCGGGCGGAAAAAAACTCCCAGCACTCTTTTAAAAGTAAATAAAACTTAGTCTATAATGCAGTATGGCTAGGTCCAATAAAGGAACACACGTGACAGCTATCGTGTGTGTCAATATCGCCCCATTGCCATCCGCTCACAAATAAATATTGTTACATAGTGTATAGAAATAGCCTACCTATAGTGAAGTAATTCAATCCCACACTTTTCTTTTATTCTCTTCATAAAACTTGCTATTATTAAAAAGTTAGACCCTTTTCGATTTATCGAACCAAAAATCCATGAAAGAACTAACTTTTGACAATAAATCCGTAACAGCACCGCTGCTGCAGCGACGAGCGTGCATATTGCATTCGTCTGTCTATCCACACACGGAATACTAAACGACGGGTGAGCTAACGTTTCGTCCGACGCGAGGCTTGAGGCTGTTTCGCTTACTTTTGTTTCTTTCTGTTTGTCCTGTTATATTTAAGGCACTTTCATTTCGTTTCTCGGTCCTGTTTCATCGTTTTTGCATTGGTTTTCAAGATCACCTATTTGCATTTCTTCTTTTGTTCCTCTTACTGAAATTTTATATCCTGGAGTGTTTTAGACATTAACTTTTAATCCTAATTTATCTGCTGATCCTAATTTACCTATCCAATTAATCCGATGTATCGATCCAAAATCCACAACAGCATCGCCGTTGCAAACCAGCGTGCATATTTTATGCGTCAGTCCACACACGGAATACTAAATGACAGGTGAGCCAGCGTTGAGTAAGCTCCATCCGATGGCTGTTCTGCTTACTTTTTCTGTTTCTAGTGTTATGCTTGAGGCAATTCGTCTATTTCCCCTTTTTTGATTTGGTTTTTGTGTTGACGATTCTCTAATGAATAGACCAAACAACTCAAATACAACCTCAGATTTCTTCTCTATTTGAGGGTGGATGTATACGTCACAATCATGAAGTGGCCTGCCGTTGCTATTCAATTTCTATTAAAAAAGAAACTTGAATATTTATAGTTTGGGATCAAATGAAACAATTTTCGGTAAAATTTCAGCTGCCCTATATTCGTGTTATTATTTCAGTGTTTCGTGTGATACGAGACAGGGAGAGTTTGCAACTTTGATCAGTGCATTACGTATTCTGTTTGTTGAGATGAGCATACATTATACACTGTTGTTCTATATTTAAACGCATGTAGCGTATGAATTTATAATTACAAAATGTAATATTAATGACAAACAAACTCAAACTTGCCAGGGTGGTGGACTAAGGCCTACATCTTCGTGGTGGATTAATCAAAATCCTTTAACCACTAATAACATATGAGTTGCAGACTTCTACTTTTAAAATAGAAATATCCTGAAGCAGGAAAAATAGATTACAATAATCGTTCACGTAACAGAAAGGTAAAGTACCATATTCCGAAAATTCGAATATTTTCGAGAATATTCTTTGATGTGTCCTTATTGTATTATAGAGAAGAATTGTATCGGGAATATTAGTGAGAATTACTTTTTCATTTTCCTCGAAGCTTACGTTATGATTGACAGGTTAGAATCCATTACGATAATATTATTCTTGGAGAGGATAAAGTATTCCGATTGTTATATTATTTACCGCAAAAGCTTTACTATAATGGGTTACAAGTAAGCATTTCAATCGAGGGGTCCGGGTTCGAATCCCAGTGGCACGCACCAATGTCTTTGTAAAATGGTAACGAGTATGTGCGCTTTTTAAAATTAAATATCACCTGCTGTTACGGTGAAGGAAAACATCATGAGGAAACCTGCATCCCTCTCAGTGTGAGAGGAGACCCGACCCTGTAGTAGGGTTACAGGCAATGTCCCAAAAGCATGTGAAGCCCACCCGCACTAGGTCAGCGTGATGGACTAAGGCCTAGTGGATCATTAACGGGTAACATACAAACTTAAGGGATCAGGGTTCGAATCCCAGTGACTGTACACCTACGATTGACTTTCCTAACGGTACCGATAAAGGAAAAATTCTCAAAAGTTCTGAAAATCGCGTGACAATGTATTTATTTCAGTCAGAGTCCAACCTTTTTCAATTTCAGCTACGAATTGGTTTGGTATATCGTTAAAATCCTCGTTAAATATAAGTTCCATTCCGACGCCGTCCCAGCCTCTCACAGAATCATCATCTCGACAAAACCTTGTTAAAGATATCTCCGTTAATACAAACCAGTTTCCCGCCATCATTATATTTTTCCAGTCTGAATATCTGTTTGTAACAGCTAAATGTAATCAGAACGGATCTTTCGACTCCGCACAAATTATGTTTCTGGAATGTTTTAAAATGGAATCTAAGAATTTCTTGGCTTTTCGCAAAACTCAGCATTATAAACTAGGCCGGATTAATGTACATATATCGATTGTACAATAATCTATGTATGTGGTTCATTGTGCGCACAAATTTATACTTGATGATAAGCAAAAACTTTTGACTTTTCATCAGAGCGGCGGTAGGTCGCCAGCTAATTCCAATAGTTCTCTGTATTTGGTAGTCCATACGTTAGTATTAAAAATATCATTCACCTAACAGTTAAGGCAAACAACACACCACTTAGAAACATTTCAATTAAGATAATAATAAAGAGACATGTAATGAAAAATATGTAAAGAGTAATATATTAAAACCTAAGCCTCGCTATGAAACGTGTAGTTTTCCGCGCCACTGGCCCGGCAGGACGCAGATGGCTGAAGGGTGGCCATCAAGCCTGTGGAATAAAGGATAGTCCTCCTCTAGACTCAATAAATTTACCGCAGGTTCAACTCTTATAATTTGTCCGTCCTCACAGTCGTGAAAGTATTCGTAGTGTTCGAAATTATTCGGGAGATATCACACATAATGGTATACTCTCTTTACCCAGAAGTGGGTGGCACATTGCATAGCCGATGAGTTCGATTAGGAAAAATATTAAAATAAATAAATAATTGGACTGCTAAACGATCACAACTTATTTTAACATAATTATAATATAAAATTTAGTTTTAGTTTTTTAAGATATAATTATTGTATGCCCGCATAGGGTAGACTGTTCTTAACTTATTATATTTTTTGTAACATCTTTCCCGTGTAACAGTCAATAATAAACGCATTCTTTTCTTTTCTTTTCTTTTCTTTTCTTTTCTTTTCTATATGACATACGAATAACGAATGACATGGCAACTTAAACAATGTGGCAATGAACCTGGCCAAATCGTTAGGAGGAACGATAACCATAGAAAAGAGAGGTTCTAGTTTTGGTTCATTCTCGGACCTGGTGGACCTATGGCCTGAAGAAGGCAGCGGAAAACCGATGAGTTCAGAGTTTGCCAAGATAAGCGTTGATAAGGGTAGGGTTAGGTAGGGATTTTTTCAATTTGAACTGTAATGATTTAGTCTTTAAAATGTAAGCAATCAGCACATAAGAATTTGCACTTAAAAATGCATAAATAGCTATACATACTAATAAAATACATATCTACATAATTATATTTTAATAAAAAGATTAATGCAACGTTAATCACTCATATCCCCACCCAGATAGCTTTTAATGTGAAATACCTACGATAACGAATTTAATTTTTGTAGTTTGATAATAATTTTTAGAGGGTTTGTATTTAAATTGGGATTTTTTTACATCCTCAACCGTTCACTACAAATATTTAAATAAACAGTCCTTATTTACCCAAAAATCGTGGTCACCGTACACTCATCTTCCGCACTCAGTCATCTGAGCTAACATATTCCCATTGTAAAAGCCATTCCGAGATATTTTATTTACGGAACGTTCTAATATATGAACACTTACTTGCAGGTACAAATGGAGAAGTTAAAAGAGAAAATAGCGAATGAAAAATGTCTCATGTATTTCAATATTGTATCATATAGGTATTGACGGAAAATGATTTTATTTTCTCTTACTGTACCAGAGATTGTTCTTAGAACTTCCCAAATTTTGTGGAAATACTTTCCACAAATTTCCTCCTCTCACAAGGCACGCTGGCCTACTGCGGGTTGGTGGACTTCACATACCTTTGTTTTCAATTTTTTTTAACTCTCAGGATGCAGGTTTCCTCACGATGTTTTCCTTCACCGTAACAGCAGGTCATATTTAAGTTTTAAAGCGCACATAACTATTTTTTACAAAATCATTGGTGCGTGCCACTGGGATTCGAACCCCCTTAATTCGAGTTCGAATTCTAAGCCACTGGGTGTCACCGCTTATGATATCTCGTTAGCTATCAGTATTAATGTACGAGCGTAGGTATATGAAATTCGATGACCTATCACTTTTTAATTAAACCCGTGCCAGCGTTACATCGAGACGCGAATTTGAAACGAGTGCTTCTGGCTCAATGGAGCGAAAATTCCCCGGGACACGTCAGTACGTAATATGGTTTCCTCTGCGAAGACTCGGCTTGTATCAAAGAAGTCATAATTTTATAATAACTCGCTGGAAGACTCAATTCTTGAAATGGAAATGCAGAGGTATGAATTATTTTTAATGATCTCAAAATTGAAGATTGTTGGTGCTTTTTTCAGCTATACTTTATAAATTTTTAAACTATATAATATTAAACGAGCATACAGCTGACCTGAAATTAAGTAGTCACCGCGGCCCATACACTCGGATCAAGTCACGTCCAACCTCCATTAGAAAAGTCCGAGATTATATGCAAGTAAGTGCTACTCATGAGGACTACGAGGGTTGTCTCAAGTTCCGTTGTTCAGGTTACTTCTGGCAACACACACCGGCAATGCTACCTATACCTACAGGCTGAATTTTTCAAGTGTGTGGATGGGGAAATCCAAAACTATGAGAAATATCGAAAAATGCTGAAAGGAGTCTGGGGACCGATTTTGATGAAAACTAAAACTGCATCGTTCGATTTTTGAAAAATCAATATGCCTAGCCAGGAATCGAACCCGTTGATTTTGAAAAAAAAATCACACCCTGTATTATTACACCATTCGATAGTTTCACTTATAAAGAACGAATTCTGGAAAGTAATGATATACGGCAAACTTAAGGATAGAGCTCATTTTTAACAAAATATGTTTTTTTCCATCCCAGTATAGGCATATCCGAGTTTAACTTTATCCGAACACTATAACAGTCGATGAAGTCTATACGTATGTCTATGTGGATGCATTTTTCTACTGATTACAAGTAAAAGTGACAGATCATTCAACTCTATTCTACAAGGAGAAAAACCGCCGTATATCAAATTAATTCTAAAATTTCTGTTGAGATTCACACGTTTTGCGTAATCAGGAATGATTATGCTGACACGCAAAAGTACTTGCAGGTTTGAAAAATTCGGAGATTTTACAAAATTTTTCACTTCAAGTTCAAAGACGCGATAAGGGCCCTGATTCTGTATGACCATTCACAATCGTATCGCGGCAATGTCTTGTCTTACCCGTGATAGAAAGTCAAAAAAGGCTAAAAAGTCAAATAAGACATGTATTTAAGATTCCTTATCGTGCCGAGTTCATGAAATGACGTTCGGTTTGATGTCACACGATATCGTCACGAAATCTTTTGGGACTTAGTGAATCAGGGCCAAGCAGTGCCTCGAGCGTGAACACTATCGTCAAATTATTTATACGTGAGCCATTGTTTGTTAGTATCCAATAATGACCCATTACAGGGTCGGGTCTCCTCTCACAATGAGAGGGATGTAGGCCGCCGTCCACCACGCTACACTACTGCGGGTTGGTGGACTTCACATGCCTTTGAGAACATTTTTTTTTTATGAACTCTCAGGCATGCAGGTTTCCTCACGATGTTTTCCTTCACCGTAACAGCAGGTGATATTTTATTTCATAAATCGCACATAACTTTTTTACAAAGTCATTGGTGCGTGCCACTGGGATTCGAACCCGGACCCCTCGATTCGAGGTCGAATTCTAAGCCACTGGGCTATCACCGCTGCTGAGCCATCAGTCCATACTAATAAACGAAGACGTACACATACAATTGACGCGCTTTGGCGGGAAAAACGACTCATATACAACGAATTTGACACTAGATGTCATGACTTGGTTTCCCGGTCTTATAGTTTCATGGATGGTTGCGGTGATCCTTAAGTAAAAAGCAACAGTAGGCAAGTCCTTTGAGTGCAGAAAATATTCCAATACAGTCGGAATGTAGGAATTCTCGCTTCGTTGGACCTGAAGAATCATTTCGGGAATTTTCCAGCGAAACCATTTTTAATTTTTCAGACAGCTTTTAATTAAAATCTCATGGATGCTGAATCCGATCCAAAAATTGCGTATGATCTTTGGAGGTTTCCTTATAATTATACCTTTTATATGAGGAATTGAAGGAAATAGGCAGACGGGCTATCTGTTGGAAAGTGGCCACCGTTTCCTACGTCATACCAGAGGGGTTGCCAGTGCATTGCCGACTTTTGAGGAATGATTTTGTACATCTTTTAAAAGAAGCACATGTTAGTTATTGAGCGGAACTTTATCGTAAATCCTCCGTCCATTTGTATTATGCAGACAACTATTTAATTTTGTATGGCTGCAGCCCTCGTAACCCACTAACATGGGTAGACCTGGAGCCATGATACTCCAGCACACTGCTCCAATGCAGATTGGTAGCGGGTTAATGACAAAACCGTAAACCACCGTAATAACCGCTGTATAGTGAATATCTTTTAATGGGGCGGGAATCGAACCCACCAACTTGAGCGCAATAGCTAGGCTCACCAACCACTATACCAACAGCCCGAGCCAAAATAAGAACGATCACAGCCAAAATAAAATGAATAGCGCCGAAATTAAACCGTACAATATTTTATCGAACGATAATTAAATTTAAAATTGACAGCGATATATGAAAATCATTACTGAGCTTGTAATGAGGGTATTATATTATCATGTTGCAAAATAAACGAATCTCCTATAGCCTCGTGGTTCGTGCAAACTGTGAATTGGGTAACATGGCGGCTCAATTGAGATTCCGTGCTTTGAATTTCCGTGCTTGAATTCCGTGCTTCGGAGGGCACGTTAAGCCATCGGTCCTAGTTGCTATCGAGAGGATAACAGTCGTTACAACTTGTAGGACGCCCTAAAAACGGGGTGTACATACACCGAGAGTGCCGGTAGAAGTGAAAACTTATAAGATGTGCTTTCTTGGTGATTTGGACGGCAGTTCAATTAAAATCTCTTTAAGAAAAGAAACGACATTTAATGCTCATAATCGTAATGTCGAATCCAAAATCACAATATGTCACATAAAAAAATAACAAAGCTGATATTTTTTCAATCGGTACTCAAGCGGATACAGCGTGAATATCGAATCACCGTCAGATAGCTGACCACTTTAAACACACAAGGGTGATTTATCTCTATTTTAATTAATCCTCAATTAATTTATATCAATTTTGTTAACAATATGCGTTTTCATAATTTATCTTTTTGGTCGTGTAACCTATATGTTAATTATAATATATTATACTCATATTTACAATTTTAATATTCATTTTCATGGATGGTATTAGTGGTACGTAATTTGATTATTTGCATTTTCCAATGAGACTTTTTATGTCATTGTGGTTCCCACGAAAATATGCTATTGCCACCTTAATAACATTTTAAAAATCAAAAATCATTTATTTGCATGGGTTAGTTATTGGTTTTACAGGGCATTTTGATCAATCCATACTCACCTTTTCAGGTATGCAAATTAAAAAATAAAACTAATGTTAGTAATACAAAACATTCACCAAGTTTCATTGCTTTAGGAAATAATAATAATATGATCTCTGTGGCCAGGTGATTTGCCAGTGTATTAGGTATAAAGATGGTCGTGGACAAAGTGCGTCTGAATAATTCATACCGCACACCCTCGGAGCCACACCCGCGCAGTCGCTGAAGCTGCATTTGCATAATTCCAGCGGCTGACTGCACCTGGAGAAATGTCGCTTTTGGAAGGAATTAAATAAACTGTTCTGCTAAATACTTAAGAGTTTTCATGGATTAGAATTGTCAATTTTAAAAATCATCTTTGTTTGGACGGGATTAGTTCTACATAATCGGAACTGAGTGAACGGTGACAGCCTCGAATCGAGGGGTCCGGATTCGAATCCCAGTGGCACGCACCAATGACTTTGTAAAAATTATTATGTCCGCTTTATCAAATTAAATATCACCTGTTATTACGGTGAAGGAAAACATCGTGAGGAAACCTGCAAGCCTGAGAGTTCACAAAAAAAATGTTCTCAAAGGCATGTGAAGTTCACCAACCCGCAGCACCTTACATTTTTTTTACACCTTTTAACAGAACTACCTGGCAAGATAAGAGATTGGTTGCACATCATACAGTTATAAGTAGTTATAAGTTATAACCCTCTTCATTTAGATAATAATCTCAGGATTCTTACTCAAATATTCCAGAACTTTGCAAGAGAAAATACGTGACTTCAACATTTAGTCCACATTTGCATAATTCAAGCGGACGAATGCACTTGCTAGAAATGTCGCTTTTAGAACGAAATTAACGAGTTTTGTTGCAAATTCTTAAGCTCTGAATGTTTAACATTATCTTTATCTTATCATTCTAAAGCATGGGCCTGATATTGTATATTTTTTCCAGTATTTACCATTTTACAATCAACCTACATCATCCAAATTCATTTGAAAACCTACGCCTCCGAAAGAAGGAAAAAAATTAAAAAAAAATTATTAGTACAAAATTGAGTTCTAATTACCTTTTATTTTAATTATTAAGAGTTAAGAATTTTAATTATTATCTTTAAACTTATACCCAAAATACATTTTTTTAATCTATTTCAGGTACACACCAGATACGAATGAAAGTGTTCTCGATAAAGGATCAAAAAACAGTAAGTAATAACTAAATAAGTTATTATCGACGCCATAAGTTTTGCGTCACGCCGCGCGGGACTTTGCAGTAAATTTGAAGGATCTAAAAAATCACAAATAAAAAGAATGCGAAATCCAAATAACCTATTCACAGTCAACCTAAACAATAAATGAACAAAAGAGCGTATAATTATCACCAACTATAACAATGCGACCTCTATGCATACGCAAGAAAGAGTTCTGTGCATAATTGCCATGAATCGTTAGAGGTCTAAACGAAACGGACATGGGAATTAGAACAAAAGTCTCCTATATTCCGCCTTTTCTCACCCTTTTTCACACCCTTGTGTCATTATAATGATTGACGGCATTTCACCACGCTGTGAGTGTGTGTGTTTTTTTTTTTTTGCGCCCAGACAAAGTGAAAAGGGCTACCTTCCTTGGAACGGGCTGGAGGGAGGTGGTGAATGCTCATGCATACCATCACAGCCGTCTGTGATGGTTATGTGGGACTCACGTAGGACCTAGGTGCCTACCCACTAAACACCACCTGGGTAGCGGCTTTGGTCCTATTGACCTCTAAGCCTTCATCGGAAGCGACCTCTCTTGGGTTGGAGAGAGGTGCTAGCGGTACTCCCTAAGGAGCAACCGCTGAGAATTTAACACTGAGTGTGTTCTTTGGACTGGGAATCGTATCATCAGAGTGATGATGATGCTGACTAACGTGATTACATTTATTACTTGGCTGCCAGGAGGCGTTCCAGGTCAGATGATACTTTGTTAGGGGGGTCTACAAGGGCGTTCCTCGGTCTCCGGACTCGATCACCACGCTATTGGCTGCAACCTTTCATACCCCAATGTTGGCACGGGTCCCTCCACAACAGGGTGAGACCGCTGCTCCAATGCGGTGGAGAAACGGGCTACTTGCCAACCCGTCGGGTGTTTTCTAACCGACAATAGAGCCTCCAAGGTTAGATTACAATTCCTTGGAAGTCAGAAGGCAACACCAACAAATGGTCACAGCATGCAAAATTTTGCATTCTAAGATCGATGCCTCAGACTTAAATGGCGAGCTATGTCGCTTATTCGTACCATATAACTATCTGCGGCGGAATAAGCGGTGATAGCCCAGTGGCTTAGAATTCGACCTCGAATCGAGGGGTCCGGGTTCGAATCCCAGTGGCACGCACCAATGACTTTGTAAAAAAGTTATGTGCGCTTTATAAAATTAAATATCACCTGCTGTTACGGTGAAGGAAAACATCGTGAGGAAACCTGCATGCCTGAGAGTTCAAAAAAAAAATGTTCTAAAAAGGCATGTGAAGTCCACCAACCCGCATTAGGCCAGCGTGGTGGACTAAGGCCTACATCCCTCTCATTGTGAGAGGAGACCCGACCCTGTAGTGGGTCATTAATGGGTTACTGACAATTATCTGCGGGGTCGCCGGCACAAATTCGCTTTGTACCCCTCGCGAACTATCGCGCGCTCTCATTCGCCGGTTCCTCGCACGCTTACAGCGTTCAACGCTCTCCTGGAGACTTACCCTGAGTGTGATTTGTTTGCAGATGGATGGAAGGAAATATCGCTCACAGAACTTCAAGCATACCGACAATGCTTGAAGTTGAGCGAGAAGTATGATTGTGATGTCCGTTAATTAATGTAATTGGTTTGTACCGTATTAATTAAAGTAAAATAAATAAATTAATTAATTAAACTACTATCGTAAGGATAACAGTGGGATCGACGGGTTAGCGTGCCCTTCGAAGTAGGAAGCTCGCATATGATTTGCCACTAGCGGTCACCCAACGGTACTGACCGCGCCCGACGTTGCTTAACTTTCTCGATCGCTGCGATCTTCTTGGGCAGCGGGGTCGTTAGACGTCAGTAAAGATTATGTATGGTCTATTTACAAGTAAAATGTGGCAGATAAATTCATTTTCAGTCGAAATACGTCAGGAATTCCTTCGGAACAAATTCTCCAACCCCTTATTGGAGTATTCGAGCAATTCGGGATCCCATCCGTCACGGATTCGACAGAAACACAAATGTTACACACTAACAAATTAAATTGTGATTCCTACAGCGACAGTAATACGTACGGTTTTTACGTAAAATGCATTAGAGAATTATATTTTTGATGTGAAAACTTGTTTAGCGGCGGTGTGCACTTCTTGGTATGGGTAAAAATGTTGAACTCGCGACAGGACACGTGACCCTGATCGAAAATGCGTAAGCGAAAATGCGTAAGACGTAAGTATTTAAAATATGGAAATTGAACAAAGTGCATCTATTAATGAAAAAAGTGACGATCACAGAAATGATAGTACTTTTATACGGTATACTGATAAATAAAGCAACTCGTGCGAGATTCTTCCCTAACCATTCCAAAATATTAAAAAATGCACAACGTGTATGTTCAAGTTTTCACTTCTGCCGGCACTCCCGGAGTGCAGCCCGATGTTTTTTTGTCTTTATTTGAAGCGAACATCTTAGTCCTCATGAGTAGCAAAGCACTCTCAAGCAACATCCATGGGTACATTAACTAATTAAATTGGGATTGCGCTGACCACTTAGCATCAGGTGGCCTACATGCCCGTTTCCTACTCACGAACAATATAGATAATAATTCTTCTACCTGATGTAAATATAGCGTAACGACTAACAACTTTATATTACGTACAATTCTTTGATTTAGAAAGAACGATTTCATTTGTTAGAGTGCTTGTGTTGGTTGTGTGTCGAACCGGGGCGAATGGCATCCCGTGACCTGCTGGAATAAAGAAAACGTATATATAGATAAACAAGGAACTAATTTTATCACTCAACAATCTCCGTCTGGTGGATTATAAAGGCGGCAGCCAATACTGTTCTAGATAAAATACAAGTCTTACCTAGGGGGCAGATTTTGTCGATTTTTCGAACTTCCAATAGTTTCCCCCTTCCCCATCAGCCTTACTTACGTGAGATTTAACAAAATATGTCTTTTTTTAAATTAATGATACCATGAAAAGAAAATGGAGTGGAATGGTCCAAAAATTGGTAAATTAAAAAAAAAATTTTGGAAACCGCATTCATTGGAGTTGATGACTGACACATTTCTGACGGCATTTTTAAACTACAGACGCGTTATGTCTTTTACAAAAAAAATTCGCAACGCGACACCCACCAAGATCATCATCATCATTATATCTTCTGAGCCTGAACTTCACGAGTTCAGGCTCAGAGTTGCAGATGTCTATGGGCGGTATTGACCACTTACCATTTTTCGTTTGCCAGCCTACCATAAAAAGTGACATTGCCAAATTGCTTCTTATAAGGAATAAGATTTTTTCAATGTTCCTTGAATTTACATTCGGTATAGTAGGACTGGTTCAATTTGTTAGAGTGCTTACTACATTTGTGTTGCTTGCTAGATCGACGTGCGCAATACGTCATCCGGTGACTGATGCGGCCTGGGAGAGAAAAGGGTTGGTTGAGAATTCACCCCCGAAGAATGTTTTGGGCATTTGGCTTGAAATTAACTGTAAGGAAAACTAGAATTCTGGCGGATAGTTAGGTTTTTTATGTGTTTAAAGATGTTATTAAATTGTATTTAATAACATCTAGGTTCTTATTTCAAACTCTATGCCGTAGCTAGGAGTATAATGGACCAGGAAAACGATTGATTCGTGGCGGCTTCCGCCACTCGTCAAGAGATGGCGCCACTGGTATCCTGAATCACGCTATCGATTTTTTCTACATCGCTGGCGTATAAACAAAAGTCCGAGATGACGTAATCGGAGTACAACGGCTCCCCAGGCATGATCATCTATACTACCTATTACAAATAAATTAAATTGGAGTATTAATTTTTTTTAGAATTTTTGTCTGTTTGTTCCGGCTCATCTCTGGAACGGCTTGACCAATTTTGACAGGACTTTCACTAGTAGATACCTGATGTAATAAGTAGTAACTTTGGCTACTTTTATTTTAGAATTATATAGTAAGATATTTAAATTCCACGCGGACGGTGTCGCGGGTACAGCTAATTTAACGTTTAACCTAAGGAAATCCTCCTTTGTTAACGTCTCGCCAGACTATGGCAGATTATACTTTATAGCTTGTAACGGTGTGATATTCCAACTCCCCTCGACACTAGACGTCAACCGCAGATTATCGCCATATTTATTTCCCGCTGCATAGAGAGCTCTCGTGTCAAGCATCCTCGCTTGAAGTGAACAGCTGTTTACAATATTGACGATCTGTGTGCCTACATGAGATGATGAGATAGACCTAATGGTTTAATTATGGCCGGATTTACGAACTCCGCGGATATTAAAAGTAAGATTGGTATGGTAAGTAAGTGGAGATTGGAAAATATTTAGAAGTATGAAAACGTTTTCTCTTTTTGTATGGACGAGCACGTACTATTCTTCCATCTTAAAGGTTACTTAATCCTAGTTCATGTCACTAAAAACATTATTTCTTTGGTGAAGAAAATTTAAACGAGATTGGTCATATTTAAGCTTCGTAATTATTTAACTTTGAATTGTAATCTGCTTTCCCTCCTTCCTAATTAATAACTAAATATGCCAGTTTAGTCAATTCCACCTTTTACCAAATTCGGAACGCCCACAAAATGCTATTCTGTGTACTACTGTACTGTAACTGAACTGTTCCGTTTTACACATACGCAACTCTCTTAATTTATTAATATAACAATTCTAATTATTTCTTCCTTCTTTTCAGCCGTTCGTAGTGCTGCTTTCATATTTCAGTTTAACATTATCTGTTCGCTGAACAGATATATCATCCCTGTACAGTCGACAGCACTTGACACGGGCGCCCTCTGTGCGGCAAATAAAATAAGCGCGATAAATAATCTGCCGCTGACACCGCATCTCTGGCTTCCATATCTTGCTTGCTCGAACTTTTCATTTCAGGTTCATTGGTGAATTTGAAAACTTTGAAAGAATACTTATTTTTAAAAGGAAAGAGACATATAGCGAAAATACTTTGAAAGAATACTTATTTTTAAAAGGAAAGAGACATAATATAGCGAAAATACTTCGCCTTACCAAATTTAAAATGCCGCTTATTTTATTCTGACTTCTATTTTCATGATTTTAAATACAATTCGTATAAAAGTTCTGTTTTATACAGTCATAAGCAAGTCTCTTGATTTATTTACATTTCTAAATATTTCTTCCTTCCTTTCAACCCTTCGACAAAATTTAAACACAGGGCTCTGTGTAGAGCTATCTTAATTGAAATACGTGCTGACTTGCGACAGAATCTATGTATGCAATGATATTGTCGTACGAGCAACTTTTGCGAGCGAAATTGCCAGCGGGGTAGGTAAGTCGTCACTCAAACATCCGAGTGAGAGTGAGTTACAACCTACAATTCTGAATCGCTTGTGATCTCTGCAAGCTAGGCTCGCGTTCATCCATCCTGCCATGTTGGACCAATATTTATAGCTTACCCTGCGTATTCCAATATGCGATTCCCATTCAATGACCAACCCAATAATGGGAATAAATAATCTGCCGCTGACGTCTAAAATACTCGCACAATCTCTCTCTCTCGTGCCAGAGTAGGTCTGTTGTGGCGGCGTATTAAAACGGTGTTAGAAATGGTGTAAAATATACTTTAAGTACGCTTTTATTAGCTTATCCGTATAATTTTTATTGTAACGAGCATGCAGTTACCCTTATTCTGAGTTTTAGCAATGCCGCACACCGATGTATCGTAGTTTGCGGCCAATGACGTGAATCGTATAAAAAAGTGACGTAGTGCGTAGCGCCAAAACATTGTAAAAATTTAGAGGTTTATAAATTGGTTTGTGTTTCTTAAAGCTGATTCGCAAGCCGCCATGGACCAACGCAACCCATTTATTGAGCCTAGACATTTAAAGTCTAATATTTCCATTAAAATTATTCTATAGAATTTCATTATCCTATAGATAAGATAGGCGGGTAACAAGGTTTATATCTCATTGCCCGCCGAGGTGTCCATTCGATCGCAAATTGCAATCCGTCCCGCTATAATTATATTCCCGACAGATTGCGCTACGATGTGCCCGTAAGGCTATTGTTGCAACGCCACCGAGGTGCGCGTAGCGAGTAACCACAATGCTATCTGCGTCAAATTTAGAAGGATATATATATAAGATATATAAGATAACTATTTGCAATAAACTGCAATCCATCCCGCTATAATTATATTCCCGACGGATTGCGCTACGATGTGCCTGTAAGGCTATCGTTGAATCGCCGCCGAAGTGCGGAGTTATTCATAGAAATACGAGTAACTTTCGCACAACGTGAATAGTCACGTTCGTATTACGTTCACAAAAGTGTTTCAATTTCTGCAGATAGAATTAAAGACGTTTCCAAGCATTTAAAACTAGAATAGAAACACACATAGATACGATGTTGTTCAGAAAAAATTTTCTAGACTTCTACAAAGAACGATCCCCACTAACAGGCACTTACGGCGACCAATTTCCCGGCCGCAAGTGTACGTTCGAGAGTCTAATTGGCGGCAAATGTGTCTCCGAGCTGATTGCAACATCGCGTTCACTGCTCCGTGCGCTCAGGCGTTTGCTCTTAGACTAGATTCTAGGTAATTCTGAATGTACACACACACAAACTGAGAATAGTCAGTGACCCAACTGAATCATCAACTCGAGCATGAACTATCACAGTTTCGTTTATTAGTCGCATCGAGCTGCTATTAGTATGGGAAGATAATAAGACAGATTGACATGACATACAAATTACTGATGTTTAGTAGAGGAATGCTTTGCCTAAGAGAGTTATAGGAAACAAACCGATTTCTCCTCCTCTCCACCTCTCTGCCTCCCAGAGCAAGGGCCCTTATTGACGCCTCCCTATTCGGTGCTGGGTCCTTTGAATACGACTGTACCCCGGTTTTCTTCGGTTCATTAGTTCACCTGGTCGAAGGACCGCTTTCTTTTTCATTACTTCTTTTGCTAAGCTTTTATAAGCCGAACACCACAATTACTAACACCACGCAACTAAAACATGAATAAGAAGAAGAAGGTGCCAGAAGAAGTCTTTCTTCTTTCATCGGGTCATTCACCTTCGGGGAAAGAAAGAAGGGAAGAAGAAGTTTCTTTGAACAACTGCGACGGTTTAATTCAAGTTACGGCAATCAAATCACTTCATAGTGTTACCTTTTTATCGCACTACTTTGAACTATGACAAGTTTACTGTCAAAAAGTAAGTTAGATGTCCAACTAACGGACATTCTAAAATAAATATACAAATATTTTTGGCACTTTCGACGCAAAAATTTCAAATCTAGCAGGCTGATGGACACCAAATTGAGTAGAAATCATTTCCCCCTTTAAAACGAGGTGGTCACATTGGGGAAGCAGCAATCAGTCCGCTATAATTGTATTCCCGGGAATTTTGTTACGAGCGGCCAATCTGCTGGGATGGTGTAATGCAGAATGTTTTAACTATTTTTAATGTAACACCTAATGAAGAAAAAAATCCCTGCGACTTTGAATTTCACCCTGTTATGGAGTATCTACATTTATTTATTACTCCACCAAACTCTATTAACCACCACCAGTATTTAGTTATCCGGATCATGAAAACATTATAGAGAGTGGTCTAAATGACTGGAATAGTCATTCTTGTTTCTAGTTTTTGCCCTCGTACGCAAATATTTTTATGATGATAAAAAATCAATTTTTATTTCATGTCTACGTTTAAATATATTACCAACACCTGATGTAGTAATTAAATTACGCCTTAACCTATTATGTTGTAAATAAATACATTAATCGTATAAATACATCATTAATTAGATCTATAATCTCAAAGTTAATTCATTCTATTAAGCGTACCTATTTGATACAATCGAATAGCAGATGTCATGTGCAATTAGGAACCGCTCTCGAACGTGTGTCATGAGATGCGATCATGAGATTAACCGCTCATCAATTATATTTGCTCGTATTGGGATATCAAGTGATATACGTGCTGAAATAACAAGAGAAACTGTGTTGAGGAAACTTGGAAACTCACGATAACCTTACTTATTATTATAGCTGTGACCGCGACTTCGTCCGCGTGGAATTTTAAAATAAAAGTAGGCTAAGTTACTACTTAGTACTCTCGAGGCTATGATTATTCAAGTTTCACTCGGTATTGAGTGGTGACAGGCCTAGTTATTATTATTATCAATTACAATGATCCATATTGTTCCAGGACTGGACAGAAGAAAAATGAAAAGAAGTCTGTCAGAAAACCGCGTTGTCATCACACAACACTTCACGGAGAGGACGTTGACCCCTGGTGGAGATGTAAGTACTTTTCTTCTGCTTTTGTACCATATACTTGGCTGCCTTTTAATGGCCCACTGTTGGGCGCGGGTCTCTCCCCACAACAGGAGAGGATGCTCTAATGGGTATTGATGGAGAAACGGCTTAGAGGCCAACCCATGTCGAATGATTTCAAACCGCCCATAGGGCCTCCGACAAAGTTTAACGACTGCTATCGTATCGATAACAACCGGGACCGACGGCTTAACGTGTCCTCCGAAGCACGGAAGCGCGCATTTAATTCGCCACTAGCGATCACGCATCCAGGTTCTTACCGCGCGTAGGTAAAATAATAATTGTGTAGGTGATCGAGCCTAGGCGGCCATGCTCCAATTTCGTAATCTTGGGGTTTAGAAAACTTCGAAAGCGTGATTCAGGACACCCGTGGCGCCATCTCTTGACGAGTGCTGAAAATCACAGTTTATATCTAATATTGTTCTATATTTACAGCTGAGTATGCAGTGTTCGGCGACTGGCGACAGACCACCCCAATTCGTTTGGGAGCGAGATGGTGTTGTCGTTTCAAGCAACACTGACCCCAGGTAAAGAAATTACAATACAATACAATACTCTTTATTGTGCACATACATACAAAATCGGTTAACAATTACAACGTGAGAGAGAAAAACACAATTGGCGGTGTTATCGCTTCCAGACGACCACCTAGGTGAGGAGTTAAAGCGAGAGAGAGAAAGTTGTAGGTAGGGTGCACAAAATGGCAGAGTATAAAGAATTGAATACAGAGGAATAGTGTTTAGTACAAAATGACGGAATAAGAATAGAGGCAGTGACTATCAAGGGAGAAAACTATATAGGGATAAATAGGAGGGATAGATAAAGGTAGAAGGAGTGCTAGAGTTTATGAAAGTGAGCTTTGACTTGGTTTTTGAAGGAAAAATTTGTTTTGAAAGTTGATACGACTCCACACCGCTGAAAGAACTGTTATTTGCCTGCAATTATAAGGGGCCGGAATGCAATGCGGTCCACCTTATTTATCAAATTTCAATTAGTTAGATTTGGGTACATGTTGGTACGAAGTGTTACCTAAAATGAAACTTAATATTCCATTACGTTGGGTGTGGAACAGTCTTCAGTGAGACATCCGCAAGAACTCCCCTTAATAATTAGAATTCTCTTGTCACTTATTTGTATAAGTATAAAATTTGTGGTCAAAATAGCCTCACCTTAGATACTGATAATAATATGCTCACGTTAGTGAGCTAGTAGTCAATCTATGGTACATTGACTACAAATATCTATAACTTATGCATACATCCTTTGCCCAGTTGCCAAATCGAATTGAGCTGAAGTGACATTTTAACTTCTTGTGGTGATATTCCAGGTACGCACTAGGACAAGTGATGACGTCAGACAACTCGGTGGTCACTCACCTGAACATCACCAGGCTGAGGGTGGAAGACGGCGGCATGTACTCCTGCACCGCTAAGGAAGGCGACCACACTGCTATGTACGAGAACAGACTGGATGTATATGGTAAGGAACGCAGAGTTAAGTAAATATGACGGCCATGTAGGCGGAGCCTTACACTAAATTAAGCTCAACTGGGCGCATAGTAACTCGTTCCATCGATCTGATCGCTTTGATCTGACTTTTTAATGTTAACATAAAATTTCGGTAGCGTGATTCAGGATCTGAATCAAGCAAATTTGAAGTAATACAAAAATACCTACCATCCTTTCTCTCCGTTCTATATTTCCTTTCTACGAATATTTTTTAATGTTTAAATTTGTGTATCTGAGAAGGTGAATATCGCTTGATCTAAATGAGTTGTAATGTCTTTTACAAACCCATTTTCGGGAAAATAAACATTATTTTATTTATTTATCACTAAAACTAAAAGAGACCTTCTTTTGTCAAATTAGTATTCTAGGCGGAGATGAAAAGGAATATCGAACATAGAGAATCCAAGATTTTTTCTACTTAGAATTAACTTCACTAAAGATGTTACGCAATCGGCATAACAATTCTATCTAGAGCGAAAAATACAAAAAAAAATGAGTTTGAAAATTCAAGGCATGACATGGAATACTGAAATTCTAAGAAAAGATTACGATCAACATTTTAATAGTAAGCGAATTTTTACTTACCGTACTTTATTTTAGGCCAACATCTCCTCATGAGTAGCTTTGCACCTAGATACAAAATCAGATAGGATTTCTAATATATTTACGGTTGGACGTTGGTGTCTATGAGCTTCAGATACCACTTAACATCAGTCGATGTGCCCGTTTGCTACTCATATGTAATACAAATAACTTCAATCCAATCGTCTCACTGTGAGAGGAGACCCAACCCTGCAGTGGGTCATTAATGGGTTACGGACAATTAAAGAAATCTTATCTCAATCAACATGCAACCGAGGTTAATGCCCTGACCAACCATTTTAGTCGACAGAACTTGAGACATATGAACCAACAAACACACTGTTCTTCTGTTCCCAGGTCCACCATACATCAGGTCCTTACCTCCTATCAAGGTCCAGAGTGGAGAACCCGTTAATCTCAGATGCCCTTACTACGGATACCCCATAAGGTTCCTTCCTTTCTTTATACTAAGTTAGTCCATGTCGGATTTTTAATATTCGGATAAGTTATTCAAGAGAATTTTGCCACACGCTTGGTAGCCTTACATTAGACTGGATTCATCAATTTTCCTGTTAAACTGTGGCATTTAGTATTGAAATTCTGAAATGGTCTACTTCAAGGTACAAAAGTACAGAGTTCTAAACGCCAAACCTTTTGATTACAGCAAAATCGACTGGGAATACAAAGGGAAACCAATAAACTCGAACAGTCTCTTCCAAACACGATATAAGCGGCAAACCCGACAAAACCACGTCCCTCGTCAAATCCACCAGAAGCGCAAGTCCAGGCGAAGCGTTGTCAACATCCACGGAGTGCTGTCTATCCCAGAAGTGACGAAAGAAGAGAACGGGGCAGTCTACACCTGCATAGTGACCAGTCCGTCTGGTGAAATGGCGAGACGAGCCTTCGAGATCCAGGTCATCGAAGCGCCGATTCTGGAAGATCTGCTATTGGGAAATAATCTTCAGGAGGGACAGATAGTCAATATCTACTGCAATGTCCGAAGTGGGGACTTGCCGATACATTTCGAGTGGTTAAAGGATGGGAAGAGAATCCCGAGTTCGCTGAAGGTAAGATTTTTAATATTAAGCGATGATAGCCCAGTGGCTCAGAATTCGACATCTCAATCAAGGGGTCCTGATTCGAATCCCTGTGGCACGCACTAATTGAGTTTGTATTTAAATGTTATGAGCACTTTATTACACCTGTACGCCTGAGAGATCACAAAATTCTCAAAGGCTTGTGCAGTCCACCAACCCGCAATGTCAGCGTGGTGGATTAAGGATTAACTACATCCATCCCTCTACCCAACAATGACAAAAAAATAATTGTAGCAAAATAAAGGTAGTCCTTAATCTCAAAGTCAGCGCTCCATTGTACCATTCGCGTGGTAAATTATAAAATGTACCCAAAGTTTTCGCTTCACGTGTTACAATTAGATTATGTTCCGCTCCCAGGTAGTGGAACGAAGCTCGGAGCTCTTCAGTGCGTTAGTCATCAAGAGGGTGTCCCTGGAGCACTGTGGCACCTACACCTGCGTCGCATCCAACCACGTCGCGAAAGTCAACAAGTCTACGGAACTGTATATAAAAGGTATTTTCTGTAACTGATGTTTTTTTTTAAATTGTAGCGTTTTAGCCATGAAGTTGCTGGACATTTATAAGACAGCCCGTAAAGCACAGTCTCAAGAAGTCTGAAGAAATTTTGAACGTAGTTTTGCATTGTTACCAACGGAGCGGTGATAGCCCAGTGGCGTAGAATTCGACCTCGAATCGAGGGATCTGGGTTCGAATCCCAGTGGCACGCACCAATGACTTTGTAATAAAAGTTATGTGCGATTTATGAAATTAAATATCACCTGCTGTTACGGTGAAGGAAAACATCGTGAGGAAACCAGCATGCCTGAGAGTTCACAAAAAAAAAATGTTCTCAAAGGCATGCGAAGTCCACCAACCCGCAGTAGGCCAGCGTGGTGGACTAATGCCTACATCCTTCTCATTGTGAGAGGAGACCCGACCCTGTAGTGGGTCATTAATGGGTACTGACACACCAACGGAGGCCCAACAACTAAGGAAACTAACTTTTAGTCGAGGGGTCAGGGCTCGAATCGTTAGGAAACATGTGTAATTAAACAACTTATTCGCAAAAATCAGAGTATGGTAGCACTTAAACGTGAAGTAACAGCAGTTTCCGCCAAAATAAAAGGAGACAAATAATTTTAGGAGAAATAAATTTAGGTTATTTATCGTGGTGTAGTACTGTGCACTCGAAGCTTGCAGATTTGACAGTGTAAAAATCTTCCAACAGTCGCACCGAAATGGTTAGAAGAACCATCGAACTCCTCTCTTCTCCTCGGCAGACGAGGCGCAGTCTCCTGCAGCGCGAGTGGATACCCTCAGCCTCAAGTGCACTGGATGAAGAAAGACGGTAAAATCTCATGTCTCATAGAGCTCCTATATTGATTGAGATTGAATATAAATGAACATGGACTGCAAAAACCCTTCTAACATTAGATGGTCTGCATGTTTTGCAGGTGAAGTGGTCTTTATTTGTTGAATTTCAAAAGCAACTCCCCTGTTGTATGTCACAGTGTCCGTAGGTGACAGTGATTTTTTCCCTGTCAAAAAACCTGGACTTTCTATTTTAAATAAATTTTACCTTAACATATTAGTTTTTACATTTCAGCAATTCTCGGAACATGGCAGCCGGTTCTGGAGCTGGCTGGTGGTGGGATCCTGAGTCTCCCGAACGGCACCCTGATCATAGAGGAAGTCTCCCTGACTGACGAAGGGCTGTACTCCTGCAACGTGGAGAACGGAGTCGGCACACCGCTCAGCAAGACTGTTTGGATGAGTGTTAATAGTGAGTTATTGGATTTTCTCAGGTATTTTACAGAGGTGAAGGTTTTTTATAGTAATTAGTAGTAGTAGTACGACCCAAGTGACGCAGTGGTTAAGACACCGGTGCGCTGCGTGGAAGGTCCTGGGTTCGATTCCCAGCAGAGCAGAGATATGAATGATGTATTTGAATTTTCTGGTCTGGGTGTGTGTATTCTTGTCTTGTGTGTGTCCATGGCACCCACGACAGGGAATCCTAGTGTGGGGCTATGAGTGTGAAGCGTTATTTTTATAGTAATTGAGTAGCTAAAGGGCATGCAAGCCACCTGATGTTAGGTTGTCACTGTAGCCCATGGACACCCGGTCCCGCATCCAACCTCAAATAGTGAAAAGAATCCTATCTGAGGGTGCATGCGGATATTTGGCTACTCATGAGTAATAATATGTTCCCCTCAAGTAAGGTATCCCCGGTGCTTACAGAACCAAAGAACGCAGTCGTATGCCCTATTAATTACTGAGTAGTGGTAGTGTTAGGTAAATTAAGAAAAAATTAATTAAGTCTACTTGTTGTATTTTTACCAGAGCGTCCTAATCGTGTAGGACAAAGCCATCTTTTATTGATTAAAAAACTTCTAGTTATGCTTTTATTGACTTTCAGAACCAGTTCACTTCGAGACCGCGTCAGTGAATGTGACGTCACGGCTAGGGCATCCCGTCAGCTTGGAGTGCAGAGCGTTGGGTGACGAACCCATCAGGATTGTATGGACGCACGATGGAACTACTGTTGACTTCCAAATGCACAGGTATGTCGCCAAAATTGTCTATGATAAATAACTCATACATAGCGGTGATAGCCCAGTGGCTTAGAATTCGACCTCGAATCGAGGGGTCCGGGTTCGAATCCCAGTGGCACGCACCAATGACTTTGTAAAAAAAGTTATGTGCGCTTTATAAAATTAAATATCACCTGCTGTTACGGTGAAGGAAAACATCGTGAGGAAACCTGCATGCCTGAAAGTTCACAAAAAAAATGTTCTCAAAGGCATGTGGAGTCCACCAACCCGCAATAGGCCAGCGTGGTGGACTAAGACCTACATCCCTCTCATTACGAGAAGTAGACCCGACCCTGTAGTGGGTCATTAATGGGTTACTGGCATGTAAAAACTCGCCTTATGCCTTAAACACGGTCTAGTATAGGTACTATTATGTTATCCATACCTATACTAGGTAGGTATGTGTTCATTGAGTTTTATCATAAACAGTTCAAATTTGTATAAAATTGAACTGATTTAGATTAAGTGTATTTTGCCTGGAAAGTATTAACTTGCTCTATGATGAAGTATACAAAGAGTAAAATTACAATACAAATGTTTGTCCAAAGCAGTCATCCATTTTTGGATTTAAAAAAAACATCCACACTTTCCACACACAAACACCAATAGAGACGAGTCTAGATTTAGACAATTGTTTTAATATTAAGTACATGTACTTATTTTGAACTTTCAGGCTTTTATGAAAGGTATAAGCAACAATGTGCCTTCCAAATGTATAATTATAAAAGAGTGTTTGCGCCTTAAAAGAAAAATGTCTATTCCATCATTTCTTTTTTCAGAGCAAAACTCTCAGAATCCAAGACTCCTATAGGACTAACGAGCACAGTCAACATACAGTACTCAGAAACATCAGACGCTGGATTGTACCAATGTCGGGCCAGCAATCCCTACGGAGCAGCCATTTTCAACATCTACCTGACTATATTAGGTAACTACTCCAAATGTCGTGAGGAAACCAAGGCCCTGATTCTGTAAGTCCCAAAAGATTTCGTACCGATATCGTGTGACGTCAAACCGTGCGTCATTTCGTGAACTCGGCACGACAAGGAACCTTAACGTCTATTCTATAAAGCGCACAATAGATTGTCACGAAATTTGACTTTTTAGCCTATTTTAATTTGTTTTTCACAATTATAATAATAATATGGATTTCCATTTCCAGAACCCCCCACGCCTCCATCAGAGCTACGTATAGAGGCAGTCCGGTCCCGCTCGGCCCTAGTGTCCTGGCACGAGGCCTCGAGAGGCCACGCGCGTCACTTCTCAGTACAACACGCTCCGGCGTTATACGCCGATGCTGGCTGGGACCGCGCCATCACTATTAATGTTACCAGGTAAACATTTAGTTATATAATTAACTAAATGTTTACCCATAGCCCCCATAGTGCCCATAGCCCCGCTGCTTGAGCAGACCGCAAGCGAGCGAAAAAGTTAAGCAACATCGGGCGTAGTCAGTACCTGGATGGATACAGTGGCGAATTACATGAGTGCAAACGTTCTTCGGAACACCTCTGCCTTTTATGTAGTACAATGGGGGGAGGCGTGGAGAAATGGCCTACCGTTACTCCGGCAAGGTTTAACGACTGATATCTTGTCGATAGCCGAGACCAACAGCTTAGCGTGCCCTCCGAAGCACAGTGCCATCCAGTACCCTTAGTCTGAGTTTTACCGATACAGAAACGATTTTTGTATGGAGTGAAAGATATGAATACTTATCGTTATGACATTATAACACTAACAAATATTAGTTCGAAATTTTACAGTGCATTACGGCCAATTCACGGTTATTATATTTCATTAATATTTTTAAACATTGAAAGAGTGTTAATTAAAAATAAAGCAATTTTGTGATGATTTATCTAATGCTTTATTAATTTTTTAACTCTTCTAAAAATCCTTTTCCTCTGTTGGTTATTACACTGTGCATTTTCGTCTGGTAAGCTGTGTATGTGTGCGTTTCGTTTCGGAACTGCTAAAACTCAGACTAAGGGCACAGGTACTGACTGCGCCAAACATGGCTTACTTTTTTGATCGCATGGATTCAAGCAGCGAGCCTATGTGTGCTTCTGTGGTTAACGGTTAACGAGCAAAATTAACTTGACAATCTTATACTGTCTACACTCTATAACTATTAAGTTTTGTCAATCTCACTTATTCCTCATTAACTTCAGGAAAGGCACAGACATCCGCCAGTCAGTGGAGCTGCAGAACCTGCATCCAGCTACTGCATATGCTGTGCGAGTGGCAACCGGCAACCAGGTGGGGGTCAGTCGGTATACCGCCCCCGTTCACTTCACTACTCATGAAGAAGGTGAGATATAAATAGCCATTGAGGACAGTCCAAAGACTCTAAAGTGGTGATATAGAAAAGTTTTGATAGCCCAGTGGCTTGGAATTCGGCCTCTTACTGAAAGCTTCCGGGTTCGAAACTTTCACCAAAAAAAGTTATGTGCGGTATAAAAGGGTTAAAAAGTCCTAAAAACAGTGTGACGTAATTTATGGATGACCCCTAACTTCTTTCATATTCCAGCCCCATCATCCCCACCGATCAACATCCAAGTGGAGCAGACGGAGAATCCCGGAGAACTCTTCGTATCCTGGCTCCCTCCGCCCAAAGACACTCACAATGGAATCATCACCGGATACCACATCAAGGCCTCGCCACAAAATGCTGCTTCAAGTATGTTAGTTTTTAATTTTTTTATGAATCCATGTGTCAAAAATTCAAAAATAATTTCTAAAGATTTCTAGATCAATAGGAAAAGGCGGTAAATAATAGTTCCCTAGACCACTTTCCATCAAGTGGCCTGTTTGCCTGATTACTTACATTAAAAAAATCTGAATATCCGCCTTTGAAAATCCCTCGGGACATAGGTCACCCCATAACCATTGCCACTTCACCACTTCACTTCTTTTTCCAGGACCTATTCACTGGAAAATGAAAATAAGAAACTAATCAGTAGATAATTTCAGTTTCAGAAGACACAGACACAAGAACGTTGAAGGTTTCGCAGCAATCTGGAAAACAGGAGACCGCGATAAGTGGCCTTCTCAAAAATACAAGGTACAGTAGTTTTTTTTTAATTATTATGTTAGTAATATAGGAAGGAAGATGTAAATAGGTACAGTAGTGAACATTATTTCTAATTATCTCATTATAGACTTAGCAATTTTCATCAGAACTATTTGAAAAGTTTGTTGAAAAGCTTATTTGTAATAATTATCCGCTAAATATCAATTACGTATAAACCACAACCTATACGCGCGTAAACACCTCAACTTTTTTAAGAGTTTGTCTATATTCCATTACCCGCTATCCAACACGCTTTTATGAAAAGTGAAAAGTGGGCTGTACGGATTTGGTTAAATTATGTTTATAAACAGATTAATTACAATCGACATTCGATTACGGGATACTTTTCAAACCAAATTTTAAAATCTAAGTGGTCGAGCTTTGGACTTAGTAATTTTATGAAATTTTCAGATATGCAGTGTCAATATCAGCGTTCAATGGTGCAGGGTCGGGACCATTCTCGTTACCGGTGTATCAAGATACTATGGAGGGAGGTATGTTTCTATTTACAATGTTTGCCTATTTTTACAAATTCCTATGGACTTACTTTTAAAGTTTCATAAAATCTGCTTCAGAAACTGCCTTTAGTGGTTTCAGAAGTGGTCAAAAGAATTCATAGACTCTTTATGCCTTGTTTGAATTAATTGCTCTGCACGGAGGGTTCTGGCCTTGGTTCCCAGTGAAACAAAGATTTAAATAATGAGTTTCAATATCTGTTTCTGGTTTGTGTATGTGTATGTCTTGTGTGTATCCATGGCGCCCACGACACAGAGAATCCTAGTGTGGGGCTTTGAGCGTTTATTAATACTGTATTATTTCCAATTGAAATAATTTAGTGATTAAAACCTTTACAAGGAAACATTTTAAACACCCATTTAATTTGAATTTTGTGATTTCTCCAGTGTTAATTCCATTTAATTTGTTAGTTCTATTTATTTGCATACCTAAAAATGGTAAATATAGATTGATCTAAATAATTTGTAACAACTTTATACCTATATTTGTGCAAATAAACGTTTTGTCTTTGTGTTGCTAAAACATATGAATCTTTCCATCAGCTCCGGAGCAAGCGCCGTCATCAGTGGAGTGTACGGCGGTGTCGTCCACGTCTCTGAGGATAGGATGGCAGCCGATCACACTGCCTGGTCAGGGCAGCTCGCTCATTGGATACACTATACTGTTTGCGACTGAAGGTAAAGAATTAACTTGGTCAAGAAAATTATAGTTTGACGCTTATTTATTATTATGCTTAATGGCTTTGTTAAAAAGTTATGTGCGCTTTATAAAATTAAATATCACCTGCTGTTACGGTGAAGGAAAACATCGTGAGGAAACCTGCATGCCTAAGAGTAGTAAGAGTTCAAAAAAAGAATGTTATAAAAGGTATGTGAAGTCCACCAACCCGCAGTAGGCCAGCGTGGTGGACGGCGGCCTACATCCCTCTCAATGTGAGAGGAGACCTGACCTTGTAATGGGACATTAATGGGTTACTGACAGTGAAGTTTGTACGTTTAGCAAAGGAAGATCTCCCAGGCGAGGTGATTGTGCCTGGGGAGCGGCCATGCTCCGATTACGTCACCTCCGAGTTTGGTATATATGCCAGCGATGTAGAAAACTTCGATAGCGTGATTCAGGATCGTGTGGCGCCATCTCTAGACGAGTAGCGGGAGTCGCCACATACCTAACACATTCCTTGCCGACCATAATTATTATTTAACTTGTGTTTGTGGGCGGTTGCAATAACAATTCCATTAAAAGAAAAACTAATGTTAAGTGGCAGCTAAAGTGCACTGATCTCCCTAAAATGAAAATTGAAACTTAATGCTACATAATTAATGACTAACTAAGCTGTAGTTTCGTTTATAGGTCCTTAGACGAGACGAGAAAGCCTTATAAGCTATTGAATAATGATTTTTTAGCCATTTGCGTTCACTTACACTGAACTTGAGTTATAAACAATATCTGCAGCTATATCTTTCTTTACAGATAGCGCATGGCAAAACCAGACGTCGCTTCACACTGAGCTGTACCTCCAAAGCCTAGCCAAGTACACCAACTATACAGTGAAAGTGGCTGGATTCTCCAGTTATGGCGCTGGCCCGTTCTCTTATCCAATCATCTGTGCTACGCTACAAGATGGTAAGCATTCATTCACACATACTCATACATTTAGAAACTCATACTTATACGAAGAAAACTGCTTATCTCAATCTATAAATCTATCTATTAAATTTTTTTTTATAAGTAGAGCCACCTGATGGTAAGTGGTCACCGTCGCCCACTGACACGCAACACCAGGGGTCGCCAGTGCGTTGCCGGCTATGAACGAGAGCTTTTTGATGCCCTTCTTGAAGAACCCCACGTCATAGTCCTGCGGGAATACATCAGCCATAATACATAAAATGTTTTGTCCTGAATCACTGACTGATGGTTCAACGCACAACCTAAAACCGCTGATCGTAGAGACCGGAAACTCGGAGGGTGTGTTTATTATATGACGTAGGTACCCAATAAGAAAGGATTTGCCGAAATTCTACCCGTAAGGGGGTAGAAAAGAAAATGGGGGCAAAGTTTGTATGGGACAACGTGGATGCCTGGTCCCATCTACTTCAAATTTTGCATAAGCGCTGTTTAACATAATTAATGGAAGATTTATTTCGTATTTTATTAAAAAGTCATCGCCTAACGGGTTGTAAAAGGTGTAGAATTTTTTTAATTAATCTTTTAATGTGATCTTTGGAGCATTAGAACAGGTTCCAATTTATTTCAATCTTCACAAAATCCTAAAGTCCACGTAGACTAAGTCTAGTTCTAGTTTCTTTTACAAAATCCCTAAATCTCTAGTTCCAGAGCCACCAGCAGACATCAAGGTGTTGGTGCTGTCTCCAGCATCCTTGCTCGTCAGCTGGAAGAAACCAGAGCGACCTAATGGAGAACTGTTGTATTACACTGTTTACGTTAAACCTACTTCTGGGTGAGTTCATATGTCTAGAGTATTTTTAATTAAACTTATTTGTCAAACTAAATAAATAGTTGAATGATGTTCCTAACGTCCTCGCGGCGCAGAGGCTAATTCGTGCCTGTCCAGGTTCAATTTCCATTAGTGACCCACTGCCAGGTCGGGTCTCTTCTTGCTGGCCTAATGTGGCTTGGTGAACTTCAAATGCCTTTCAGAGCATTTTTTGTCAACTCTCAGGCATGCAGGGTTCCTCGAGATTCCTTCGCCGTTGCAGCCAATGATACGATATTTAAATTTATAAAACGCACGTTTTTTTCAATGTCGATTTATGCCTGACTCGTTTGTTCTACTCCTGAATTAGATGGAATCTGAATAACTGATTTTATAATGTAACTAATAGAGTATTCATAAACATTTAAGTTGTATTTATATTTCTTTGCAACAATCCGCACACGTGGAACTTGTTTTGGTATGGACCCACCACCCTCCCTTATCTCTCTGAGTAGGTATATACCATAACAACTTATTCCAATAGTACACGACACGTGTTTCGCCCCAAAACGGAGCATCATCAGGTGATGTGGACTCTACAACGGTTGGTTGCTGAGTGAGGTCGCCGTTCGAGTGAGCTGCTTATATACCTTTTCTCCCTGCCATTATGACACATCGAGTGTAATCAAAAATCGAATAAAACGTCACTTGTCAGTGTTTTGACGTTTGATATTAGTGACTTATGTCTTTTTTACGTCACATGTGATTTTGGTGGAAAAATATGCAGCAAAGGAGAATTAGATACGTCTATTTGTTCATTCAGCAATGTAACACTATTGTTTTTACTATATTGAATAATTTGTAGCTGTTCTAGCAAACTGAGCCTAATTCCTTTATCGCATCTATTTAAAATGTTATACGTATGGCCAGTAGGTACCGAATGGCCTGATTCTATCAAATGTTTTGCGAAATTGGACCTGTCTGCGCGACCATTTCTATACGCTGCTAGGTGTTCTCGATACCTTGTGTCAAAATTTCTACCAGTCTGACCCACATATATACCGTTACATTCTGGACAAGCGATACTATAAACTCCTGATTGTTTACGTTTGTCCATTTTTTCTTTGCCATTACAGATAGATCCTATGTTATTATCCGTTCTGAATGCAACATTGATATTGTGACGACGTAGGATTTTAGCGATTCGCTCCGAAATCGGTCCTATATAGGTCAAACTAGATTTACATCTGACTATAGTTTCATTTGATGGCCCCGCATACAGTTGATTCCGCATAATTAATTTTTGTTTATTACGAATAAGACAGTCAATCATCCTCCTGCTATATCCGTTCGTAACTGCTATTTTATATATGGTGTTCATTTCCTCTTTATAATTCGAAGGTGATAATGGAATTGATAGTAATCTATGAATATAACAACGAAATGCTGCCATTTTATGTTGCCAAGGATGACAGGAGGAAGCCGGAATGACTGTATCCGTATACGTAGGCTTACGGTAGATAGAAAAGGAATGTTTGTTTTTTACTCTTGTGATGGTGAGATCTAAAAAGTGTAGTGAATAATTTTCCTCCAATTCTAATTTAAATTTAATTTTTGGATGGACTCTATTAAGTTTATTTACAAAAACATCTAATTGTCTATCAGTACCTGTCCAGCATATAATTATATCGTCAACATATCTATAGTAATATAAAATAGATTTATGTCCAATAATATGATTGTTTTCAAACTTGTCCATGAAAATGTCTGCCATTAAAGGGCTTAAAGGAGAACCCATTGCGAGACCTTCTTTTTGACTATAAAATTTGTGGTTAAATTGGAAATAATTTTGACTCATACATAAACTAGTTAACCTGATGAGATCATCTTTTTCTCCGGGATGTAATTTTGATTTATCAAAAAGTTCGGATAAAATATTAATTGATTCGGAATGGGGTACATTAGTGAATAAGCTATCGACATCAAGTGAAACTAGTTTTGCTTTGAGAGGCAATGTAATATCCTTTATGTTTTGTACTAAATGATGGCTATTTTTTAGACTGTACTTCGGAGAAAAAGATGTTTTTTCTTTGATTATAGAATTAAGTCGACGGGCTAAATTATATGCTGGAGCCCCAATGTAGGAGACTACTGGCCGTATTGGTATATTTTCTTTATGAATTTTGGGCAAACCGTACAAAATAGGGGCACGAGGGTTCATTGGTATTAAGGATGTGGGTGGATTTTTAAAAATATTATGTGAACTTTTTATAACGCTTTTTAACTGAGCGGTGTATTTATTGGTGGGATCTGAATTTAACTCTATAAAGTCATCCCCATTTATAACCTCGCAGACTTTTTCGTGATATGATGGTCTTTCCATTATCACAATAGTATTTCCTTTATCCGCTTTACTCAAAACCAAATCGTTGGACTCTAAGCGTTGTCGGATTGATTTTAGTATTGTATTTTCCTTGGTGATAATGGGGCTGCAAGGTATTGAGGTAGACTTGATTTGCTCTGCAACAAGATGTTTAGTAATATTATCTCCTTTACTAATGACCACGGCCATCTCTGCGTCCACTGCGAGGTTTTCTAAAGATTTTTGAGATGGTTTTGAGTGTAGGTTGTATTTTAAACCCTTTTCTAAAAGTTTTATTTCAGCAGGTGGAAACTGGACCTCAGACAGGTTTTTTAAACGTGGATGAAAAGATGGGGTGGTTTGATTACTGTTATTATCATTATTATTGACATTTTGGCTGGATCTTAATTTTTGTAATTTTCTGGATTGTAAAATGTACTTATTATGAGCTTCTAGAGATGCTAACTCTCTAGCTTTGTAGTCTAATAAATCAAATTCAACATTATGTAAATTATAAGATAGTTCCATATGTAGAACTTTTAAATGTATTTTTAGGTTATCTCTTACAGTAAACCAATGACGTGACTCCTCGTTTAGCCAAACTTTTTGGGCTTTATTTATAGCGATGTTTGCTGCTCGATTGCTAGATCTAGTCTGGATATTGATGTAATTAGGAATAACATTAAAGTGTTTACATTGCTGATTGAACCATACATTTTGAACGGCAATACGATGTAATTTTGTTAATTTGATGTAGAGTTTTGCCTGGACAGCTGTGCTCGCTGATTTTATATAATATATTGTATCAGGCGTTACTTTGCGGAAATCCATTGTTATTTAAGTTGTATTTATATTTCTTTGCAACAATCCGCACACGTGGAACTTGTTTTGGTATGGACCCACCACCCTCCCTTATCTCTCTGAGTAGGTATATACCATAACAACTTATTCCAATAGTACACGACACGTGTTTCGCCCCAAAACGGAGCATCATCAGGTGATGTGGACTCTACAACGGTTGGTTGCTGAGTGAGGTCGCCGTTCGAGTGAGCTGCTTATATACCTTTTCTCCCTGCCATTATGACACATCGAGTGTAATCAAAAATCGAATAAAACGTCACTTGTCAGTGTTTTGACGTTTGATATTAGTGACTTATGTCTTTTTTACGTCACATGTGATTTTGGTGGAAAAATATGCAGCAAAGGAGAATTAGATACGTCTATTTGTTCATTCAGCAATGTAACACTATTGTTTTTACTATATTGAATAATTTGTAGCTGTTCTAGCAAACTGAGCCTAATTCCTTTATCGCATCTATTTAAAATGTTATACGTATGGCCAGTAGGTACCGAATGGCCTGATTCTATCAAATGTTTTGCGAAATTGGACCTGTCTGCGCGACCATTTCTATACGCTGCTAGGTGTTCTCGATACCTTGTGTCAAAATTTCTACCAGTCTGACCCACATATATACCGTTACATTCTGGACAAGCGATACTATAAACTCCTGATTGTTTACGTTTGTCCATTTTTTCTTTGCCATTACAGATAGATCCTATGTTATTATCCGTTCTGAATGCAACATTGATATTGTGACGACGTAGGATTTTAGCGATTCGCTCCGAAATCGGTCCTATATAGGTCAAACTAGATTTACATCTGACTATAGTTTCATTTGATGGCCCCGCATACAGTTGATTCCGCATAATTAATTTTTGTTTATTACGAATAAGACAGTCAATCATCCTCCTGCTATATCCGTTCGTAACTGCTATTTTATATATGGTGTTCATTTCCTCTTTATAATTCGAAGGTGATAATGGAATTGATAGTAATCTATGAATATAACAACGAAATGCTGCCATTTTATGTTGCCAAGGATGACAGGAGGAAGCCGGAATGACTGTATCCGTATACGTAGGCTTACGGTAGATAGAAAAGGAATGTTTGTTTTTTACTCTTGTGATGGTGAGATCTAAAAAGTGTAGTGAATAATTTTCCTCCAATTCTAATTTAAATTTAATTTTTGGATGGACTCTATTAAGTTTATTTACAAAAACATCTAATTGTCTATCAGTACCTGTCCAGCATATAATTATATCGTCAACATATCTATAGTAATATAAAATAGATTTATGTCCAATAATATGATTGTTTTCAAACTTGTCCATGAAAATGTCTGCCATACCATACCAAAACAAGTTCCACGTGTGCGGATTGTTGCAAAGAAATATAAATACAACTTAAATAACAATGGATTTCCGCAAAGTAACGCCTGATACAATATATTATATATTCATAAACAAATACCCATAATCTTCCAGGACCGGTCCACCTCAAACCCACCGGGTGGAAGCTGCCCGGACCAGCGCTGAAGTGAAAGACCTTTCTACGGGAAGGACGTACGAATGTTGGGTCACTGCCAGCACCTCGGCGGGGGAGGGAGCTTCTAGCCGACGGGTGTCCCACACTCCTACGCAGAGGGGTAAGTCATAGGTTCACTTAGGGAAACGTAACCACTGGTATACAATAAGGAACGCCTCGATCCATATCCAGAAGTGGTCATCAAAGTGTAGAAGTTCTTTGTTTAGTTTTCTGACTTGTTAGCTTCATTTTATTTATTTACCACTAAGTACACTTCATTACTACAGTTTGACCAATGACTACATTCCAAAAATTTGTTCCAAATCTATTTAATTGTAGCGGCAGAATGAAACTTTCAGTGGCGGCGCCATTTTTATCTTAGATAATAGCCACACTAATATCTGTCTTTTATGAAGTTCCCGAAGTAAGTCATTCGCACTGATGCCTGTAAAAAAAATGAGCCATATTATACATTGTCATATACACAGCATGACAAAGTAGGTACCCAAAACCTCAGAACAGGCTTTTTTAATTTTGCTACATTTTCTTCTACACATCTTGATGTGTATGTTTTTTATGACTTAATAAATGACTATTGACTACACCATAAATGATATCAGTACTGTAATCTCATTCTCTCACCTTTCCAGTGGTAGCCGGAGTGGCGTCCCTCGGTGGGACGGTATCGGTGGGCGTGGGCAGCTCGCTGCTGCTGGTGTGCCAGTGCGTGGGCGCGCCGCCGCCGCGCACCGTGTGGTACCACGAGCACAACATCATCACGCACCACCCGCGCTTCACCAGGAACCACGACGACAGCCTCCTTATTAATAGTAACTATGAAATATTCACTCACATTACGAACCCGACCAGGGGCCCGATTCTGTATGACCATTCACACTCGTATCGCGGCAATGTCGTGTCTTACGCGTGATAAGTCAAAAAAGGCTTAAAAGTCAAATATCGTGACAATCTATTGTGTGCCTTATAGATTAGACATTAAGGTTCCTTGTCTTGCCGAGTTCATGAAATGACATACGGTTGGATGACACACGATATCGGCACGCAATCTGAATGCTCATACAGAATAAGCCCCCAGCGTGGCGGATTAAGGCCTCTCTCAGTTTGAACGTGTGGTCGTACGAATTCAGCTCATGTAACTCATGCGTTTACGTCCGTTCACGCATGAACAATCCCGACCATAGAAATATAATGGGAGCGCTCGTCCTGCTGTCCTGTTAGTCGTACGTGGCCATAGCGAGTGCTCACACTGCGCGCGGCTGTCTTATAGATAACAACCGGGACCGACCACTTAACGTGCTTTCCGTCGGGTGCATCCAGGTACTGACTGCACCCGACGTTGCTCAACTTATTGTCTACTAGCTGTGCTCGCGACTTCGTCCGCGTGGAATTCTATTCGTCCGCGTGGAATTCTAAAATAAAAGAAGCCTAAGTTACTCCTTATTACATCACCTATCTGCCAGTAAAAGTTCCGTCAAAATCGGTCCAGCCATTCCAGAGATTAGCTGGAACAAACAAACAGACAAAAAATAAAAAATATATATTTTCGTAGATGTACCGTGTCCACTAACCCGCAGTAGGCCAGCGTGGTGGACGGCGGCATACATCCCTCTCATTGTGAGAGGAGACCCGACCCGCCAGTGGGTCATTAATGGGTTACTGGCATACGTACCGTGTATACATACATAGACATGTATTAGAAAGCGGTTATTTTTTATGTATTATTACAAACAGACACCCCCAATTTTACTTATTTGTATAGATGGTGTAAAAATGAATCTTTTGCTTACCCAACCCATTATGTTTCAGACATAGACCAGTCCCTAAGCGGCAACTACACCTGCCTCGCCAAGAACCTGTACGGCTCCGACCAGGTGCAGTACACCGTGATCGTGCTGCCGCTGCCTGAAGCCCCCGTCCTCAGAGCCACTCCCTACAAAGACTCCATCTTGGTGGAGTGGGAGCAGCCTTACTACTCGATCACTAATAGGAGCTCCACTCAGAAGATTAGTGAGTGTGTTTTAATAGTGCTTATGCCTTTTTTTATGAAATCAGCGTATCAAATTTTTAATAGGTACTTGAATATCTGACATTACAATCTAGGCTTAGTTGTGGTTTAATACTCAATATCAATTACTGTATCTATTTTTTTTAGATTTACTAAAGCGAAGTCTCTCACTCATATCCATAAAAAACCCATTAATCTTACAAAATAATCCGATAGGACTATGTTGTGAGGCCATTCTAGGGTATTAAACTATTCCAAGTAGGAAACAATTATAGTTATTATAGTATAGTTTACAACCAGGATTAGCATAAAAATTTAGGATACATATATCTATCTCCATGTAACAAATTCTTAGAACCACATAAACGAAGTGAGCGGAATCTACTGCAGCGATAAAATAAAGCGCATTTTATTTCTTCCAGGTTACAGCCTCACGTGGAAAGAAGCGAGCGGGCCCTGGCAAGAGGCGTGGTCGGCCAACAAGTTGCCCAACCTGTCCGGCGCGCAGAAGCACGTGCTCACCGGCCTGAAGTGCGGCACCAAGTACTCGCTGCGGATCACCGCCACCAACAGGGTGGGCACCTCGCAGCCTGCCTACTTGGACGTCAGCACCTTGGGAGGAGGTCAGCTTACATATAGGACAAAAAACGCTATAAATTAATGTTAATAACTAGCATTCCTTGTCTCGTTATCTCTGCTATGGACACACAACAAGAGAAACAACACACACATCCAGACCAGTACTAATTTATACTCATAATTGAAATGTCAGCTCCACTAGAAATCAAACGTGGGACCCTCCTCGTAATGCATCAGCGTCTTGCAGTCGGTATCAATAATCAATCTTTGGATGTAGGTAGCTTTTTTATGTTTGGTAGCCAGGCAACATTCGTTATTTAAAAGTATAATAATTTAAAAGAGTATCTTGACAACCAAACTGTAACTACTCAATCCGTATTCGAAGATCGGCAATTGATGATTCAATGTTGTGTACATTACTATACATACAGGCTGTATGTATGTATGTTACATACACTTTATGGTACGGTCAGATTTTCTTTCATGATGAAAGAAAATTAACATTGCTTCTTCTTGTAGTTTTGAACGAAATTTTCATGTGGTCTTCCAGTGCCAATCCCGCCGTCAACAAACGAATGGCTGTGGAGCAATTCGTCCCATATCTACGTGCAGCTGGCTGGCTGGGACGATGCAGGATGTGACTTTCGCGCATGGGAGCTGGACTACCGGCCCCTCGGTTCACGATCTTGGATACGAGCGCATAACTCCATGGTAGGATTGTCAAGCTTAAGATAAAACTTTATATGTAAACACCTTTCCTGAAAATATTTGAATTAATTTGACTTAAATTATACACAGCTGCGCTGAACTTTTATGATAATATGAAACTGATAGGTGTCGTTTCTCCCAGGCCTACACCGACCAACCATGGGGCCCAGGCCTCCAGTACCACGCCGGTCCCGCGTACCGCACGGGCAGCCTGGCGGCAGGCCTCCTGGCCCCGGGGTCCTGGTACCAGCTGCGGGTGACGGCCACCAACGAGGCCGGCACCGTCACCACCACCTACAGCTATGCCACCAAGAATGAAGACGGCAGTAAGTACCTCTCTCAATATTGTAGCCCAGGAGCTGACAGGGATTTTTCGAGAAGTGTTTGAGGCATCATTAAACACCTAAAATACTTTATACTTTAAATACTTCATCAACCAGGCGTCTAATTCTATTTTAAAGAGCCTTTAAAAACAATTAGGTTTTAAGGATTATTTTCAAGTTAAAAACATTTTCACTCATTTCACCCTGGATTCCAAGTCTCCTAGCAAAATCTAATTTTTAATGTATTTTACCAGGTTCATCCCGAGATAAAAAGAATCCCTACAGTAATTTGACGACCCAAGTGGCGCAGTGGTTAAGACACCGGTGCGTTGCACGGAGGGTCCTGGGTTCGATTCCCAGCAGAGCAGAGATTTGAATGATGAGTTTAAATTTCTGTTTCTGGTCTGGGTGTGTTGTGTTCTTGTCTTGTGTGTGTCCATGGCGCCCACGATACAGGGAATCCAATTGTGGGGCTACGAGTGTGAACCTAAAAAAAAATTCTGACTTTCGAATTAGGGATCGTTGCTTCTCATAAATATGTAATAATAGTCACCTATATTTGTTTCAAGTGAACGCGGGTGCATACATTTTTTTGTATTGTTATTGTTATTTCTATTTGTATTTTTTCTAGGTGAAGTGGGGCCGCCGTCAGAGTTCTTCGACATCAACATGCTGGTGATCGTGTTCAGCTCTATTCTTCTCATCCTTTGCCTTCTCAGCTGCGTGTATATCCTTGTGAAAAGACAAAGGTGAGTTGATTATCTAACCTAGATGGAAAAATTATCATTTGAAAAGAGGTATTTGGGATAAAAAAATAATACGTACCAACCGATTTCAGAAATATCAATAAAATATGATAAAATCTTGCCATTATTTTCCTAAGAATTCCTTTAATAAAACTTTAATAAATAATCAAGTTAGTTATGTCTCTGTGTCAAAAGTGTAGGCGACTTAAAAGAATATAAAGACAAATTTCCCGTCACATCACCAAACAATATCGAATATTTATTACCAAAAAACTTATATAATTCAAAGGAATCGAACCTTAATTACTGACTACAATATGGGCGCCATTATCATAATATGCCCAGTATTGCCCAGGGCCTCCGATAGGTTAAAGACGGCCCTGCTAAGGACTTTTATGATCTCATCTTTTTCCAGGAGTGGCAATCTAACAGAGTACAGAGACTCCATAACAGTGGACAAGTCGGAGAGCGGCAACATCACTGCGAACACGTCACACAGCAACTTAACCAACGTTAAGGAGAACGCCATCAATGCTCAGAACCGGATCTATAGCGCACCCATACACGTCAGGAATAGCAGTAAACATGGTGAGTTTCGTTTAAACTAGTTTGTTTCAGAACTTGGTCCAGAGAGGGGTAAAAAGTATCCTATATGTTAATCCAGCTTATAAATTTGTGCGTAATAAATTTCATCCAAATCAGTTCAGCGGTTTTTGCGTGAATGTTTCCACCCATCCATCCTCACAAACTTTAGTAGGATTCTCATCCTCGACACCCACGTTCCATCTCAAATTGTGTAGAAATTCTATTCTATGTAAAGAGGCAGTCGCAAATGTCTTTCCCAAAAATTCTGAGGAAGCATTTCTACATGTCCACCTCACAATGGATTAGCGTGGTGGACTAAGGTCTACATCCTTAGTTTCTTTTCTTTCAGAATTATATGAGATCAGTCCATACGCTCAGTTCGCTGTCGGTTTTCGGACGTTCGGTCACGTCGAAAATCAAGATATGCCGAGTCGACACAAACACAGATATGATACAGGTAATTTCTCTTTTGTAAAATAGAATTTACAAAATGTTTTTTTTTTTTCATAATAAATGAGTAGCAAATTTGCCTGCAAGCCGCCTTGGTTGTTAGTTGTTACTCCGAAATCTTTCTTCAGTCCCTGATAAGCCTCATTTCTTTCAGATTCATATTCTTTTTTCATACTGGTGCACCTTGAGTTTAGGTGATTTTTATCTTTATAAGTTCAAATGTGTAGCGGCGCGATACCTACAGTAATAGAAATGCTACCAAAGCAAGAAGTGAATATTGTAAACAACAGAATACGTCACTCGCGTCATACCGATACTGGCCAATCAGAAGGTGTATCCTCAAACACGCTATCAAAGTTTTATAGAACCATTAGAATTGGCCGAAATTAGCATTCGGACCGCGGTCCCCAGACAGTGACTTCACCCGAAGGGAAATCTCCTTTCATTAGAAATTGTTAATAATAGTTTTTGAATATCTTTTTCAGAAACAAGTTTCCAAGTGTGTTCAGAGTCTGAAGACAGTGACAGTATATCAAAGTCTACCATGAAGAGTGTGCCAAGAAGTAAGTAGAATCACAAGTTAAAAAAACATAACAGCACATAACAGTAAAATATTTAATTTAAAATTTATCATATCCTGTTCTTAGTGTTTTAATAAAGTTAGACTTTTTATATCATGCGCGCAAACGTGCGTCGAAGGGTACGTTAAGCCGTCGGTCCCGGTTGTTATCGATACGATAGCAGTCGTTAAACCTTGTCGGAGGCCCTATGGGCGGCTTGAAAATATCTGACCCGGGTTGGCCACTATACCGTTTCTTCACCAATCCGCATTGGAGCAGCGTGGTGGATGAAGCTCCCGGCTTCCCCGTGTTGTGGAGAGACCCGTGACCAACAGTGGGATATAAAAGATTTGAGCTTAATCCCAGTGGCATGCACCAATCACTTTTCTTAGTTTGAAGTGTCTTTTTTTTAATTTAATTAAATTTCACTTTACAAATAATTAATTAATCCCTCGAGCAAAAACATTTTATTAGATATCGTTGAAAGTCTGACCTGCAATAATTGCTATTGTTTCAGAAGGTTGCAGAACCCCACATCATAGGTAACTAAGTAAGGGAATAAAGCCTTTATATTACAAGGAACAAGGAATAAAATTCCGCGGACCACCTCGTTTATAATAGCTCTGTTGCTAAATTTAAATTTAATTCGCTTATGACAACCTGTTTTATATAGTGAGATAATTATTCTGGTATTGCCAGTTCAATAATGTGCAAAGAGAGGTTATATTTTGTTGTTCATGCCTGTTTGGTAAAAGCGGATATCCCGCCAAGACAGGTGTGATTGAATCAACTATGAGTTTTGTATAAAGGCGTCCCGTAATAGACCAACGGCACATTGATAATGAGGGTGTATGCATTATCTATTGGAAACATGAAAGTTTTATCTTATTAGTTTAAAAGATGCCTGAAACGAAATGCCAAAACATTATTTTAGGAAATGCTCGGAAATTGTTGCCAACATATTTATTTTCATATTAAAAAAGGATCGGTTTTAAGTTTAAGGATCTTTACGTCCACCTTAATGACCGGATAAAAACATCTCCGTATCTGAAGATGGGTTATTGAAACACACCGTAAGCTTAAACCATTGCTATTAACTTATGGCAAATAAAACGAAAAGGTTGACATTCAGAGATAATGAAAAAAGAAATGCATTCGTAATATAGAGTATCGTTTGAAATATAATATAGGTAATGTTTTACACTATGTTCACATCGGAAAGCCAATATAACTATTATATACTATCAATAATATTTCGTTTTGTTATAATTATGTACAGATTATAAAAGTATAATAACATTAATAGATTCCAGTTAAGGTTTACAAATTAAAACTGTTAATGTTTACATAATATTAATTATTTGTTATAATAGTAGGTACTACATCCAGTAATCTTTATATTTTTTATTGTATTTAATGTTTATTTTGTATTGAAAAACATTCAAAATACTAAAGATATCAACTTTCCAGAAAGTATAGTACCTACTTACCTTAATCATATTTAAAAAAAATTAAATGGTTGAATATCTGATCTAGAACATTGACTAATTAACAATAATCAAAACTATTTTTCATAGGGTTTGCTTTGGTTTATTAATAAGCTGATGTCATATTATTAATTTGAAAGACATACATACAAACTTGGTTAATACGTACAAATTGTGTGGGTAAAACCCATAATGATGGAACATACTGTATGTTACGTTGTCAAATATTTCCAATGCTATAAATATATCGCGTTAGTTTTTGTGATCTTAAAAGACTTTAAATGATATTCATTTGCATTTTATAAACCTATATAAGACATTAAGAAATTACTGCCATTTTTAGAAAACTGGATTTTAAAAGGAAAAAATGTTGTCTAGTCAAACATTAATTTGTTGGTTTTAAAACTAAGTTAGTACCTTTCCTTTTAAAATAACAGTTTCAAAAGCTTTATAAAGTTATTACCTAGTCAAAATATTCCGGATCTCTTAACGCATATAATAATATACATTGCTAGTCATTGTGAATAATCGAATAGTCAAAATATTTAGTTATTAAGAGATAAAGTTACTTAGTTAAGTGTGTTTTGTAAGTTGGTAGCGAGATTTGCTAATATCCGCAAGAAGACTGATTATTCATCTTACGATTAATATTGTTGTTTTTGTTTCTATACAATTTTGATCTAGAATAAATAAATGTTAGATAAATATATTGAGTTGTTTTATTTTAAGTACCTACCTATATTTTATCGTTTTCTGCCTACGTTACCATAGTGGCAGGAACAACCTATTAAGTATAGGTAATAGAATCATCTAGGATAATTTTGAGGATTACTGAATTGTGTAATAGTGTAGCTGTCGGCCTCGACTGCTATCGATAAGATAGCAATCGTTAAGTCTCGTCGGACAAGGTATATGGTGGTTTGAAAACATCCGACACGGATTCCCCACTAGCCCAATTCTCCACCGCACCGCATTGGAGCAGCGTGGTGGAGCATGCTCGCCTCCCCCTGGTGTGGGGAGCGACCCGTGCCCAGCAGTGGCACAATGGATTGCAGTCAATTTAAGCTAAATTTGGCAATGGTTAAAGTGGCGCAGTGGTTAAGACACCGGTGCGCTGCGGAAGGTCCTGGGTTCGATTCTCAGCCGAGCAGAGATTTGAATGATGAATTTGAATTTCTGTTTCTGGTCTGGGTGTATTGTGTTCTTGTCTTGTGTGTGTCCATGGCACCCACGACACAGGGAATCCTAGTGTGGGGCTGTGATTGTGAAGCGTTATTTATTTGGCAGAGTTTTTGTTCAAATAAAACAATGAAACCGGGGACAATATTCGTTTATTTCATCATCAATACATGCGCAAACATCTTAATCTAACACATTCCAAAACATCGGAGAACTACGGAAATCGGCTGAAAACGACAAACAGGCATTCCTATTACATAACCGCCACTCCCATCCAGGGATACATAACCACCATAAACTATTGAAATTCTATAGATTTACAAATAATAAGATATGTAGTGAACATTTACTCTAAATTAATAATTTTTATTACAAACACGCTTACGTCAGTACAGATAACGAAATCTAAAGCTTGTCGTAAAATTAATTATCTATAAGGAACGAGCTAACGTATCGCCTACTCCGCTTTTAAATCTGCGTAAAAAAATAATAAATACCTAGTGTTAGCCTCCGATACATTTGTCTAACTACAAAATCTAGACACATAATAATATAAATCTGTAAGATATTACAATAATAATATTGATATATAAATACTATTCAATATTGTATAAACATTTTTTAAATATACCACTAAGAAAGTTTCAACGGCGATGTTAAAATGAAAGGCGCCTATAAGGACAGTTACATTTAGATATGTTCTTAGTTAAATGGGAGTTAAATCACCCGACTTCAGCCGCGCTCCGTTTGAACGCGTTTTTGTACGAATTCAACTCGTGCGCGTATGTATGTATGTATACACACAATCCCGACCTTAGAAGCACTATGGGAGCGCTCACACTGCGAGAGTTAGTCGTACGTACGAATTAGTTGGTCTCGTTTAACTCGTGCGTGTACGAACGTATACGTACGAGTTAAATTCGTACGAAAACGCGTTCAAACTGAGCGCGGCCTTATGGTGGGGCGTTAAACTACAGACAAAATCACATCAACTTATGATATTCGATATAATATTTCCAAAAAAGTGTATTTCACTACATTGTGTGATTTTCAGATTCCAGATAGCACTCGGCTTAATAGCTATCATCTAACTATATTTGTGATGATCTGTCTTATGCAAATATCGATAGTAAATATTTCTAAGCTGCCTTTTCGCTAGGAACCTGCCTTCTTTAAGATTCTAAATACGTAAAGCTTAACTTTTCATATTCCAATTCTTCATACAACGATAATCACAATCGATTAAGTACACAGTTTTTAGGATCAATTTACGCTCGATTTCGCCATATAAAAATATCTACGCTTTGCATTCGAATCGAATAGATGAATCGATTTTACGAGTTAAGTTGTTAACAGTATTAGGTTACAAAATCACACAACATAATGTCCAAATTACCTGTTCTCTTAAACATTTGATTCCTCATACAAATCTAAGTAAAATGTATAAATTAGAATATAAATAATCGATTCACTCCATACATTACACGAGTTATAAACCTCCACGAAAATTTACATCGAGACAACGAAGAACACCACTAGGTATTAACATCACTAACTATTCTTGGGAAATAGTAACTAGAATATAACAATCTACTTTGATTGTAAAATGACGTCATATTACATCACTTACGGCCGCACTCAGAGACGTCTTTTAACGTAATGTTCATTAACAAACAAATAAAATCGTCTTTATTCGTATCGACATAAGTGTCATCGTTATTTTCATAATGAAATATTGTAATATCATCCACTTCAAATAAAGTATCGTAATAATTTAGTTGTAACAAGTTATACCCAGTGGTATTCCTCACTGTTAAACACTTGAAGCATTTACACAATTCTTACGTGGAATTACATTTTACTTCAAAACTTACGTAATATACAAGTAGGTAAATATTTCACTTACGAGTCTAACATTTAAGCATACCGTATTTCAATCTACATAAGGACGAGATTGGCGTAACGAGACAGTCGATCCATAGGGAACACAGTTAAGTTATACAGTACGTTGAAATTCTCAATTCGCTAAAACAGTCAAATGTTATATAGTTAGTGTTACATAGATGTGTAGAAAATTTTATTCCTAATGATATACGTTAGTTTAAATATCAAAGCATTCGATTTAGTGCGTCTTCAACAAGAATTAGTATTTCAAACTATGTTTCGAAAAGATAGAAGTATATTTTGGAAAATTTATCAAATTTTAAAATTGCAAAAATGACTTGTAGGAAAATGTTAATTCTTAAAAATTCTGAAAAATGTGATCAGTAGTTATTATAACGGGTTTGAAAACAGATTTATCAACATCAAGTACTATCAATTTAGAAACAATATTTTATACAAAAGGATATGTCGTTTAGAGTAACATTATACCTTCAATTTATTGGTGTACCCACTTGCGATTTAAAGTCTGCGGTATTCATATAGGAATAAGGCCTAATACAGGTAATGAAGGCATGAATCTGATCGAATTTTGAGGATATTTACATTAATTCCACTCAATTCAACGTTTAGCGTTGAATAAGTCAATAAATGTAATTTATCTCATAGGTTTTAAAATCAATAATTACATAGTCTTAAGACGGCATTCTAACTGGATGGAGATTTACGCTTTCTAATTATATTTAGACCATCAGACCATAATTATTTTTACATTTATCTGAAGCAAATTTTGCTACAGCGCATAAATCGACGCAAGCTTGACGTGCGTACTAAATTATCGAATTATTTATATACCTTTCGGCAATATTCGTTTTCCGACCAAGTACGAACAAACCCGAAGATTGCCGAGGTACAATTCGGTAAAACGTGTCTAAAACGTGCGATTACTTTTTCTACAAAAAGCGAGTCTTCGCGTTACATCAATTCCTCTTTAAGTGTTGAATCTTATTAGGGAAATATCAATGTTAGCCTACCGGTATTATTTAATTTAAAATAGTTTTAATAGTAAAATCGTATTGTCTTGGTTAATGATTGCTTTAGTTCGAATACTTGTTGAGTTATCTACGTTTAATACTTTATTAGGCAGTCATGTCATTATAATATTTAAAAGGTAATTCCTTAATCAAATTCTATGAGCGTTTAGTTCACATGTACGCAGTTTTTAGCTGGAATAGAAATATACAGCACACTTAAACAACAATGGTATTTATCAGTTTCAATTCAGGTTGAAAGTTTTTTATTTATCTGTTCAAGCCATTTAAAACCATATTTTCTGTTATATTAGTTCACAAATTCATGTCCATCTCCTACATTATATAGGATAAATAGACATTGTTTAATTGATAATCCCTACCAGCCGATTAACACTGCGTTTCGATAACCTATCATTAGATATAGCCTACAGGTTAGTTGTAAAGATATTGTCATTAAACGCTTTGAAATAACAGCAGGTGGCCGGTCGTCAAACAGAATAAAGTAGTATTTATAGGTTATTCAAATCAATCGTTAATCGCTGTTGTATTTGTCAGGACTTCATTAAATCCACATATTCATTCTACTTCAATGAGTGACTTCATAGGTCTTCAATTTTCAATATCTATAAAATTGATACTTTTTGTTTGATTGACTTAAAATCAGGAAAACCATGTTATTCTTTAATAATTCAACGGTTTAAAGATTACTAACAAAAACGAGACAAGACTATTTTTTTTAGTTTAAAATGTGAAAAACATTTAAATCCTTGAAATTAAATACATATATTGTCGATTATTTAGAAACGTTATATTCTATTTTTTATTCCAGGTTTTATTACCTACCAGTAAGCTAGGGCCTTGTGCACTATTTAATGAATGTATTTATTTATATTTCATTTTTATGTTCCATCAGTATTCTGAGGGCGCCATTTGTGAGATTTTAATTTTTTATATAGTGTTGCAAAGATTTATTTCAGTATTTCAAGGTTTGTGTATTTAAGCCAATCGACAAATTCATATCGAGTAAAAGTTTTTTAATTGCGTGTTTTCTAAATGTGTGCAGTTTATTTTCGAATAATTATATCAAGCGCTTTGTATTAAGAGCTTTGCGTAATGATAATTACTGTTTGCCAAAGTTATTCTTGCATCCAGGTGTGCGGCTAGAGTTATAGGAGACAGACATTGGTGTGGCCATATCTAAGATGCTCGAGAGCTGGCATACATTTTTCGATGACATAAAACATTGTAAAAATTTCAACGTGCTTAAAAACTATTTTCGATTTTTTTTAATAACTTGGGAGACGCCTGGCGAGATTATAAACGCGACTCAATGTTAGGGCTTATTTTTTTGTAATTAATTAAACACTAAATTTAACGTTGTTAAAATTTTCAAAACGCCTCCAACACTACTTATTTTCGTTCATCAGTCTGCATTTTTGAAGTTCAGATTTTACAATCAATCCATTCAACATGATTTCATGACGCCTCAAACACTCGTCGAAAAATGTCTGCTAGCTCTTGAGCTATGAACATGTCGCTACCACTGAAGGTTTCATCGTGATACATTCATACGTCACCTAATGTCTATACAGGCTTACGTTCGTTGAGTTCAGCGTATTTTGGGGGCGGAGCGGTCGTTGCAGTGCTTGTTCCGTCGCAGCGTCGCGCCGCGTTTGATCTGCTCCATCAGTGACGTGTGACACACTCGAGGGTCGGGCTGCAACAAACAAATGGAGAAAATAACAAGAAAAGAAAAAATGTGCAATAAAAAGTTACAATCCATCAACAAAACTTTCTATTTGCTCACAAAATGTGTGAAGGACGCAGTGTTCACAACCTGAAGCCAACCAGTTACCGTACCGGGGCCGTAAAATTACCGTATATGGATCAAAATTATCGTATCCACTAGGAAAATGATTAGAATGCTTCAAAAATCATATCATACGTGTTGCAAATGCTGTATAGTTTAAATCTTGTCAACTTCTGTTTTTTAATTAACTACTAAAACGACCGTAATTTTTATATTGGGTCATTGGTTATCAGTGTAATTATGAAATTTTGCACCACAATGGAAATTATCTGTGTACGACAGTAGTGTACCATCGTACATCGAACGTAGGCATGAAATTATCGCATTTGTACGATAATTATCGTACGGTTCCGAACGCTATGAAGAGTGGTGTTTATGACAATTCATTAAAAGTACATATCTCAATTGACTGATAGGCGTCATGGTGTTATATATTACCTGCGCGTGCGCATTGATGAGGTCCCGGACGGTGCTGGCTCGCGAGGAGCTCAGCTGTCGCCGCTGGTTCTGGATGGTGGCCGACAGCTTGTCCAGGAAAGCCGGCTGGACGGCCGCCGGCACCCCTGTTGTCATATCAACTGGCTTTTAGATACCTGCTTCGAGAGTACGGTTCTCAATATTTTGAAACCATTCAACAAGTAAGAACTTGAGGCCGTCATGTGTGTTGAAACATCAAAGGGTATTCTATAAACGTCCGAAAAATGGAGCTGAACTTCCAAAACATTTAAAAACGAATAAAACAATACTAATTAAAATATCAGTTGACGTTCGACGAATGACGCCTTAGTGATGCCGGATGATGCAAGGGTTGTCATCCAAATTCTATGGGAGATTTTGCGTTTTTGTAAGTTCAGTAGAATTAATAATAATAATAATGGTGTCATCATATAAACGATAAATATGACATATTTAAAAAAAAAACTTCCATCCTGTGCTGTAAAGTTCAAGACACTATTTTGTACTACGAATATACGTATTATATTTTACATGACATTGTATCGTATTATATAAATAATACCTTTTAAACTATATTACACTATATTGCCCCGTTCTAGAGTGCAGTTATGTTATGTGCTGTAATGTTTAAGACACTGTAGTCCATTTTTATTCTCCTGTCATATTTGGTAAACAATCTGAGCGTGTCTTTTTATTTTAATTAGCAATAAAAAAATAATGCAGACACAAAATTATAAAAATTCAAAAACAAATTGTCATCTAATACAGAAACAGATTTCTAGAAACTATAATTTATTTTTTAAGCAATTTTAAACTTTCTTTCAATAAAAAGTAGTGCCAAGATTGTTTACCAAATAAGACAAGAGAATAAAAATGAACTGTACCAGGCCTGGCCCACTCCCCGTGTGGGTATCAAAAATGTACCTACGCACAGCGGCCCGTCTGAGACGGCTAGTCAGTGGGGGAAAGGAAAGTGGAATAGGTAAGACTAACGCGCTAGAAAGAGACGCAACATGTAGCGGTAAACTGGAAAAGGTAAGAGTTACGCGCTGGAAAGAGACGCAAGATGTAGGTATCTATGAGCGTAGGTGATAAGCGCTGTGCGATCTGAATTGAACTTAATCGTATCGTAGCTAGAGTGTATATGACTTTTCGAAGTAGGCCTTCCGTACAAGTGTTATGTATTCTGTGACTGTACGTAATATTTCTTCTTCTTAATCGTTTCGCTCTTGGCAGAGCGGTCGTGGTCGTCATGTGGTCGCGTTTGTGGCAGATGTTATTTTCTTCACAATCTCTCGCCACTTTTGTCGGTTGGTCGTCATTTTGGTGCACTCACGCAATGGACCGCCCACGGCAGATTTGATTTGATCGGTCCATCGCATGGGCGATCCACCGCGTGGCCTGGTACCCTCTATTTTGCGTTGCACCACTAGACGCTCAATGGAGTCATTGCCTCTCCTAGAGACGTAATATTGCCAGTACCCATTAATGACCCACTACAGGGTCAGGTCTCCTCTCACAATGAGAAGGATGTAGGCCTTAGTCCACCACGCTGGCCTACTGCGGGTTGGTGGACTTCGCATGCCTTTGAGAACATTTTTTTTTTGTGAACTCTCAGGCATGCAGGTTTCCTCACGATGTTTTCCTTCACCGTAACAGCAGGTGATATTTAATTTCATAAATCGCACATAACTTTTATTACAAAGTCATTGGTGCGTGCCACTGGGATTCGAACCCGGATCCCTCGATTCGAGGTCGAATTCTAAGCCACTGGGCTATCACCGCTGCGACGTAATATTTACCTTTCCCTTTATGCGGTGTGTCGGCGGCGGCGATGGTGGACAGCGCCCGGCGGGCGGTGCGCGGGGACAGCTGAGGCGCCAGCTTCGCGCTTAAAGTGGCGATCAGCCCGCCCTCTGCAACACGGACATGAAATGTGTCTAGTCTAGTTCCTACTCAAGTTACTAAAACGTGATAAGTTAATGTCAATTAGTACTGTATAGATGTATGCTTATTGAATAAGCGTTATACTAAGAATGACACCAGAAGTAACGTTATCATACTCTTACATAAATTTTTATTCTCTTTTCATATTTGGTAAATAATCTTAGCATGTCTTTTTATTTCAAGAAACTGTAATTTATTTTTTAACCGACTTCAAAAAAGGAGGAGGTTCACAATTCGTCTGTATGTTTTTTTTTTACTTCTTTTCAACAAAAAGTAGTGCTAAGATTGTTTACCAAATAAGACAAGAGAATAAAAATGAACTGTACAGTATATCATTAAGCATTATTTTTGCTAAATTTCACAAAAACTCTAGGTATAGCTTTTTGTTACAGAGACCCTTCTATAAATGTTTCGCGGATCTCTTGGTCTTCAGCATCGCGAAAATACTGACGACGTTAAATTGGAGCGATTCGCCCGTCTTTTGGGCACTATTTATTACTTATGTTTTTGTTATAACTGTGAATTCAAATGTGGCAAAGTATATTTCATCGATTTGGTTCCGTGGCCAAGAGTTTCAGAATCGTGAGTGAGAGAGGAACGAGTCGGCGATAGTTACGTTCGTGGTGGTGTCGCTCGGCGCTGTGCGAGCGGGCGGGCGCGCGGCGCAGCGCGAGCGGGCTGAGCGCGGACAGCTGCGCGGGGGACGCGTATATGCCCGTGCCCGAGCCGTACTTCTTCTCCTGTTGCAGCTTGAAGCCTAACCAACACAACAATACTACTTGAAATTTATTCACACAGCTAGTTTCAGCACCTTACCGTGTATTTTTTTCATTGTGGTGCATGGAAGATTAAAGTCCTTTAAATTATCCTATGATAGTTTTACATATATATACAAAGCGGTGATAGCCCAGTGGCTTAGAATTCGACCTCGAATTGAGGGGTCCGGGTTCGAATCCCAGTGGCACCAATGACTTTGTAAAAAAATTATGTGCGCTTTATAAAATTAAATATCACCTGCTGTTACGGTGAAAGAAAACATCAAAAGGAAACCTGCATGCTTGAGACACAAAAAAAATGTTCTCAAAGGCGTGTGAAGTCCACCAACCCGCAGTAGGCCAGCGTGGTGGACTAAGGCCTACATCCTTCTCGTTGTGAGACGAGACCCGACCCTGTAGTAGGTCATTGATGGGTTGACATACAAAACCTGACCGCCAAACCGACCGACGACCTGAGCGGCTCAGTTAGTAAAGGCGCCAGTGCACTGCGCGGAAGGTCCTGGGTTCGATTCCCAGCAGAGCAGAGTTTTGAATGACGAATTTGAATTTCTGTTTCTGGTGTGGGTGTGTTGTGTTGTTGTCTTGTGTGTGTCCATGGCGCCCGCGACACAATGAATCCTAGTGTGGGGCTACGAGTGTGAAGAGTTATTATTATACAAAACAACATTTTTACTACTTTGTCAAGTGCCCGGGGGAGCGGCCGTGCTCCGAATTCATGTCAGAATTTTGTACATAATATATGCCAATTATATAGAAATCTTTAGCAACGTGTTACAGAATATCCGCGGCGTTATCGAGTCGCCACAGTCACTACGACCACATAAACAATGTGAAATAAAAATGAAAAATCTTCAAGGAAAGATAGAAGTGACCAAATTCGTATCGTTCACAACGTACCCGTCTGCCCGTAGTGGGAGTCGTTGGTCGCCCGCGGGCCGAAGCTGCTGAACGAATTGTTCTCCCCGTGGCCGGGCGTCGAGGGGCTCGACCCCTGAGGGGAGCCCCTCGTTTCTCCGTAAATGCCACCTGCAAGCACAAAAAAAATTTTTCACACCTTACAGTCAACGTTTTTTTTGACTGGCCTGTTGGTCTGGTGGTTGGCGACCGTAACTACTACGCCGGAGGTCGTAGGTTCGATTCCCACCCGGGACAAGTGTTTGTGTGATGAGCACGAGTGTTTGTTCTGTGTCTGGGTGTAAATTATCTATATAAGTATGTATTTAAAAATATATAATCATATGTATAAACATTTATCAGCTATCTGGTTACCATATCACATGCTTACTTTGGGATCAGAAAGCCATGTGTGAGTTGTCCCACATTGTTTATTAACGTTGGATCTAAGAAATTTTAAAAATTATTGTACTACTGGTATAAACAACTATATAGAATGAAATATAAAACCAGTATGTTTTAATCTACCGAATAACGGAATACACAAATGCCGTAATAAGGAACTACACAAATGCGGTACAGTAATAAATGACCTATAGGTCACAAATGCCGTACAATAAGTGCCGTACATTTGTGTAATTCCTTTTGTAATATATACACAGATACTTTGTCCATGAACGCCGTACATATTTCCAGGGGAGGGCTCGAAAGCCAAGCGTCGCGACCCTTATATCTGATCATGGTACAGGTGTACCGCTCAGAGATGACCGCATAGTGCTCGGAGTTTGTGATACAGTAACAGCCCTCTAAGCGTTATTCACGTCGGTTCATTTCACAGGTAAATTTTGTTCATGGGCTTGTAGTCTATATATAGCAGTCATACTTTAAAAAAATGGCACCAACCTGCGTTCCCATCCCTAAACAGGTCGGAATTGGAGGTGTTCAAGCTGTTCTTCCTCACGTATATCGAGTTCTCGACGTACGCCACTATGCGGTGGCCCGTCTGGCCGTATATCGGGTTCAGGTTGCCGGCGCTGTTCAAGCTGGCGTTGGACGAGAAGTTGCTCTTCGCTTGCTGGAAGGTGCTCAGCGCCGGCTGGCTGGCCGTGGGGCTCTGCTGGTTGTAGTTCTGGTTCTGGGCTTGGTTCTGGTTTTGGTTCTGGTTCTGGGTGTGGTTCTGGGCTTGGTTCTGCAGGGTTCTGCGCACGAGGCCCGGCGAGGCGGGCATGTGTTTTAGCTCCGTTAGCTGTTTGACCGTCTCGGCTACGTTGATACCTGGATGTGCTAAAACATTAGAAACCGACGATCGATAATGCTTACTTTATGTTTAACTTTTAAAATTATTCTTCTTCGCTCACGGCCTTGTATCATAAGCTTATAGTAATATAGTAATAAGACGATAACGTAACGTAACGACGACGTAACGATGACAACACGTCGCCGTATCGAATGAGATTTTTAATGTCATACAATTTTTCAATTGACACGATATCACTAGCGTATTCGTATCTAGGCTGCGTTTCCACCAGATATGTGCGAGGATGCGTAGCGAGGGATTCATTTTTGAACAACCAATAGAATTGCTTCATTTTCATACCTAGCCTCGCTCCGCTAAGCCATTTCCACCAGATGAAGCAATTCTATTGGTTGTTCAAAAACGCATCCCTCGCTACGCATCCTCGCAGATCTCTGGTGAAAAAGCAGCCTAAGGCGTACGCCTCAGATACGACTACGTGTTCGCCTCGTTTGTGAAGTCTCTAAGACGGTCGCCTTATATTATAAAGCAACTGTGGCGATCACACCTCTATAAGATAAGATATGAAGGCTGACTGCTTCACAGCGTGTTGCGAGGCGGTCAGTTACCTCCGCAAGTTGATTATAGTGGCTCCAACACCTAAAAACATGACGGCGCTTCCATAAATCATAGAGTGAGTGGAACGCAAATGAATGACATTTGACCGTGAATTATAATATGGAGCAACAGAATAATAATGATAAAGACACTGATAACGGCCCTGTGCCTTTAAACATTTATTATAGATATATCTATCTACAGATATAATGTTACCTGTATTCGCCTCGTTGTCAGGTTGTAGCAGAAATGCGGGCGGGGGCGGCAAGTTGTCCGCGTCGGTCGTGTTCACTGGAGGACTTTGCATGTTATTCTGAAAAAAAAAAATATTGTAAAAAAAACAATTACATTGTTTATCGATGCATCTCATTAATGACCCACGCAGGGTTTGGTCTCCTCCCGCGTTGAGAAGAATGCAGACGTTAGCCAAGCCAACCATGGCAGCCATGTGGTGGCATGGTGAACTTGACTTGCCTATGAGCCTATGAGAATATTATTGAGAACTCTCATTTTTTAAATAAGTTATTGATTTGTTTTTTAATGTATTTTAAAACTTTATTATTAATAATATTGATTTTTAATGAAAAAACTTAAAAAAACATTTTTTTCAATTAATTAAAAATTGATGAAATTTAAATAAAGATCGCGTGACTATAAACGTGCCATGATTGGTCACCATAGTTGTGACGTCATAATGTTATAGCTATCTAATAACAGTACAGCGTTTACGGCTATTACACGTGACCAGACATTTGACATGAGACATAGTTTGTCATTTTGGGGAACATTTTTCTATCAACTGCAATGTATGAAAACTAACATTATGACGTCACACGCGCTCGGGAGTTGTCGGCGTGTCTTCGGTACTGGATTCAAAGATTAATTTTTATTTTGAAATAACTTTTGAATTATTGCGAAAAAACATTGTTTTGTTATAAAACTTATGATCTTTTCATTTATCACAAAAAAATGTGTAATACCCAATTAATTTTGTATTTTATACGTGTCCGTAAATTTTCAGAAAGTATCGTGTATGCTGCATATAAAATTGAATATCACCTGCTGTTACGGTGAAGGAAAACATCGTGAGGAAACCTGCATGCCTGAGAGTTCACAAAAAAAGTGTTCTCAAAGGCATGTAAAGTCCACCGACTTGAGTCGAGTGGACTAGGGCCTACACCCTAGGACTTGAGTCGAGTGGACTAGGGCCTACACCCTAGGACTTGAGTCGAGTGGACTAGGGCCTACACCCTAGGACTTGAGTCGAGTGGACTAGGGCCTACTCTGATTGTGAGGGGAGAACCGACCCTGCAGTGGGTCATGAATGGGTCACAGACATGCTGCCTACCTGTCCGTAGGGAGGCCTCTGCGGACGGGATATGGAGGAGGAGCGGCGCACCGGCGGCGGCGGCTTGCCCAGCGAGCTGGCCGAGCCGCGGCGGGACCACACCGTCGCTGCAACGGAAATGTTACATTCAATAGGCACCGCGCAGAAACTATAGAGGGCAGCACAAAACGACAAAACGCCATCAAGCGGATAAAAAACGAAACTGCCACAACTAAAGTGCAATATTGGTATATTTAAAGGGTGTAGAGGATTTTCCGATAACATTTTTTAAATAAAGTGAGCAACGCATAAAGCAGTATCTATTTTGAGATGAATGCCAGGTATTTTGATGTTGTGTGATAAATAAAAATGTTTAAATAGAACAAATTCCTCCTTTTCATTGAAAATAAAACATACTTGAATTTTAAATCAATCTCAAAACAAATGATCAAAACCTTAATAGTTCTTTTTAACCGTTTGAATTCATGTCACGTGTATTTTTAATTGCATTTATCCAACTTTTCGTATAGTTTTTAGCCAGAGCATGTTGGTACTATCAGTGGAAAATTGCGAGAATTTACACTAACATATTTATATATTTTATTCTTGGGAGTATTGAAGCATCCATCAATACAAGAATACACTTTTAAACTATTAATTTGCATCGAACCACCGGTGGTCCGACTGCTATTGTTTAACTATTGTGTCTGTTTACTGGACATTCAATAGGTTAATGAGCCTTTTAATATACAAAATTATTTGTGATACACCTTTCAAAAAGTTAACATACGGTAGTAATCCTACCCATAAAGCAATATGTAGTTCCGATAAATGACACTAGATGGCGTAGGTGTCGCCACGCACGGTCCCTATAAAGTAATACAAGAAGCGGGTACAGACAGGCACTCAATCAACGGATCAATTACGTGGTATGCTTACGTGTAACGTTTGTTAACTCTACAGGCCTCCTCGTGACTGTCTCGCTCTAAATCTTCGACCCACTCTCCTGACACATGACACAAAGACACGTGGAATATTTGCAGACCCCGGGATCATTACCATTAATTATATCCAAGTACCACACTGCTCTTTCATACCTATATCATAAACTACCGTCTCCAAACCAATCACATACTCAGTATTACTCACCTGGCATAGACATCGGCCTCCTTCCGGTTACAGTGAGTTCCTCGTCAATGGTAGACGTTCATGTAGACATAATGTTCCATCGCTCTGCTGTGAGTCAAAATGTTTGTACTGTGAACGCCAGTCATTAGAAATGCCGTCACCTCCATACAATTACCATACGAAACTGCGTAAGTTCACGGTCGAGGCACTGGTCTGCTTAGGCCTACAGCAAATGAGGAATGCAACTTCTGAAGCGATGACACTCAGCATTGATATTCATCGGCGTGGTAACTTTCGCTACCATTCCGGTATTCCGATTCTCGTGGATTGCGGCAGATAAAGCCTCTGAAACGACGACACCGACCTGACATGGAGAGAGGCCGCCACTTAGGCACGGCGGGCTTCTTCCCGGTGGTCGACATGGCACATCCTCAAGTGTTACACGGTGGTGTAGCTAGCCTCCCGAAGGCGCATCCCTCCTAGAGGCTAGCTGCCCTACCCCACCGACCTGACATGAAGAGGCCGCCTCTTGGGCACCGCGAGCGTTTCCGTGGTCTCGTCGAGCGCAAAGAGATCAAAGGTCGCAAGGACTTTACTTGAGACCGGTCTTTTTTCTTTACATTTCCTCCCGGCGGTGGACGTGTCACGCGGCGGTGTAGCTAGCCTCCCACCACACTGACCTGACATGGAGAGAGGCCGCCTCTTGGGCACGGCGGGCTTCTTGCCCACGGTGGCGAAGGCGGGCGCGTCCGTGGTCTCGTCCAGCGAGCGCACGGCCTCCTCGAGGCTGCCCAGCGAGATGGAGAAGCTCTCGCGCGCCGCCGCCACGGCCCTGTCGCCGCGGCGCAGCGTCACGATCTCCGACTCCACTGTGTCGCGGATGCAAACGGAACACGCATGCGAAGCGGTGAAAATGTTAAAAAAAAAACAACAAAAAAATATTTAAAAAAAAACAACAACAACAAAATTAAGGCGTGTTTGTTTAAAACGAAAAAAGGCTTGTAAAGTAGCGTCGGTGACGTGTAATAGTGTGAAGTTATTTTGTGTGTGAGTTGAGATTACATTGTCATGTTTTTTAGCCTTATAGGCTCCAAAAATGCTTGCAAAAAATTACAAAAACAATGGTGAAGATATACTTGTGAAACAGTATTTGTATTTTTGTATGTTACTGAGTACTAATGTATGTTATACGAGTATGTATGTGTGTGTGTTCGTCCAATGGTTTGTTTGTGCATTTTTCTCTTTAGAAATATGTACATTTATGCGTGTGACGATATTTTGACCTCTTTGAAAAATAGTAGCAAAGTTACGATAACAACCATCTGTTGTATAAATGAAAAATTACTTGTAAAGTGTAATTTAAACAAACATACTTAACAGAAACGAAAACAACTATTAAAATTCAACAAAATAAAACTTAATTTCAACACGTAAAATCAAAAAACTATCCCGAAATGAAACAAAACTACTACAAATACGTACATACAAATTGTCATGCATCTATCTCACGAAAGGTCTGATACAACTAAACAACAACTAATAAACGCAAATCATAAAGCTTATGTTTTCAAAAGGTTCACCCCTACAAATTGCTAATGCGCCTGGCCGTTATGGTGACGTCGTCTGGTGACCAGTGCCCCAAGCATGGACACTATCGTATGTATATTTTGACGATAGTGTCCATCTATCGTCAAAATATACATATAGAAAACGTGTGGCATTAGTATGGGAAGATTAATAGACTAACATATGACATACTAATGACGTTTACTTTACAAAATATACTTTGACGCTAGCGTACATGATCAATAAATTTACATTGCTAATACATGTAATGTGCATGTTGCAAACGTTATATTTAATTTTTGAATATGTCACAATGACGTTAATGGGACAAGGCTCAGCGCGTTAGCAATTTGCGGCCGCTATACAAATTGTCATGCATCTATCTCACTCAGCTCACAACTGACAACGACTAACAAAAAGGCAAATATGAAGCTTGTGTATAGTTGCCGCCACGAGTGGTGAGCACAACTTTCATTGGTCGGTTTGACATTGACTGCGCTGCGGTGCACACGATTCGTTCGACAAACGTCAGTTCGTCAGTGTGCGTCGTCTATTGGCGCAGCACGTTTTTCGGCTGCTGCACATTGGCCGAAAGTGTACAATATCCCTACCCCTGATAGTCCGTGCTCACGACTCGTGACGGTTACTATAGTCGTGATGACGTTCATTGCGCTCACCGTCCGGGTGTTGGATCTGGTGCTGGAGGGCGTGGTCTTCGGCGGCGAAGGCGCCCTGGCTGCCGTACCCGCTGGACGACTCCAGGGAGGATTCGCTTGCGCTGCTCTCGGAGCACACCTATTCCAGGTGAGTACAGTTCATTTTTATTCTCTTGTCTTATTCGGTAAACAATCCTGGCACTACTTTTTATTGAAAAAAAGTTGTAAATTGCTTTAAAAAATAAACTATAGTTTCTAGAAATCTGTTTCTGTATTAAATGACGATTTGTTTTTAATTTTTTATAATTTTGTGTCGTCTGCATTATTTTTTAATCGCAAATTAAAATAAAAAGACATGCCAAGATTGTTTACCAAATTAATGTGACAAGAGAATAAATATAGACTATAAATATGTACACGTGAAAATCGTTCGACATTTTAATGAATTTAAGGCTCGACTCACGTATATGTTTCGGGATAGCCCGACTAGTTTCGGACGTAAAAGGTACACATTAGTACACAATTATAGAAAAAGAAAAAAATTTAATTTTGAATTCACTGAGGCTAGCTCAGCTCGGCATGCAGGCCCCAAATTTTCGTCCCCCAAACTTTTCAAAAATAAAGTGCTTAAGCCATTAACGGACAGTAACTATAAAAGTCCTCTAATTTTAGGTATTTACATTTTTGATATCCATTTTTTATACATAGAGTTTCACTCTATTTTGTCATATAAACATATTCGAACGAAATATAAACAGTGCCATCAACATTATAAATGTGTGGCCATCAAGTACAATAAATAATATATAACATAAGGAGTCATATTTACCAAAAATAAATTCCCAGACCACACGACAAGCATTGTGTGACTCTGTCAAATTGCACATTACAATGATCGGTCGGAACAATCGAATTGGTCGATCAAACAATAACAATACCGGTCGAACGACGTGACATCGCAAGCCGCAGCGGCATGCGGCTCGTGCGTCAAACGCGACTGTATTTCAGGCGGTGATAGACCTTCAAACACAGGGCACGGCAAAATTTAAACACAGAGCTCTGAAGGAGCTATTCTAATTGCAATTACGTATGCTATGACGTTGTACGAGCAAATTTTGGGACGTTTCGCAACATTTGCGAGCGACATGTCAAATACGACACGGGGTAAGGCCTAGTCTTAATTCGTAATACGACAAAACCGACTTAACCAATGTGACCGAATTCAAACACAGATCTTTAAATAACTAACAACACCCACTGACATGAAAAATGTACGCAATGACATTGTCGTACGACAAACTTGACGATTGAAGTTGACTGATTTTGTCGTCAAAGGACTTGACAATTGGGACACGGGGTAGGCCGCAATCATAAGCCGCACGACTTGATATCAGCGAGCGTATCGAATAAACTGTTTACATCAAACAATGCATTTCGCGACTGGGATTTGCGGAACTCTAGTAACCACCACGTTCGATGCGATTCGATACTTGCTGCAAAAATTAATCTTTGTTTTATTTGGCGTAGGTATTGTATTTATATTTTGTATCCAAAAGTTGCCTAATTAGCTCATGATCAAGTCAATATGATCAAAAATACATAAAAATGAGCCAATGCTATTTGATTCTAAATGAATATAAAAAATAGAAACTATTAAGTGGTGATGCTGATGGTGTAAGTATTTTGAGTGTTTTTACATATAATTATTATATGTTTAACCCATTATGTTAAGGTGGCCACTGCAGGGTCGGGTCTCCGCTCACAATGAGAAGGATGTAGTATGGGAACTTTTTTTTTATAAATGGAGCAAGCAAGCAGACAGACGGGCCACCTGATGGTAAGTGGTCACCGTCGCCCACTGACACGCAACACCAGGGGGTCGCCAGTGCGTTGCCGGCTATGAAGGAGTGCTTTTTTATGCCCTTCTTGAAGAACCCCATGTCATAGTCCTGCGGGAATACATCAGCCATAATACATCAACTTCACATGCCTTTGAGAATATTATAAAGAACTCTCAGTCATGTAGGTTTCCTCACGATGTTTTCCTTCACCGTTACAGCAGATATTTAATTTGATAAAGCGCACATAACTTTTTAGAAAGTCATTGGTGCGTGCCACAGATTCGAACCCGGACTATCACCACAACGCAATATATTAATATATTATTTTGTATTAACATATTATAACTAAGTATCAAAACTCTCGATCAGCTCGCAAGTCGCAACATCGCTTGAATGGCATGCATGAACGTTTCATTTTACGGAGCGTATCAAATCGTTCAGTAGTGAAATTGGATTCGAACGGAACGCACGTGCCCACAGACATCCGAGGTTAAGACCGATAACAATGGATTACTTTGTACTGGTTAATGTGCTGTTAGTAAAAGTATATTTAAGTATAAAATTGATATATAGTTAGGCTAAGGCTGTTTTTAATAGTTTATAATGTTTCTCAATTAATTTTAACGATGTTTGAGTGTTTTGCTTTTAACGCCAGTAAAATTGGCGTAAAAATCTAAAAATCTAAATCCGTTCATAAACTAGTGCTCAGCTAGATTTCTGATATTTTCTTTTTGATTATAATTAATATTGAACGAATAAACGAAAAACTTTAATATTCAACATATTTTTCCTAACACTACTTAGGTACTGCTCATTGCAAGTATGACGTATTTTACATAAAGTTTTATCAATTAATGTGATCGTTTCGCTTTCGAGATTAAAACTCACACTATTTGTTAGTATCCAACTCATGATTTTGCATTATTTCGCGTCAGTTTTATAATTATTTTTAGATTTATATTTCCTATATATCTAGGTGTTATATCAGCAGTCGCGGCGGGAAGGTACCTTACTGTTCATTTTAGGTACACTTTTAACCATGTTCTTAAATGTTCTACATTAATTAGATTTTTTATTCATTTTAAATATATATTTTTTTCGTTTACTTAACTAGAACCGTTGAAGGCTAACACTATCTTTTTGTTACAGAATAACTGTAAACATTCATCTATCTTCACAATGGTGAGTTAAAATACAAAGTTGTTTTTGTGTGCGTGTGTGTGTCAATATTTATATTTGATGCGTTAACCCATTAGTGACCCACTTCAGGGTCCGGATGCTTCTCCCAATGAGAAGGACGTAGTCCACCACGCTGGCCTAATGCGGTCAGGTGAAGATATCACATACCTTTGAGAACACTATGGTTACCTCTTTTTTGAACTTTATTTGATTTTGCTTTTACGACCTGAGTGGCGCAGTGGTTAAGACGCCGGTGCGCTGCGCGGAGGGTTGGATTCCCAGCAGAGCAGAGATTTGAATGATGAATTTGAATTTCCGTTTCTGGTCTGGGTGTGTTGTGTTGTTGTCTTGTGTGTGTCCATGGCGCCCACGACACAGGGAATCCTAGTCTAGGGCTATGAGTGTGAAGCGTTATTTATTTATTTATTTAACTTTTAAAATCCAGTCCACATGATCTAGCGGACGCCAAGGCAACATACAAATCGGGGGTGATATTAGACCAGACCACGCCGATAACCCTCGACAAAATTAAGAGGAAATTGAAAGAGAGCGGCATATTCGACCCTGAAGACAAAAGTCTTACAGAGAGAGAGAAGAAGGAGCTGTCTAAGCTTTTTGATGCCGTGGACATAATGGTAAAACGTTATTTTTATTTTATAACTTTATGGTTTTAATCAACAAATGCGAATATTAAGGCGATGGAGCCATAATAGCTCGTCCGGGGACGTACCTTGCCGCCAGCCATTCCAACCTATTCACCACTTAACAATTCAATCAATCTATTATTAACTATCTTTAATCCAAAATTAAAAGAGGTGTAGGTATGGTCTATTAGTTTTAGGTTATATGCTCACTGTCAACAGTATGTCTATCGCACACTAAACACTGAGTAGAGAGAGGGGGAAGCGTCTGTCCGAAATACGGCTAGCGCTGTGGGTTGAAGTGAGAGAGGATGCGTCAGCGCCGTAACGCGTTACGTTACGAAGCGGTTTAGGGGAGGGTCATAAGAAGTTATCCCTTCAAAAGTCACAAAGCAGTAGTTCCCGCCAAAAAAAACAACCAAATTGTAGAGGTCACACTTTTTATCACCTCCGTCTTGACATATAAAAAGCTATGGATGGTCAAACCATATTCAATTTCCAGACTACCTCCCGCAGCAGACAGCCGTCGAACGTGCAAAGCGTGTTCTCGTCCCTGCGCGTGGTGGAGAGGGCGGTGAAGAAACAACTGAAGGACGGCCAGATCTCGGAGAGCCTGGCCGCCAAGTTCCACTGGGAGAAACTGTGAGTGTGTGAGTGTGTGAGTGCATACCTCTACATACTGTGTGAACTTCCGCCACTCGACAAGAGATGGCGCCACGGGTAACCTGAATCACGCTGTCGATGTTTTCTAAACATCTATAATAATTATGTATACATTTGTGGGAGATTTCCTTTTGCTTGTATATTTTGAATCTTCTACAACACTAACCACGGACGCCAACAAGAAAAAAAATCGCCCAATAACCTTTAGGCCTACTATCAGTTGGCACTAAATATTTTGTACAAGTGTTAGTTTTCAGAAATATCAAAATATTAAAAAGAAAAAGTTTACTTAGATAATTGAATTACCTATACTTTGACTATATGTATATTGTGTATTTATCAAAACACCGAATGATATCTCTAGCTCAAATAGCACAAATTATAACACAACTCTTCAACCATCTAATAATAGTTTCACATTTTCAGGTGGACCCGACCAAAGCGAGCGAAACCCGTCTACCGTCTGGACGAAGAAACAAAGATGAGAGTGTTCAATTTAAGCCCTTGAAGGTACCCCGAGTACTGAGTTAGTTAATATTTTATGCTTGTTAAGTACGATTTTTAATGTTATCAAATAGTTTAGTGTGCTTAAATAATTTAAATTTTTAAATAAGTTGACTTTTTTTTTAATAAAACAAAAAATCATGGTTAAACTTCTCATTTTTTACATTTGTAGTGTACTCATAATTTTGTTTATTTTGGCCACTTTATTTGAGACAAACATCTTAGTTCTCATGAGTAGCGAAGCACACGACTACCACCTCAGTCAGGTTTTCGTCTCAATTTGAGGTTGGATGTGGGTAACCATGGGCTGCAGTGACCACTTAGTATCAGGTGGCCTGTAAACCTTCAATTAGTGACCACTTGACATGAGGTGCCTTCAATAAATAATCAATAAATAAAATATAAATAAATAATAAATAAATAAATAAAATGAAAATTATGTGGTGTCTATAGTAAATTATGTGACACCAGGTAGGAACGAAGTTCCTTCGAATAATATACACCACGTGTGTCTCCTTGAATGTAGATAGATAGTAATCCTTGGGTCCGGACTATTAGAAAAACAGATTGCGACTTCGTAATTCGTATAATTTTAAAATGTTCTAGAAAGCTCGATAATTCGATACAGCTCTTTATATACATTAAATAGGGCGACATCTGTGGGCAAGCAGTTGAACCACATTAATAAACCAAATACAATAAATCAATCGAATACCACCAAGCACCGATAGATGGTGCTGTTACAAAAATAGTTAATGTCTGTGACAACGTGCTTCGACAAGAAGTACAAATATATGTCGTCACTTCCGTTATATTTTTTGCTTACGGTTTATCTCACATATTTTTCAGTGCGGTCGCGCAGCAAAACCCCTATTTCCTCCAAGCCTGCCGTAAGGAACTTTCTTTCCAATAACTAAAATGTATCCTGAGCCACTGGGACACCACCACTACTTATCATCTCCCTATTGGTAAAATAAATAACTCTACGAGTCCATGTCCTATATATACGAGTCCATGTCCTATATATACGAGTCCATGTCCTATATATACGAGTCCATGTCCTATATATACGAGTCCATGTCCTATATATACGAGTCCATGTCCTATATATACGAGTCCATGTCCTATATGTCCTAGATACCTTCTCCTGATGAGGACAGTCCTGGGCGTGGTGGTGCTGCTGGGCGCGCGAGGCCGCCAACGTCGCCAGCTCCGACATGTTCACGTACAGCGCTTGCGGCATTTCTGCAATTATACAAGCTTATTCATGTCCGACAATCATTATCCAATGCCAATAACCCATTAATGACCCACTGCAGGGTCGGGTCTCCTCTCACAATGAGAGGGATGTAGGCCGCCGTCCACCACGCACCACTACTGGGGGTTCAAATGCCATTGAGATTTTTTTTGTGAACTCAGGCATGCAGGTTTCCTCACGATGTTTTCCTTCGCCGTAAGAGCAGGTGATATTTAATTTTATAAAGCGCACATAACCGTTTTACAGTCATTGGTATGACGCGTGTGACGTGTCCTATTGTTTACAACATTCGCTGCTTGCGTCGTCACGCGTGGTCGCGCCGCTACAAGTCAAACAAAAGTTGGTTATGTATCCCGTGCGTCTAGTGAAAATATGAAGTGAAAATATAGAATAGTTACCTTTGGTGAGGTGCGGCGGAAGGGAGGAAGGCTTGCCGGGCTTGAAATCCGCCTGCGGGCCTTTGGCCGGCACCGACGGCCGCTCCAGCGACGAACAACGCTGTATGCCAACATAACGTTAAAACAAACATGACAAATAGTGTTTCTCACAAACATTAATCATAAAGATATCATAAATCATAAAGATTTTAATGATGAGTTTATATTTCTGTTTCGGATTGTGTGTATCCTTAGCTTGTGTGTGTCCATGGCACATCATGTCCGTGTAGATTTTAGAAGCTGGTCCAGGGAAGAATTAAATATAATTATCTCATATGAGATGTCTGTAACCCATTAATGACCCACTATAGGGTCAGGTCTCCTCTCACAGTGGGAAGGATGTAGGCCGCCGTCCACCACGCTGGCCTACTGCGGGTTGGTGGACTTCACATACCTTTGAGAACACTTTTTTTGTGAACTCTCAGACATGCACGTTTCCTCACGATGTTTTCCTTCACCGTAACAGCAGGTGATATTTAATTTAAGCGCACATAACTTTTTTTTACAAAGTCATCGGTGCGTGCCACTGGGGTTGGAACCCTGACTCTTCGATTCGAGGTCGAATTCCAAGCCACTGGGCTATCACCGTTCACTGTTAGCACTAGGGTGGTGAGCAGGCACCGGACTCGGGAGGCACTCACAGTGGGCAGGGGCGGGCGCGCATAGATGCCCCCCTCCCTGGGCGTGTTGGCCCCTGACTCGCTGGGGGAGAACGTGTGCACGCTGAGCGCCGGCCGCGGGTGCCCGCTGCGCTCTGAACCTGGGAAGAAAACAAACACTGAATAGGGTATTACGGCCTATGTCAAAAAGCTTTTTATATGAATTCGTAAGTCATAAAAACCCATAAAAAATTGGAATAAAAATTTTTGCAAACAAATACATATTATGTAAAAAAAGACTTTTCAATTTAAATTTCAAAAATCCCCGCGAAAACACGGTCTCGGCCGTCTCGGCGCTGCCGCCATGCTTGTGACGTCACTCGCAGTGTGAACAATACATCTCAGTAAAGGAAGAAAGTTATGCTCCATTGTTTATTTACACTGCTAATGACGTCACGCCGATAGCTTTCATGGCGTATAACGTTTTTGACATTTGAAAAACAGATTAACAAACCTGAATTTTAAAATTGAAATAATAAATGTATACTTACTACATTTTTTAGAACAGAAATGACCATTTTTCACTTGCTTTTAACAAAATCTATCAATATTACATAATTGTGGATTTTTCCTTGCATGGTGCGAAATGCCCTATTGAAGTTGTTCATACACGAGAAGTAATTAAATAACAAACAAGTAACAAACATTTTATTTATAATATAAAAATAAATAAAATACCAGCAATTTGCGTCGACCATCGTAGTTCTTATGAGCAAGCAACGCACCAATATTTAAGCGGGGTAGAGATAGGATTTCTACCCCGTTTGTATTCGAACCTGGGGGTCGATGGGATGGGTTCCTCTAAACTACTCTATATTATTATTAAAAAACATATCATATCCAATCACCAGCGATTTTATCTTTTCCTTTCTACGTAATAATAAAATTATTGTTATAACATATTTAAATTCTTTCTCAATATTTTTTTCCGCAATTAAAATTTTAGTTGGTACTCGTAATTTAAGAAATAATACAATATTTGTAAGCCATCAATGGCAGAATAAGAGATCTTCATGTAACATAACACCTTTTGTAACCCTTATTCAACAAATAAATGATTTGAATCTGAATTTGAATATATCAATAGCAGAATTAGAGATATTTATGTAACACAACGTCTTTTGTAACCCTTATTCAACAAATAAATGATTTGAATCTGATTTTGAATATTACCAATAATAGAATGAATAGAACTTACCAGCAGATATAGTATGGGGTCGGCCGCCCATGATGGCCGTGGCGGCCCGCTCGAACTGCGCCGTGTCCTTCAGATCCGGCCACGTCGCCGACGCTGCAAACAATTTCACGGCTTAATCTATGTACTACTTAATATTATAAAGCTGAAGAGTTTGTTTGTTTGTTTGAACGCGCTAATCTCAGGAACTACTGGATCGATTTCAAAAATTCTTTCAGTGTCGGATAGTCCATTTATAGAGGCAGGTTATAGGCTATATATATTTTATTCTCAAAAAAATTACGGATCCGTAAGAAAATTTAATCGAAAACCTATTTATGTTTGCGCTGCAAAAACTATTGACGAGAGAACAAAATGATATACTACGGGTTTGTAGATTAAGATCTACAAAAAAGTCCGCGAGGGCCCAAATCTAACTATCATAATTTAGTCACAATAACCACAAGTTCTAAAATCCACGTGGGCGCACAATCTAGTATAATATATTGTATCAGGCGTTACTTTGCGGAAATCCATTGTTATTTAAGTTGTATCAATATTTCTTTGCAACAATCCGAACACGTAGAACTTGTTACCTCCAGGCAGGTATATACCATCACAACTTATTCCAATAGTACGCGACACGTGTTTCACCCCAAATCATCAGGTGATGTGGACTCTACAACGGTTGGTTGTCGAGACCAATTTGACGATTTAAATATTCACATAGTAACCGTCATGAGTCGTGAGCACAGATTATCAGTGGTAGGGATATTGTATACTTTCGGCCAATGTACAGCCGAAAAAACGTGCTGGACCAATAGACGACGCACACTGACGAACTGCTGTCAAACCAATCGTGTGCACCGCAGCGCAGTCGATGTCAAACCGACCAATGCAAGTTGTGCTCACCACTCGTGGCGGCAACTATACCTACTTTATGTTTCTTCCTATCCTCGGTCTACATCAGTCCACTGCTGGATACGGGCGTCACTGAGCATGACCGTCGGTTCTCCTCATCCGGATACTACCCGCCGCCCCGAGTAGATCGTCGCGCCACTTAGTCTAAGGACAGCCTACAATACGTTTACGTCGATTGCGTAACAAATTAACTGACACAAAGACAGATCTTAAAGACATCATTATCATACTGATGTAAAGTGGTCACTTTCATCGAAGGCTGCCCACTTCCACCCTCAAATAGGCTAGAAATTCTTTGTATGACGTTATATTACGATATGACGTAACCGGAGCACGGCCGTTGAGAGATCTTCGGCAGCGGGAGATCTTTGGGTCGGAGTTTTGTATATATGCCGGCGATGTAGAAAACTTCTATAGCGTGATTCAGGATCGTGTGGCGCCATCTCTTGACGAGTGGCGGAAGTCGCCACATAAGTTAAACGTACAGGTTCAACTTACCTGAGTTCATCATATCAGGGGTGTTGTCGTCTGTCGTGTCGTCTCCCGCCTTCGACGGAGTAACGCACTCGCTGCTCACACTCTGGTCGTCTGAACCCTGGACAGGACATTTTCCATAAAATATTTAAAAAAAAATTAAAAATAAAATGATTTTTTTATTTGCAGTTGAATAACACAAGTACCTTCTTTTTTAAAATAGGTTTTAATAAAAAAACAATATCATGTAGAGATAAAAAAAATATGAAAACAATCTTTAACATATAAGATTGTTTTTCATGTCTGTTTATTCGTGGCCCCTAAAAATTTAAAATTCCAAAATAAGTTCGATAGATTGAAAATTCTTCACCATCAAAACAATAAAAATAAAAATCAAAATAATTAAAATAATAATAAGGAAAGGAAAGAAATAAAAATAAAAAATAAACAAAGGAAAAAACAAATTACATGATCGTTTTCGCGACGCTGCAGCGCGTCCTGGGAACGGAAGCCCGAGTCTGAACTGCACACGCTCGCCAACCGACTGGCGGACTGCACGCGAACGAAAAATACAAACAAAAAAAATGAAAACGGTAAAATAGGCAAAAAAAATATTAAAAAAAATTAAACAATGAAAAAAAGCAATCGAAAACTAGCCTGACCTAGCCCGAATCATATTGAAGCAGATTCTTCAAGATTTAGTAGCTTAAGATCTATTGGCTTCAACCTTTTTATGGCCCACTGTTGGGTACAGGTCTCTCCCCACAATAGGAGGACGCCTTGAGCATACTCCACCGCCCATAGGGCCTCCGACAAGGTTTAACGACCGCTATCGTATCGTATCGTGCCCTCCGAAGCACGAAAGCGCGCATGTAACTCGCCGTCACATGTACGGACATGTAGACCGTACAGACCGCGCCCGGCAGCAACTTTTCTCTCTATGCGTCCTTCAAGATCTATTGTTAAATGATCAATGAGCGATTTCCGTCGTTGGAGGGAGTGGACCGGCTACTAGATAGAACACGGTAACCGGCGCCCATGTTTCAGTAGACACTTACCTGCGACAGTGCTCGCGGCATCTCCGACTGCTGAGCGCCCGACGACGCGTTCGAGATGGGCGTCGAACAACTCACTGTGGATCCCGACACACCTGTAACAGCACAGGATTTTTCTTTGCTTACAATAGTTTTCATCTAAATATCTGAGATACATTGAAGATGAATTTCTCGTTTTTTGTACCTATGATTTAATATATACCTCAGTCCTGGGTCCAAGCAATGGGTCCTTATTTTGTGATGAACATGAGCGTAGATCTTTCAGCCTTAGTTAGCTGGTACCTTATATTTACTAGTTGTCACATGTTAGCTGCCACCTACCATTTACCTGTCACCTGCCGTCAGCTGTCAGCTGTCAACTGTCACCTATCAATTCTGTCATTCACACAGTATACATATCATGATGCTGATGCTTCTGCCGAGTGACTTAGAGCTGCCGAGGCGTGATGACGCTGATGGGGAATGTCAGCTGTCAGCTGTCAAGTGTCACGTACCGTGGTGTTGGTCGGAGCCCTGGCTGGTGAGCGAGGAGATGGAGGTGAACGACGAATCGCGGTTGCCAAGGCGCATCATCTCATGCGGACGCCCTGTATGACTATCAACTGACATCTGTCACTTATCATGTGTCACCCGCCAGCCTACACATATCAGCTGTCACCTGTCACTTTTCAAACCGTCATCTGATGCTGTCAGCTGTCAGCTGTCAGCTGTCACGTACCGTGGTGCTGGTCGGAGCACTGGCTGGTGAGCGAGGAGATGGAGGTGAGCGACGACTTGCGGCTGCCGAGGCGTGAGGATGCTGACGGGGAGTGCGGCGCGGATCCGGTCTCCGCCCAGCCGCTGTAGCACGACTTTATGTCGCAGATCACCTGGGAACAATCACCAAATATCGTTAAGAACCCTATTAAACACATAGCATGATACGATATGTGGTCTCATTCAGCTGGGCTCAGTGGCCTGCCTTGAGAGACGCCAATGGCCAACACAGGCGTCTCCCATGGCGCAAGTCCTCAAATACACTGAAAAAGGCTGAAAGCGAAGAAGACGATTATATTTAAAGTACTAGACTGTGCCCGCGGCTTCATTCGCAACTTGATCCAGTAAACGATAAAAAGTATCCTATACAATGCAGGTTATAAAATACGTACCTACCAAAATTTATCGAAATCTGTTCAGCGGTTATTGCGTGAAAGAGTAACAAACATCCATACATCCATCCATACAAAATTTCGCATTTATAATAATAGCAGGATAGTAGTATTAACCAGCGGCCCAAGGGTATCTCTACTACAGTATCTACTAGTAGTATACGAGTAGGCTGCTTTTCATCCATCTCTGAATCTGAATCAAGTTCTAAAGTGAACGGTGACAAAGTGAAGCCGCGGGCAATCTCGTCTGACAAATGGCCCTGAATAGGCCTCCAAATGCCACAAACCTGCAGACTCGCGGCGGGAAGACTCCTCGGCTCCGTGGTGTGACGCGACAGTTGTTCGCTGCCCTCTTGCAGGTGTCCGACCTCCGCTAGCATTGCCACTTCACTCTCCTGGAAACGATACATTGCACAGTCAGCAAAGATGTTTTTACAAATAACGCTTCACACTCTTAGACCCACATGACCCTATGAGAAGAACATAATAATATAGATTTATTACTGACTTGAATCATAAATTTAAACTCATATGGTAAATCTCTGCTCCGCTGGGAATCAAACCTAAGACCTTCCGTGCGGGGCAACGTCTTCTTAACCCCTGCCAGTGTCAGAATATCAGAAAAAGGGACACCTAAAAAAGTTTCTTTGACATTTCGGCGGCAACTGCTTTTATGTCACTTTATAGTGATACAAACCCTCTACCAAACCTATCTGAGGTTGTCCGAGTATGTGAGCCTCACGCAAAGTATCCCCAGTAACCATGCCTCCCCAGCCGAAACAAAAGACACGAGGAGCACGAACGAGTTAATCGGTGGCGGTAACTACGGCGATACAACCCCCGGACGAGCTTCTATGACTCTACCATCTATGTATAAAAGTGCGAGAAGAGGGGTCACTCACCACCATAGGGTTGAGCAACGACACGAAGTGGCAGAAGCGGCTCCGCTCCTCGATGAGGGCGGCCTTCACCGCCTTCTCTTCCATCTCTTCCAGCTGCTGCTTTCGCTCCTGTATGTCCTGGAAATTGTAAAAGAAATCATGATAATATTAAATATTTTGCCCTCAAATGTCTGCTGACTATTCGCCTATTCGACTAATTCTGAACTTGGTGAAGCTCAAGCTAAAGCAGCATAACAATATCGGCAGATTTCAAGGGGATGTGTGTGAAACTGGACTGGAGGAGGAACCAAGGAGAACTCTATCTATAGTGAAAGACCCCTAGACATGAAATTGACCTGAAAGCAAAAATCCACCCCTCACGGGTGCGTTCAAATTGTCGTTAAGTGGTTGAATTGAAGTGGTTCAAAGGATCCGGGACCATGACATCAAATAGGAAAATCCTATAGGAGCTGATTCATAACACACGTCCGCACGTCGTCTCGCGTGAGGCGGCGCACTCCTCGGCTTTTATGCATGACTGCCCTTTATTGTTCTGGATATCCAACACTCGGAAGGAGCTCACCTGTGCGCATACATCGGCGCGTCGCTTCGCGTCGGGCGGCGCGCGCCTCGCCTTCCTCGCGTGTCGCTGCGCCTCTTGCACGCGCCGCCTGAGCTCTGCGCGCGCTCGTTTACATTCGCGCGCGTGTTCGCGGCCCAGAGCGCCCGCGCTGCCGTTGCAGCCGCGCCGCCACTCGTCCGCCCGCTCCGACAGCGGCGTGATCAGCCGCTCCATTAGCGTGCTGAAAATTCAAATTCAAATTCAAAGCTTTTATTCATTATTAGGTACAATTTGTGCACACTTAATGAACGTCATACATTTAACGTTATACAAACATCCGCTTTGATCGCCCCTCAGGCAAAACGTAGACTAGGAGAAAAAGGCGGACGGAAAAAAACTCCCAGCACTCTTTTAAAAGTATGACTAGGCCCAATAAAGGAACACACGTGACACCTATCGTTTGTGCCAATATCGCCCCATTGCCATCCGCTCACAAATACATATTGATACATGGTGTATAGAAATAGCCTAGTGAAGTTATTCAAACCCACGCTTTCTTATCGTCTAAATAGTCCTTAGTTTCATAATAGGCCTTTCGGCACAGGACTGATTTGATAGTTCTTTTAAATTGAAGAAAAGGCAGGGATTGAACCGTTAAAACAACTCTGTGAGTACACCAACAAAGCCATCGTTGACTTACTGCATTCAACTCTCAGAAGTCTTCAGTTTTGGTGCAGTTGGGCACTTAACTTTCCCGAACGGCAGTGAGAGGTCTTGATTAGGGTTCTATCCATACTCAATGGGGGTTCGATCCATACACTTAGAGTTGACTGCAGATAGGTTGTAACGGTACGCGGCGGTGGCTGTGGCAAACGGCATATAAACCCCAAAATTGCTACTGCGCTGGTGTCTTGTCAAATTGACGCTGGCCAAAACGCCAGATCATAAAAACGATATCAATAGGCAGCGTGATGTTTTTGTTCATCATTAGCATGCTATTGATAATGCAGTCTCGTGTTACACCGTTTCATACCCACTGGCACAATTTTCAGACGTTTTCATGAGTATCAGGAATTGAATACCCACCTTATAAATGTCTTCATCCTCGACTCGATCGCGCGGTGCCGCAGGCATACCCTGGTCAACGCTGTACCGATTTCCTTCGTCGCCCCTGAAACAAACGAATACACTTTAGGCACTTATGAACCCTTAGTACTTACCTACACATTCAGCATAGCATGATTCCTTGCGTTGGATTTGACACTACGAGTCTAGCATTTAGATAATTCCGGTCAAGAATTTCAATTCAATTTATTATCACTGGTGTCCCGGATTGATGATCATATTAAAATATTCGTTTGTTTGTCATCAACCCACGTCAGGGCCTGAACTTCTCTCTTAGAACAAACCGTAACAAGAAGTAAGTAAGCCTTAGAGTTAGACAAACACGCTTGCCTATTGACCGGTAAAATTTCAGGCATGCAGGTAACTTTACATACTTAACTTTATATGTAGTTCCCAATATTGGCCAAAAAAATAAGTCATTGATTTCTGTTACCAAAATTTGGACCCAGACTAAGAAGTCTCGGCGAGAAGTAAAAGCCATATGTAGTTAGTAGTCTAATTCTATTCAGTAACCTCAAATTGGTGCCAGTAAGAGGTTAGGAGCATTATTCGTATGTAGTTATAAATTCATACATCAATTTACCTATAAAGCTCTACCTTTAAAAACTGTTTCTATCAATGATTAATGCAAAATAACACCTTTGCTAAATACTGGTTACGTGTCGGTGAATACCCTTGTATTACTTATTTCTTAGTAACCGGTCACTAATTAAAACGATCCACTAATATCGTTTCCCACTGACAACTACAAAAACCTATGACTTATTCGAATGACTCAACAAATGAAAGATATTTTATTGGCGGTCATTAAATTACGACCAACCGAGATAATTCTTCAAATACACTTTAAATGAATGTATCTAATGATCACAAAAAATACGATTTGACTGATATGAAACCCCTAAACAGCCAATGTCTAAAATCTTAAGAGAAATCTTATATTCTTTACAGTTTTAGTTTTAGTCCTCCAAAACGGCTTGACCGATTTTTATGAAATTTTATATGCATATTCAGTAGCTCTGAGAATCGGCTACTGTCTATTTTTCATGCCCCTAAATGATAAGGGTTGGTCACATCTAATTTTTTTTAATTTTTGGACATTTTTTTTTATTTTTATTTTCAATAATGTGGCATCAAAAAATACATACAACCCTAAATTTTCACCCTGCTATCAACAACCCTTATTTTTTAATAGTCATTTTAGTAATTTAATATTTTTTCTTAATTTAATAAATTAGTTATTTTTTTAGTTAACTTGCGGAATAATAGTTACACTGTGTAACTATGATAATTAATACGTATTTTAGTTGAGAAAAATAAGAGAAAATTTTTCGGGGAAAACCTCAAATTATTTTCTTATTTCGCCGTCAAACGCACTCTAGGCAGTGTAACTATGATAGTTATATGTATTTTAGTTGAAATTGAGAAAAAATAAGAGAAAAATTTTCGGGGAAAACCTCAAATTGTTTTCTTATTTCACCGTCAAACTCACTCTAGGCAGTGTAACTATGATAGTTATATTATGTATTTTCGTTGAAATTGAGAAAAAATAAGAGAATTTTTTTCGGGGAAAAAAACTCAAATTATTTTCTTACTTCACCGTCAAACTCACTCGAGGCAGTGTAACTATGATAGTTATTGTATTTTAGTTGAAATTGAGAAATGATAAGAGAAATATTTTCGGGGAAAATCTCAAATTATTTTCTTATTTCGCCGTCAAACTCACTCTAGGCACTGTAAGTTACTTATAATATGGCAAAACAACATTTGCGTCAGCTAGTTATTATATAAAATGGTTTTGGTCAATCAATCCTTTTAAAGACAAATTTATACACCTAGATTGAGTAAGCAAATAACATCAAATTTATTCAGTTTAAACGTGAGTAATGCCGGTAGATTTAGTATGTATGTACGTTGCCAAAATTCTATCTTATTATTTGGCAGGAAAGTAAAAATTTTAGAATATTTTTTGATTATACCGGTTGTATAAGGAAGATCGGTTTGCTTCGATTAGGGACTCGTACGAGTAAAGGTGACACATTGTCAATTCAAATGACTAAGGATGCAATAACGGATCCAAGACTGTTGACGATTAGATCACAGAATTCATTAATTTTATTATGCATCTTATATGCAAATTTTGGAACAGTTTATCGTGTTTTTCCGCAGGACTATGACATGTGATTCTATAATAACTAATTAAATTGGAAATTTAAAAAAACTCCGACACAATAACGACAATTTTCATTGAACATATTATTTTGTAATGTGCACGTGATGCGCTTTCATTTGAGACCCCACTCGATTATATTTGCAGACATTCGGTTATTCTTCCCCACTTTCTCGCTCGTCGGGGTATCATTTTATAGCGACAAGATGGTCATGTCTGCTATATTTTACAAGATTCTTCAGATGGGACTGTTTTGCTCGCTTGTCGATCCGCACCAACGAGCCGTCGTTGTTTCGAACCGCGGTAGCGGCTCGTGCGGCGATCACCAACATAGACCTCGTGTACTGCCCCCGCTACAGACAACGAAGGCTCTCGCAGTCTCGTATCGAAGACGCAGGCTCTCAGTACGCGCGCGCGGTCACAACGAACCTACGCTGTCAAAACAAGTGAATCCGACGAAATGGATACGAAACTTTTGATTCTTATCGCGGCTGCGTGTTTGTGTGTGAGTGCACGTAAGTTTAAAATTCACATGTTTTAGTTTTAATCGGAATCAGTGAAATTACAGTGACCTTGTTCTTTTCTCTTGTTTTGGTACAAAAAAACTACGGCCGTTTCTCGGATCTTTGATGTTGTAGTGATGTGATTCTTGTTATGTATCTTTACATACTCGATATTTTACTATTAAATAAAGTAAAAATACAAAGCAAACGACAAAAACAAAAATAAATGTAATGAAACTATTTTAAAGAAAAGTGGAAGTGGACTCAACTTCTAAACTTTTTAAAAAAGAATCCCAAGCTTTTTAGGCACACTATAGTACCTATGTCATACATGCTGTCGAAGAAAAGAAAAAAGAAAAAAATAGTACGAAAATTCTTAGAAAAAATATGTTGATAAAGGTTATGTATAACCAAAAAGTGATAGAATTTCCCGCCTAAAATAAAAGCGAACCTATCGTAAGTATCAAAGGACGATTCATATCAATTTTAGAAGTCCCATTTTTGATATTGTGAGTATTGTGACACACCATCTTGACATTTCAACTATTTGGTGTAAAGCTGCAAATTTTAATACTATTCAATGGATTGGATGCAACGCCGATATATAAATACGTAGGTAACGTTTATACGGATAGACCAATTAAACTAATTAATATTAATGTAAAGTTTGGCACAATAATTGACCTAAAATAAAACCCTTGACACCAAATGAAGCCCGTCAACGATTGTCCTTTATCATTAATTTACATTTACTAGATACATCTGCCTTCAAAGGCAATTAATTATTGACATAAAAAATTGACATTTGTTAATGACAAAAAAAGATAAATGTGAACTGAATCTGAAATTGCAATACAATATTAATGACATGTAGAGCAAACATTGTTTTTGTTTTATCAGATAGAGGAATTTTCCTCTAAGGATAGGTAAATTAAAAAAAATTTATACCATGGGTTTTTTGCTATTTCCAGTCAAATGATAAATTTGTGAAAATGGGTGAGACTTAAAATCGAAAATTATCAAGACGAAAGACGAAATTATCCCAAGGCATATTATTTCATAAACTGTTCGTTTAATTATATGGAAGTAGCAAACAAATGGTGTTGCCCTGCTGCTTCAGAGACCTGAAATCTGTTGCCTCAAGTCGGCTGCTCTGGCAACCATACCTCCCGTCCCAAAAAATTTGTTCTCCAAAAATGAATGTTTTTTCAAGGGTTTAAACATCATTCAATAGTAGGAAACCCTTCGTAACCGTTTCCGAATCTCACTTGGCGAGAGTGTGAGTAAACTGAAGTTTTTTCCGTGTTATTGTTACATTTATGTAGATCGTAAGACAATCGTACCGTAATCACGTGACTCGTAGGAACGATAGACCGGAGAACTCGTTTAGTAAAATTACTAATTAGTAATTACTAATTACTAAACGATTTTAAATGTAATTGACTAGCAAGGAACTGAATGAGTGCCATAATAATTATTACCTCTACGTTATATTTGGAAACGGTGACCCGAATAATTTTGTGTAATTTTTTCCTCATGATTCTAATTTGTTATCGTGAACGATTCTTACAAAACGTGAGATGAATCTTTTTCCATTGAGCTTTTATACCTAAATATTTACACAACATCATTAACATTTACATCACATAAATTAAATTAGCAGACGGACTTAATTGTCTATCAATTATATGTAGCTACCCATACCCATCAGACCCTCATCAACGAAAATATCGAATCAAAATCGGTCATTATTTTGTAAGTTGCGACACCGTATACAAACACTCGATAAATATAATACACTTAATTTTTTTTTTATATTGCAATGTTATTTAAAAATCTTAGTTGACTACTCACTGATCATGGCTGCTACCAGTTTGTTACAATATTGCAGCTATGGCTGCAGGGGTAGTTACAAGTTTTTTGGTTACGATTATATTTTAATAGCTGTGCCCGCGCCTTCGCGCGGAATTCTAAAATAAAAATAGCCTAAGTTAGTCCTTATTACATCCGCTATCTGCCAGTGAGAGTCCCGTCAAAATCGGTGCTGCCGTTCCAGAGATTAGCCGTATATACTGGTACCGTGTTGTACATATTAATTTAGTAAAAATAGTTTCTTTTTATATCACAAACAGACAATCCAATTTTATTTATTTACTCGTATATAGACGTCTAGATGAACTACTATACACAATATTTTTGCTTTCAGAATGGGACTGCACAACGTACCTTGGCAGCAAAGGCCGATGCATTCCACTGAGCGCCTGTGAGCCCTTGAAGATACTAGCACAGAAGCGCCACAAGGGAAACCTCGAAACACTCAAGAAATACATTTGCGCCTTCTCTGGATTTGATGCTGATGTAAGAAAAGAGCGATAGTTGCTCATCCGGGGAGGTACCTTACCGCCAGCCTCTCAACCCGTACAGCAGCATGATCTTAATGTATTGTGTTTCGGCTAAGGAGGGATGGTTGCCGGAGACACTCATGATTAGCAAACCACCCACAGGTTGTACCTCAGATCGGATATTTTCTCTCTGTTTGAAGTTGGAGGCCCATGGGCTGCATTGACTACTTAACGCCAACGCCAGGTGGACTTTTACTACTCTTCCTTACTTCCTTCCTTTCAACCATTGGCAGTCCACTGCTGGACATTGGCCCTTCCCTAATTGACGCCACTCCACCCTATCCTGGGCCTTCTGAATCCAAAGGAGTCTCGACACCGTAGGTTATCACTGGCAACACACATTTGTTCGAAGACTTTCGACTTCGGGCACTATATGTATAGGTACTCGTACATATATCGGACGTCAAGAAGTGTCGTTTTGCTACTTATATACCATGTAAATCCAGTATTCTAATCGTAAGATTCGTACGTTTTATCGTATGTCAGTGCCTACTTCAATTTGGACGGCTCGGTCGATCAGTTGTCAGCCAGTTAGGACAACGCCTATAGCTTACGTTATTTTTTACGCTAAATAGTGGGCAAAAGAGTAATCCTGGTTAGCTCGCATGGGGAGGTCGCCTACTACCTACCACCACACTCATAAACTCCTCGTCTTGTAGTACAGATAGTGTCAGTTTAATTTCAACATTGTTATTATACAGGTTTGCTGTCCGAACGTTCTGGACGAGACGATGTCTGGCGATGCGTGCATCACTCCAGACGGGGACAAGGGGACATGCAGGGAGCTGAGGGACTGCGACTACATGAAGCAGCAGATATTGGGGAGCGAGTTCGTGTGGGAGGACGCAAAGGAACTCATGAAGTGGTCTAGGTAAGTTATCTTTGATTACATTTTATATGCGTATCCCGTGGACGGCTAAACGCACAAACGCATCAATTTTCTCGAAAATAGGCGTTAGAATCCGCCTCTCCATAGAAGGCAAAGGGCCGCGAAGATCTCCGACTAGATGGTCCAACCGAATCAAAGACACCAGTTCACTCAATTTATGACGGTCGCAAGAACAGGACCCAATGAAAGAATATTATTCACCACAATCAATACTCATGATGGTCACGATCCTCTGACATGACGGAGCGACTAAAGCGATATGTCACTCGTGCCACCATAAAGACAAGGCAGACTTATCACCTTATGGCATTATCCACCTGTCTGCCTTGGGTGATGGTGAAAAATTTAATTTTAACCTACTGTGCAAGACGCTGTACCCATTAGGCAGATAGGACAAAATCATGTATTATTCTTTTCTATTGTTTGCTTTCCTTGTGAAACGCCACACCAAACACGGGTAAATTACAACAGCCAGAAGATTGAAGGCAAAGTCAGTTTTTACTGTCTGGTGGAATATCATCATTTTTAATAACTTTATTTGAAAAATTTGCAAAGCTTACAATTTTCTTGTCTTTTGTTTCGGTAAAAGAGGTGGAAATATTTCGGAAAAATAGATGGACCAATTTGGGTAATTGGTAAAAAGTCTTGAATAATCGTAAACGTGATTTGATAAAGGTATCATCCTTCCTTTGCAACTTAATTACAACCATAATTATCTCGTACAGGTGCAGCAACACTGGCTCCGGTGAAAACACGGTATGCTGCAAGCAATCAGCCACGGAAAGACAAACAATGTCACCGTTCATCGACGGAGGCGATGCCTTCAACAGAAATAAGGGATGTGCCCTCACCGCATTTCCACCGAATCCTGACTCCACATGTTGCGGCATAGAGAGTAACAGCGAAGTCAGAATTATAGGTAAGTGTGCGTGGCTTCCGCCAATCTTCAAGTGATGGCGCCACGGCTACTTGAATCACGCTATCGAAGTTTTCTACCCATACAATTATACAAAATTCCAACGTGACGTATTAGCAGCACGGCAGCTCCCCTCATGATCTCGCTTGGTTGAAGATCTCCCTTTGTAAAATGTGCTAAGTTCTGGTGACGATACAAATATATTCAGAAGCATTGTAAATCCAAGATGGCGGCCGCTACAAGATTGCTAATAGGATAAGGGCTTGGCCCGTAGAAAAGACCTTTTAACTTATTTTTATTAAACATTCTTTGCATAAAAAATATAAATGTTAAGAGAATGACAGTACTAATTGGATCATGTATTACAGGTGGTAACATAACGGAGATCGACCAGTTCCCGTGGCTGGCGAAACTGGGTTACACGAGAGAGGAGATCTCCTGCGGCGGGTCTCTGATCAGCGGCAGATACGTGCTCACCGCCGCCCACTGCCTGGTGAGATCGAAGAATAAAACCACAGGACTGTAAGTAACGCTCCTTTCAATTTGATTATTAAACTTTTAATTCCTTTCCTTATCGTATACGATACGCGTCGGCCGCTGCTTGAGTAGATCTCAAGCGATCGAAAAAGTTAAGTAACGTCGGGCGCGGTCAGTACCTAGAGGGGTGACCGCTAGTGGCGAATTAAATGCGCGCTTCCGTGCTTCGGAGGGCACGTTAAGCCGTCGGTCCCGGTTGTTGTCGATACGATAGTAGTAGTTAAACCATGTCGAAGGTCCCATGGGAGGTTTGAAAACATCCGACACGGTTTCGACACTAGCCCGTTTCTCCACCAATCCGCATTGAACCAGCGTGGTGGAGTATGCTCCAGGCCTCTCCCTGGTGTGAGGAGGGTGTGAGGGACCCGTGTCCAACATTGGACCATTTAATAGTTGCAGCCAATGATTGTAAATTAAATGTTCGTGTCTATTTCGATAGTGTAAGCGTCACCCTTGGCGACTACGACACGTCGACCTCCGGGCCGGACTGTGTCGAGACAACCGGCGGCGGGACCGACTGCACGGATGGCGAACTCACCATCGGCGTGGAAAGAGTCATCGTGCACGAGGGCTACAACCCCGACACGGTCTACCGTTACAATGACATCGCCTTGATCAGACTCGAGAGAACTGTTAATTACACAGGTCAGTGCGTCACTTCTCTATGATAGGCCCGAACAAAATGAAAATCATAATTATAATTCAAACTCTACATAGATTCATCCATGTCGACCATTTTTGTTAAATGTAGTTTTTTGAATTTATGAAAGCGAATCCTGATTTCAAAGAAATCCTTTGTTTAATTTCATTGTTATATGTCGTGATTAATAAGTTAAAAATTTTCATATGAAACAGACATTTCTAATATTTTTTTTGCCTGGAAATGGCAGTTTGGTTTATAACATCTTTATCTAACATAATATGTTGTGAGCAAAGTTTATTGTCAGAGCCGAGTGAATCATGTCTATATTAATATAACACACATATGTGTCAAATGCTGTTAAAAACCACTAATAGGTACTCTACGTACAAATTTATAGAGTGTTTTCCTGTTGATCCATCGCAATTATTTTAACAAATCATTGAGACATGTACGAGTAGGGTCAATTTGGGTTACCTTAAATCTTTTTGCTAACATTAAACAGCGTAAAAGTAAAGTACTTATTAGTCACCACAACAATTATTATTTGCCAAAAAAAACTAGTATCCAAATCAATAAAAAAGAGGAAGTTTCAACCTAAACTTTGTACTTTACAAAGGTGGTTCAAAGTTACAGTTCAAGTAAGTTTTCGCATGAAAGAGTAACAGACATCCATCCATATATCAGTCCATCCAACCATCCTCACAGACTTTTGCATTTATAATAGTAGCAGGTTTCGGCAAATTGCCTTGCTACTTACTTTTGATTTAAGCGTTTTACCTTATTTTTTGTGGTTTTTAGATTTCATCCGGCCAATCTGCCTACCAACTTTTGACTTTACCGTATCTCCGCCGAGTAATTTGGATCTGTTTGTGGCCGGCTGGGGCATTTACGACGACAGTAGGCGGGCAAGCACGGTCAAACTGTACGGGAAGCTACCGTATGTTGGAAAACAGGTAAGAAGTAGTCAAAATCTTTCGCATTCTGTGTCTGACGCTGAAACCCTTTCATGGTACACTGTTGGCCACTACGGCCACCTGTTGTGGAGAAGGATACTCCACCACGCTGTTCCAGTGCGGATCGGTGGGGAAACGGACTAGTGGGTAACCCGTATCGGATGTTTTAGAACCGCCCATAGGGCCTCCGACAAAGATTAACGACTGCTATCGTATCAATAACAACCGGGACCGACGGTTTGGACTTCAGTGTGCCCTCCGAAGCACGGAAGCGCGCATGTTATTCCCCACTAACGGTCACCCATCCAGGTACTGACCGTGCCCGGTGTTGCTTATGTGTGATTACTGCTTCTTCCTCTGTTTTGTCCTATTTGGCAGTCGCAATACGACGCAACTTGGTCGGTCGGACGACAAATAATCGCGACAAAATTTTTACACACCTTTGATTGTACGAGTAGCTACCCTTACTGACAGGGACAATACGCACTGAAATGCCGCAAATGGACACAATGACATTGTCGTACAACCAATCACTGTCGTAAAAGTATTCGTATGGTAAACGTCACTCATTAGCATGTCATATGTCGTCTGTCTTGACAACTTTCCATACTAACGATTCCATACTAATGCTCGAGGCCCTGTTGCGAGGGACCGATTATGTCGTTGAGCAGGTTGACAATTAGGACTGGTTTTGTATTATGACAGGTCGACGAGCGTTTCTTTTACATGTCAACAACTATTAAAGCCTTCTCGAGTACTGCTTGTATGTAGGTACAATTCATGTATGCTTGTGTGCTCGTTGGAATCATAACCAGTCTGACTTGCAAATCAGGTTTTGTACAGTCACATTAATATGAAGCATTCAAGAGACTGACGAATACAAATGTCCCGATGTGCCGAAAGTATAATAAAACGTTTACCATTCCCTAAGTTGAACAAAATGCAAACAAACAAAAAAGAACGAAAACGATCCGTCAATTAGTTTTGGAGATAAGCGAGGATAAACATATCTACATACATAATTATATTATGTATTTAGTTGTACATAAAAACATACATACTTACACCCATGAAATTTGGTATTCTTGTTTGGAAGCCGTAATAGACCAACCATATAGCGGTGATAGCCCAGTGGCTAAGAATTCGACCTCTTAATCGAGGGGTCCGGGTTCGAATCCCAGTGGCTTTAAAAAAAGTTACGTGCGCTTTAGAAAATTAAATATTATCTGCTGTTACGGTGACGGAAAACATCGTGATGAAACCTGCATGCCTGAGTTCAAAAAAATGTTCTCAGAGGCATGTGAAGTCCACCAACCCGCATTAGGCCAGCGTGGTGGACGGCGGCCTACATCCCTCTCATTGTGAGAGGAGATCCGACCCTGTAGTGGGTCATTAATGGGTTACTGACAATAGACCAACATATTATTATGTAATAATAAATGGCCACAGCGTGTTGAAATAAATGATTTGTGCATGAATATTTTGTTTCATGTCCAGCGATGCGACTCAATCTACTCGCCGTACAAGAAGCAGACTCTGATCGGCTCCCAGATCTGCGTCGGAGGCGAGGCCAACAAGGACACCTGCCAGGGCGACTCCGGCGGCCCGCTCATGTACCTGACCGACACCAGGTACGACGTGGCGGGCGTCATCAGCTACGGCGCCGCAACGTGCGGCATGGACCGCTGGCCGAGCATCTATACCAAGGTGTACGACTACCTCGACTGGATACGAGGCAACATTCAGCCTTGAGGGTGCAAGGGAGCCGAGTCGGGTGGGCCTGCCGGCACTCGGCACACAGCCACCGGCTAAACGTTTAGATAGCGCCTCAACTATCATATACAGTTATAATGAACTTAACTTGTCTTATCCAAAAGATTGTTTGATAGGTGTAATCCGTGTAATTAGTCATTTTCTTTTCATTTCTTTCCTTTGCAATCGCGAAGTAGTGTCGGATTGCAAGCAAACATGTACCGATTTAGTTTTTTATATGCGAAAACAGCAAAATAGCTTTATATTAAGTTATTTATCTTTTTTAATCTACACTACACATGTTTTCCGAAAATAACTTAAAAAAAACTTCGCCCGCGTGGTTATTTAAACTTGGTCCAGAGAGGGATAAAAAGTATCCTGTACCTATTAACATTAACACGCAGGCTATAATCTACCTGTGTATCAAATTTCATCCAGATCTGTTCAGACTGCGTGTCCTAATTGCCATGTCGCAAGAGAATATGCTCGTCCGACAACGTCATTGCATGCAGAAAACGGGCATGCCCCCATGTTAAGTTGTTGTTACGATGATGTTAAGTTATAACTGTCACCCATGGATACCCAAATCGAACCTACCTAAATAGGGGAAAAATCCCATCTGAGTTTCTATTCGCGTGCTTTTCTACTCACAAAGACTAAGATTTTCGCCTCAAAAAAGTATCTCCGGCGCCTATAGTTGGAGATACATAGGTAAGCTAAATTATAATGTAGGTAGATAAATTGTATAAATTATTTGATTTTTTACAATTTAACTTAAGTAGTATAAGTTTACTTGATTTATTACTAAAGACTGTGAAAATAGCTCTCGTAAGAATATAATTTTAAAAAATCTGCATTATGTATTAAAATGTTTTGTAATAATATTATGTATTAAGATTTGACTTTGAACTGTTATTAATTTATTGTTCTTAAGTAATAAGTTTTTAATGTGCCAGTAAATAATTTTCACAAGATTGGGTCTCTTTCTTTACCCCAAATAATAAAGCTTTTTTTCCGACCTGTGTCTTGTGTATGAATACTTTCGTCAAAGTATTTGTACGGTTATAGTCAGTCATATGTTAGTGTGTTTTGGCATCTTTCCGTACTAATACGCACGCGCTAACTAGACAAATACATGGCATTACAATTGGATGACTACACGGAATTAGATGATAAGGAACCGAGTAGACCATTATATGGAAAAAGACTTTTGTCTCAGTAGAGAAACCATACTTACGCATGTAGTCGCTTGTACTATTATGCAGACCCCTCTTTCCCAGTGGGCACTTTGGGCAAGTGCCCAGGGCCCCGCGATCGATAGGGACCCCCCTCAGATCAAATACAAAGTCCCTAGTTCTTGTCAGATCACCAAACGATAACCAATATTTATTACCAAAAAACTTATACAATTCGAAGAAATCGACCATTAATCTGACTACAATATGGGCCCCATTATCCTAATATGCCTATATTTCCCAGGGCCTCCTATTCCTCTATTTTACTTATAAACTACTCCAAAATGATACACAGTTTATACGAGTCTATCGCCGTCCTTTTCATTTTCAAGAACAAATAACATGCGCACTCTCTTTCTTTAAATGGACGGACTTCGAACAGCTGCTATGCTGTGTCCTCTTCTATCGCATGGGATGGTTGGTTGGGACCTCTCACTCGCACATATTCACTCGCAGCAATATTTCATTTTTCTAAATTCGACAACCGCAATTCGGGGCTATTTTTTCGCAGGCAACCCTATACCACCGAGTTCATATTTAAAATGATCTTTATTTTCATTTAATTTTCATTCAATAATCAGAACGGTGCAAAATGCTTTTAGTGTGGATTTACCTGTTTATACCTGGCAACCGAGGGTTGTGACCGGAGAAAAATACACAAACTAACAAGACAAGTAGGTACGTAAATTTTCGGGATTGCAATCCCTGGTTGCAAAACAGGAAAAATGGAGTTTCCGCTACAGTGTAGGCGCCGTGTGCCGTATGTGCCGCCTACCAACATCGAGTTCATTCGTCACAACGTAATAGTAAACAAGTTGTAGTGGTACTGATTCTATGATTTAATGCGCGTTCATTGGTTGCGACCCAACAACTCAAACAAGTCCACATAATATAGTTGTATTCATTCTATGAGATAATAATGCCATCGTCGAGGAATTTGACGAGAACCGCGATTCTTGCCGCTTCAGTGCTGTCAGGTTGCGTGTTCTTAGTGGCGTGGCTAGTGACGCTGTCTCCGAGCCAGGATGATTCGCAACCCTTCCGACAAGGACTGGACGAAGCGGAAAAGGTTTCAGTTGGTGGTCCTCATATTATTCCGGGGGAGATCAAACCTAAAACGCTTGGGTTCATCGGGGCGATCCAGAACAGCGATAACAACGAAACGTCGGACGAATTCGAAGCAAGTACGGATATATGCTTTTTATAGTGTACTAGACTTCGCCCGTGGCTTTGTCCGCGTTGATTTTAGTGTTGGTCCGGAGAGGGATAAAAAATATCCAATATTTTATACGAAAAAAATAACAATCAACCATCTATCCTAACAATCTTTCACATTTATAATTATAATAGTATTAGGATTTAGTATTTATTAATCAAACAATATTTAAAAATGGCTTGAAATAAGAATGGAAAGTATTTAATTTTTAAATTATTTTTTTATAAGACCAAAACATAGCTAATTTTTCGGTGAAAATTACAGTACAATTATCACCAAATTGATATAAGTCGAGTCACTTTTCACTGGCGATACAGAATAGGATTTTTCATCACAGTCCAAACCTCAAAAACATACCTACTTCAAATTGTTACTACACCATCCTTTAAAAGGCAAAAGCCCCACCCCACTGGCTGGATTAATAAGCCATAACACAGGGGTGGATAAATGTAAAACAACAGTGCCCCGTGCATGAACACTATCGTCCAACAATTCGTATAGTTAGCGTATTTTAGGGTTAATTAATTTCACATTATTTAAAAATTGTCATCTATTTGAATTTAGCATTTGATTTCTTATTTTATTTGATAGCTCTAAAATTAATTATCTATGTTTTTGATATTTGGATGCAAGCGGGTATTTTATGGTCTGTGGCTTGGTGTGGTTTTGAAAAAACAAAAGGGAACGCGGTTCTTTTTGATTGGCAAAAATGGTAGGTTTAGTTTAGAAAACGTTCCAATAAATATTGTAATTAATAGAGGATTTAAAGAGGTTTATTTACGGAAAATAAGGGATTTTACACGTATGTCATTAGTATGAGAAAATGTTAGGCAGACTGACATATGACATTTAAATGACTTGCGTTTACCGTACGAATACGCTGACGATAGTATTCATGCTCACGGCACGGATAGTTATAGGTTGTACGAATTATTACAATCAATTGTTTCATTCATATTTTGTAGGATTACGCGAGCAAAGACGCAAGAGCGATATGGAAGCTAGATCGTCGATTCAATAATCTAAGCGAAGGTATTAACTTTGTTAATTGTTTTTAATATTCTGTAAATTAGATTGAAAGACAAGAGATTAGAAGAAATAAGGCCTTGTCCTTATTGGCTGACGTTATAGTCTTCGATAACCATCTACGATACGTTCTTCTGTCAATGATAACGTCATCCGTCAAAGGTTTGCCAACTGTCAACTTTACGTTTCGTTTTTATAAATACATCTTGATGTAATGTTTACAAAAAATACAAAATAATAATGTACTACACACACTTCATAAATATTAATTCTTATTAAATTTATTTTGACTATAGGTACTTATAGTTTAAAAAAGCAATAACATTACTTTTGAGTAATGTTGTTATAAATTGCTTTAAAATTCTGTCTAGAATGTTCTAGCATGAATAAAACGTAAGAGATCAACTTACGTATGTTCTAAATATAAACGTCACCTGCTAACGGTGAAAGGAAACTACGCGAAGAAGACCGGGATAGAGTTTTCCATTGTGTTCACAAGAGGCATGTGAAGTCTGCCTACTTATTGGGAGAGGGGACTCGATCCTGCAATGATTTTACGTACGATCAACGTTTCAGACAGAGACAAATAATATCATCAATTTCTAATTCCAGGTGTGCCAACAAAACAGGGATGATAAAACCACAGTGGTGGTGAGGGCGATCTAAATAAGAATATAATTGGAATAAGTAAACCATTTTTTGGGCAAATAAAATAATTTGGTGATCGAACATTGAAGATATTTTATACTAGCCAATTAGGCATAGCACATACATATATACAGATTATACAGTAATGAGTCTCCATACAAACGGTCGAAACTCGAGCCATGCCTACGCGCACCACTTTCGGTTTACACTCAGTACACAAACTGACGCGGATGCGCCGAGGTGGCGAACTAATTAAATTAAACTTTTTATGCAAATGCGGATTTTTACACTATTAAATTTAACTCTAAAATTGCGCAAATATTTGTCAGTATCAAATTTATAAAAATGTTTTTAAAATTAAAGTTACTAATAGAATAAGTTAAAAAATCTTTTAAAAAAAAGCTTAATTTTTCGAGTTACTCTTAACAAACCCTTTCATTTGATACCCATATTGTAGAAATGCATTAAAAATAACTATTCCGATATCTTGGATGGTCCGCCATATTGGATTTAGAATGACGTCACGAACCAAATCGTGCATTGTCATCCTAACTAAACGTGTATACAAAATTTCAGCTTAATCGGTTGAAGATATCTACTTCAAAATTGAGTTCAAAGATTCCACCCGAACATACATTGCAAGTGAAATAAAAGCTTTTAAATACACAATATGTCCTTTTATTCAACAATACCTATTTCATATACAATGAATTGTAATAAAAAATATATAGGTACTATATCTACAAATCACAAAACTACCCAACCAAATAATGAATGTGTAGGGCCTGCTCAGTAGGCGAATGAACTTAAAATACTGGCAGCCCTGTCGTCTATCAACGAATAGGCATGATGACTAATTTTCAAAAACTCTTCTATGATATTCAGAAGTTTCTATTATGTCTAAAATATATCATATTTTTGTAGAAAATTAAGGTTTTTGTGCAATAAAAGTAAATTTAAATTTTAAGTTTCAAATTCATTTCAAAACGCTCGCCCGTGTCATGGCGTCTGTCATTGCGCCACGGCTCAGTAAAAAATGCCAGATCGCGTATAAATATGCTTACAAAAAAAATGACGTTTACTAAGACGTGACGTAAATTGACGTAATTCGATCTGATGGGTGTTTAAGCTATCATGGCGGATTGTTGTATTTTGTAGATTTATTTTAACAAATAAATTATTAATCTCGACCTTAATAAGAGAATAAACACATGTTTCGTAATCTTTGAATCCTATTTCATTAGATCAGATAAATATTTTGGCGATACTTGATTACTGTCATCATGCCTATTGTGACTGTTAAACTTTTTCCAAGGACACAGAGCCGAGGACTCACGTTACTATATAACCTATATACTGTGATATTAAGTATAGAACCTATTTTTTTTACCTTGACGTGGGTGTCCATGGACTTCAATGACAACATTAGGCGGCCGGCATGTCCGTTTGCTACTGCACTAATTACTAGTGTTTAACACTTTGCCTGTCCATTAAGTAGACACAATAGTTAAACAATAGGAATGCATCACATAAGGGTCACTGGACAGTGAATGGGTTAAAATAATGATTTGATCTTACGTCTTGGGAATTACTCTTTATGATGACTAGTGTTCGCCTAGTAGTCGAAATTAGACTATAATTTTTTAAAACTATTCTACTTCTATGTACTTCTCCGATAATTTTAAAACGAAAGATTTATAAGGTAAGATTAATCTACCTGTTGCTTGCTGGTTGCACTCGCTGTTAAAACTTTGAATTGATTGGTAAAATGTATATGATTTGAATTCAAAAATGATGAATTAGCTACTATAAAAGTAAGCCAATTTTAACAATTTAAATGTCGTTTATGGGTTAAAATAAAAACACGCAAAATCGCATTTGCGGACTTATTCTATTCTATTCCGCGGGCACTCGTTCCTTTTTTAAAAACATGAATTTGTGTGCATTTCTCGCGCTTCCATATCTTCAGCCTAAAATTATTTCAATAAACTCTTTTTTTAATTTACATCATATATTTACATATTATCTCAATATAGGTAATATTCTCAGATTTAATATCGTATTGAAAAAATATTACAGTAATAAAAAATTAATTCATAGAAACCAACAACAATTTCTACAACAATATGTTTAATAAAAACAGAACGTTGTAAGTATGGCATATTTTCACTTTTCCAAATTTACCATCATAAACATCATTATCTATTTTTATCCTTTCATCTCATACTTCTCGAAAAATGTCTACCAGCTCTTGGCTATGATCGACCTCTTCTCGAAAAATGTCTACGAGCTCTTGGACTATGATCGAACACTTCTCGAAAAATTTCTCCCAACTCTTGGACTATCATCAAACACTCCTCGAAAAATGTCTCGATTTATAGGAACCAACAATAATTTCTACAATATTTTTAAATATAGAAATTTCTATGGCATAGCAAATACAGTTTTTTATTATGCACTTTTATTGATTTATATCTTCATTATTTCGTGATCTTAACTTTTCCAAATGTAGCCTTTATTATCATAATTATTTTCTTTAACTTAACTTGTCATTGGCTGAACAATTTAATCTGTGGGCTGAACGTGAATACGCCAACAATATTGTATTTAATCTGTGGGCCGTGTGGGCTGAACGTGAATGCGCCCTCGCCGTAACCAAAAGAAAAATAATAAATGTCATATTTGTGTATCTATGTGTGAGTGTGAATATTGTGTGTAAGAAACGTCTGATTGTGTGCTTGCTGTGTTTTTTCGTTAATTTAATGTATTTCCAATTCATTTTACTTAATTTTATGGACCGTGTGCACTAAAACACGTCAATATCTACCAAACAAATCAAAAATGAGGAAAATCGGTTCAGTAACGAAAGAGAAAATTGTTCTGAACTGATTCGCCTTCGCCTATTTATATATATGTTAATTAAAACCACATACGATAGATACCGCTTATTATTGGCCATACAGGATAATTGTCTACTGTAACGATAACACCAAAATGGTCGGTTACGGGGGTACGCGCGCGTGTGCCGAGGAGGTACATAAATAAATATAACAAAATTCCAATTCATTTGGTAAGTTATACGAACCTATTCAGTTATTTTTATTATGATTTAAATTTACATAAAACAATAACAATTGTTATTGTTATATCAATAACAATAACATATTTTGTGTTATAGTGTTAAATTATTGGTGTTATAACAATTGTTATTGTTATTGATATTCATGGTTTCTATGTGTGTGTACAATAAAGAGTTTAAATTAAATTAACAAACTTACAATCTAAGATTTAAAAACTATACAAAAGGTAAACAAAAAACAAGTTATAAATAAAATGATTCGGTCGTTTTATTTATTTTTTAGATAATTTGATTTCACTGAGGTTGTAAGTGTACTTATAGGGACTAGTAGTCAAAATTCGACTGTAATTTATTGAAATTTGAATTTGAAATGTATCATGTAAGTACGTACACCTATACAAACATGGTCTATGTGTGCATGTCAAAATTCTCGAACTTATGGTAGTGTGCGTAGTGTGGGAGTTATTTATCAAAGAAAGCAGCACAAATCTAAATTTTAAATACACGAAGAATAAATTAAAAAAATATAGCTAGTATATAGCTGCATCCCCGAGATAAAAAGGCATTCACTCAGCTTTGTGATGTAGTGTCTGCCACAATGATTTTTATTGGACTATTAGACTCCAGTGGTATTCAGAATTTGAGGCTAAATTAATCATTGATTGATAATTCTTTTACACATCATCAAGATTCGAATTAGAAGAGTCAAAATCAACCGATTTTTTTTTTCTTTATTCAAAATCCAATTTTAGTGACAATGATACAAATTGTGGGGACATCCTTTTAAGTAAAGATTTACCTGTGTCACCGATATTCGACCACAATCATCTAAACCCCAGCCCCTCGTTATCTACACTTTCATATAATAATACGTACTATGTGTATTGAAACTTAATATTATTGTCAACGCATTTTATAAGACATTGTGTATGTGTATTAACAGTGTTCCAGTTATAATGATAATTGTTATTCTGATCGTGGTACCTGTGGCATGTCTTGGGCTTCCACAACACGGAATTGTGTTTGAAGAGGACGACGAAACATATCAATCAGGTAACAGACTGGATTTTTCCAAACCATTTCAAGTGATTAATTCCATTTCTTTTTTGAAGCGCGTATAGCCCGCTGCTTGAGTATATCGCAAGCGATCGAAATAGTTAAGCAACGTCAGGCGCGGTCAGTACCTGGATGGGTGACCGCTGGTTGCGAGAAAAATGCGCGCTTCCGTGCTTCGGAGGGCACGTTAAGCCGTCGGTCCCGGTTGTTATCGATATGATAGCAGTCGTTTAACCTTGTCGGAGGCCCTATGGACAATTTGAAAACATCCAATACGGGTTGGCTACTAAGCCATTTCTCCACAATCCGCATTGGAGCAGCGTGGTGGAGTATGCTCCAGGCCTACCCTCGTTTCAAGGCTCTCCTCGAAACGAGGTAGACCCCGTGCCCAACTAGGCTATGAACATCCAACATCAATTAGAAGAAATCCTATCTGAGGTTGTATGCGGCTGCTTCGCTACTCAAAGGACCAAGATGTTCTGACTAAAAAGTTTCTCCGGCCACCATACTTCCCCAGCCGAAACACTAGACATGAAGAACATGCTGCTTTACGGTGGATTAAAGGGGCGGAGGTACCTCCCCGGGCGAGCTGCTATGGCTTTACCATAAAAAAACAAGAACAAAAATAATCTCTTGTGTCCCGAACAAAACAATCAGATTCACAATTTAATGTGTTTTGACTAATCAGTGGCGTAGATAACCGTATCTGCCTTGATGAGTATGAATGAATGTAAAACGAACATTGTTTGCAAATTTTATACGAAGCAATCAATAAAAGGGCGTACTAATAGCTAAAGTTAACCATCAAACCATATTTTTTCGTGGCAAAGTCTGTCATCAACCTATCTATCAATTGTTCGATCGCACTGTTAATCAGTCTTGACTTCGATTCACAAAGAAGCAGAGATTTGAATGATGACTTCAAATTTCTGTTTCCGGTCTGGGTGTGTGTGCTTATTATGTCAGCTCAACACTAGGATTCCCTGTATCGTAGGTGCCATGGATACAAAAGAAGAACACACACCCAGACCAGAAACAGCAATTTGAACACTATACAAATCTGCTCCACTGGGAATCCAACCCAGGACCCTTAACCAATACGCCATTCAGGTATAAGATCACTTACTAAGGACGAATTTTTTTGTCATTGTCATGTCAGTACCCATTAATGACCCACTACAGGGTCGGGTCTCCTCTCACAATGAGAAGGATGTAGGCCTTAGTCCACCACGCTGGCCTACTGCGGGTTGGTGGACTTCGCATGCCTTTGAGAACATTTTTTTTGTGAACTCTCAGGCATGCAGGTTTCCTCACGATGTTTTCCTTCACCGTAACAGCAAGTGATATTTAATTTCATAAATCGCACATAACTTTTATTACAAAGTCATTGGTGCGTGCCACTGGGATTCGAACCCGGATCCCTCGATTCGAGGTCGAATTCTAAGCCACTGGGCTATCACCGCTGCTTTTGTCATTATTTCGCGCAAAAGCAACAGTGAGCATTTAAACGGGCTGTTTATAACATCAACAAAACACCTACGTTTATCCTCTCTATGGACCAAATTCCATAACCCAAGAGGTCGAGGTCGCGGGCTGGATCTTGTTCATGACAGACCAATATTTCAGATACCACATGCATATCTCCTAATGGCTTGCCCGGGCGCTGCGTCGGTATTGACAACTGCAATAAACTGTTGTCGTTGATACAAGATTTCAGCAAACGTGATTTTGTGGCACAGTCTCAATGTGGCTGGGGGGAAGCAAATAAACCAAAAGTAAGTTACTTTTAAAGATATGACCTTGCAGACTATCATATGCAGACGCAATAGGCAAACAATAGGCATGTAATATGGAATGTAATGGAAATTTAAAGACCACATCCCATCAACGTTAAAAAACCCTGAAAGTTTTCCAAAATGGTCGCAACGGGTCCAACAACTCGGATAAGGCTAGCTAGGGTATTCATTTCCTTTTTACAAAACAATATACAAAACAAACACGTGCTGTAACGGTGAAGGCAAACATCGTGAGGAAGCCTGCAGGGTCTAAAGTTCTTTTCCTTCCTTCCTTTCAGCCCTTGGTAGTCCACTGCTGGACATGGGCCTCCCCTAATCGACGCCACTCCACCCGGTCCTGGGCCCTCTGAATCCAACGGTTTCCCGCTGTCTTCTTCAGGTCATCAGTCCACCTGGTAGGAGAGCGGCCTGTGCTCCTTTTGCCTAAACGTGGTCGCCATTCGAGAACCTTTTTTCCGCCATCGGTTGTCAGTCCTGCGAACGATGTGGCCAGCCCATTGCCCCTTTAATTAGCAAACTTTGAGAGCTATGTCAGTCATGCGTGTGTTCTTCTACGGATTTCACCATTTCTGACTCTGTCATGTAGAGAAATACCGAGCATAACTCTCTCCATTGCCCCCTGTTCTCTTTAATGTTCTAAAGTGAATGTGAAGTCCACCAACCCGCATTAGGCCAACATGGTAGACTAATCCTTCTCATTCTGAGAGGAGACCCGACCCTGCAGTGAGTCACTAATATGTAACAGATAGACATCCCATCAAACATAAGGGACATTTGCCACAATATATCCAGTTCAACATTAACCAATTTGTATTTCCAGATAATATTTTTTTTTAACGTGGATGTTTACAGGTATGTTGTGAAGATGAACCGCCAAAGGCTCCCGAAGGAAACTGCACAACTCCCGATAACCGCCTAGGGCACTGCATTTCAATCATGGATTGTGTACCTTTGAAATCTTTGCTGCTAACACCAACGCAGAATACCATCGCTACAATAAAAAACTCTAGGTGCGTTTATATAATTCAAGATATAAAATTACTTATTCCACTTAGTTGGGTCAGTTTTATAGATGCAATGCGAAATAAGATAAACTTTACTTTTCATGACCTACATATATATAACTTGACCTATAAATAACTTGATTGAAACATAAATTGTGGCTAGTTTCATGACTCGTGAAATGATGGCGCTATGGCTATTGAAGTAGCCGAATAACTGACGTCTTGGCAAAAGGAGCATAGGCCGCCATTCGACCAGGTAGGCTGACGACCTGACTGAAGAAGACAACAGGAAATCGTTGGGTTTAAAGGGCCCAGGACTGGACGGAACGGCGTCGATTATAGGGGAGACCCACGTTCAGCAGCGGGTTGTGAGGGGCTGACAGGAAGGAAGGAAGCCCAGTAGCCAAGCGGAGTAACTTCGATTAGGGGGAAATTGATAGATGGAAGGTCGACTCCACCTTCAGACATTACTCGTTTGTTCCAACAACACGATAACAATTTTCAGAGGTTGACCCCCTCGAACGACCTTCTAAATGGTTTTTGAACTAAGCTGAGCTGATCGAACGATCTTCTAGACGCTTTTGAAGATGGGTTGATTACAGATGCGGTACTGGTAAATTCGACGTATGCTGCAGTATATCTTTGGAAGGACAACACCCGACCTTCGAGTACAAACCGGCGGACGACCAATGCACTCCGCAATCTACACCCTACAATCCGTCCACACAATGCTGTGGCCAAAGAAGTGAGATCAAAGACAGAATAATGCGTAAGTTTATAGATAAAAGAAGTAAATAGGCAACGATGACATATGTATTTGTGACGAAACCAATGTAGCCAGCTCATCTATCGGCATTCACGCCCAAACATCCATCATTCCTAAGCAGTCACGATGAGAGTGATAGAATAAGCCAATATGAACTCAGTTGAGCAGAATTTACGGTTCGACCGTTCCACCTAAGCGGCCGTGTTATCTTTCCACTTTCCATTTCTATTCCTTACTCATATAAGGGTTTTTTGAATCGGAGAAATATCGAATGTTTCGGAGAGATGAGTATCTTCCATAGGTTTAACTCTTTTTTTATCATGTTATACGCGCCGAAATAGGACTTTGATTGAATTCGAGGTACGAACTAACCTTTTCCCGTACCTAATGAAGGCAGGTTTTGTATAATTTTGTTGTATGCATGGCATTACAATTATACAAAATAAAAGATTTAATATATAAATAAGCTCTAAGCCTCTTCCCGAACGCAGGACCCTTCTTGCTTTACACTAAGTTACACTAATGTTATTTCAGAGAGTAAAGTAGCGTCAATAGACCAATTTCCCTGGGCAGCGGCCATCGAGTATGACAACAATGGTTTCATTGAACTGAAGTGTGGAGGTTCTCTGATCAGCGGTCGATATGTGCTCAGTGCAGCTCATTGCTTTTTTTTTCGATACATGATGAAACCGTGAGTACCACCATTCTCACATCCACACCGATAAGCCAAGTCAGTCAAGTTTATGCACGCTTTTGGCTCAAAACCACGAAATATTGGTCATTCGCACTATTTCCAGTAGAAGAAGTATTCTACTCTGCTTAAAGTTTTTAATTTACCCGCAGCATGGCGAAGTATACAAAAACTCTGGTCGGACTACATATGTCTGCACTTCATTAATGACCCACTGTAGGGTCGGGTGTCCTATCACACTTAGCCGGCATTAGTCCACCACGCTGGCCTATTGCAGGTTAATGGACTTTACATGTCTTTTGAGCACAGGAAAATCAGTGTTTGTATTGGGATTGCTATTTGTTCCAGGGTAAATGTTCGCCTCGGAGAGTTTAACACTGAGAATCCAGGGCCCGACTGCGTTGGTGCCAACGATGGTGGATCTGACTGTACCAACGGAGCCGTAACCATTGCAATAGAGCACATTGTCATCCATCCCGATTACTTCTTAGAGCCACTGTCCAAAACACACGACGTCGCCTTAATAAGATTGGCGGAAACTGCTCCTTATACAGGTAAACTTTCAAAGCCCCGCAAATTGCGAATACTTTAGTCTGTCTTTAAGCTTGTGACGACTTCCACAATTTGTCAAGAGATGGCGCCATAGGCTTGAATCACGCTATCGAAGTTTGCTACCTCGCTGGGATATCGCTGGTAGCGACTTCCGCCACTCGTCAACGTCAACGTATCCTGAATCACGCTATCGAAGTTTGCTACCTCGCTGGGATATCGCTGGTAGCGACTTCCGCCACTCGTCAACGTCAACGTATCCTGAATCACGCTATCGAAGTTTGCTACCTCGCTGGGATATCGCTGGTAGCGACTTCCGCCACTCGTCAACGTCAACGTATCCTGAATCACGCTATCGAAGTTTGCTACCTCGCTGGGATATCGCTGGTAGCGACTTCCGCCACTCGTCAACGTCAACGTATCCTGAATCACGCTATCGAAGTTTGCTACCTCGCTGGGATATCGCTGGTAGCGCCTTCCGCCACTCGTCAACGTCAACGTATCCTGAATCACGCTATCGAAGTTTGCTACCTCGCTGGGATATCGCTGGTAGCGCCTTCCGCCACTCGTCAACGTCAACGTATCCTGAATCACGCTATCGAAGTTTGCTACCTCGCTGGGATATCGCTGGTAGCGCCTTCCGCCACTCGTCAACGTCAACGTATCCTGAATCACGCTATCGAAGTTTTCTACACACCTGGGTCACAAATACACAAAACTCCGAGATGACGCAATCGAAGCACGGCCGCTCGACAGGCATGAATGATCACTTCACCTGGTAGGAGATCTCCCTTTGCCAAAAGCCATTGTAGCCATCCCAAGAAGGTACACTATAGCTCCTCTTAAGCTGTAAGCCCCATGCAGATAGATTCTCAAAGAAATACCCTTAATTTTATTTAAGATTGGTCGAGGGTGTCCATAGTCCTCGTATGCTACTCATTTACTTTAAAAAAATATATTTTACTTTAAACGCAGACTTCATACGACCGATATGCCTGCCGACTTCAGACTTCACGGAGACAGCAGACACAAACACGATGCTTGTCGCCGCCGGATGGGGCATATACGACAAGACTCATCAATCCAGTAGGCACCTACGCTTCGCTTCGCTGCCGTATATTCCGAAAGAGGTAGGCTATTGGTTCTATTTTAGTAGTACGGCTCTAATTATAAAATTTAGACCCTAACGCTAAGAACTCACGATCCGATTTTTACCCGCCCGTTGCGGTGGCGGAATGAGACCGGAGTTCTGTGCGGTACCGCAGCCGCCGCGATTGCGATTTTCACCCACAAAGTTGGCTGGCGACTATCACAAGACGGGCGGTTGCAAGACGGGATGATAGTGATCACTTGAATTTCGGACCGCCAAACGACCTACGGGAGCCGCATATAGCCGGAGTCGTGAAATGTTCTCTAATTTTTTACATACGCATTTGCTTTCTACGAGAGCTGCGGGCGCGCAACTGCGGTGGGCGCGGCTGGAAACCGTATTGTGAGTTCTAAGCGTAAAGTTGCTTAGCTTTTTCGACCGCTTGGGATCTTTTCAATGCGCGGTCAGGCTATCTATACATAAAATAATATGTACGGTTTCAGCATTGTTTCCTGATGTACCTTCGAAAAAATGTAACACTGGGCAATGGGCAAATCTGCGCCGGCGGTGCTGAAGGGAAGGACACTTGTGATGGTAGATTGTATTGCATTTATCTATATATTTATCAAGTTCAAATTCAAAAGCTTTTAATTTGTGCACACTTAATGAACGTCATACTATACAAGTTGCATTATAAATTGTACATTCATCCGCTTTAATCACCCATCAGGCAAATTCTTCTGCTCAACGGAGAGATATTATTGAATTATTTGCTCATTATATCACTCTTCAGCGACTGTGAGTGGTAGTGATAGAATTAGTTTGGGGCGTGAATGCCGCTAGCTGACCTAGCTAAAATGGATTCCAAACAAATATGCCGTTATTGCCGTTCTGTTTACTACCGACCAGAGGGTAGCTACTTTTTTTCCATATTCCATAGGATCCTGTTTTAGACATATATTTTTATCCCAGGCGACTCCGGCAGCGCCCTCATGCTCGAGCGTTCATCCTACACGGAGGTGGTAGGCATAACAAGCTTCGGATTCAGTGATTGCGGGAAGAAGGGAAGACCGTCGGTCTTCACAAAAGTCTATCACTACGTGACTTGGATAAGAAACAATATTTATTAAATAAAAACTTGATCGGATCCTGGGCTCGTGGTTATTTTATTTAGAAAAAAAACACCAGTAACCCTTAATAAATAAATTTCTAAAAAACTATAGATACACACACAAAGCGGCGCGCGCACGTACGCACGCCATTGCGGACTAAACCCGGCTTTTGAGTTTTTGACTATGGGATGTATAATAGAAATTACATCTTGAGCTATATATTAAATCCCGCGATTGCTGTTCACATTGCAAGATATATTTTGGAACAGTTTAGCTTCGGCCACTACCAATTTAATTATACCATTCAAACTGCGACTGCGGGCGACGCAGGTGCGCGGTGTCCGGGGACGTGACGTAAAATATATTCCTTCAAATATCGCTCGAAAAAATATTTATAGTTTGGGATGTAATATATGTATATTATAGCACAGTGTGAATGATCACATACAAAATGTATGACGAGAGATAAAATGTTATATCTCAAGATGTAATTTAAATTATAATATTATATCCCATAGTCAAAAGCTGGCTTAAGATTTGAATTTCCATTCCTGAGATGTGTGGGTGCTGGATGAAAAAAATAGAGGCGACCTCAGGCGACGTCATCCATTTACCACCTACATACTCGTATGTTTTAGACAAGCCAGGCGAACCGCCGGCACGGCTAAAGAGTCTATCAATCAACACTACATACATATACACCTATGAAATTTGGTATACTTGTTTGGAAGCCGTAATAGACCAATGTTGAATTGATTAAAGTGTTGTAATAATAGAAACAAAAGGTGAAATTTAAGTTGTATTTATATTTCTTTGCAACAATCCGCACACGTGGAACTTGTTTTGGTATGGACCCACCACCCTCCCTTATCTCTCTGAGTAGGTATATACCATAACAACTTATTCCAATAGTACACGACACGTGTTTCGCCCCAAAACGGAGCATCATCAGGTGATGTGGACTCTACAACGGTTGGTTGCTCAGCAACACCTACTCAGAGAGATAAGGGAGGGTGGTGGGTCCATACCAAAACAAGTTCCACGTGTGCGGATTGTTGCAAAGAAATATAAATACAACTTAAATAACAATGGATTTCCGCAAAGTAACGCCTGATACAATATATTATAAAAGGTGAAATACCTACACTACCCACAGGTCACAGCTACGTCACACGGGCATTTCAAACGTATCTAAAACCACTGTTCACGTTCGTTATATTTAGAATCTCGCGTTTTCCTCTTAGACCTCCGAGACCGCTTTAACCGACTCGGTCCTTCTCTTGTAGATAACTAGCTGACACCGCAACCGTTGTTTGGCCATACAAGTAATCGAGGGTTAAAAATCAACTATTAAAAATAGGGGTTGGTGATAGAAGGGTGACTACACTAATTTTTAATAAACACTAATTTAGAGTTGTATGTATTTATGATGCCATGGAATGGCATTTAGGAATATTCCTGTTAGATATAAATGGGAAAAGCAATTAATTTCAAAATTGGTATTTTAATGCATTTCAACAGTTTAAAATAATTATGTATTTGTTATCAAGAGGATAAATGTATAATGTATCCCTAATGGAAAAACCTATTACACTTACATTTAATTGGCCACTAGCGGTCATTATCGCGCATTTAATCCGCCACTAGCGGTCACCCATCCACTTACTAACCGCGCCCGAAGCTACTTTTTAGATGTTTTTAAATCGCTTGCGATCTACTCAAGCAGCAAGTCAGATCGCTTGCGATCTACACAGCAGCGCTGTGTCCGCTTCTACAAACTTCTGCCCGTGTCATCACGTATTACTCGATAGCACCGGGGCTTACCAAGATCACCTTTAGTGCGTAATATTGAACCGTACTTTTAAGCTCTTGTCAACCTTGTACGTACCGGTGATGAAGATACCGCTGTGTTACCAGCGAGACCACGTCGGTAAATTCGGTCACATACCAGAGAGAGCAAAGTACGTAACGTACGTACAACCACTGCAAATTGCTACCCAATACGTTTCAACCTTGTCACATTTACGTCATTATGACGTTATGACAAACAGAACAAACAGGGCTTGCAACACAGTACAAATTGACATTAATAAGTATTATTATTATATTAGCACCCTATCGGTGCATAGAAGTTGGCGGCCCTAGTTAACAAAATGACGTCACCGAAGCGGCGGCCAGGTGGGTAAGCAACGTTCGGGGGTTAGAAGTACAAAAATAAAGGTTTATAGAAAGCACGTACCTACTCGTAAAGCAACGCTCAGTTGCTCACATAGATGGACATCCTTCACGGATATGAAATATTAAATGTTGGTGAACGTTTTTATATTCTGAATCATTAATTGGGTGTTTTATATAAAAAAAAACGCGTGTCAGACTTTACATGCAATTCGCAATGAAAAATATATTTTTTTACAAGCAATTATGCAAATTATGACAAAGAGCCTTGCAGAAACTTAACGTCGACACCGTTATAGAAGATTAATAATGGATGGCTATTGTGTGTAACCCATTAGTGACCCACTGCAGGGTCGGGTCTCCTTTCACAATGAGAAAGACGTAGGCCATAGTCCTGCTGACCTGATGCGGGTTGGTGGTCTTCACATACCTTTGAGAACATTATGGAGAACTCTCAGGCATGCAGGTTTCCTCACGATGTTTTCCTTCACCGTTACAGCAGGTGATATTTAATTTTATAAAGCGCACATAACTTTTAAAGAAAGTGATTGGTGCATGCAATTAATGGCATTGAACCCCCCGAGTTAGAGGCCGATGCCACTAGGCTATCACCACTTTGGTGTGGCTATATCAATGTAGCGCCGTCATTAAAGGTATTTTTTATTTTCCTGGTATAGCTGGACCTATATGAGTCTTTACTTCTGTACTCTGTACTCTATTCCGGTGGTGATTCTGATTTTTTACCTACTCGTATCTGTCAGATTCAGTATCCGCTCGGCAGTCGAGCGTATCGGACACGTCGTATACCTACTTAGTTAAATAATGTGATAAACAATATGCCGCTTCTACTGCTTATATCAACGTTGTTTACATTCTTATTGTGCTCTGTTGCGGGACGTAAGTTACCCCATTACTATTTATTATAAGGAATTACCGGATAATAATAGAGAAGGATAATGGTTTATATATTATTGTTGTTTTTTTGTATCGCACGATGAGTGTATATTCGCTTTACGTAGCTGTCTCGTTTATCTGGTTCCGTGACCTGATGGAAGAGGTTATTCTTCATAAATGTCATAAGTCCGATCAAAATAAATACAAAACATAGTAATAGATGCCTTCCACTTATTCGTTATCGTCTAGGTATTTTTTTTTCCTCACAAAAATATTCCTAAATATGTCGTATCATAATTACTGAAAATCCTCCATTTTTGAGAGTCAAATCTGTGTGTACAACTCGTAACCTAGTCAGCGTGTAGAATTGTAGATAGTGCAAAGGAAAACCTCTCTGTTTCGAATAACCAGTTACAACTGGGAATTACCCCTATGATACTATGCACAATAGATAGTCGTAATCAATCCAACTATCCCAGTTGTCGTCTTACGATAAATGTTTTAGCGACCCTTTTTAATATTGAGTAGCAAAAGGGCAGATAAGTAGTCAAATTAAAATAAAATAAAAATGTCAAAAAGGGTGTAAACAGAGCTCTCCTTCAAAGCCGGCAACGCTCTGATGTTGCACGTGTCAGTACTGGTGACCACTTACCATCAGGTGGTCGGGTCACCGTATAAAAATACTAACATAATTATTATGTCTTAACATATAATATAGTATGCGAAGATTCCCGAAAAAATACGTCAAAACCACCCATTACATTTTAATTACCCATAGGTATTCAAATATCTTAAATTTCAATATAAACGAGTTCCGCGAATATACGAGTAGTCAGTGAGGTCATAAGTAGACTCACAAAATTGTATTTGTACCTTGCATACCAATTAGCAGGAAAAATTGTTATTAAATATGTTAAGTAATTAAAACGGTGATAGCACAGTGGCTAAGAATTCGGCCTCTTACTCGAGGGGTCCGGGTTTGAATTCCAGTGGCACGCACCATATGAAATCTCACGGGAGAGAGGGAGTCGAAAAATGGCATAAAAATAACTTAACGTCAATAATGGATTTCCCATAAGCTATCGGGTGAGCTACAATGGTATGGCTGGCTGCAACCCTTTTATGGCCCACTGTTGGGCACGGGTTGCCCACGGTTGCCCACTCTGCCCACAACACGGGGAGGCCTGGAAACGGGCTAGTGGCCAACCCGTGTGGGATGTTTTCAAACTGTCCTTAGGGCCTCCTACAAGGTTTAACGATTGCTATCGTATCTATGACAACCGGGACCGAAGGCTTAACGTGCCATCTGAAGTACGGAAGCGCGCATTCAATTCGCCACTAGCGGTCACCCATCCTGAGTTTAAGTACAAAACGTACTTATTTCCTACCTCTCAATTCCAGAATCACAATGCACGACACCAAACGGAGTGAGTGGCGAGTGTCTGGCAATCTTCAACTGCGGTTCGCTGCTGAAACTGGTGAGCAGCTCCACGGCCGCTGACACTGACTTCCTGAAGAAATCCTTCTGTGGATTCAGCGGGACCACGCCTAAGGTATGATTGTTTTTGTTTGTGTCTGTTCAAAGAGGTGACTAAAAGGGGGCTCTTACTGTCGTTTGTCTAAATCGTCATCCAGGTAAAGCCGACACCGGGTATCCATCATTCATTCCACATTTCATCAAAGTTGTAGGATCATGTCCGACATGGTTGATGGTGGATGTATTGCCAGCTAAATCCTCGCCTGGTCCTCATATGCTTATTTATCTAACGCCTCTTTGACAGGGCCACAATACTGTGTGTGACCTATAGTTAACACTCGTAGAATCTTTTTTTGACCGTTGTTTAAAGGCATCCGCCATTTTCCGCACGGTGAAGGCACTCCCAAGTTACTAGAAACTCGTTAAGTAAGTTAAGTTAAGTTACTCATTAAGTTTCACCGTCATTGTCAAACATTCCAGATATTTATTTGTTTATTTATTTGGCTATTCCAGGTATGCTGTCCGCCGCAAGGCCCGCCGCCTTGCACCACCCCCGACGGCGCACGGGGCAGATGTATCGGACTGTACTCTTGCCCGTTTATGGTTGACCTGCTGAAGCCACCAGCGTCACAACAATCACTAACATTTGTGCAGAATTCACGGTAAGCCCCATGTTTTTACCTTATTTATTTATTCCACTTTATTGTTAAATTAAAACGTTGCAAACTAATTACTTTATATTGAACGGCATCACAATCAAACTTCTCACTCACAAAACTGAACGTCATACACATTGACAATTTTCCTTCTATCCGTCCGCAAACAAAACACCAGGGTAAGAGCGCACGCGACAGTTTCTGATGTTTCGATGACGAGGTTCTTGTTCACTCTGCACCAAAGTTCTATAGAATTTGTTTCCGACTTCCGAAGACTACATTCCACCACTTATGCAAGTCTAGGTAACAGACGTACATACATGAGGTAGAATCTGAACAATTTTTAACATAAGACGAAGTAACGTTATAGAAACCAAGGAACCTGGTTTTTTTCAACGATTTGGCTTGACGAATGTCGAAACGTATATGCAGAGAGGAAAAATCTGATGTATTGCGTTTCCTTACCATCCAACTCCATGTGGAAACCGCGTTAAGTGACCATAAAAAAAAAAACTACAAAAAATCTCATCGTCCTTTGCAGCTGCACGAGTCCTGAGAGGTACGCAGTGTGCTGCCCCATGGATCAGCCCGTACCCACATCTCCGCCTAAACCTCACGTGTCAGACGGTGGAACCTGCACATTGACTGCCTTCCCGCCGGACCCTAGCACTGAGTGCTGTGGATTGGACGGCAGCGGCGGTGGCAACAGGATCGTAGGTATGATCGAAATATCTGATCGCAGATTTTTGACTCATCATGGCAGTTACTCAGAAAAAGGCGAGACCCCGGAGTGCTTCACAAGTCGCAGAGGCTGCTCTCAGCACCATTATGATTCGCAATTCTCTCATGACTGCATAAATAATATATACCCAATATTTCCCAATATACTTCCAATCCGTGCCTTGCTGTCACTAATCACCTTATTTTCATATTGTTCACGTACAAACAACGCATAGGACAAGTCCACCAAGCGAGAACGGGGCATTGATGAGCAATTACTGTTTCCAGGTGGCAACGCAACAGCGGTGGACGAGTATCCCTGGCTGGCGATCATCGAGTACGTGAAGGATAATAAGATCAAGCTGCTATGCGGCGGGGTGCTCATCAGTGGTCAGTACGTGATGACTGCGAGCCATTGCGTCGTCGGGCCCGTCCTCAATGTTGGGAGGCCGTAAGTTGCTTTATGTTTTAAAACCAAAAACAGGAGTACGAACCACCTGGTGGTCAATGGTCATCGTCGCCTTTTGACACAAGAAAAACACTAGGGAATTCACCAGTGCGTTGCGTTGGCACCTATGAAAGCATTTGTGACGCCCTGTTTCCAGAACTTCAACTTCATCTTTAGGCACATTCGTTTACAGAATTTTCTTAGCCGTCAATATTCAATCCAACGACTACAAATTAGTAACTCAATTTTGTGAAATACACTCTCTCGTTTCATTTTCATATATAATATAAAATCCACTCAGACACTCCTAACAATGGTCACTGACGTAATGGTTTCGCATTTATCATATTAGTATGGAGAAGTAAACAACTAAACATAGATCATTTCAAAGAGTAGGATTTCACAAAAAGTCAATTTTCAGAGTCAACGTGCGGCTGGGCGAATACGACACTAAGACCAGCGGCAGTGACTGTGTGGAAGTGGCAGGTGGCGGCGAGGACTGCACCAACGGTGAACTGATCGTGGCCATCGATAAGACGATTCCCCATCCCGATTACAACACCTCGTCGAGGAGAAACGACATCGCACTCATCAGACTTGCTCAAGTTGTGGAATACACAGGTGCCTGGATAGGATACTAAACACAGGAGGAAAACCTTCTAAAATATACCCAAAATCTTAGGGGAGTTAGGGATTTTGTTATGCAGGAATCTACCCACTACCAACGCAGCAGAAACCCCTTTGGGACTTACCCAGTAGCGCGTGACTACAGCACGCTACTGTCCTTTCCAAGGAGTGAGGAGGGAGGGAGGAATACAAAGGTACACGACACTTGACACAGTAGCAGTGTCTGTGTGTGTGGACGATCTCTCACCCTGAATACAGCCCCTCGTCTAAGCTTGTTGCAAGACACCACATCGTCCTCATCAGACTCTCTCAAGTTGTGGAATACACACACTGATACATGAACATAGCACTAAACATAGGGCACGCGATCTGCGCCGAGTAGCAGAAAGCAACTGGACGTGGAAAGAGAAGGATCGGGCTATAGCCCGGTGGATATACCAACAGTGGCTTGACAAAGGCTGAAGGAGAATGAGAAGAAAGAAGGCCTATATCCAGCAGTGGACTGACAAAGGCTAAGAAGGATAAGCGCGATAATACATCTTCTGTTTGATCCTCCCACTACTCCCTAAACCTGTTATCATGTCACAATAACCTGGTTGTGTTACAGATTTCATCAGACCGATATGTCTGCCAGCCAGCGACTTCACGCAGGAGTCAGTCGGCGAGCAGATGCTGCATGTCGCCGGGTGGGGCGCGGTCAGCAACACACAGAGCTCGAGCAACGTGAAGCTGGCCGTCACCTTGCCATACGTATCTTATCAGGTTAGTTTCTCTCTTATGTCTACATGAAGAACATTTACGGGTGGCAGTAAAGCAGAGCTCCCGCCACGTGAAGTTGGCTTAGACTCAGACACTAAACAAAATAAGTACGAGAAATCAAGCAGAAGGGACGGTCAGGGAAAAAGCTACGCCGTCTGCTAGCAGTACGCTAGCTACATTTTTCAAAAGACTGACGAATCGCGGCCACCATCCGACCAGGTGGACTAACGACCTGAAGAAGACAACGGGAAACCGTTAGATTCAAAGGGATCAGAACCGAGTGGATTGGCGTCGATCAGGGGAGGCTCATGTCCAGCAGTGGAAAACGAAGGAAAGAAGGTAGACAGGCTATTTTTTATCCTCCAAAAAATTAGAGACCCATAATAATTAACCTAAACGTAGAAAAAATACCGAAAAAGAAACAATTCTTTGATTCCAGGACTGCCAGCCATCGTACTCGGTTCCGAGTAGAAAGGTGCAGTTATGGGACGGTCAGATCTGCGCCGGAGGGGTGGTCGGCAAGGACTCATGTAAGGGCGACTCTGGCGGGCCATTGGTCAGGGAGAACGGGAGGCTGATGGAACTGGTGGGCATCGTCAGCTTCGGCCCCACGCCCTGCGGCCTGGAGAACGTCGCCGGCGTCTACACTAAGGTGTACAAGTACCTGCCGTGGATCAGGAGTCAGATAGAGGCTTAGCTTCGGAATAGTGTAGAGCCGGCGGCGTAAAGTTATATACTGTGCGAATTATATCCACAGTAATAGTACATTATGATACGCGTGACCTAAGTAGCCTATTATTTCACGGCGTGAAGTTGCTAAACGCTAAACGCCGTGCAATAATAAACAACTGTGGTCACAAGCACGGAAACAAACAAAAACTGCGGGTTTAGGTCACACAGTGCTATAAAAGATATTTATTATAATATGTCAAGATGGCGTAGCAGGATCAGCGCGCACAAAACGCACAAGGCAAAAATAGGCCTTTGTATGGGCTGTCCTAATTGAAATACGCACTGACATACCACAAACGTATGCGTACGAGCAAGGTAACAAGCGGTATAACCGTTTGATTGGAACATTAAAATTTAAATTTACCATGACAAAATTACCATACGATTTACAAACGAGAAAAAATTGTCGTTGCATCGTCAAATAACTCGAAGTCAACAAAAAGGAGGTAGATCAAATTTTGGTTTACGGCACAATATTGTGATAATAATATGTTACTGCATTAAAAAACTTTTTTACATTTTCATAATGCAATGTCTTTTATTTTAATCTCACCCTTTGTATATGACGTATACGATAAAAGTAGATGTAAGATGTATTGTAGGCTGTTTAAGAAAAGTTTTTAATAAATGCCACGTTTGACCTTAGATGTGAAGAAAAGGGAGCCGAAGCAGTCATTTCTCGTTGACGCCATTATAAAATCATTCCATTTCAACCCTTTTGAAATTAAGTCAAACAGTTGTACTACACGCCTACAAATCTTCATTGATAAACAAAACTGTCAGCCAGTCGGCAGCCAGGCGCATTAACAATTTACGACACTTAAAGTTATGCCTAGTTTACACGAGGCCAGCGCTGGCTGCCAGTGAGACTAGAAGCCAGCGCTGGCTTCGTGTTTGCCACGTGTAAACAGTTTTTCAAGCCAAGCCAGCGCTGGCTGCCAACGTTGGCGAGAATAGAGCGCCCGTCTATTTTTCAAGCCAGTGGCCCCCGCCCGCATACCCCTCGTACGTCCGTAGGGTGTTAATGTCTTTATTTGGAATTTCTGCGACAAAAGCCGAGAAAATTCAACGAAGCGGATGCTTTAAAATTCGTATAACTTTATAGAGAGCACGAATTGAGTTTCTTTCTTCGATCAACAATACACTAGATATCGGGTCACGTACAAAATCAAAACTAATACTGTCCGCGTGAATACATACTTATACATCTTCATTTGTTTACTAACGAAATAAGAGAAACGTTTTAAAACAGTTGTAAGTTCAACCTAATTACAACCATGACGCCTAGCAATAAGGTAGCAATTCTTTAAAATATTCTTTTTCTTACAATCATTCGTCACGAAAAACGAGCAAAGCAATAAATTACTCCCGTCACTTAGAAATGAAAAGACATAAGTTAAACAACATTTTATGTGAAATTAACCTTAACGAGCTATAAATAAAGTACTTTTTCCCGTTATTACCTTGCGAGTTACATCCTTTGGTTTCGTTTCAGTTTGCTTCCTCAAATTTAACTACAGAAGGTATGGAGTCGCGTTGAACACAAAAATAATTTAGTATATTATTATGCACGAAAGTTTAGTTACAATTATTTATATTGTAGGCATCTACGAGTATGTTTGATAGTATACATACATATATGTTATTTTGTTACCGTTTTGTTGTGTGTATGTTTATTTATGTGTATGTATTATATGTTTTTGGCCAAGGTGTCTATCGCTGTTGTAGCTAGTAGGTACCTTAGTATTGTAGTCGTATTTAGGCATACTGTGTACAGATGTGGATGAATGTGAACAAAGGGATTCTTCTGGGTTTTAGGGTATCACAAACCGTAATATTGAGAGTACGGTCGTGTTTAGACATACTTTGTGCAGATGTGGATGAATGGGAACAAAGGGTGGTAAAAGTGCGAATCGACAATAGTTTTTTGTCACAAATAAAAATATCACTAAATTCCACAATATCTTTATATTCATGTTTACAATCTTCATAATACATGTACAGTTTAGTGCAATAATTATATCAAAATAATAATTAAATATCGGTAGCTTTTTTACATATATAATGTAACCTGACGTCAATAAATTTTTGAACCACTGATTTGAGTAAATTAATTTTGTGATTGTGTTTATCTCCTCCAGGAAACACATTCTTGTCAATATATAATTTTAAAACTGATGTCCATAGAAAGTCGAGATCCATTCTGCACACGTAAACGGATTGCTCGGAAAGCTATAATAAAAAAAGGAAAGCTAAAGTTTGTATTAACCAATTTTAAAAATCTAGTAACAAATAAATTATTACAATACAAATCTACTCCATGCATCTATTGTTCTGTTACACACACTTTTGCGCCAACGTTGGTCAAACATTTGTAGCGGTGATATAAAATCGGTAATTTTGATTTAAATTTGATATTATTTGTTAGTTTAAAGCATAAAATACAACTTATTCTACATGTACTTACCGAAAGTAAGACACTCCGGCCGTTAAATTGTTCCTTCGGGCATTATTTTTGCAACTTTTGAATGCACATTGCGGCATTGTGACACGTGTTTACATTGGCTCTTTTACAAGCGAACTAAATAAAATTAGAGCTCACATTTCAAGTGAGCTGTTATTCACCGAGACGTATTTTTTGCGCCGACCCGAAATCTAGTGTATTGTTGATCGAAGGTTTCTTTCATTATTTTTTACTTTTTAAAGGGAACTCAGGTTATTGTGGCGGGGTTTTTTAAAATTTTTAATTTAATTTTTATCTTCAAACGTATGCTCACCCGTAGAAAAATCCGTGAATGACTGGCCTCGTCTAAACAACAGGGGCCAGGCCAGCGCTGGCATACTGCAGGACTGGCGCCAGCATTACTGGCTTCGTCTAAACTCTGCTTTACTCACATGGCGTAGGTAGGTACTTACTACATATGTCATACAAATGATGCAAATAGACATTAGTTAACATCGGAACAAAAGAATAATAAATCTACGAATTTTCAGCACCACGTTGCCACCAAATGTTAGGTTTAGTAATAAAGCCATCAACAATAAGTTGTTCGCAATGTGGAATTTCCATGTTGCAAAGTGTTTACCTACTTGGTACCGAGTGGGATTTACGTGGTTGTTGGGACCGATGTTGTGGTCCGAGTGGACTGTATTTGTTGCTGGTTGTGTGTGGGTTCAATGAAATACACTAGGAATTGCACTGTTTAACAACTTTTTATTGTAAAATTATTATAAAGAAGACATTATTTAGTATAAAAGAAAGGTAGAACAAAATGGCGATGAATGAAAAACAATAGAATGCACAAATTCCAATTTAAATTATTACTTTTTAATTATATGATATAAAAAATAGGTTGTATGTTGGAGTTTATGTTTCCAACAGTGGTTAATTCCCAAAAGTTATCTTTTTATTAATTTTGAATATAATTTGAAACAGTCATTTTAAACATTTGTTATACGGCCAAAAATAGTGGTGGTCCACACATAGGTTAAGTGTGGATTTATAAATACCAAAGACCGCCAAGAAGTCAAAATTCGACTATAATTTATTGAAATTTGAATTTGACATGTAATGGAAAATGTTCGTACAAGTCATGTCGAAGTTCAAACTTATTGCAGTATGCGTGGCCTGTTTTTTTATGAATTGCATGCATTTTATTTGAAAATATTAGAATTCGTGCATTCTCCTCCATAAACTTTGATTGTGCCATATTTCAAACTGCTCCGTTCGCGTAGCGAGCTGTAAGTTATAACCAACATTTTCGTTCCCCCTATTAATATAAAAGAAGATATGTAAGTACGTCAAATAACGCTAGAGAAGTAGAGAGACAAACTGGAGGCAGACCTACCAGCCAGCAACTGAAAGGAAACTGGTGAGTTCTCGGGTCAAAAGTCAAGATTCACTTCAGATCACTGCGCGAAAGGAGTCAGTAATTGAGTATACGTAAAATTAAAATTGAAGTGTATGTCTGTCATTTCAATGTAACTAAGGGTGCCTACTCAAGTGTTTATTGTTAACTTTTTAATTTATATGTCTGGCTGTCTTTTGTTTGTTCGGGGCAATCTTTGCAAATGTTGAACATCGTTCAAAGGTTCACTGGATGAGTTTATCCTAGAAATTTTTAGGATACCATCGTGAAAATCAATAATTCTCAAAAAATACACGGCAAATGGAGGTCAAAAGCAAAGTGGAACGCAATAAAAGTTTAAACATAATCGATGATTGTACTCTTATATATCCACCGACAGTTGATCTCAAACATAATGGCAACGCCTATTAAAAAGAGGTTAGGTGTATAATTCTCCTAAGGAGTCATTTGTAGAACGTCAATAGGTTTCATCTAAGGACAAAACTGTCTGTTATAAATATAGACTTAACATGATTTTCCTTTCAAATTTTACAGGAAAAATGAATTCTGAATTGTGATATTACAGCAGCTAAGTGACAAATAAGGAAAATATTAACCTAATCAAAATGCTCTTGTTTACAGTTAAACTTCGTAGAAATACATTTTCGTTTTGTAAACACTGCTAATAGTCAGACAAGCCTCCTATGCCCCTGAAATGTCTAGGTCCAGTCTTCACCAGATACTTCTATCCGTTTTGCACGAAATTTTTTCATAGCAGGAATCAAAAAACATAATAAGAAAATTTGAATTTTAAACACCCGTGAATCATTTTCGCTTAAAAAAGAACTGACAACAATTTTAGTATGATGATTCTCGATCAAACTAACGGTTCAGTTTAGTCATTTCAATGTTATGCGCGATAATGTGTACCTATGGTGGATTTCACCATTATATTGCAATCAACATATTGCGCCATCATATTGCAAAGTTTACAATTCCTATAACTGATTATTTGATTTTTTTATAGTACTTGAGTAGCAAGCGAACACGCAGGCAGGATATTGAGTGGTCACTGCAGTCCGCATGCTGGACGCATCCAACCTTAAAATGGGGAATAAATTCTATCTGAGGTTGAATGCCTCCCCAGCCGAAACACTAGACTTGAAGTACATGCTGCTTTACGATGGGTTGAGAGGCTGGCGGTAAGGTACTCGTACATAGCCTACCCGAGCGAGCTTATATCTACCAGCTAAAAATTGGATGGCTGTCATAGCTCAATGTTAAAAGAGGACCCGGCCAAACCTCGTAGTAACAAATTTTATTTCATACTTTTTTGAAGCTGGGTTTTTTGTTTAATTATTTTTATTTCCTAATTTTTAGCTTTAAGTGGCTATCACGAAAACTACTAAACCGATTTTGATTTTCCCCAAGTTGAAAATAATGCAAACAAAAAAAGAACGATCCGAAAATTAGTTTCGGCGATAATATACCTTACCTTTGCGAGGACAAATATATCTACATACATAATATGAAATATGTAAATATTGTGCAAATCCGTTTATATTACATTACTTGTCAAATTGATGCCCTACTTTTTGGAAGTCAGTTAAAAATTTGTTTTTGTCTGCCACGGCACTTGTCTGACACGCTCCGCATCTGTATAAATAAATAACGCTTCACACTTATAGCACCACACTAGAATTCCCTGTGTCGTGGGTGCCATGGAGTCATGGACACACACAGTACAAGAACGCAATCCATACAGAAGACCAGAAACAGAAATTCAAATCTCTGCTCTGCTTGCAATCGAACCCAGGATACTCAGCGCAGCGCGCCGGCACCACCACCACTGCGCCACTCGGGTGGTCAATCGTGTCGATAAAAGATGTCCACAAAAACCACAACTATAACATTCGACTACAAATGAGTTGTGTGTACGAGTTTGTATATCTGCCTACATTGACAGTAGTGTCGCGGTTTTGTTACAGCGCAGTCGATATTCCATTAAGTTACTATGATCAGACACTTAATAAAGAACATAATGAAATTAACAACAATGTTAAAGACTGCATGTGTCTTTTTTGTAATCATAAACGTGAGCAGCATAAATGGATGTAAGTATACAATAGATGAGTTACTAAACTTCTACTACTAATTCCACTACTAATTCTTCAGCAAAAACAATGTGTTCAAATTAAATTTATTCTGATATGATTTGCATTACAATCATGTCTTCAAGACTTCTTCGAGACGCTTTTTTTAGCTTCACTTGTGTGGCTGGACGGAGTGATACCTATAAAATGGGGTTAGGTACTTACATAAAAAAATAACATGTTCGCTATCTTGGGCCAGCTGCCATATTTGATTTAGAATGACGTCACTTAGATATTCATGCATTATCATGAATCATCAAACAAAACTAACTAGCATGTAAACATTTCATCTAAATTGGTTACGGATAACGGCTTTAAAATTAAAATCAGTTGCAAGATCTGGCCCGAACATACTCGTACATACGACTTACGAATACATTCAAAACACATTGCAAGTTAATTTAAAAGCTTGTAGTGATCACCAAATAGGTTTCATATTATTAGTTCTGTTTTTCTTCTTTTATTTTTAAACCTAATGTCGATTCTTAGAAGAACACTATCTTTTGTTTTTTCTTGATGCCAAATCAAATACGCGACTTGGAGAGTCGCGACTTGGACAAAATGGAGAGACTTCGGATAAGAAATTTTATGCGTTGTGTTAATATTAATGTGATATACATTGAGGATATTATATTATGAATATGTAAATATATGTAAATTGTATTGTATATAGTGGGAGAGACTTTCAATTATTTTTACACACCCACCACTATAAGATGTTAAATAATTAGGGCTTCAGCGGTTCTGTAAGATACCAAACGGTGACGGGGGCAGGTGCGTCCTGCTGAAGTACTGTCCACCGTTACTCGACATCCACACCAACCCGTACAGGAGCACCAGGGAGCTGCAATATCTCCTACAGTCCGCGGGCGCATGTGGCAGTCAAGGACGATGGCATAAGGTGGGGATATGACAGATCTTCTAAATATAGTTTGGAAGGAACACCGCAATGCTTTCCAGTGCCGTGAGCATGAACACTATCGTCGAAGTAATAGGCATGATGACAGTAACCCAGTATCGCCAAAATATTTATCTGACCTAATGAAATAGGATTCAAAGATTTTGAAAAATGTATTTATTCTCTAATTAATGTCGAGATTAATAATTTATTTGTTAAAATAAATCTACAAAATACAACAATCCGCCATGATAGCTTAAACACCCATCAGAGCCAATTACGTCAATTTACGTCACGTCTCAGTAAACGTCATTTTGTTTCGTTTAAGCGTATACGCGATCTCTGCATTTTTTACTGAGCCGTGACGTAATGACAGACGCCATGACACCGGCGAGCGTTTTGGGGTGAATTTGAAACTTAGAATTTTAATGTAATTTTATTGCACAAAAACCTTAATTTTCTACAGAAATATGATATACTTTAGACATAATAGAAACTTCTGAATATCATAGAAGAGATTTTGCCATCATGCGGATTCGTATCGTCAGTCATTTGTATGTCAATGTCAGTCTGTCTTGACATCTTTCCATACTAATGGCAGCTCGATACGATTACTATATGAAACTGCGCAAGTTCATGCTTGACGCACAGAACTATAAACTATTTCCTTGTCAAAAATTTTAGGCGGTAGAGCCACAGAAGTTCGCCCTGGGAGGTACCATACGGCCAGCCTCTCAACACGTTGTAAAGCAGCATGTTCTTTATGTCTTGTGTTTCGCCTGGGGAGGTATGGTTGCCGGAGATGATTTACTTGAGGCGAATATCTTAGTACTCGTGAGTAGCATAGCGTCCGCAATACCCGCATACAACCTATAGAATTTATTGCCTATTCGAGTTTGGACGCAGGCATGGACGCACGCAATTATACTATAAATAAAGAAAATAATAACTCTTGCAAGAAATATTGCATATCCAGGTTTGCTGTCCACCGATGTATCAATGGTATATACTTAACATCAATCCGGTGCACTATCCGGCATCTGATATATACATCGCAGCACACCCTGATCTTCAAAATCCTGACGTAACAACCACCGCTCAAACAATCGACAATCAACCTCCTGTTGTCGATAGCCAATCCGATGTTATCGATACGCCGAGAAAAATCGATTCGATTCCGAGCACAATCGAGGTAAATAACAAGCTCGCAGAAAAGGACGCGGACGCTAATACATGGAACAAAAACCAACCTGACGGTGTTGATAGCCAATCTGATGTAATCGATACGGTGAAAAAAATCGATTCGATACCGAACACAGTCGAGATAAATAACAAGCTCGGAGACAAGGACGAGGACACTACTACGAGGTTACATGTCAATGAGGAGAATGCAGAATTAATTGAATGTGGTGTGCAAACTTCTGGTAGTAGAATAGTCGGTAAGTAAAAAGATAGTTATGACCCAGTAAATAAGATGGGTGATGCTGCTCGATAGCGCGACTATCTGCTTGGAGCGGCGGAAGGCAACTGGAGAAGAGCTGAAGATCGGACTCAGTGAAGCGCCTTGGGGGAGGCCTGTGTCCAGCAGTGGACAAATGTTGGCTGAAGATAGGAACGAAGGAGGACGTGTGATGAACTAAGATACGAGTCGGTACTCATATACAGGGCATCTGATAAAAAGCTGTCATTGCACCCCATGAACACTAGTCTTGGCCCTAACCGGTCATCACAGAGAGCGATCAAAGTTCTAATTTCCACGCGGGCGAAACCGCGCGCACATTCTAGTAAATAAATAAAAATGTGTAAATTGACATACATTTTATTTACGAATACGTTATGCAGGTGGCAGCGTGGCAGACATAGACGAGTACCCGTGGCTCGCGCTGTTGGAATACGACCCCGATCAACTGTCGTGCGGGGGGAGCCTCATCACGGATCGGTTCGTCCTGACCGCCGCTCACTGCTTAACCGGAATCAAAAAACCGTATGTAAATGTATCCTACTACAATCATGAAAGCGCATCCACCACCACGTTGACCTAAAAATTTGACTCAGAGCTGAGATAAGAAGTATCCTATATATTAATCCAGGTTATGGATTTAACTGTGTACCAATTTCAACTAAATCTGTTCAGCCATTTTTGTGTGAAAGAGTGACAAACCATCTAACCACCCATCCATGTTTAAAAAGTTTTGCATTTATAATAATTAGTAGGATGATTGTGAGTACGGATGGATAGAAGGATGTTAGTTAGTCTTTCACGCAAAAATAAGCCTACGCCTGGATTCTCCTGATCTCAATTCTCCCTTATTTGTTTAGAGCGAAAGTACGTCTATCGGAGTACAACATAACAACGGGGCCCACGGACCTGGTGGAGAGGGAGGGGGGAGGGTTTGAAAAGATCTCAGTTACAATTATACCCGTGGAACTGGCGATACCGCATCCGAACAGCGTCGACAACGACATTGGGCTCATCAAGATGAAGGACAGAGTTCAATTTTCAGGTAAAATATACGGAGCCTTGTGTAAAAAATATGAATGTTCACACAAAATATGCAGGAGTTTGTAGCGTAGCAACCGGGCATGTAGCCCACCTGACGTTATGAGGTCACTGCAGCCCATTCACACCCACGTGTGCGTTGCTACTCATGAGGACTAACTAAAATGTTTGCCGCAAATACAGTACATACGAGGGAGGTCCAAAAGTTCGTGGAATGGAAGGGTTCTAAATGGAATGATACAAAAAATCTATTTTTCCTTTTCAATATAATCACCCTTAAGCTGAATACATTTATTGGATCTGTGAATTAATCTTTCTAAACCGTCGAAAAAATATTTTTTGTCTTTCGCCTCAAAATGGGCCAAAATCGCCTCCTTCGCCTCATTGTCATCGGAAAATTTCCTTCCCCTTAAGTTTTTTTTTAAATTGGGGAACAAATGATAATCACTAGGGGCCAGGTCTGGACTGTAAGGTGGGTGGACTAGTGATTCGAAGCCATGCCTGCGCACAGCAGCCATTGCAACTCTGCTCTTGTGAACCGGTGCGTTGTCTTGCAAGACCAACACACCCTTAGCCAATTTTCCTCGACGTTTTTCCTTGATGGCCTCCTTTAGTTTGTCTAGTATCGATGCGTAGTATGTTCCGGTTATGTTTCTTTCCTTTTCTTTGTAATCAATCAGTAGTATCCCCTCACAATCCCAAAAAACAGTAGCCATCAACTTTCCAGCCGATTCTGACACCTTGAATTTCTTTGGGGGTGGTGTGCCCTTTTTATGCCATTGCATGGACTCCTGTTTTGACTCAGGCTCAAGGTGATGAACCCATGTTTCGTCCCCGGTAACAATTCGCTCCGAAATCTGTGCAGGTTCGTCTCCACACGACTCCAAAAAGCACTTTGACGCATCGATGCGCTGTTGTTTCTGAAGCGGTGTGAGCATTCTGGGTACCGATCTTGCACTGACTCTTGTCATACCCAGGTGGTCATGTAGGCTCCGCAAAATGGTGGTATCTGATACTCCAACTAATGCAGATAACTGTTTTTTCTTCAAACGGGCGTCCTCCAGTACAAGTTTTTCCACTTTTTCAATGATGTCTGATGTGGTGGCCTCAACTGGCCGTCCAGAGCGGGGGTCGTCTTCAATCGAGTCTCGACCATGTTTAAACAGACTATGCCACTAATAAATTATGGATTTACCAAGGCAATCGTCCCCATAAACGAATTCCATTTCATTAAAATGGTTTGGCCATTTTTTCCTTGCTTGGTGAGGAATTTAATCACGGCACGGTGTTCAATTTTCTCCATAGTTTCAGTTTTCTTCCGGATTGACTTGTTTATCAGGCGAGTGTTCCTAAACGAATGACGCTAAAGGAATGAAACTCTATTTATATACTAATGATGAGTCCCCAAGTAGTATGACATTAAGCGAGCGCCCCTATCCCCACTCCATCCCCTCCATTCCGCGAACTTTTGGACCTCCCCTCGTATCTCCGGCTACCACACCTTCCCAACCGAAACACAAGGGTAGTTGCTCGCCCGGGGAGGTACCTTGCACCCTTACCCAAGCCAGCAGCTAGAAGTGCGCCATAACCCACTGTCAGGAATAATTGGCGAGGATATCTATGATGAATTTCCCCACATAAAATTCTGTCCATGGGTGCAGTGTCCACTTAAACTGCATGCCCGTTTGCGACTCATATCCCTATAAAAAAAACTAACTTCTTGATTCTGTGCTTTACGTGACTCTTACCGAACAAATCATTGCAGACTTCATCAGACCCATATGCCTGCCAACCCGGGACCTGAGGAGCGAATTCACAGCAGCCACCAAGTTCATAGTAGCCGGGTGGGGTAGCGACAATGTGCACGTGGACATACCGGTCAAGATGGACGTTCTCGTCCCCTACGTGGGTCCGCCCGACGAATGCGCGACCAGTCCGCAGGTGGTTCAAGGGAGATACATATGCGCGGGCGGCGAGGCAGGCAAGGACAGCTGCAGCGGCGACTCCGGCGGGCCTCTGATGTTGTACGCGGACGTCTTCACGGCAGTGGGCATCGTGTCCCACGGACCGTACTATTGCGGAACGAAGGGCGTGGCGGCCGAGTACACCTATGTGTACACGTATCTTGAGTGGATAAATAGCACGATGGAAGCCAATAAGTGACCAGAGAAAGCGAAATCAATGAATTATAGGAAGTATAGAACGGATTTTTTTAACTTAATGGCGAATAATGAGGGCGGCGGTTACACTCCCTCAAGGAACCACTCCCAGAAGGAACTACAATCTGTTTACAACTTATAAAATGCACGTAATACCTAAATATAAAGTTTAAAAGCCAATCCTTAGCCTGAACCTGATCACGACTACCGGAAGACCAATATATATTTCTGGCTTTTATCACACTGTGACTGCTAATGCTTTAAAACTTAATTAAAGTAAAACATTTCCAACTTTTGTTTCATTTCTGCCTTTTCTCCATTTCATTTCAAATGGGTTTGCAGCTAGCTTTGTGTCTACACCGATTCACTTTGGAGCCGCGTGGCACAGCATGATTCTTGCTTCACCCTTTATGGAAAGATACCAGTGCCAAATAGTCGGATAGAAATAGGGTTGCAGCCTATCAGCAAATACCTCCTAGAAGAACAAGGGTATGGAGCCCACGAATGGACCACAAAAAATTCTCTATCCACCTAATTAACGCCAAGCATATTTATGTTTTTAATGTCAGTGACTCATTAGATATGACCTGAGATTTACATACAATATTGCGAATTATGTAGTTATGAGTAATACCCTTTCGTTAAGTTGGCGGCAAGGAATGTGATGTTAGTTATGTTTGAGATGTTTTTATACCGTAGATACAATCAGGCAGACGAACAGACAAGGTAAAAGACCTTGTTGACTAGATGCCACATTCACAACATTTAGAACAAAAGCATTACCATGAAAATGCAATATTACCTACTGCTATAAAAGCAATATGCAATAAGCAAGGACCATAAGTTAAGAAGATCCATATTAACTACAACGATCATATTTCACAACGTCTTATTTTACGAGCGTTTCAGGAGGGAGAGTAACCTCCCAATCCCGTAAACAGGGCGTCAGAGGAGGATCCCATTTAGGTCTAGATAGACAATAAGGCGACTATAGCCTCTAACAAAAGCTTTGGAATGCGCGCGCGGTGTTTCTCTCCTCATAGTAGACAGGACAGAGGAACTCCATCTCCATCCGGCCAACTAGATTCGGTTCTGTTTGAGTACCAACGCTGTCAGGTTTGTCATGTCATGTCAGTACCCATTAATGACCCACTACAGGGTCGGGTCTCCTCTCACAATGAGAAGGATGTAGGCCTTAGTCCACCACGCTGGCCTACTGCGGGTTGGTGGACTTCGCATGCCTTTGAGAACATTTTTTTTTGTGAACTCTCAGGCATGCAGGTTTCCTCACGATGTTTTCCTTCACCGTAACAGCAGGTGATATTTAATTTCATAAATCGCACATAACTTTTATTACAAAGTCATTGGTGCGTGCCACTGGGATTCAAACCCGGATCCCTCGATTCGAGGTCGAATTCTAAGCCACTGGGCTATCACCGCTGCCAGGTTTACAGAACACGAAAATGTACCGATGGCCCCGAACGGAAACGTTGCTCCTCTCAGCGCCACTTTTAACGCTGCCTGGTAAGAGTCCGGAAACACCCCTGTTAGGCTTGTCTGGCCACCATGACGAATTCCCCGTGGGAAACAATCTACCGTCCCCAGCATCAGACCATATCACCGTTGCGTCATGTTCGTACACGTCGAAGCATGAAACAACTCGTCTGATGGTTACAGTCACATACAGTCGCAAGACATCCAACGGTACGTGAACCATTCAAGCTGACACAACGAAGTAAGCTCCAATTGGCCAGCGGCGTGAATATAGCCATAGACCGTCGCGAACTTTTAAAACCGGGTCCAAATAATTACGCGTAACCAGTCGTCCAGTAGGTCTGTTGACGCACACGGATGCGCACGAGCTACGCGAGTGCGAGTTACGTTCGTGACCATGTTTACAGTGGTCACTGTTTTGGCTGTTGTGCTGCTGCTGGCTTTGGACTGCAACGATGCACGTGAGTTGATGCAAGTTGTACTAAATAATTAGCTTTGACGGGATGAGCAATTGGACAAGTCAACCTGCTTGTCATTTCGCAGAAGGTCTTTGATGGGGTGTTGTAAATTTAATCAACTTTGTGGCCATTTTTGCAATAGACATAACTACAAAGACAAAGACAAAACGTTGATTTGCACAAATATAGGTAAGTATAAAGTTGTTACAAATTATTTAGATCAATCTATATTTACCATTTTTAGGTATGCAAATATATAAAGTAAATAAAACTAACAAATTAAATTCATAAATAGCTTAATTACATTAAATTTAACACTTTAAATACGATCATTTCATTTCTACATGCGTCCCATTGGAAGAAACAATATAAAATTTCAATAATAAAGAGTTTCGTAGAGTGTTTGTAGTTGATAATAAAAATTACAAGTCTTGAACTCCAAAACTAATAGCAGAAGCTACTTTTTGGGTGATTTGAGTTATAGCTTTACAGTGTAATAATATAAAGGTAGAGAAGTAACTAATAAGAAGTGCCGTAGATGGCTCAGTGGCGAGCCTTGGGCACTATGATCAGTAGTGGACTGATGGTGGACTGAGGAAGAATAAGAAGCGTAATAAAGGCGATAACCTTTATTACGCTTTTTTATATAAACAAAGACCAGACAAACAGGCATACAGGTATCTTATGGTAAGTGGTCACCTGCCTATGGACTGTGCAACACCAGGAGGGTCGCCAATGCGTTGCCGACTTAGGAGAATTGCTCTTTTTACGCCTTTCTTAAAGAAGAATCCTTGAGAAAGTATTAAAAATAAGTAAATCTTCTCATGTTTCTCTCTATACTCTTTCACGTTTTGGTTTTGGGGCAGAATTATCTATAGATTCAATATCATCATACGAGATCGGTTATACTTGACAGTTGTAACTCATCAACAACTTTCTTTCTCAAACTTATCTTAATCATTTATTAAACGTTTCACATTAATCATCGTTTCTCTAAAAGCTATTTATACTTTAAGGAAATACTACCTTAAATATTTTAAGCTACGAAAAGATGGTAATCTTATCACATTAAGTCTGTTAATTCAAAGAGGCAACATAAATTTTAGAAACACATAAATACGCACACATACACAAGTATTAAATAGAATAATCAACATAAACTTTTCGCAATTATAAATAAAAATAAGTATAAATTCAATCTGTGCCTTAGATTTTCATAAAAAAGACATTTGGATATGAGGATGCAGTACTAATGAACGCAGATGTCCACCTCAAAGCGTGTGTTATCCGCTGAGTACTGAGTTGTACGCATTTTCGAAAACCGGTTCTCAAATTATGTCACACAAAGATCGACCATGGTAACATACTGGGCCAAGTTTGCATATGCATGTTTCGAAGTGTTTAATAATATTATATTTCAATGTACGTAAACTCTATGTATAGTCAGTTCAGGGCTTTTGTACATCTTCAACGGTGTCGCCACAATCACCTCTGGGGCCCGATTCTGTATGACCATTCACACTCGTATCGCGGCAATGTCGCGTCTTACCCACGATAAAAAGTAAAAAAAGGCTTAAAAGTCAAATATCGTGACAATCGGTTATGTGCCTTATAGAATAGACATTAACGTTCCTTGTCGTACCGAGTTCATGAAACGACATACTGTTGGATGACACACGATATCGGCACGAAATCTGAATGGTCATACAGAATCAACACCCTGATTTGGCCAAACCAATATTATCTGTCTCCCACAACGTTGTCAATATAAATTTTCTTACACGCTCAAACCATGACACTATTATTACTCCAACAGTTGCCAGTACCTACACGAAGTTAGTCCCAAATTATTTAGCAACAAGTCGAGGTATGCAAAACCTTCAGTCGGACTGAAATACGGACTGAGCCAGGCTGCAAAAATTAATAATATCGAAACCGATATAAAATGATACACAGGATTGAATATGAAATCTCATTGAAACTCGGAATAACTAAAATTTGTTTATGAAGAGCATAGTCGGAGACTTGGAGTGAAAAAGGATTTTTTATTACTTTACTCAAGTCTTGGTTGAAGGCTTATTTGGAATAATACAGAGAGAATTTTTCAAGTATGCGTGGGTTGCAAAATCGGAATCTACGAGTGTGAGAAATAGCGAAAAACACTGAAAGGAGTCTGAGGCCAGATTTTGATGAAAACTAAAACTATAACAGTGAATGAAAATTCAATATTCCTGCCAGGAAACGGACCTATCCATTTAAACCATATTATTACACCATTCGATAGTGTCATTAATAAGGAACGATTTCTGGGAAGTAATGACATGCGCTAACTTAAGGATTCAATTGAAATCAAAATTTCTTACAAACCTTAACTAATTACTGATTGTTCAAAATGAGGGCCATTGTCCTTGAGCCAGGGACTTTCTTTAATCATTTCAATCAATTTCTTCAATCATTTGCCGATAACTCAGGAAATACTTAAGATAGTAGAAGTAAGAAGCTAGTGATCGTCAGCATCAGCTCCTTGGGTGGATTGAGCAGCGGCAGTTTTCAGCATCCTACAAATTATTTTGCCGATTATTATTAATTGGTCACGAAAATTTGTAGCCGGCCTACGGACTATGAGAAAATATTCTATGCGTAATATTCATGCGAATTGAAGTTTTCCTTAATTTTCAATGATGACGATGACGAATTTCTACGGACGATTGTTTAGTAAACAACTCGTTTTTCAGGACAATGTTTTCCTGTAATCGTTTAAACCAAAACAACAAGTACTAAAATACTCTAACTCGATTGACGTTAGAATGTTTAAAATTCTCCTAGTCTAGACGTTCAAACAAAACCTATATGGATTTAATTATATGTATACCTATTATAAGGTATATATAATATGTATTTAAAAAATTTACTACAAATAAAAGTTTTGTTTAAATTGTTTATAAAACTGAAGTAAATCTGACGTCACAAATACCCGTATCCTTCTTTTCTTCAAGCTCTTCGTAGTCCACTGCTGGACATGACATTCCTTAATCGACGCCACTCCACCCGATTTTAGGCCCTTTGAATCCCACGTTTTCCTGCTGTCTTCATCGGGTCGTCAATCCAGATAGTAGGAGGCCGACCTGTACTCCCTTTGCCCACACGTGGTCGTTATTCGGGGCATTTCGTGGACCTTTCGTCCCCATTGGTTGTCAGTCCTGTGAACGATCTTCTCGTATATTACATAAAGTATATCCCGTATAATCTTATTGGAGCTTGCGTTTCTAGCATCACCACTGACGCGAAAATACGAAATCCTACCTGAGGTTGTATGCGGGTGATTTGCGACTCATAAACACTAAGGTACTCGCCTCAAATTAAGTATCTCCATACCTCCCCAGACCTTCACACAGGTCATGAGTAACATGCTGCTTTACGACGGGCTAAGATGCTGGCGTGGTACCCCGTACGAGCTACTATGGCTCTACCACCTAATAAATATTTAAATAAACTATAATAGCGTTCCACAATTAATTATAGTATTTAAAAGCATTACACCACAGTCAATTTGATGTTCAAGAAATAAATCTGTTACATGTATTATGCATATTTTCCCATTATGACCAATTCCAGTCACCAGGTTACGTTGCGACAGATGACTCAAGCAATTTTAACTTCAAACAACATCATCTGCGTACTCTGGTGTTGATATGTTGTTGTTGCTTGTTTTTATCCTGAATGGCTGTTTCTGCGTCAACGCTTATCGGTTATTAATTTATAAAATAAAAAAAATAATCGCTGTTCGTTACTTTCGCTCGCAAAACAGAAACGCATTATATCTAAAAAAAACAATCTACGAGTCTATAACCTTGTCTATGACACAAAGATAACACGGGGTCTTCTAAAGCTTATAATAACCTTATACTTAGGATTTCCCACCATTAGATATCAATTAAATGTGGTTAATACAATTGTCTTTGACAGTGGGTTTTACAATACATAACCACAGTAGTTATTTCAGTGATAAGTTTGTAAAACCACCAACTGAATTTGAAAAAAATAAGTAGATAGATTATGTTATATTATTAATACGCGACTCGAACAATTAATTAATTAATCAGGAACAATTAATGTTTATAGAGAGAACAATGCTCAAATTCTAATATTTAAATAAGAAAATATTATTTATATTTAAACTAGACTGTGCGCGCGGCTTCGCCAGCGTGGATTTTAGAATTTGGTGCAGAGAAGGGTAAAAAGTAAAAGCGGTTATTCTGACTACACTATGATAGTTGTTGAAAATAAAATATAACCTTCCTCTATAAATGGACTATCCAACACTGAAAGAATTTTTGAAATCGATCCAGTGAGTACTTTGACATGCACACATAGACAACAATGACGTGTAGGTACCTACGGTACGTACATTCCGTTAAGTGTCAAATTCAAATTTCAATAAATTATAGTCGAATTTTGACTACTTGGCGTTATTAAAAAGCACAAAAATTCGGTAAGAGTTTGACATTCAGACGATACTAGGTTTTATTACAAAAGTTGTAGACTTTATGTCAATATTTAAAGTCACCTTATAGTAGAAATGACCATCCCTACAGAAATATAGATAGGTAGACGGTTAGCGGCGCCTTCGGTCGTGTTCAAAGCAACGGTGACCATTTACCACCAGGTGACCCAAGTGAGAAAAAATAAGAGAACCATTTTCGGGGAAAAAACTCAAATTATTTTATTTCACCGTCAAACTCACTCTAGGCAGTGTAACTATGAGAGTTATATGTATTTTAGTTGAAATTGCGAAAAAAATAAGAGAAATTTTTGGTCTTCGAAATGTTCTTCGAAATGTTCGAATGTTCTTCGAAAAGATAAGTTATTTACTTCCGTTCATCGTAGGGTAAGGTTGCGATCATTGGAACAGCTCTTTGATTGGACCGCTTCGGATTCTTGGCAACGAACGGCTTTAAAAATCCACCGTAGTGCCGAATCGGAGCCTATTTAAACCAGTACCCACCCCTGCTTCCGCCAGCGTCGCCAGGGGCTTCATTTGGGAAGGACGAGCTGCACAGAGTTTCGCACGCATTTGATGTTAAAATCTTGCGTCACACTTTACCATGTAAGTCCAGTTATATTAAGGGTTTGAATATGGTTTTTTTTAATAATTGCACACCTTATTCATTTGTCCTACTATATTTTATTATTATTTATTTGAGTACTTAACAGTTTTTGTTTTATTATCATGTTTGTGCTTGATGAGTGAATTGCCATCAATGGACCGGTGCGGAGTTCTTTGATTGGACTGGTCCAATCATAGGAGCTTCTAAAAATTGTATTTTTGATCATTTATTTTTTATTTCAGCATGGCGAAACGCGGAGAATATTATTCATGGAATGAAGAAAGCATGAAACTGGCCTTAGAAGCTTTAAATAAACAAGAAATTGCTCTAAATGAGGCAAGCAGGATGTATGGAGTACCAAAGGCGACACTAAATTTTTGTCGTCAAATCTTCGCTTATAAATATTTTTTGTAAAATTATTTATTTTCGCTTGTAACTGTTATTTAGTCTTATAATTATTATAAGTAAGTAAATAAAGAATAAAAAAATATTGTTCTCTTATTTATTTGAATTCTCATTGGAGCGTTGAATGGACCAGTAGAGAACATTTTCTAAGTCCAATCATAGCAACTGACTGGTCCAATCAATGAAACAGTGGTCCAAAGAAAGCAACCATTACAAAACTGGATTTTTATATTTTACCGCCATATGGTCTGGGCAAAAAATCTTAAATGACACCAGTGAGTTCTTATATGTAAAGTTTATTAAAATCATCAATCACGTTGTCGCTTCTTATCATATTTCAGCAGTGATGACAATTTAAAGTTAAGTGGTCCAATACTGGCAACCTTACCCTACTTTGACTATATTTACGAGTATTAGAGCATAAACTGATTGTGTGAATTGTGATATCGTCTAGTAGGAAAACTGACTAAAGTAAAATCATCACATAAAACCAATCACGTGTACAGAGTACCTACAGTTATCGTGATTAGAATGAATAATTAAGTCCCTTGCATGTTAGTTTTCTCACCTAACAATGTGACAGGGCTTAAGACGCAACTTCATGTCGATTGCGATATTTTAAATTTAATTACCTATCTAATAAAAGAGTTTTTTTCATGTACGTACAGCTTGTGAGAAATAGAACTCCAAATTATGACGCCACGCGTCGTACCGTGTTCAAATTAATGAGACATAATATGCAAATAAATTTATTCGGCTATTTATCTTTCAAGAAGCTATAAATATAAATAAAATATTGCGCATTAAACCTCTGCATATCGGCCACCACGGTAAGTGGTCATCGTAGCCTATTGACACGAGCATAACCAAGGGAGTCGCCAGTGCTTTGCCGGCTTCGAAGGAAAACGTTCTTAAAATATGAAGGTAATTTAATGTTTTCCTGCAGTCCCGAGCAAGATATGCAAGGTGCCGAATGGGGACGGAGGTACGTGCACGCCGCTGGCGACCTGCAAACCCCTCATGGACATCAACAAGAAACGCCCGAAGACCGAACGCGAGGACAAGTTCTTCAGACAGTCCGTCGCGTCGTGCCCTGGCCAAGGCAGCAAAGTCAAGGTAAGAAAACCACTTTTACAAGATGTCTGCACGCATTTGATGGCCCCCTGTTGGGCATGGGTCTGTTCTCGCAACAAGAAGAGCCTGGAGCATATTCCACCACGCTGCTGCAATGCGAATTGGTGGCGTAAGGGGTTCGTGGCCAATCCGTTTCGGATGTTTTCGAACCGCCCATAGGGCCGCCGACAAGGTTTATCGATAACAACCGGGACCGACGCGAACCGCGAATTTAACCCACCAAATCCACCACTGGCGATTATCCATCTAGGTACTGACCGCGCTCGACGTTGCTAACTCTTTCAATCCCATGCGATCTACTCGCGGTTAAAATACATTTAAACCAAATTTGCGGCTTCTGAACGATGTGGTTTCGGCAGGTCGCAAAGCATGGAATGCAACAGAAGAATATTCCCTTCTTTTCTGCCTTTCGAAACCACTGCTAGGCATGATCCTCCCCTAATTAACGACATTCGACCAGCGGTTTCCCGTTGCCCTATTCAGGTCCTGTCCTCAGTCCTGTCAGAGCAGCCTGTACTTTTTGCCTAGATGCGGTCACCATTCTAGGATCTTCCCCATCGGTTGTCAATCCTTCGAACGATGTGTCCCTGCAAGCGACTCTGAGGACTAAGAAAAGTTCCTCAAAATGTACGCTACACGGAAACTGACTTGAAAAGTTTTCCTGTTTCAGGTGTGCTGTCCACCCCCGTCACAGTGGTCGAAAATGTCGATCAATCCGGTCATATTCGACCAGCCGATAGTATCCACGAACACGATACTTCTAACCAGCGGGAACAAGCCCTTGGAGGGTGGCGTGGAAGACAGGATATCGGACACGAACCCATCACCGCTACCGCTGGCCGTGGTCGACAATACGACGGCATTGCTGACAGCGTTCGTGGCCACCTTCGATAACTCCGGGCAGAATCCGGACGTCTGCGGAGTGGACGCGTTCAGCTCTCATCGGATTGTTGGTAAGTTACGTGTGGCGTGGAGGACAGGTTTTGGGCTTCAGTTGGGGAGGCGTGGTTGCCAGAGATACTTTAATTGAGGCGGACACATCAGTCCTCATAAGTAGCAATGTATTCATATACGACGACAGATAGGGTTTCTACCGTATGACAATTTAAGACATGGTATTTAAACTATTTACCGTTTCTGTGGCGACATCCGCAACTCGTCAAGAGTCGTTTTTTTTTCAACATCATAGGCATACATAGAAAACTCCGAGGTGACCTAATCTACACACGGCGCTCTCCAGACATGATCACGTCTGAAGGAAGGAACAGTCATGTCGGAAGGAAGGACCAGAGGAAGATCTCCATCCACCTTTGCCAAAGATCTATGAAACTTTTAAGGAAGAACCTTTGACACATATCTTTCGGTGCACAAAATGACATTCATAATCATCAATTCCAGGCGGTGAAGCGACAGACATCGACGAGTACCCCTGGCTGGCGCTCCTCGAGTACGGAGTGAACGACCTCAGGTGTGGTGGCAGCGTCATATCCAAGAGCCACATCCTAACCGCGGCCCATTGCCTGTACATCAAGCCGTAAGTTATCTGACTCTATCCGATTATTAACAAACTGAAGTGGCAATGGGCTGGTCACATCGTTCGAAGGAGCGATTATAGACTAATGGTGCTATCTGTTTGTTGGAAAATCCATTATGAATATCCACAGTTAGGTTGGGATTGACAGACAGGGTCCTGGGTTCGATATCCATCAGAGCAGAGATTTGACTGATAAATTTGAATTTCTGTTTCTGGTCTGTGTGTGTTGTGTCCATTGGCACCCACGACACAGGGTAGAGCTATGAGTGTGAAGCGTTATTTATTGAGAAAAAGAACTTAATTTTGACCAAAGTACTACCGCTGCTATGTATATTACAAAAATAACTAACTTTTTAAATATTGTTCAATTCCAGAACGGAGGTGCGTCTAGCTGAATACAACCTGACGACATTCCCCACGGACCAGGTGGAAACGAACGGCGAGGGGCTGGACAACATAACAGTGACCATCATCAAGGTGCTGTGGACAAAGATCCATCCGGAGCACAGGAAACGGACCACTATCAACGATATCGGCCTCATCAAGCTAGTGAAGCCAGTCGAATTCACTGGTATGTATTACACACTCGTAAGAGGGAACCATCCGTTTAGAAAAACAATGTTAAAGAAGCAGCAAAAAATGTCAAATAAAGTCTCGCTTCGTTCCTTTAAAACAAACATGCTGTCAATAACGCGAAGATGACTAAATTTTATCGAAAATAGCCTACATAATAGGCAAAAATACTAGTGGCTTAGAATTCGACCTCGAATCTAGGGGTCCGGGTTCGAATCCCAGTGGCACGCACCAATGACTTTGTAATAAAAGTTATGTGCGATTTATGAAATTAAATATCACCTGCTGTTACGGTGAAGGAAAACATCGTGAGGAAACCTGCATGCCTGAGAGTTCACAAAAAAAAATGTTCTCAAAGGCATGTGAAGTCCACCAACCCGCAGTAGGCCAGCGTGGTGGACTAAGGCCTACATCCTTCTCATTGTGAGAGGAGACCCGACCCTGTAGTGGGTCATTAATGGGTATTGACAATAGGCAAAATTGATCAAAAAAATATTACAAGATTTCTTTCCTTTATACCAGAGCCACATGGCGATAATTAAGTGTTCACTAATAATGACTTTGTTTCAGTGTCCCGTTTTAAAGTTTGAAAAAAATGGTCAGTTTAGATATAAGTACAGTTCGCAACCGGGAGCGATCAATATAGTTCGCAGCTTCTTAGCGAACTACGAGTATGTCACTCTATTAGTTTATCCATTCCCTAGTTCCTAAACGGCCTCCATTCTGGAAGTATTTCTAGAAAAAGACAAGTCATTCACTTATAATCTTACGGGACCTCCAGAGCTCATTCGGTATAGTAATCGTTCAATTCACACACACACAAAGTTGTTTGTTTGTTTTAACCCATTAGTGACCCACTACAGGGTCGGGTCTCCTCTCACAATGAGAGGGATGTAGGCCTTAGTCCACCACGCTGGCCTACTGCGGGTTGGTGGGCTTCACGTGCCTTTTTTACACACAAAGTAATTCGCCATTTTTACTAAATAATTTAATGTTAAACATACAGCAAGGACAAATTCAGTGTTAAATAAGCGCCTACAATTTTGAAATGGCAATCATGCTCGCCTGCAACAGTACCTATTCAAGCAGGCGCTTTATCATTTTTCCCATTGGAGTTAATTTAAAAATATTTTAAATGAACATCACCAACCCGCGTTAACCAATATGGTGGACTTATCCTACATCCTTCAACCTAGTGGGAGACACAACCATGATGAACCATGTAGCAGGGGGCTGATCCTGTATGACCATTTAATTTCGTGCCGATATCGTGTCATCCAACCGTATGTCATTTCATGAACTCGGCAAGACAAGGAACCTTAAAGTCTATTCTATAAGGCCGCAATAGATTGATGTCGCAATAGACATTTGACTTTTAAGCCTTTATTGACTTTTTATGACGGGTAAGACACGACATTACCGCGATACGAGTGTGAATGGTACAGAATCGGGCCCCAGATCTAAAATGGGTCACACACAGTACGACTACTTTTTCTTTCAGATTTCATCAAGCCGATCTGCCTGCCGACAAAGGACTACAGGGCTCGCTTCACAGTAACGACAAACTTCACCGTCGCCGGGTGGGGCAGCGACAACGTCAACGTTAACAGCGAGGTCAAACGGTCCGTGACCTTGCCCTACGTGCCCATCGACGTGTGCTCGGACGCGTACGACCAAACGGATATAACAGAGAAACACATATGCGCAGGCGGTATGAAAGGCAAGGACAGCTGCAGAGGCGACTCCGGAGGTCCGCTGATGTACGAGGACGGAAACTTCGTCGTGGTGGGTGTGGTGTCCTACGGGCATGTCGTCTGTGGGACGTCCGGCGTGCCCGGTGTATACACGAACGTATACCAGTTCGTCGATTGGATTTTCAGAGAAATGATTTGAACGTTGTAAGTGACTGTGATATTTATTTATTTCACCAAAGCTTCTTGTGTAAAAAGGATATTAGTATTATGTAATAATGTTATACCAAGTAAGAACTAGAAATGTTTCATGACTTGATGTAATGAGTCATAAAGTCATGAAACATTTCTAGTTCTTGATTCTCATATGATTTTTTCTATTAATATCTAATTAAAATATTTCAAATCCATTTATTATACTAGTCAAATCGAATGTAGGTACCTATGAAATCGCTTAAAGAAAATACAAAACATATCGAAAAATCCACACATCCTTTCACCACATCCACAGAGACCTTAAAATATTTTAAAATTATTTGTGTGATACAAGTAAATATTTTAGTATAGGTAAGGTCCTATTTCAGGTTGTAGTATTATAAAAAAATATTATTTATTTACCGAATTTTAGTCGTAAATTTTAATATAATTAACCTTTACAATTTTAGAGTTTATATTAGGGTAATTATAAATTAAAAATAAATGTGCCCTTAAGAAAGATTAAACATGATTTTATTGAAGACCAACCTAATGCTGCGACAGTGCCGTGAGCAGAACACTAGGTATAGTCTAAAATATTCGTACAGTAATCGTCAGTCATTGCTGTCATAATTTATTATTTCTTGACATCTCAAACTAATGGCAGCTCGATACGATAACTATACGAAACTGCGTAAGCTCATGGTAGAGGCACTGATTCCTTATCCTTACAATGATATAATTTCTTCTCAGATTTTTTAATATTCGTTGTAACTTTAACGACGTCAAATCTTACTATCGTATTGTTCTGGAACCGCATTAAATTTTCGCTTAACATATAACTTTTTTATTAAACAAAATCAAACTTACCTCGTGCGTTCGTTGCTGCGTCTGCGATTTTTTGGAATGCGTCGAGAAAGGCTGCGATGGCGACCAGCGCTGACCTGACAAAAGACAATTCAACCTAAATACTAATATAACTCAAGAAGCATTTTTGTCTCTAATAACATTGGTATGAGATCGTTAAAGAACGAGTAGCCCAGGAACCGACAGACATTTTTCGAGAAGTGTTTGAGGCATCATAAAATCATGAATCGATTATTTGTAATGTCTCGATACCAAAAATACAGAGCTGGCTGGCGGGAGATCATACTCGTGAGAAGTAAGATGGATACGTGTTACGTAATCATACTGTAGATAGGCATAAGACATAGGACTGGATCTATTCAATAGAGCATTGGAATTGAACTTGTATTCTGAGAGTGATTGTGCGCGACAATCGGGATCGTTTAGCAGCAATTGGCTCAACCAGCGTGCAACGCCTGTGCTCTGTGGTGACAATACTGCGCGAATTGAATCTCGTTTAAGTTATTCACTTTGAGTGTTGAGAATGGACGGAAAACACATTATGTTTTTTTCTAGCGTTAACTAACCATTGCAGATCATCCCTAGGTTTTACATATTATAATGTGGAACAGGAGAGTGCATACCATACTCGTAGGCAGGGCCTACCTTTACGCTAGCCTCGCTTTACATATTATTTTTCTATTATTATTTGGCACTAAAATCACTGCCAATCGTTATTATCGGTTGAACAAAAATTTGGATGTACCTATGACTAGTTAGATCTTCAGTGCCTACCTCCTACGCTACTGATGTGCACCCTCTCAGTGTGAAGGGGCTAACAGGGGTGATATCCGACTCCTACTGACTTAAACCCCGTGGTGTGTCTCTCAAAAACTCTCAAAAACTAGTTATCATCGCCACAGCTCCATGTATGCATTCTTGCGCAGGCATTCTTGGAACTGCGTTTGATTTTATTAGCATGCAACGTCTGTGACAATACTGCGCAAATTGAATCTCGTTTAATTCATTCCCTTCAAGCGTTGAGAATGATCACAAAATACTTTTATAAGTGAAAGAGTCATTGGAGAACAACCATATGTAGACCTAACGTCGACCTTATATTACGCCGTAAAGCAGCATGTTCTTCATGTTTCGTTTGGAGGTCTGGTTACCGTCGATGCTTTATTTGAGGTAAAAATTTAGTCGAATTTTAATAGTAATTGTGTAGCAAAAGGCGTGCAGGCATGCCGTTAAGTGGTCACTGCAGCCCATGGACGCCCGTATCCAACCTCAAATGGAGAAAAAATCCTATCTGAAGTTGTATGCTAGTGCATTGTTACTCATGAGGACTAAGATGTTCGCCTCCCGGTATCCCCGGCAATCGTACATTGGAGATGTAGAGACACACACACAAGACATGAGAATATGCTGCTTTACGATGGGTTAATAAGCTGGCGGTAAGATACGTCTCCGCACGAGTTATGTTTACTACGGTTTTCATCAACCGAAACTCAAATAGGACTTCTACTCGCTACAATGAGTCGAAAAAAAAGCCGTGCATTTTGTTAACTTAATGAACTTACTTCAAAGCAGAGTGGAGCTTCGTCGCCTTTGATATGAACTCCTCCCACATCGGTGTACTGCTCTGTAAAGAAAAATATAATATTTAATTAAATGAAGCGAAAATTTTTGGGTATCTACAATTTACAGCTCACTACGCGAACGGGGCAGTTGGAAATTTGGAAAAATTTAAGTTTACATGAAACTAGCTGACCCCGCAAACGTTGTTTTGCCACATTAGTTATCGAGCGTAAAAATCGACTATTAAAAATAAGGGTTGGTGATAGAAAATAATTTGAGGTTTTCCCCGAAAATTTTTCTCTTATTTTTTCTCAATTTCAACTTAAATACATATAACTGTCATAGTTACACTGCCTAGAGTGAGTTTGACGGCGAAATAAGAAAATAATTTGAGTTTTTTCCCCGAAAATTTTTCTCTTATTTTTTCTCAATTTCAACTAAAATACATATAACTATCATAGTTACACTGCCTAGAGTGGGTTTGACGGCGAAATAAGAAAATAATTTAAGTTTTTTTCCCGAAAATTTTTCTCTTATTTTTTCTCAATTTCAACTAAAATACATTTTAATTTTAATACATAACTATCATAGTGTCGCATCGTCAGGATGGTGGGCTTCGTGAAAACACCAGTTTGTTCCGCAAGTACTTTATTAAACGTCCACACAATGAATTACCACTCCTTATAATATACAGCCAAACATGTATACCACACTTTAACTGAACGCACTTAATTAACTCACTCACTAATTCACAGTAGTATCGCTGGTTATCGCCTGGATAGTTCGCTTCGATCGCTGATCAAAGAATGAATGAATGACAATTAATGTCCGCCACGCATCTATTTGTACCCGGAGACTACAGATATACTAGAACTAGAACTAGATATTACATTGGTAGGTACCAGGAGAAGAAATTCGTCTGTTTTGACATTTCATCATGAGGTCCCGTTACAATTTCAATTCAAACTAAGCAGTTCCAATCCAATTCGTTTTAGTTACAAATGTACCACTAATAATGTGAACTCTCCTCGACCCATCTCCGAAATGGTAATCATAAAAAATTGCTCACAATTTCTACGGTACATTATCTGACTGTCATTACGGTTCACGAAAAAGTAATGGTTTAAGACTCATTACGTAGAGAATATTTCCTTTAAAATATTTTCTCAGGGAAATAATATGTAAGTACTATGTTTTTATAATATGAGTACTATATTTTTATAATAGAATTTGCCCGCGGCTTCGTCTGCGTGGATTTTAGAACTTAGTCCAGAGAGGGATAAAGAGTATCCTATACCTATGTTAATCCAGTGTCCAAATTTGTATAATACATTCCATTCAAATCTGTTCAGCCCTTTTTGCTTTAAAAAGTAACTTTCACGTTTATAATAGTAGGATTGGGTAATTATTTGGACCCGACTTTTAATTCCATGTGGACGAAGGCTCAGGCACAACCTAGTCCTAATAACATAAGCATGAGACACACACATGTAGACACATACGTACACACGCTACTAGTGATCGACAATTCAATTCAATAACAGAGAATACTCGACGTCACTCGGCCCCAGATACCCTCTCATAAATGTGGGGATAGGACAAACGCATAATGTACCCGACGCGGGCTTAACTATTACGACCACGACACGATATACAATGTCATTTTTCCACACACTATTAAGTGGGCACTGTATTAGAAACTTCTGTAAACCTTTCAACCTTAGAACACCTATGGCTACCTTTCTACTAAATTTCGAATTGCTGAACTTGCTTGCTTCACAGTGGGCTACAATGGCGACTAAATGTCACCAATGGAATCTTACTCTACCATACATCCCTGAAAGAAGCATATGTAATGGCATATATCTACATAGTACATCCCTAACAAGTAAACATTATTTTGTTTAAATCGTTGAGAGGGTCGTGGACAGTAAACTTCATACCGGAAGCCATCGACCCGTGTAACCGTACATCGTTGGAAAAACGAATAACAATTTCCGGGTCCTTTTCTGAAATGTCCTGCTCAGATTACCTTTACTACTTCTGGTGAATTCTACGAAACATTTTTTTATTTACAGAAAAAAAATTGTCGAATCATTATAAAGTAAGACTCAAACTAAAAGTTTGAATGGAATAGCCATAGTAGCTAGCCCAGGGTCGTAATAGCCGCCTTGGCACTTAAGATGTTTGCCTCAAATAAAGCATCTCCGGACACCGTACTCACCCAGCCGAAAACAAGACTTGAAGAACATGCTGCTTCGCGAAGGGTTAAGAGGCTGGCTGTAAGGCGCAGACGTAAAAGCGTTTCGCCCGCGCCCCGTCTCTTCTGTATGTTTGGCGTCGCAATGCTTCTATACACTTTGTATGAAAGGGACGCGGTAGACACAAATGTCCGCGCCCCGTCTGCGTCTTACGTCTTTTCTGTGTGTCCAGCGCCTAAGGTACCTACCTCGCCGGGCGACCTACTGTGGCTCTTCCACCTAAATTGCACCTTAAAATAATAATTAGAAAAAAATTCCAATACGACGGGACCCTTAAATAATAAAGATACAATAGAAATCTTTAATTTCAACAGATCACCCGAGATATTCAGGGGCGGCCTGCTTGTTATCAATAATTAAGGCGAAAACAAACAAAAGAAGCGGCTTTACAAAAGCCATAATCTTTGGAACAGTAGGCAAGCGTTTGACCAACACAGATCAAAGAGGATTGCTATAAAAATAATCTGCAAGTGACGGAAATTAATAAACAAGAGTTTTGTTCAATAACTGTTTAAAAACACCATCATCAGACGTTGTTCTGTCTAAATTTTAATTTCGTATTGTGCCGTCTTAAATCTTAGCTGATATTTAGATGGAAACAAGCAAGAGTTTGCGATTTTCCTGTGTGTTTAAAAATGTTCTTTTCATAAAAACAATGTGCATAGACAATGCTCGGATAACGAATCACTGTGCAATATTTGAAACAGTTCATTTATTTCTATTTATTACATTTCTCTATGGCTGTAGTGTGTGTGGACCGTCCAAACAAAATGACCAACCAAGCGGTCCAAATTAAAATTCATAGCGACATGCGACAAAATGTAAGAAGTAAAGTTGTCTTACAAGCATTTATTGCTTGCGACAGGGCAATTAGAACACGAGTTTGCAGGTATTTAACATAATGTACATTCGCTTATCGCTCATCCAACCCCCGTGAAACCAGTCATCGCCTGGGGTAGATTTAGGGGCTCAGCCCGAAGCCTTTCCCCTCTAGGATTAAGGAGCTTCCAAGGGGATGTCCGAGGCATCTATCGGACTTTATCTACTTTTTGTTATATTCTGTTGTGTTCGATATAAGAAGTTTTTTTTATATTTTGAATCTGCTCGACAATGTAGCTTTTACCGGTAACTTAATCCACGTCTGCCACTGGAGAATAGGACGTAGCATCTTCTGTAGACTAGTCTTCTCTAGTCCACAGGACTCGCTTTGTCTGAAGAGCACAAGAAAGCTTAAAACCATTTTGTTTATATCTATTAAATTGTTTATATAAATTAAATTAATAAACATAAGGTGCTGAGTTTTTTCTCCTGTTTTTTCTCTCTCGACCCAATAGTGGGTGGCACCAATTGAACCGATAAGTCTGATTAGGTAAAACAACTAAATAAATGAATTGTTAACACTACATGCCAAGTAGTGTAGGTACTTATATGAAGTAATCAAATTTAAATAAAAAGAAATGATCGTATTTAAAGTGTTTAATTTAATGTAATTAAGTTATTTATGAATTTAATTTGTTACTTTTATTTACATTATATATTTTGCATACCTACCTAAAAATCGTAAATATAGATTGATCTCAATAATTTGTAACAACTTTATACCTATATCTGTGCAAATAAACGTCTTGTCTTCGCCTTTGTCATAATACTACTACCATAAATGTGTAAGTTTCAAGTGAGGATGGATGTATGTTTGTTACTCTTTCGCGCAAAAATGGTTGACCAGCTTTGGATGAAACTTTGTACACACGTAGTTTATAACCTGCATTAACATATATATAGGATACATTTTATACAATATCCCTCCTGGAGCAAGTTCAAAAACTACTCGGACGAAGCCACGGGTAAAGTCCAACTAGTCATTTATATCTGCCTAACAGCTGTTCAACAACAGTTCAACGTAAGTCCGATCACACAACCGAGCCAAAATGTCATAATCTCATAGATTCATGTTTACCATAGGAATAAACAATCTTTGATCGTATTGTAACGGTTTGCCTCCGTTTACCGTTACTGTTACAATTTTACTAAGCGCACAAACTTTAGGAAAATCAATGGTGTACATGCCTCTGGGATTCGAAACCAGGCCTTTCGAGATCGAATTCATATCCACTGAGTCATCACCGTTTAATTAGGCTTTTACTGTTTAGTTTCACAACGACAACCCGACAACTCTCGTCGCCGGACTGAGCATGGAGCCACTTGCAGCGACTGTGCAGTCGAGAGCCCTTCGCGCCCTCCGACTGCCCTCGCGCTAAGAGCTAACTACAAAATGTATTCAAATATCGATTCTCTTTCCCGGCAGACGAGTGGTTAGCGCCTTGACAAGTACACTTTACGAGTAGAGGGTATAATTTTTTTTTACTGAATTGCAATGACCTGCGTAGAGCTATAGAGTTTATATTTACATTAAATTTTTCTATTAGCTGCATTTCTTTAACGCTTCTACCGATGTCACCATATTGTGTTGAAGGTATATAAACGTTTTTAAAATCATAGTTCAATGATTTTATGAGACAAAGCTCTCAAAGTTTACAAAGAAAAGTGCGAATGGGCTGGCCACATCGTTCGCAGGACTGACAACCGATTGGAAAAAATGGTCGTCGAATGACGACCACGTTTAGGCAAAAGAATATTCGCGTTGGGAAACGTTCAGATAACCAAATTTAAGGCAACCAATTTTGATCTGAATAATGAATGGTAGCCGTGACCAAGCGATTCTTCATTGATTACAAGATCGGTTATTTATCCTATTTTAAAAAGCGGCGCCAGTTTTTAGAGATAAAACGCAGCTAGTTTTTAAAATTATTTTAGTTACAATCTTTTTTATTTTAAATACAATCTAAAATCAGAGTAATGATAACACCCTATGACCCTAGTCATACAACACCCCGCGAGGGGAGATTGCTGTCGAATGCAACAACGTTCAAAAATTAAATTTGTTGCGTTGATTGTATCTACAAATCTATGATTCAAACACGAGCACCCTCACAAAAAATCATAGATATTCAAATCGTACAAAACAGACAAAAAAGCGAACTTCCGGCATTTAATTAGTTTACACGGTCGGGGGGCGTCGGTAGCCGTCAAAGCGTTTTAAAAATAGATTTTGAAAACGTGGGGATGCCGAGAGGGGTTCGAAAGGTGTAATTGGGGAAAATATGCTTTTTTTTTCGTCGAGTAAACTAGTTTTTGTCCGCCACTTTATCCTTATGGGTGTAAGAGATTTTTAACAAAAATAAAAGTAGGTATCCTAAATATGAATTCAGATTTCTCTGAATTCAGATTTCAGATCTGTTTGGGTTCCGTATGGTTTTTCAAAAAGCATAATTATATTGTGTATACTTATATTGAGGATTCCGAATGGTTGCTTCTTTTTTTTTAAAAAAAAACGGAACCCACTGTCCACAAAATGCTCACACACACTACAGGTTGTATTTGATCCAGGATTATCCCACTTAATCTTCCTTATCGCGTGTCGTTATAAATTGACGTGCGTTGCACAGTTTGTCGACAGTTCAATATTTACTAACGCATATCGATAAGAGAGATCGATACTGAATACTTGGAAAAGCTGAGCTTATGGTGTGTTTGTTTAATTCTTGTATGTCAGATGATTTAAGTGTTTCTGCGTAAATATAAATAAATAAATGAACACTGTACACACCTTTTGTTTCAGCGAAGGAAAAAAATATGAGGAAACCTGATGAGAGTTTTGCAAGATGTAGGCCATGGTCCACCTACTTGTATTAGTCCAGCATCGTAGACTAAGATCTACATCTTTCCATGCGTTAGTGGGCTACAAACACCCTAGTTACTGCTATTAATGTGATAGTTGGTGAGAGTGGATGGATGTTTGTTACTCTTTAACACAAAAACGGCTGAACAGTTTTGCATGAAATTTGGTATCTACGTAGTTTATAACCTGATTTAACTTATAGGATGCTTTTCTTCCCTCTCTAGACCAAGTTCACGCGGAAGAAGCCGAACACAAAGTCTAGTCGTAGTAATTGGAGTCTTATATGGTAGTAATTTTTTTTTAATTTAACATAGTCAAATAGACCGTGACGATCAATACTTGTGCAAAATTGGGCAACATATTACACGCGTCCATGTAATACGTGTTCTGCCAGTTTTTGCGACTGGTCACCAAATTAATGTTGAGAAACGTGTTGATAGCTTTATCGTGTTAAACCTAACATGGTTTGGTTAGACTTGTTGTTTTAAACTCATAATCTAAATTCAAGTAAAAAACTCTTTCTTTTTAAATTTATATTATGACTTCTATTAAAAACGGCGTCTTCTTTTAAACACGGTTTAAATTAACGGCAATAGGTTCCAAAGCGTGTTCAATTAATGGTTCTACCGTGGCCACTTTCTCGCCTCGACAACAGATGGCGCCATTGGTATCCTGAATCACGCTATCGAAGTTTTAAACATTTGTATTACTTAGATATAGAAAACTCTAAGTTTCACATTCTGAGGCCTTGTCCTAGTTGGCTGTCGCAGTTCGACATAACCGACTGACCAAGCAACAAGATTTGGTCGTGTTGCTTTAACATAGCTGTATGGAGCTTTCCGCACTGACACGCGACAAATTATCATGACAAACTTGTTGGGAGCGATCGATTTCGTCTTGGCAATTAGGACAAGGGGTTAAGTCACTTTACCAGACAGACACCTACAACCTATGAAAAAAATAAAAAGCTAAGTACATATCACATACGAAGGGTATCAAAAAGCAACCAAACCCGTATGACATCAAGACATGTAACGTCCGCGCCGATTCGCCGCGACGGCCGATGCAACCGCACGCTCTATTTCACGCAACAATTAGCTATGCACGAAAGCGGTACACTGTACACGCTCAAGATTATAGAGGCGCAATAGTGCCACTTGCTACTTAAGTATCCGGTTTAGCTGTAACCCATTGGGCCACCCAATGCACTCAGAGGCGGATATAATGTCGAGAGCGCTCTAGGCAAACACCTCATCGGTGCCCTTTTACCTTAGCAGTACCAAGTTAACCAATGCTTAGTTTTTTTTTGTTAATATTTAGGTGCACCTCAAGAATTGTAAATCTGCACATTCATATGCATTTTTTATTTTACTTTTTTGTTTTGGTTTTTATTTTTTGTTGATTCGATGAATCTCTGACTACTGTGAGGTTGTTGACTCCTAATGCGTTAAGCTCTTCTTTGTACTTCTCTGGTTAATAAAAAAAGTATGCAAAAACTCTGGTCAGGGTATAAAAATACGCCATTCTAAATATAAAATGGTTCGCGCTAAACTTGTTCGGTACGCTACGTACTCTATGATCCGTCTCGCGTGGGCGATACCCGGCCGGCCTTGACATACAAGGTTCAATCGTCGTACGAAATGGGAAAGTAAGAGTTAATGGTACCAATTGTGTGGGTAGAAAGAGAACACTAGTGTTGCACTAAGCTTCAAAAAATCTTTAAAAAATTTTTTGTTCTTATGTGATCACAACAAGCTTCCTCCCCGATCTTCTTATTATAAATGCGAAAGTTCATGAGGATGGATGGATGGATATTTGTTGAAATTTTACAAAACAGCTAAACAGATTTCGTTGAAATTTGGTATACAGGTAGGTTATAACCTGGATTGACCTAGGATAATTTTTATCTAGATAAAAAATAATCCAAGTTATAATCTAGGTACTTACTTTACAAAATTCTTACTTCCACGTGGACTAACAAATTTTATCCAGTAGTACGTACACGTAGATTTTCATAATCTTGACAGCACAGCTAATTTTGTGCATTCCAAGATGATACTTAATTTGTTTGTCTAAGATCAGTTTGGTCCAAATCTATTTAGTTCATAAGATACGAGCGTATAAATGTATGAATGTCGTATCAATTTCGTCCAATTGCAAATACAATTGATCGTTTATCGTTGGTATAAAGGCGAATTAATTAATATGAGTTCCTGTCCTGTACTGTATAATAAATTGTTTGGTATTTCTATGGCTTCGCTTGGATTCAATTAAAAATTTTTTGTATGATGTCATCCAGAAAATGGTAAAGTTTCGTATTATTAACAGGACATATCTCAATACATATAAAAGTTATGGAAACAAGTTAGTAATCAAAGTAAGTAGGTACGTTTGTCGAGTAATGTTAGGCAAAGTTAGGCTACATCTCTACGCGTATGTTTGTCCCGGAACATGATGGAGGAACACCAGCTCCATCCCACGAATAGGTGATTTAATAGTACACTAACACTGTCGGGGCTACGGAAGAATGCGAAAATGTACGTGAGGCCTCGACAACCAAGCGTCGCGAGGAATACCGTGGGATTTTAGCCGGTAGGAGTCCGGCATCACCTCTGTCGGCCCCGATCCGGCAGTAGGTATCCATTATGGATTTCCCCACATATAAAAAAGAGGTGTCTGTTGGTTGCAATGACCAGTTCACGTCAGGTGTCCTGCATGCCAGTTTTCATACTTGAGCATGTAGCCACAGTAAAAGAACTTTTCAGTGGTTAAACCGTCGTAGAGCAGTATGTTTTTCATGGCCTGTGTTTCGGCTTGGAGATTTGTTTCAGACGAACACGTTAGTCCTCATTATTAATAACATGGCACCCACATACAACCTCAGCTAGGATTCCTTCTCTATTTGAGGTTGGATGTAGGTGCCACTGCTGTAACCACTTAACAACAGGTGGCTGCATGCCTAGTGGCCTAAACTCAATTACGTAAAAAAACCTCACCCAAAGACGTGAAAGATGAGAAATTGTCGTTTGCTTTTTCTTCTCAAATAGCCTATAATATCTTTACACTCTCACAAATTCAGCGAGAGCCTATTCCGCATAATTCGATTGCAGCGCGCCCTCTAAGTGGCGGAGTGGCTCACTGAATTCGTTACGGGCGTCGCGATTACCCGCGGCCCGGGGATATTGCATTTCGGGAATTGAATTGCGATTTACATAGCTCTTTGGAGTGATATTTATATTTCAATTTTAGGGTTCTGTCTAAATTGGGTTATGGAAACTTTTCTCCTTAGTAGGTACTTCTGGTAGAAATAGTGGTAAGTAGGGGGCAAATTCAACAAGAAGAAATTAATAGAGATAATGTAGTAAAAAATAGTAAGAACAACAACAACAAAAAGTTCACTGCTGGACTTAGGATTTCCCTAATCGATGCCACTCCACCCGGTCATAATCCTCTGAATCCAATGGTTTCCCTCTGTTTTCATAAGGTCATCAGTACACCTTGACGTAAGGCGGCTTGTAAGTGCTCCTTCCCATGACGTGGTCGGCTTTTGATAATAATAATAATAATTTATTTCAAGATCAGGTCTCATTACAAATTTGTTAGTACAACTTACTCTAAGTGTTAGTGGTCCTTATGACTAAATTAAAAACTAAGAACTAAAAACTAGGTCACAAAATTACAACACAAAATTGACAGAGCTGCTGGGAGCATGCAGAGCTTTTGAGAACCTGTCTTTGTAGTCGCGTTCCAAGAACCGAACAGAAGGGGAAGTCGTAACAGTAGAGCCTTGAGCTGGCTAGCCGTAGACTCTACTGTTACGACTATCACCACTCGTCAAGAGATGCCGCCACGGGTACCCTGAATCACGATATCAAAGATTTTTTCATTACTGACATATTACAAAACTCCAGGATGACGTAATCGGAGCACGACCGCTCGCCATGCATGATCGTCTAGCCGAGCAGAAAATGCTTTTGCCAAACTAATGTACGGGAGATCAGGCTACCCAAGACATGATCTTAGCTTAGCAGATCTCCTTTCGCCAACCAAACAATGTATGGGAGATCAGACCAAATAAAACCGTCTAAACGCATCCCATCCTCGCTGACGCCGGACGTGTCATAGATCTACATGTATACATAGTGTTATGTACCTATGTATTCGCGAAGAGCGGCGGGTCCTCAATTATGACATTATGCTTCGCTGACGGATATCCAATTTTACGGCCATCGTCCGCCTTTGATGTGTGAAATTGATGTTTAAGCTCCATTACCAATTCAGTCATGTGCGTACGGGCTATGGTCTCATTTTCGCTGATTCAATAGCCACTTTATCTTCGTTCAATCAAATCGCTTGATTCAACACAATAGACGTTAAAGCGAGAAGAATGAGATTAAGTATGGTGTACGAAACAGCAAAAAATAGAAATGTAGGTAAATAGAATAAAGTCATTATAGGTTACTGACAAGGATTAAGTTTCTGGCTCTGGTCCTATCTACTACTACTGTAAATCACAGTCAACATACAAGCTTAAGATACCTAGCTAGCTACCTACCGCCCACTCATTTTTTCTACCGCTGCACATGTTGACAGATAAGAAGGCACAAAAATGAGGTCCTCTCACATCCAGCATACGAGTACAATTTAAAATGCAACCCACAAACGAGCGTGTTCATTAAGCACCGCGCCTGGAACAAAGACACCATTTCCCCCGCCCAGCTGCTGCACGGCCTACATAGCGACAATTAACCCGATACGAGCGCCCGACTCCAAGGAGATATTAACTCTGATTATAATTAACGCTGAGATTTTAAACAAGTCGATTGAGAAATTGGGGAATGCGTGGGTCAGTTTATACCGGACAGCGTGACAGACTAAGAGAAATTCAATTTTTCCTTCATAAGACACATTTTACTTCGTTAGGTCTTGTCCTAATTGGCCGACCAACCAACACGACAACAAATAAACACAGGGCTCTGTATGGAGCGGAGCTGTCCTAATTGAAATACGCACTGGCATGCGACAAATGACGCAATGACGTTGTCGTACGAACAATTTTTGCGAGCGACATGACAATTAGGACATGGGGTGAGTCTCACCGTTCGTTCCTTAGACCGTGTTTTCATCGCTCTGTCCGATGGTTCATTCGGATTCGGTTCATTTTGGAGGTGTGCTTCCGAAGAAACTGATCTCGAGGCGACCATCTTAGTCCTCATGAGTAGTCCGCACTCACTATCTCAGATAGGATTTCCATACTTGAAGTAGGGTGTGAGTGACTATGGGTCGCAGTGGCCAATTAACATCATATATCCCGCGCTATCGTTTACGCTAGTTAAACACAAGTTACGATATTGTCGCAGCCAATAACAAAAAAAAGTTTGCAAGCAATATGTCGATAACACCCGACTCTACATCGTAATTGGTGATAGTTTATAGTAAGCGCTTGTACTGTGCCGAACATCTGTGCAGCCATAGGAAACTACTCTGTGGGCCGGAATTCTGTAGGGCTGCCACATACTATACGTAGCGGGAAAATAGGACTGTTGCGGCTTTAGCTAATTTTCAAGAGATGACGCCTCGGGTATGGTGAATAATGCTATCGAGGCATTTGGCATTTGGCGTAAATCCACCACAAATCGACAAAATCGAGGCACACCATAGTCACACAGCCTGGATCTGGAAGGAGACGATATCTCTGTTTCTAGACCTGGTGCAGTTTAAAAGACACTAGGATATTATGTCCACAAGCGCCATTTATCATGAAAAACCGAACAATCCTTATGAATTGTAAATAAATTACTTTAGCTTTTTTTTAATAAAAAACTTGTCCGTTCTTCACACACAAAGCTTAAAATTTGCCCATGCCATTGATGTGTAAATTTATATGTTGGCAAAACTTGTAATCAAGATATAAAAATAATCTCAAGTAAAACTTTCAATGATAATGTAGAAAACAAAGAAAAAAAAATTTTTTTAACAGTATTCTAATAGTTAGCGTTTTAAATCGTATGACAGCCCTAGTTCTAGTGATGAGAACGTGAGGGGAATATCGATGGCGCATTCGACATTCACCTCGATATGTATGACACGAATTTCGTGTGCGGAATCAATGGTCGTTGAACCGTTCATGTTATTGCCGTGGCTTAGAAAGTAATACGATTATGGGTTACAAATTGTATGGTTTGTGTGTGTACATTTGTTTGTTCTTGTTTTTATACGCATGCGTCCGTATTTGGAGGCTTTTTAGATTTTCACTCAAGTTGCTAGGTACTTTCTATTTGACTAAACCTAATATTTAGTTTGTTTTATATCTATTAGTTGGTAATTGTATTACAAAAAAGTACATTATTACGGCAATTGACTGCTAGTTTTAGTTCTTTATTCAGTAATTTACGATTATTTTTAAGATTTATTTATATTTTGATTTCCAGTTGAAGTTAATGCAAAACACAAATATATGTTAATTTTTTCTTTGTTAATTATTCATAGTACCTATCGATAAGTTCTTCGCGCCATCACAGCACTTACGAGGCTGCGTCCTACGACGGCGCGTAGGTCGTAAGTTACGAAATATGAACCGTTTCCAAACATCGATCGGCCCTTATTTAGAAGCCCTATAGAAATTAGCTTAAGCACCTCACTTGAACTCAAATACATTTTAACGCGCTTTTATTAGCTTCACCTGTCTGTATGTGTGTATTGGGATATTTTAACGCAATTATCACCGACTTATTTGAAAAAATTTTTCGCTTCCATCGAGTTGATCTGACAGTGGATAGATAATGGAACTTCGTAAATTAGTAACGTACCTAACAAAGGAAAAAATTGCTGACATTGCTTGCTTTATGTGGGATGCTATTTCTCATAGTCATTTAGAAAAAAGTACAAATGGTGACTAAATTAGGTTTGAGATCGAAATTTGGCGGTTGTCCTATCTAACCGGGCTTACAACTTTGGTTCTTCCACCTACAAGTATACAAACAATACGACCTGCAACTACAAAATTGGCTTGTTTCAATCAGGTATCGCGTGACGATATAGTATCTCGTAAATCTATAACAGATCTTCATCAGGTCTATTGGAGCTCATAAAATTGTTTGTATGGTTCGTGATCTGATTAGCCATAGCTTTGACTTATATTTAGCGGTTTTATCACTCTGTAAATCTTTATTACCGATTTTATTATTGATTGGTTATTTAACAATTAATGGTAGGCATATAAATGAAAGATTAGCTCATCGATCAGCAGGCAGCTATTAATATAATGAAGATAGCGCAAAATATTAAGTATTCTAATAAAGACAATTTGCAAATTCTATACATACCACCTACAAATGTGGTTCCACGGTTGTATATAAATGTTGTATATAAATTTTATAGTCGCACTCCAATCAGTCATCAGAGCAATATCCAGATCAAATCAATTAGTCGGTTCAAATAAATTAACATCTCTATAGGAAGGACTCAAAGTAATGTTGTTGTCATTCAAGAAAACGCATTTAAAATGCCAATAAACGTCACAGTAGCAGATCAACGAATTAGCATGAAGATCGGACAAATACAGAAAAATACGACGTGAGTGGCGCAGTGGTAAAGACACCTGGATCTGGGTCTTGGGTTCGATTTCCAGCGGAGCAGAGATTTAAATCTGTGTCTGTTCTGGATGTGTATGTTCTTGTCTTGTGTGTGTCCATGGCTGCCACGACACAGGGAATCCTAGTGTGGGGTTATAAGTGTGTTATTATTGTAAAACGTTATTATTAATTTACAATAATAGGTTCTAACTAAAAGAGGTCCACATAATATAAAACGTGCGTTTGATATATACAGACCACCTGGTGTACAGTGCGATCTATCTCATTTTTTTTCTTGCCAGCACCAGATATAATTCTTTAAAGGAATGGCAACTAATTGGTAAGGTGAAACGATACAAGCAGGGGGATCGTGCCGTGTCCATTTATAGGGCCTAATTGAACTCCACATATAGAACGTGCGTTCGCTAAAAGTGGAGACGGATGTGAATGATCAAAGATAAGGAAATGGCATTGAGATTGGGCAATGCTTTTGAGGCACTCATAATAAATGTTTAGTGTAAAGATTCTCTACACTTGCAACTGGTTGAATTTAGTACTTGGAAAATATTTTTGAAATTCTGATCGATAATGTAGAAGACAAAATCATTTTCGAAAATGTCTGTTCATAATCGTATGAACAAAATAACCACAGGATTTTTTTTATTTATTTAACACTGTCCTGCTTTTCTTTTGTTATAATTCGTAAAAAAAAGTATAAGGAATAACGATAAAAATCTACTCATTATCTCCCTAAGCGGTATCCTTTAGATCTATATAACCTATCAACCATCAAGTTATTCTTAAAATAACTGCCTGACCCTGGATAAGCGTAAGCAAAGGGTTGTTCTTGTGTCTATTTAATGGGCCTAGTTATATACTAGTTACTATAAAACTGGCTTTAAATACAATATCCAGAGCACTAGCGTTTGAATATCAAGCTTTCATTAATGTTATCTCGACTGTCAATAAAATCTATATAGAGTACCTCGCGACATTCACCTGTCTCTTGGCAAAGTTCTATTAATACACAATCCATTCCATAAATCAATACAGTCGGAACGGCCGCTTACAGAAAGCAGTGTCCGATTCGAATAAAGTATTCATCGCTTAGAGATTACATAAGCTAGATAGGTACAGAACGATCCTATGGCACAAGATGTATGTTTCGAAATTTCAATCATAGGTAAATAAAAATTGTCCGAACTCCTAATGTAAACCCCATTTTTATTTTACTAACTTACTAACTACCCCATTTTTATGTTACTAACTAGTAAATTGGGCCTGATATAACTTATAAAAAGTTTCAATAGGAAATGACTAGAAAACATTTTTTTTTCTACATAGGTACTACGGAGGCTGCAGCTGCTGCTCAAATCATCTTAAAAGTCGCAGCTGACGATCACCAAGCTTCTTAGTTTTCTCTCTGAATTACTTTACAAATTCTTGGCCGGGAGGAAATTGATCGCGAAATCTATCGCAGGCTTACGTACCGTACAGGTAAAGGTAATGTTTATTTCTGAATCATACCAAAATCCAGATCCATTCAGGGCTTTGCATCAACTACCAGATCCAACAACCAATCTTACTGTCTTCATGACTCCTGCTAATTTCAATGCTGCTTATGAATCAAATTTCAAGTGAGATAACGCAGCAACTTCATCGCTAGACCAAAGTGGTATCAACGTCATTGTGATAGGATGGAAGCCTGCAATGCGGCAGCATTACTAGCCAAGATTTAGAGCAAACTTTAAATTCTAGACGCTAGTTTAACACTTTTATAATACTAAACTATAATCCTTTTAGTTCTTGATATTGTCAAACGTCCGCAGTTAGACCATTATTTTTATGTTTATTTGAAGTATAACATTGTTTTTCTATCTTTTTGGGAGATACTATCTAATCTAACTTATAATAGTTTAGAACATGGACAGGAATTGGTCGAACAATCAATAAACAGTGATAAGACCGGTAGTATGTAAAATTTTGCAAGTACCTAAGTACAAACTTGTAAACAGCAAAATGTTTTTAATCAAATCAGCGCCTCGAGCACTTAGATATTTGCTGCAAAGGCAATTGTTGAAATGATCAAGGTAAGCGTCCGAATAAAGCAATCTGACAGCAAAACAGATCAAAGCAAGTGCCTACTATCCGCCTATATTCCATCATAAGAATCGCTGGTTTTGGGGGGAAAACAACTTTTGTCTTGAGGGGTACTTAATTCACCAAAGACATGTCTCCAACAAAATGTCAGCACGTTATTGAAATACATCATAAGCGACATCGTAGTGAGTCACAAATAGGCCTACCGTATATTCACGTGCCGTAATAATTAGCTCGCAATTAAATCGTGTTTACAAACAGCTCTAAATCCGCTCCTACTAGTTGGCCACTCGCCAGCGCCAACAAGGACGCGGCAATTTCATTCTGGACGCCTGACCCGTATATCCACGCTCTGAAAACTTCGCTATGCTCACTTTTTACTCGACTACGATAAGCTTGGAAGAGAGATTTGTGATTTTAGCATGTTTGGAATCATTCAAATTCAGATTCACCGTCGTCTGATATGGTTACATTTACAATTTGTTTGCCAAGCTATTCTGATTGATTCCTTAAAAAATAGCAGATGATTACTGGTAACAAAAATAATAGACTAACTATAAATTATTGAAACCAACCCACCGTTGCACTCCTAGATTCATACCTCGTAGACCTACATGAGCGCTCTCCTAAACGTCCGATGAATGAATGGAGGTTGTAATTGGATGCGTCACTACTTTTGTGACGTCGTCGTCTCTAATTTATCTGTCTGTCAGATAAATTAGGTAGGTATACTTCCTTAAGTATACCTACCTAACCGAAAACAATAAGGTCTTGCTCACCTTCCCATTCCCAGCGAAATAAAAGATTCCACACTGGGTAAGAGAGAGAGTAGTTACTAAAACTTATGAAACTGTTGAATTCTTAAGTAATGTGATGTCAATTTCAATCAATTAATTATGGTTATTAGACTGACAACCTCGAATTTCCCAATTAGTACAAATGTGAGGTTTCCAACCAACGAGGACTTTCCGAACTGTTTCTAACATTTGGCGAGTTGCCAGCCAATATCAAACTCAAGGACAGAGCAAGTGCAGTTGTGGACGCTCCGCCTGTTTGTGTACACTCCATGAGTGCTCACTGTTGTAGTGTGTTTGATAACACCACTATTGCACCTTTTAGAATAACAGTTCTGCTACTATAGGAAATAAAATTACTATTTGTTGCATCTACAATCAGCCTAAAAGTCCGCTAGGTAACAGGCATATCCCCTAACTTACGTTACATTACTATCTCGTAGAAGTTATAGGACTATGAAGTCCAATAAAATTTTTTCTAAGATAAAACACTGAAATATCCATGAATAATTCAGAACCATATCTCTTCCATCGCTTTTTAGAAGTCTTAAAAGACCAGACGAACTTTGATGGATGATTGTTGGATGGAGTGTTAACTTTTCGTTGTCGCTACTGTTTCAAGAGATCCGCGCCAGTCCTCGTCTTTCTACAGCGCAAGCCTGCGTTCACACCAGCTTACCTGTGTTTTATCTTTCTACAAAACGGCGTTGCGTGCTAATTTTCAGACTGGTGTCGGTACGGGAAAATGACATCTCATAATTATCTCGAACTTATTGTCCTATTCCGGCGCGCATACGTGTTCTATAATACGTAATGAAAGGCGTTACTCCAATGTAATTGAAGGTCCTCCTTGTAGACGTGACAAATGTGGACAACATTGGACAAATGTCCCAAGGTGTTCTAAAACAGTTGTGTCTAGTGGAGCAGCTAAATAACCGAGACAATGGCCATGAATATTCAGAGGCGTACCTCCGCCGCCATTATGCGAGCGAGCGCGACTCTTCACGCGACGGACGCGACACGACGCATATCGTGTGTCTACGACGTCGCCGTCTCAAGATACGCCGCGGCTGGAATATTAATTGTTTCAGGAAAAAATACAGAATTATGACAGGAGTGCACAAGATATTCTGTGGCTCCAAAAGTCCAACAGCTACCAAGCAAGCGCGTTTATATTTTGGGCCCTGGAAAAGTCGATATTATCGCTGTGATGACTATGTTAGTCATATTTCGTGACTGTGATCAAATGTGCAAAATATTAGGTAGTTTGACAGATCAGAAACCCAGAACTTCAGTCTCTGCCTAAACGTTGTACAGCCATGATTGTATTGTTACCTTTATTCGGTTCCTGTATTTGTTTATTTTTGTAACTTTAATTTTTGTCTATATTGTTAAAACACCTGCTAGTAATCAACCATTCACAAAATCGTTACATCTACAACGGATCTGCATATATTCGAACCATACCGATAACAGTTGGTATGCATCAAAAACGTGTCATTGTTAAAGCATGGCAGTTACGTAATTATTGGTACAGTTGTCCCTTTGTGCACGGGGTTCGCCGCTCGGAGCCCAACGATTCGTTCCACGAAGTCAATAATGGCTGCACAATCACATATTTGGACGACATGCCTGATTAATTGATATGTATTGTGGACGCTTTTGACGATTCACAAAGGTGTCCGAGCCAACCTTTACTGTAGGATAATAGTGGTAGCAAACGAGTGAGTTAGCCAAATGTAAGTGGTCGCACCTCATAAGATCGCCAAGACTGAATTATGAGTGAAAAAGCAGAGTCAACTGTCTAAGATTGTAAAATCAACTATGCTCGATATATGTACATTTTTAGCGATTATGACATCATTTTGTTACATCTACAATTGTGAGCTTTGGAAAAACGTTCTTTTTTCGATTACGACATTACTTACGATTACTACAATTAAAACAGAAGACAGCAGTGCAGATTGATCCCGCGAAGCTAGGGTTTCATCAACCTGAAAATTGTTGTAAGGCGTGATGTGATGAAAAGCAATTTCTATAAAGTAGGAAGATAATAAAGGTATACGTGAAGAACATGTCAACTTATTGCCTACTTAGTTGAACTTAGTAGGCCCTACTACATGAAAATTCGGATTTAAAATAAGATCAGATACCTATAGGTAAAAAATGTAAAGATCACTTTGGGCAAAGTTGACGTAAGCCTGATATTTGTTCTTGTATCGAGAGACTATAATACTTCGTGCACACTGTTTACTCAGATGTAAAGAACACACGAGTCCTCGAATATATATTTAACTTCTAGACTATTTCACTTCTTAATTTATCATCTTTAGATTTCATTCGTAATATTTGTACGTGTGGAATATTCTTACCATTTCCTATACAAATATTACCTGTTGTATTAGTACGGTGGTGGAAAACATTGAGAGCAAATATGTATGAACGTTCCAAAATGTTCTCAACGGCATGTGAAGTCCACCAATTCGCATTAAGCCAGCGTGGTGGAAGAAAGCATCGAGGCTTGATTGAGAAGAGAAAACCCCTGCAGTGGTTCAAAAAAAATCACACAATATTACTTTATAAAATCTCAGCTAATATTGGAAAGGAAAACTTCACAGACCTGTAGCGTCTAGATACGAATATTTTCGTTGAAGTTTCCTTTTATCCTTTTTTTCCAAGTTTCCTATTATATATAATACAAGCGAAGCAAACTTCTACGAAGTCTTCATATCAATTTTATTAAGGTATTCAAACTGAAAGTTATCGGCTCGTTTGATCGATCTCGTTAATAAGTTTCGCGCATCTTTCTATCCGCTTTTTTGACTAGCAAGCATATTGTATTCGTATTTTATCTAGATAGGTATTTAAACTACCCTTCTACAATCAACGTTGATCCAATGTTTTATTTATGGAATATTTTTCTTGTCTCCCTCTTTTTTTATCATATAAAAGATCAATGTCTAGCAATGGCACGTAAAACAGATTTTGGCTATCCTCATTATATAATTGGGCAATTCGCGGTACCTTCTCTTTTTTGCAAAACCTTTGCAGTTCTGTCGTGACACAAGTAAAATCTCTTTTTATGGATGAAGAAATGTGATCGAGAGAATCATTAGAGCCTATTACTGTTAGACACTAACAACAAGCTCACTTACAACATCAATCAGAATTTCAGCCAAATTTCAAGTTTGATGAGCTCGAATAAGGATCTCAAGCTAATCTTATTTCACGCTCAATAACGTCTTCTTCTACATAATAAAACAGTAAAATTCACTTTGTAGCGGCTCATAGTTGAGAAAAGCCGCTTTAATCAATCCTTATTTTATATTCAGCCGAGAGTTATGCTACGCTGCAACTCATTAGCGTTATATTGTTAGAAGCCGATAAGTAATCAAAAAGCTGATGTAGTAGAAAAATATTCTGCACCTAATGGTTTTACCCTAAAATAACTAATAACTTTGTTAATATTTTCTCATTAATAAATGTCAGTCTGGTTGCAACTATTAATTCACGGATCTTCCCTCACTTTTTATGGCAGATATAGAACCTCAGAACCCTGGTCCAAAGTAGACGTATAACATTAAGGAACTTAAATTTGATTACACAGACCTAACAATGGATCTCAAAGTAAGACAATCCACAACTATAATAACGACGACATATCTGGAAAGGTTAGAAGCATCGAAGGAGCCATCAAGACGAAAGATGAGGCGGCATTTCACGCGGGCGTCGTCAGTTCCGTTCAAACGTAACACTCAAGTACACTATATTTCATAATCTACTCGTGGCGCAACGGAACGGAACGTTTCGGTTCCACGAATTTGCTATTAAAGTGAAAATGTGTGTTAGGAAGACGGGACCGGAGCTGACGAAATGCAAGGATTAACTGTTGGCCAACCAACGAATAGAAGAGAAATCCACGTAAACGATAGGTTTGGTGATGGATTTCGCTTTGATGTTTCTATTTAAGTAGGGAATAGGTAACCCGAGTTCGGATCAATCGATACTCCTAATCGTAACACCTATAACTCATGAAACAAATAGAAAAGGAAAAACGTAGACGATAGGAATAGTGATGGATTTTACTTTGATATGTCTATAGAAGTAGCGAATGGCTTTTAACACGAATTCTGATCAATTACTCGTAATGCTTAAACAACTCACAATTTGTTTTAATCCGAATAGTTACAATTATTGATAAAAAAATTCAGAAACTTCAAAAACTCACAAAAGTACAGATAGGTTTCTTATTCGCGAAACATCATATCGTACACGTACAAAAATGAAAATTACAGTGACTTATGGTGGAACGTACAAAGTACCTACAAAGGCAGGCAAGTAGAAATAATGATTAAGTTAGATGTAGAAACTGGACAATATATTTCATCAGGGGTTTAACTTACGAACGCAAGGGCCTCGTTCCCCGAGCGAGTCCGATTGCAGCCGAGTACAGCCGAAGTGGGCCGAAGCGCACGGGTCACGGTACCCCTACGCTAGCCGCGCCGGCGCCGCTGCATGACGGACGGTAATGAATGCACTGTCCTGATCGTAAACATCGGAAGGAGATAGAATGGCTAATTGGGCGAGACAGGCGTATTCTGCTAATCTGAACGAATATTAGCTCATTCTACCACTCTTTTGGGGTGAGTTTGGGGCGTGAACGCCACTAGCTTAGCGAGGTACAGTGGATTCGGGACAGGTATGTAATTATTGACGTTCTATTGACTTACGAAATATTTGAATTGAATACGAAATTGAATAGATGCAAAAAGGATAATTGTAAAATGTGTCGGTGCTATTTCTGTCACAGTATACTGGGGATAACCTAGTGGCTAACAATTCGTCTACTTACTCAACCAATGACTATTAAAACTTTGTGCACTTTATAAAAAAAATATCACCTGCTGTAATGATGAAGGAAAACCTCACGAGGAACCCTGGGTGCCTAATGATGCCTGAGAATAATGTTCTCGTATGCATCTGAAGTCCACCAACCCGCATTAGGAAAGGCAGCGTACTACTCATTTACTTACAACTGTTAATAATTACCCGACTACGGCGAAGCAAAAAGGAGGGTTATGATTTTGACCTGTATGTATGTACATATGTAGGTGGGTATGAATGTTCATCTGTTCCCTCATAATTAATGGGGATTTATCAACCCAATCCAACATTGTACGAGTAAATATACATTTCATAACGCGTATCATTACCCGTAAAGTACACAAAGCGAATGCAATTTGCCAATTCAAAATAAACGGAGCGTCCAGGGCAGTGGTCGTCAGTTACAAAGGTGGCGTGTCGAGACGTAACTTCGCGTGTCAGGCGGCATTAGGACTATTTCGTATGTGGTAAGTACATGCCGTGAGCGTGAACGATATCGTCAATGTATTCGTACGGTAAACGTCAGTCATTAGTGTGTCATATATCACCCCTCGTCTATGTCATGTCAGTAACAATAAGAGAGACAAGGCCTCAGTCCACAACGCTGGCCTACTGCGGGTTGGTGGACTTCACGTACTTTTCAGAACATTTTTGTGAACTCTCACCACCCTGCAGTTGGTCCAAATGGGTTACCTACAGCTATATTTTCTGTTTCTATTAACATATTTACTGTAAGACGTTTGGAGCTCGTAAGCGGTTTCCGAATCACTACTTCGCGGTCAATCCAAGTGCTAAGACTGGCTGGCGCAGATGAAGAAAAAGAAAACGTATGTTGAAAATAAGACATGTTATTATTGTTAAAGAAAAGATTCATAATTTCGTTCTATTATTTCAGATTCTCCTAAAACTACTTTGTTTTGAAGTATTGAGTTTAGACAATCATACACCTATCCAACTTTCTACATACGTACGTTATTCTTCAAATAAGGTTATTTGAAAGTAAAGCGGCTATCGACGCAGGAGAAAATATATTCACCCACACTTTGTGTGCTGTTGAGGCTTTGAATACCAAATCGCTACATATGTATTTCACTGCACTGAATGCGCGTGACAATTTTAAGATCGCATTTCTGTTTTTAACCCCCGAAACAAGGGGTGTTATAAGTTTGACGTGTCTGTCTGTCTGTTTGTTTGTCTGTCTGTGATTCGGTCGTGGCACCGTAGCTCGCGAACGGATGTAGCGGGTTTCAATTTAGTTTTTTTTTGTATGAAAGGTGAGTTACGGGCGAGTGTTCTGAGACATGTTTGATGAAAATCAGTTGTCGTTTAAAAGTTGTGGGGGGTGAAAGTGGGGAAGAATAACCGAATGTCTGCAAATATAATCGAGTGGGGTCTCAAATGAAAGCGCATCACGTGCAAATTACAAAATAATATGTTCAATGAAAATTGTCGTTATTGTGTCGGGGGATTTTTTTATTTTCAGTTTATATGTTATCATATTCAGATTTTTGCTGCTTTGAGGGGCCTATATTTTGTTTAAGGCTTAAAGTAACTGTACATTTTGAAGTTCTTTGGTGTGTAACTGTGTGAATATGTCTTCATTACTTAATGCTAAGGAGTAAAAGAAAGAAAGAAAGAAGATTAATAAGCACTCCCGAATATCAACAGTCGACCTGCAATTTTGCTTTGTTGTAGTCAAAACGTCTTTATTTCACAATTTAATTTGTCTAACACTTAATTGTCTTAAAACTTGTCTATCTTAGATGCATTTTAAAACATTACATTAGGTGGAAAGTTACCACCAGTAATCTTAGTATTATCATGAAGCAATTAGTAACAGAAGAATACCAAAGAAAATTAAGATTAAGATTTACTTAATTATTGCGTACAAAATAATATCTTAGTCTGTAGTGTTAGTTATTACTATCGCTTAAATACGACGCAGTGACTGTGAAGGCTTCTAATCTAAATCTTGTTTAGATTTAAAACTGACGTTAGCTATCCATACTAACAATGTACATAAATGCGAAATTAACTCGTATCAGAACTCTTTAGGACTAGTAGTAAACGAGCGGGTAAGTTACCTAGGGGCCAATTCTGCCATATCGATTGATTTGCCAATCGAATCATTATGGTTTCATTCTGACTGCATAATAGTTATATTATACAGATAGTTTTGGTATTATAGCATCATTATGATTTTCTGATTGAGTTAATTTGGGGCAAGTCTCAATTTGGTACTTTTGAGAATTTGATGTTCAATGGAATTGAATTCATATGGTTTCATAATGGCGTCATTATGGCAAGTAATAGACTCACCGACTACATCTTACCAACATGACTGGAGAATAGTCAGAGATGCTGGCAACAAAAAGTCTCAGCATCAATAAAGGGAAAATTAAATATTTTACTGAGAATCCGATTTTTACATTATTTTTAACACACATATCTTAAAGGAAATTGGTACTAAAGATATGTCAAGTGTAACATAACCAAGAAAGAGGTCGTCGACAAGGATATCTTTCATCTGACTCGCTCTGATGGAGGACCCTAGAGACTGAAGATGACGGATGAAACCTCTTTGCGGAAATTTTACGAAAAATAAAAATGTCGTCCTAAAAATGTTGGCGAAAAATATAAACCTAACGAAAATAAATATTTTAGTAAACATAATAAATCAAGGAAAACGAAATCGAGCTTGTGTACACACTTGTTCGTTTAGTTGCCCGCTGACGATGTTTGTATGAAGATTTCAGCAATTTCTACGTGCATTACTGCGGGATCTTCAGTATTAATGAAAAAACGAGTGTCTACAGGTATGCTCGCGTCGAGAGCCTCATCGGCGAGACATTCTCGATGAGTGTGTACAGCCGCCATTATGTGGGTAACAAATGAAGTACTCAACCACCAAAGAACAACTGTTCGATGTGGTTTGTCATGGTCTGAAGTAAAACAAACAATGGTATTTTTTTTGTAATATGAAGTATCATTATTGTAAGTTTTGATGGACAATTAGAATTGTCTCCGAGATATAAACAGTTCCAAGAAGACGGGGAAAATAATAACATTGTTAAGATTAGATTCGAAGAAAATACATCTCAAGGGCTTTAAGAGTTCGCTCATTGGTTTCTAAGAACATATTGGAGAATAAAATATAATGATAACAATTTTTATGAACGTTTTTATGCTTAGGTTACTTAGCAACAAATAGTAAGGATACTTGCTATCGCAACCAGCAGTGAAAGCAATTATTGTCCTGTGCCGTGAGGCATAAAAACTATCGTCTAAGTATTCGTACGGAAAACGGCAGTCACTAGTATGTCATAAGTCAAGTTAACTATACGAGTATCTTGACTGTAGTGTTCATGTCCAGGGCATTGTTCTAATGATATGGTAGTCGCATTGTTTAAAGAATCCAAGGCAAAGAAAGGTCCAAAAACGACAACTACATCTCAGTAAAACGTGTACAGGCCACCCTCTTAATCATGGGAGGATTGTAACGGGATAGCTTCACTATATTGTCACAATGCCATATTAACTAATATCTTGACAAATGGACTGCCGACCCGAGTAAGGTAGCGAGAAGTAACGGGGCTGATGATTAGCTACAGAGCGATATATACGAGTAGTAGCACCCATTCAAACTTTTACCCACAACCTAGAGATAGTACCTCCCTCAGTACTATTTGAAATAGAAAGCGTCTTTTTGCTATAATATTATACATCGGACACGCTCATTCACTGTTTGTGCTAAAAAAATAACTCATTACGTATTCAAAGCACAGCAATAAAAAAGGATTCACAGACAAAATCTAGAGCAGGAAAATGATGCTCCACTTTCGGCTCATGAAAACGTTCAGTTCTTTTGTACAGCGTATGTTGTTTGTGCGAACGTTCATCCAGAAACGAGAAAAAAAAACAATTCCCTAGTTATGATATCCTACTGTTATAATACGGGCCAGATATACTTATTTGAGGCGACAACTTAGTGAGGAGCAACACACCCATATGCTACGTTACATATGCATATGTTTACATCTTTCTCATTGAGAGAGGAGGCCTGAATCTGCAATCACTAATGGGTTCCAGAGAGTCAAACCATAAGTTGCAGTAACCATCTATCATTGGAGGACCTGCATGCCTTTTTCTTAAAGAATCCCACCGTAACATCACCACCACGCAGACAAGTCCTTGAATCAAAGTTCAATCTATAGCAGACACATTCGTGGAACACATTTCACTTTTCAAAAAATAGCCTATCCTTCATATAGAACTTTCGTCCTGTTCGAGTATGGATGTCAACAGCCAGACACGACGTCAGTCGCAGTCATTGTCTATAAGTCATTGAACAATTTTAAGCCGCATCCGTCTAAAAGCCCGGAGTGAGACAACAAAAGGCGCACCGAGTAGTTAGTGCAGTGCAGACCCTTTAGACGAGATGGAAACGCTTGCGAACATTTCCGTCCCTACAAACGGTAAGGCCATTTTCAGCAAGTTCTTCACTGAAAACAACGCATGAAACGCATACAACATGATTAGGGTCTACAACAATTCTACTGAGAAGTTAGAACAAGATTTATTCAAAAAAACTCGACTGCGAAAAATTTGAGAATTTTTATACCTTTGATATAGTAACTCATCACAATATACTCACTGCATTAGTGAATCGTTAGTAGGCGATTTATATGTCGAAAATTTACGTGTTCAACAGTGGGACATAAAAAGGATCGCAGTAGCAGTTTCACACACACAATTAAATCTGATCTAATTAATCTCCACCTATCTCCGTCCATCTTTTGAATCTGAATGACGTCTGAAGTCCATCTCAAAATGCCAAAGAAATATCATACATACAAAGACATACCCTCCTAACTTCTACTGCGCTCTTAGATCACATTTTGTGAAAGGGACTTGTGTATTCAGTTATTTTGATACTTGAAGCCACCACATATAAGCGACTTGTTTCTTCAGAAGTACCAATGCATTCCAGACCTCTAGTACCTACTCAGATCTTCCATCCTTTCTGATGTCGGATTTTGATGTCGTTGACTTTTAAAGCCGCGATCGTCAGCTCTCAGTCAGACGCAAAAGACGTAAGTGGTACGGTTAGGTCAGGAGTTATCGATGCGGATCGAACAAGCTTCTCTTTCAATAGAACCGTCACTTCTTTGAATACCTATACAAAGAAAGATGCAACTTGCGATATCTCTGTACCATTCGTGATGTGCCAATGGCGGATTGTCTTTAACCCATTAGTGAATCACAGCAGGGGGATATAGGCCTTAGTCCACCACGCTTGTCTTATGCGGTTTGAAGCACGCCTATTTCAGTCCTTTGACAACATTATGGAGAACTCTCCGGCAAGCATATTTCCTGAGTATGGTTGTGATACACAAGATTGCTTCAGGATATGGTGGCAATGATATGTATTTGACCTAACCAAATTGGCTTCTTGAGTCTGAACTGACCTGACCTTTTTAAGGCTTTTTTGGACACTCGAGATGTCACTAACGCGGCGGCAAGGACATAATGATAGAAGCTCTCGTCCAAGTCATAATTCTGTGGGAAAACCGCGGGTTTCAACCACTGCTTGCAAGTTTGACTGGTACTGTTCGCTATATCGACGTCGACTACAAGTCATTGAACCTCTTTAAACAGTCGTCAAAAAGCCTTCAGTCAGACTACAAAGGACGGATCCGGGGTCAGACGCTATCGACGTGGATCGAACAAGCGTTTCTTTCAATAGAACCGTCAGTTCTTTAAATACACGAACAACGACTTTGTTTACGATTCATATCTCTTTGTAGTCCCGTCTGTGTGGATCTTGCTTGGTTTCAAATAGTAAGAACCTAAAGTTTAGTGCTTTTTCGTTTCTTCATGTGAGTGAATATTCATTACAGCTTGAAGCTAACTCCTTGTCCTAATTGCAATGTCGCTCGCCAAAAGTTGCCCTTACAGCAACGACATTTGACGCATGTCAGTGCGTATTTCAATTTGGACATAGCTCCATACAGAGTCCGGTGTTTAAATTTATTATCCGGTTATTACGAGTGTACAGTTAGGACAAGGGTATACTTTCAAAACGTGACGACTTATCTTATTTACTGCTATCGATGATTTCCAAGAATCTATCATCTGAAACCCTGATTTAAAAAAATCTGAGCACGACCGCCGATTCACGACAATAGTTCTCTTTTTACACACTCCATACAAGATGAGCTAATTGGATAAGAGTTCTCTCTTTACACAATATATTTCAAATAGCATATGAACAGATGGATACGCCAACATTATTTCGTTCTTTTTCCGCCTTTTGGCCCAAAACAAAGAAGTACGCCGACTAATAAAGACTCCTCTCATCCGTCGAGACAACTGAAACACAAAGTTCATCGAACCCCAATAAGGGGTGCGTTTTGCTCCGGTGCAGTGAGAGCACAAAACCCAGGAGTGTCCCGAGCACTTCACGACGTGACGCGACGCGACGCAAAGAGCCGCGTGCTCCCACAAAGCTGATAGTGACGCTGCCTTTGTGCGACGCGGCGTGTGTGGACGTGCGAATGTTGCACACGGGTGATGTATTGCGAAGGTTTTTCTACTTAATTGCTAGCTGATACGTTCAAAGTATACATATGTGGCTTCCAGGATACTTTCGACTAGTTTCGACACTCTCGATATTCGACATGATAGCAATACGGGTAGGTATCCTTACTCCATCCATACTTCCTTTCAGCCCTACGTAGTCCTGGTCCCTATGAATCCAACGGTTTTCCACCTTTCTTCAGGTCCTTTGTCCGCCTGGTTGCCATTCAAGGACCTTTCTTCCCCATCGGTTGACAGTCCTTCAAATGATGTCATTATTTACACAGCCACTTTAATTTATAAACTTTAACAAATTCGTTTTCCTACAGATTTCGTCATTCCTGACTCTTGACACATATAGAAGTACTAAATTCTTAGATCCCATAATCAGAGTACGGCCACATCCCAGATGAAAGGTAAAGAGAGCTACCAAATCCATCTGATATTTTTTCACAAAATACCTATTCGCTCCCACAAACAACGATGCGGCCTTTGTGCTGACGCAGCCGTGTGTGTACAAGCTTGTGTTTTTATGATGGCTCATTGGTTCCGTATATGTTTGTATGCATGCGTGTGGTGAATGACCAGGATACATACACCAATAAGCAGAAACCAGGTGTTCGTCAAATTCAATACAACAGAGAAAGCATTATGGGACCAATCAATGCAATCTACAATTCAAATATTTAAATTGACGCTTCACACTCATAGCCCGACATTAGGATTCCCTGAGCCGTGAGTACCATGGACACACAGAAGAAACAACACACACATCCAGACCAGAATTTAAACTTAGTATTAAAATTTCTGCTCCACTGGGAACACCAGGGCCAATATAATTAAACAGCTATAGCTTCTCGGACCAGCAACGTTGGCTCACGATTCGGGTTCAATGTTTATTGGGGTTACATAATGGTTACGCACTTAACTACGGAGTTAAGGTCATGGACGTGACGTATGGTGGCGGTGTTTGTGTATGTGATAATTTGAAGGGTCACCAACTCGGCACTGTTTGTTTAGTAATGAGGTGATTACTTATTTAGTTCTGTACACAAGAGCTCGTTGTTGTTAATATTAGAATAGATACGTTGGTGCAGTTCTTTCTGGTACGTTTACAAACACGTCATTGCCATGACTTTTTCTATTTTGACGCACTGATTGGCACGTTAGTGTTTAAGACACACCGGTGCGATCCGCTGAGGTATTCGCCATTCGGTACTGATAGTGGCTAAGTATTCAGCCTCTTACTGGAGGGGTCCGGATTCATATCCCAGGGGCACGAAACAATGACTTTGTTAAAAGTTATGTGCGCTTTTTAAAATTAAATATCACCCTCTGAAACGTTGAAGGAAAACATCGTGACAAACCTGCGTGCCTGAGTCTTGCATATTGTTCTAAATATCTCTAAAGTCGGACACTCTACTATTGGACAAGCAAAGTGCCACATCAACCTCTTAGCACATCTGCACAAAATGCATCTTTCCAGCTGACTTCGTTCTGATAGCTTCGTTGTGAAGGTCCCCTGCACAGGGCATCGACACCGCTGTCGCGTAATGAGACGCGGCATCCGGTGCCGTCACGCCGCAAAACGCATTCACTGTTACGTGATCACCGTTTGTCCTGATGCAACGCATCGCCATTAAGGGATTAGCCCTTTAGCTGCGAAAGCGTCAGTTGTGCAGTATGTCTTTAACTCATTATATAGCCATTAGCCCACTACATAGTGAGCTTCTGCAGAATCGGGTCCCCTCTCATAGTGAGAAGGATGTGGGCCTTAGTCCACTACACTTGCCCAGTCCGGGTAGGTGGACTTCACATGCTCATGAGAACAATTTTTTTGTGAACTCTCCGACGTGCAGATTTCCCTCTGTTTCGGATGTTTTCCTTTACCGTAACAGCACGTCAAAGCCACCGGCCAAGTATAAGTAGACTTCAATATGCGATTTTAAAATTAAAACACCTTAACCGCCTTTAAAACTTAAACATTGCAGATATTTATTTCACAACATTGAGCACTAACAAAGACAAGACATTCAGGAAGAAATCTTAATACATACTCAGTCATATCAGTAATCGAATCCGGTAATTCTTCATGGTGTTCGTTTTATAGGCGGCAATTATCTCACGAGCGCGTCGGTTAGAGCGATATGCTTCTGAATTATTTGGGCCAATTAGCGATCAGATCAAACAATTAAGAACGTCGAAAGAAGTGTGGACGTTGAACGGATAGCATCATGCTCTGATTTCCAATGAATGGGGTTGGAAATGAAACATGGCGGCCGAAGCTAAACTTTGATCACGGAAACCCGACTGGCTTGAACGCGGACTGTAATTAATCTCACATCACATTCACTCGACTGCAGTTTACATGGTTGGAGTTTTTTTATGGATTTTATTGACCTACACTTTGCCCGCGGCTTCGTCTGCGTGGATATTGGAACTTGGTCCAGAGAGGGATAAAAAGTATCCTATATGCTAATCCAGATAATAAAATATGCACATACCAAATTTCGTCCAAATCTGTTTGGCCGTTTTTGCGTGAAAGAGTAACAAACATCCATCCAATCATCCATCCGTCTATTCATCCATCCACCCTCACAAACTTACACATTTATAATAGTAGTAGGATTTAGCAAGCATCTGTGCACTCCCATTATTAGGTGTAACTATGACAATATACTTTACGGTAATCCTAACCGCTCTTGCGTTATGCAATATCGTCATTTACATGAAGCTCAAGCGGCTAGATAGAAAGTGAACTCTCGTGAGGACGCATTGTAGTCTGATGAAGGCAAAAACTGCACATTAATTACTCTATCGCATAGATAAATCATACCGAAAGTTTTGCCTATTCATCTTACTTCAGGTCATGCTTGGGCGGCGTTAAAAGAAGCCTTTCTAAGCGAACAATGTAAGATCTTCTGCATTACTGATTCGTCATCTCAGAGTTATATGCTTGCGATGTAGAAAACTCTGCTAGCGTGGTTCAGGATCCCTCTGGCGCCATCTCCTGACGAATGTCTTATATCGCTCATTACTTAAGCTACTGCTTGCATTGAGTAGGCATGAACACGATCGTCGAAGTATTCGTATAGTAATCGTCAGTCATTGGTATGTCATATGTCAGTCTGTATTGACATCTTCTCATACTAATGGCAGATCGATTCGATGACTATACGAAACTGCGGAAGATCTTATGCTCGATTCACAGATCACCATAACCGGCGTATAGTAAAAATAAAAAAACTGGAATGGCTCAGTAATCGAATATCTGTAACGCGGTACCACACGGCCGCGCCGCAGACCGCAAGTGTCAACCGGTACTATTCTTGTGCATGCGATGTGGGTTTCTTTAGATCTTATTTATCTCCATTTGTTCTCTAACTCAATCAAGGCTTAACTACACTTTGCCCGTGGGTTTGTCCTCGGAAGATTTTTATATACATAATATTGAGATTGAAATATTTGACTGTCTGACGTTTAAGTCAATTCATCTCACTCTCCCCAATTCATGAAGCTATAAGACTTGGTTTTATCAAGAAGCTCATCATTTTATCCTTGACGAGTACCATGCTCCGATTACGTCATGAGTTTTATATACACGCCAGCGATGTAGAAAGCTTCGATAGCATGATTCAGGACACCCGTGACACCATCTCTTGACGAGTAGCTAATAACATTACTAATGCTATTACTACAGCCTAGATTGAGAGTAGTGGCGTCAGAGCTCTATTTGATACGACCCTTCGTTGATCCTATAATCATTTAATAGACAACGCTCATAAAACTACAAATAGGTATTACCAGAACTTTCAGCAACTTATTACCAAGTGGCCAGATACGCTATTCAAAATATCCAACAAAAACTGTGTAATGACTATCAATCAAGTGCCATTTCCCATCAGGCGACCCTTTCAACAAATAGAAGAGTCTCGAGTAGGAAGATTAGTTTCGCCTGTATTGTGTAAAGTGGTTCTTAACAAACTTTTTGTTTCCAACTGTTCGCGTGACGATAAGTCTGTGTAAATGTCAATTTTACTTTCTCTACGCTACCATAGATAATGTAATGGTGTAAATTTACAATGGTAGCCCATTGTATACGTAGAATCCGTTTTAGCCGACTTGATATTGAGGTTTTTTAAAATATAGGTGAAAAGAGTAGTATCACACCCAACGGGGTTCGTACCGGCTTCACAAACAAGAAATTTCTGAAGCAATTAGACTTACTGTATGTCTGTTGTATTGTAGATTGAATTGTTTAGCATGTTTGAGACCCATACCTGAAAAAAAAGAATAAAAATTATAGGTACAATATTCGAGTATTCAATAATCAATTTAATATAATTCAACTAGCTGACCCCGCAAACGTTGTTTTGCCCTATTATAAGTAACTTACACTGCCTAGAGTGAGTTTGACGGCGAAATAAGAAAATAATTTGAGATTTTCCCCGAAATTTTTTCTCTTATTTTTTATCAATTTCAACTTAAATAAATTTATATAATACATATATAACTATCATAGTTGCCTAGAGTGAGTTAAACTGCGCAATATGAAAATATATTGAGTTTTTTCCCCGCAAATTTTTCTTATTTTTCTCAATTTCAACTAAATACATACTACTATCATAGTTACACTGCGTAGAGTGCGTTTGACGGCGAAATAAGAAAAAAAATGAGTTTTTTTCCCCCGAAAATTTTTCTCTTATTTTCTCTCAATTTCAACTAAAATAGATGTAACTATCATAGTTACACTGCCGAGAGCGAGTTTGATGGCGATATAAGAAAATAATTTGAGTTTTTTTCCCGAAAATTTTTCTCTTATTTTTTCTCAATTTCAACTAAAATACATATAACTATCATAGTTACACTGCCTAGAGTGAGTTTGACGGCGAAATAAGAAAATAATTTTTTTTCCCGAAAATTTTTCTCTTATTTTTTCTCAATTTCAACTAAAATACATATAACTATCATAGTTACACTGCCTAGAGTGAGTTTGACGGCAAAATAAGAAAATAATTTGAGTTTTTTTCCCAGAAAATTTTTCTCTTATTTTTTATCAATTTAATTTTTATCAATTAATTTAATTTATCAACTAAAATACAATTTAATACACATAACTATCATAGTTACACAGTAGCCGATTCTCAGACCTACTGCATATGCTATAAAAATTCATAAAAATCGGTCAAGCCGTTTTGGAGGAGTATTGTAACTAAAACTGTGACATGAGAATTTTATAATAAGGGAAGAAGATAATAATGAAACACTATTTGAACAAGACATTTGCCGCACGAATACTTTGACAAGCGTCAAATTTATGAATGGATGTGTTGCATTGACCAGTGGATTGCGAGTTAGTTAGTTATAATACATCTATTATTAGTCGATTAGGGGAGGCCCATGTCCAGTAGTGGACTACCAAGGGCTGAAAGGAAGGAAGGAAGGACGGAATACATGTATGCTAATTGCACACGTTAACTAACTATACGAACACTATGACGATAGCTTTCATGCTCGAGGTACCTACAGAAATATGTATGACAAACGTCGCAAAGAATCCCAGTTTTCTTCACGAGTTTATTCCGTCAACCTCAAGTTACGTGTGGCTTTTAAACAATACGAGTATCACGCCTAAAGCCTTGGCAATGATCTTAAATTGGCCGCTTATCTTAATCTCGAGAGAACGGCCCGAGAATACACAGTCGCAGAATTAAGTAAGCAACGACCTACTTACCTTCCGCTATAGAACAATGACCTTTATGTAAATTTAAAACTAATAACTATAGTTACTTTAAAAACCCGCCATGGTTATTTGTTTGCCATTTTTGTTAACAGACCGAAGAAAGCTAAAGCTATCAGCAGCCACCAAATGATCAGGGCCGCCAGTCTCCAATTACACGGTACCATAATGAAGTCATCGTCTAATGACCGGTTCCAATAATCAATCTTCGAATATGGATAAAACTAATGATGTTGCCAGGCAACATATGTCAATTCAAAGCAAAAACAAAGAGTATCTTAGCAACCAAACAGTATGTCAATCCGTATCTGAAGATCGGATATAAAAACTCACCGTAAGTCCACGATCTCCATGACAGATGCAACTATTGTAAACTACTTGAAACAACGTATAATTTTCAAAACATCGTCTTGAAATTAGTAAAAATTATATTTTAATATTCCATTACATACTTAACTGTCCGTAACGTTCTGTATTGATTTGAGCTGGTTTCATAAATAAAAATCTATCACAATAAGTGTTTGTAAAATATGCATTAAAATCAATTTTAAGCAGATTGCACTGGTGTAAGTGGTAATAGTTAAATGTTCGTCATTAATGATCCATAATTAACAAACCAGGATATAAAAATCCTTTTCAAACATTTGTTTTTTTGTGTCTATAACTATTCGCCGAGTTCTCTGTCCTATACAGAGCCAGGGGCGATAAGCTAGGGGTTCATTCAAAAGAAGTACCTAAAACTTTATAGTATTTTTAAAAATTTAATGCAGCCAATGCATAGGTAAAATAGGCTTCAAACCGTACGTCATTTCATGAACTCGGCACGACAAGGAACCTTAATGTCTACTCTATAAGCCACACAATAGATTTTCACGATATTTGACTTTTAAGCTTTTTTGACTTTTTATCACGGTAGACACGAAATTGCCGCGATACGAGTGTGAATAGTCATACAGAATCAGGCCCCAGTATGGTTATCCTTATAATGTCTTGAGTGTGGTAACATAGATCTGTTATTTCAAGGCGATTAATAAGAATATCTTGTGAACCAAACTGTAGTATCAAAATCAAAATCTAAGTCTTTTATTCATTGTCAGGTACGAGTTGTGTACACTTAATGTATGACACATGACAGAATATTATCTTACATCTAACATCCGCTTTCGGTGCCCCTCAGGCTAACGTAGACCAGGAGAAAGAAGCGGGCGGAAAAAAACTCCCGGCACTCTTTTAAAATTGGTTATTGGTGGTTATTGAGATCCACCGTCGATCACTGATCGCAGACGATACGACGCGAGCTTCCCACTCGTGTCTGCTTCAAAGCGATACACCCCAAAAAATTAAACGAGCGCCCAAAATGGATATTAGGACATAAACAAACTAATTCGAGAGGGGCCGCCTCTTCGGTGTTGTGTGTAATTTACAGCCACCGGCTCGTCCGCAACACCATAACGAAACACGAACAGCGGTTTGATATGAAACTTGCTCTGGGTTACGTCATTTAGAAGATTATTGTTTACTAACTATTATAAATGCGAAAGTTTGTGAGGATGGATAGATGGATGTATTTCACGCCAAAACGGCTGAACAGATTTAGATTAAATTTAGTATGCACGTAGTTAATATCTTGGATTACCACACAGGGTACTTTTCATTCCTCTCTGGACTGAGACTTCTCCATAATGCCAACATGTGAAGTCAACCAACCCGCACTAGACCAGCGTGAAGGACTGCAGCTTACTTATATACCTACCCTTTTCATTCTGAGATGTTTTGAAAATTTATGACTAACGTGAACTGCTCCTATTCAGCCGAAACGATATTTAAATAAAAAGAAGTCACCTGTCGACAGAACTTAAACATTGCCTACACAATATCATATCAGACTCCAATTAAAAGAGAAACTACTGGATATTTTCACAATTCTCATACCCATATAACTGATAAAGCCAGCATTCGTTAAATTAAAGGTAGATAACCGGTATTAGTATGGTAATTTCATCAAACTGTATCTAAAGCAATGAATTGAAATAACGAAAGTAGGTTCAGTCAGTCACAACAAACATATTTTTATGACAATGTTTTTTTATGAAACCATGGTATATGGTATCGCCAACAACACGAGCAACACCATGTGGGCGTAGTCATGACTTTTCCGGTATTTGAAAAAACAAACACAACAAACTTAAATTTTCTTAATCTGAAAAAGAAATTAATTTATAATAAGAGGCTTCAAAACTATCAAAAATAGTCATCTTTTTTTTTAAACATCTACACAATAATTAAGGTCGAAAATCGCTTAAGGGCAGTATTTTGTCATAATAAGCCGTAAGTATTATAAGTTTGTCAACGTGTATAGGTAGCGGTGGACAGTAATTTCAAGCCTTTCATACCAACAACGCACGTAGCTCTCTCACGAAGTAGTCTCTTTTGTTTGTCATAATTTCGATTGAAGCTACATTCATCATCATTTGTTTTGACGTCCGCTGACCGCCTACTGATGACATCTGACGATAGTTCTACGAAAATGGTAAGGGTCTTTACGCACTGTTCATATTGATTGAACAGTTACTTGTGTATTTAACACATCATTAACAAAATTACATGTAGTAAACTTATGTAGGCGGTATAAGCCTGATCAGAATTTTTGCATTTTACTGACTACAGAAGGTCATAGATAAAGAATGAGTAGACAAATATAGTTAACTATTACTGCAAGTTTTTATTTTCTAGATTTGATTTTAAAATTGGTTAAACGTAGCATGACAACAGAATAAACAGGCGTAGTTATAAATGTAGGTCTAGGAACAATGCAACCCCAAGTGCAACGAACCCAGAGGTCACTAAGCTTGTTTATTGCAAAACTTCAACTTCAACCTTCAATAACGTATCTTGATCGTGTCTCCAATGCTTTCACGTTTTCATATTAAATTAGCGACGGGCAGTGCGTACGGTCCATTACATTTCCAAGTAATCACCACATCATTATGAGAATGTAGACGAAACATTAGGCCTTCTGAGACGTTATACATTGCGTTTGCGGAACGGCAAAGCCATCTCTTTCTGATAAAAGAAATTAGTATCGGATCTGCTCTTCTCGGCTGGCTGATTAGCTTAATGAGTAGCAACGATCACGATTCGTACACTGAATGAACACTGAAATGAACCTAAGAATTTGATCCAGAGGGGGCTAAAAAGTATCCTAACTATATGTCATTCCAGGTTATAATCTACGTACCTGTGTAAGTAAATAAGTAAATTTTTCATATAAATCTCTTCAGCCATTTTTGCGTGAAATAGTAAGAAGCTCCACAAGTAACCCCGTGTCTCGTATTGCCATTGCTCGTACGAGCACGTCATTGCGTACTTTTGTACATTTTCACTAAGGATCATTTTCATACAGGGCCCTGTGTTTAAATTTTGACTTGTTGGTTGGTCGGTCGGTTATGTCAGCCAATTGAGGCAGGACCTTATGCCATTAGTTTTTTTTGTCTGCTATCTCCCTTAGTAAACGTAGTTCTAGTCCCTCAGTATGATAAGTACCTACTTCACGCTACCGCTAAATTGGTTTGCTGTGATATTAAAAATATAGTACCAATTAATGAAAGACATGATCGAAGCCCATTGGGCAAATTTAAGTCACTTGATGCCAATTGCTATGGTTTCAAGGTACCAGTGACTAATAAAAAACCTCATTTATTGAACAGCACGTTAAAAGTTGATAAATTTGATGTCTTCGGCCAATTGTATGGCGTCATTGTAATAATTTAGGGACATACCAGTATTTATAGCTTACATACAGATACAGCAAACGAACCTACGAGCACTCTTTCAATAGCATGAAGGAATATTTTTTTTAACCGTATAAAACATCAGATCCTTGATGATATTACAAGTAGGTACATAAACAAAGGATACTCTTTAATACGTTGCTTGTCCCATAAGTAGACACAATAGTTAGTAACAATGGGTACGTCTGTAGCACTACTGGACAGTAATGTGTTTGACACGAAAGCAAACATAAATTCATGTGAAATGTAACAACTCGACTTCTAGGGGTAACACATGATGCACCGGTGAGTTCTACGAAGGATCCCGGAGTTCGTTATTGGTGCCAGGCTTGTCCCACTCCTCGTGTAGGTATCAAAACACAGCGGCCCATCCGAGGCGGCTAGTCAGTGGGGGATAGCAAAGTGGAATAGGTAAGACTTACGCGCTAGAAAGAGACGCAACATGTAGCGGGAAAGTGGAAAAGGTAAGAATTACGCGCTAGAAAGAGACGCAACATGTACCGTAGGTGATTAAACTGGAATCGTAGCTAGAGTCTATATTTCTTTAAATGAATTTTCGAAGTGGGCCTTCTGTACAAGTGTACTATTATGTATTCTGTGTTGCTGCTGAGGAAGGCTACGACTACGAGGGGGTTTTAATGGGTTGAAATCCCACAAAACCCGTAACCGCTCACGGATACAAAAACCCATACGTTTGTATTTTACTCGTACCCATTTAAAATCTTAGTATGAAGGTTTATTGACGTAATAATAAATCAACTTGATACAAGCGCGATGCGATGCCCATCCATACCTGTTCTATGTATGTACTGTACATATACCAGCCACGTAAAACGATACACAGCAATATACACTAAGCAAAGCCGATCATCTGATTACAGTCGTTAAGTACCACTATACGCTCTATGGCTGTTAGTTATGTTATGTAAAAGTAGAATACCACTGACTGAAACCGGAGAAAATATTTATTGACCTATTACTGATAAGCCTGGTATTTAACACGTACGCATACCTACCTTCATAGTAGAACTTAACGACTTAAGGATGAAAGCAAAATGTCGCTCGTTTCAGCACTCATCAAGAGATGGCACCACGCGTATCCTGAATCGCGCTATCGAAGTTTTTTACGTCACTTTCATGGTACAAAATTTCAAGATGACGTAATTGGAGCACGGCCGTTTATGAAGCATTATAATTTAGTCTGCGTAAATGACTAATCTAGAGATCACTACGTTTGGTAACTGAATAATAACTTTGCCAAAGAATTTTGGAAGTGTAGTGGAAAATCATTTCTCTCTCTCCAATAATAACCCAATCCTCACATTTTCTGCATGTGTTTCAAACCACAAGTTACGGTTTGCAGACAGACTGACAGACACGGTCGGTCGGAAGACAATTACCCTCAAATTAACGACAAATGTAAGACAAGCCGTCCTATTACAGCCAAGACAATTTAGCTTCAGACGTGTGTCATACGCAAGAGTTTCCGACGAAGTTTGCACTGACATCTTGTACAACTAACTACAGAAAGGGAATCGAGGTGGTTCAAGTGAGTTAGCTGTGGGCAAATTGTGTTAAGGGTTATAATTATAGGCGGGCGGAATGACGCTCGCCTGGAGTGGGCGGGGAATAGTTTATTCTCAGATGTTACAAGAAATTATATTATGAGCTAAGGATCAGCGTAGACATTTCTACAACAATAAAGGGCGGGAAAGAAAAATTGGCAATTCCAATCCATTTCCAAACAATTTACAGGAGTAAAGTCCACTAGACATTTTAAGATGGAAACAATTCGATACAATGTGAAAGAAGCGCACGCTCATTATAAGTACCTAGCAATAGATCGTATCAATAATATTGATACCATCCAAAGTCTATTTAAGGCTTTATTTAAGTCGGCTATAAATACTTACCTAAGTCTATTACCAGACAGACGACAGTAACTAATCGCTATGAGACTGGCCTATTTGCAATTGAAAGATTGTATGACTGCTAATTTTAATGTCCCAATAGTGTCGGAAATCTTAGTTATTAAATCAAGTTCTAGTTAGTATTATTGGTGGTACAACGGAGTTCACTCGTAAAAATTGTACTGACGCCCTCATATTCCGCTGTAGAGCAAACATGTTATGTTCTTCATACCTCATGTTTCCGTTGGAGATGTGTGATTACCGAAGAAACAATCTCGTTTACCTAATTGGTTTGAAAAGTATGCTAGAATATTTTTGCAACTCTCCTGACCTCCTGACCTACAATAGAGAAAAGAAACTAACTATTTAAATCAGAGCACCTTCATTCCAAGACAAAAGAACCTTGCAAAATTAAGTCGTAGTCCAGTAAAAATAAATATAATTTCAAGGTACGATGGTCCCCTTCGCGTCGGTAGTCAGAAAGGCATCATCGGACAGTACGGCAGGTCATAAGCGTAATAGGGCTCCGAATAGGGCTACGAATTGGCGTAATCGTACGGCCGACAATTTACGGGAATGTCAAGGGTTTCATAGCCCGCGGAGTGGAGTTGCACGTTACCGGACATATTAGCATCACATTTTTGTGCTTTTTGAGTCAACTTCAAAAATAGAAGATTTGGTGGCGTTTGTTGTCAAACATTTATTGTACTTATCCCAAAGTTTCCATTGGATAATCAACAACAGAATTATCCATTAATAACCCTGGCATTTATCATGTATGAATATACCAATAGCGCGCTTTGTCTTGATGAGAGGCGGAAATGGTATCCTGAATCACGCTATCAATGTTTTATATATTTTTGTAATGATGCCAGCATAAAAACAAAACTCCGACGTAACCTCGCCTCGTGGGTGGTCTACTTTTGCCAAAATAGCATTCCCTTCTACATTCAGTTTGCATTTCCTGTCGTAAATGGAGAAAATTGATGCGGAGACATCGCGGACCGACACTAGCCTACACCTTGTTAACAAAATTCGGCTAGCACCAGTTCTCCCGTCACACGTGACCGAGTCATCGACCCGGTGATGAGCCGAGTCACCCTGAGGCCACCCCAACCCCGCTCCGCGCGACCTATTTGCCGTGCGGCGACCCGGGCCTCATTGTGCGGACTCACGTCACCGGTGACAACTTACCCTGTTAGCGTGGTGACGTAACCGTTTCATCCCGTTTCATGCTTAGTTGATTATTCTCAGGTAGGAGTGGCAAATGGCACTGCAATGTTCAAGGCTGGTTATTGACTGAAGCGGTTAGTTTGTTACTTCCACCAACGCATATTTTCCTCCTTCTTTCCTTTCTTTCCCTTAGTAGTTTGTCCACTGCAGGACATAGGCCTCCCCTAATCGACACCAGTCCGCCCGGTCCTGGGCCCTCTGAATCCGACAGTTTCCCGCCGTCTTCTTTGGGTCATCAGTCCACTTGGTCGGAGAGCGGCCTGTGTTCATTTGCCTAGACATGGTCGTCATTCTAAGACCTTTCTTCCCCATGAATAGTCAGTCCTGATATCTGTAAGATATCTTAGGAAAGCTTTCGTCAGGATTCAGTCATGATGGAACTTGTGCGCCCGTCAGCCGAGGAGCGTAAATAACGTAATCGTTTCAACCCATTTAACTCACGACGAGTGCATCTAGATTTTTAGGACATGAATTACAAGGAATCGAAGGTCACGACCCAGCAAATGCTAATAAAACCATAATGAGAAAAAAATATTCTATTCTATACCAAACATTGCCTACTTCCAGAGCCTGTTTCTAAACGGATTTGACCTGAACGCGGAATGGAATCGTTTCTTCGGAACACGTACCTATTCCACGTACAATTTCCTCCGCAACGAATCATAGTAATGGGAAGGTGCGCTCCATCCTTTAGGATTTCCAGGAATTGCAAGCGCTAAGCCATATTTTATAAAATATACGATTTAACTGTATCCGTGTGTATGGAAAGTGGCAGAAAAAAAATCATCAAGTTACATTAGGTTATGTGCCGTGCGGTGATATTTATTAATTAATATAATTCGGATGATATGAGTAAAATAAAACACACCGTAAAACGCATCTACATGAACATGATCCCCGTGCGATATGTCCATAATAGCTAAGGATGAAAACAGATCGAGGTAGAGCAAATTAATACCTCGTAATTGCGAGAGAATCGATGCATTCATTTGGCCGCCCATCGGTCTAGATTTAACAAAATAAGCATAAGCAAACTCAACATTAATTCAATAAGCATATCACGCACGCCCACATACTCAGGAAAAGGATGTAAAATGTAACCGGATCCATCACTGTAATTAATTTATCCTGAAACAATATTTTTAAACTTTCAAAGAGGATGTTACTAATGAATAGAAACTACATTTATTGTAATCTAATTAGTTAGTACTTTAATGTAGGTACTTTTAATAAATTTATGTAGTCAGAATGAAACCATTATGAAACGATTATGACTTAATTGTAAAAGTAGACTGCGTCCGTTGCGAAGTGGTCACTGTAACCCATGGATACTTCCAGACTAGCATGCAGGCCACCTGATGTTAAGTAGTCGCTGCAGCCCTCGGACAACCACGTCCATCCTCAAATATAAAGCATTCCTGAGGTTGTATTTGAATGAGTAGCAACTCATGAGCTTCTATGGCTCAACCAGCTATTTCTCAATACGGCCGATGCTAGTTTCTCAATATGGCGGAGCTAAGACGGCGTAGACACAAGACGTGGCCGTTAGGTGGTAGCGTAGCGGTAGTTAGCCACGCTTCGCGACCCCGCACGGGTCTCGCCACACCGTGACAGCTACTGTGTAGTATTTAAACATCACAAGTCACAACTATGGAAAAGTTTATTAAAAATCAAAGCAAATGTTGTGAAGCAAATGTTCTTCATGTCTTATGTTTCGGCTGGGAAGGTATGGTTACCGGGGATACTTTATTTGAGGCGAACATCTCAGTCCTCATGCGTAGCAAAGCACCTGCATCCAACCACAGATAGGATTTAAAAAGTTGAGAAGTCTTTCTGTAGAAGTCTTTCGCTTTACATATATGGCGCGCGATGCTACGTGTGAATTTGCTTGTAGAACGCGACAAGAACACGTGTTGCCCAAACGACTTCACTGTTGCGCAAACTAGCCTAAAGTTTATTAACTTTACCATGCTTTTTTTCCTTCTTCCAATATAATTTCTAAACCAAACATAAGCTCCACGCAAAGCTATTTAACTGTAAGCTATAGCAAATTGCATAACCTACACGGAACTGTCTCAGAATCACGACAATTGGTAAACAAACGCGGTCGCTCATTGTATTCGCCGTAACGGAATACTCGCTCCCACGGGGTGGCTGCCTTTGGTTACCGAAGCAAGGTTCGGGTTAAGGTACCAACTTTTCTATGGTATTTAGATCACTCTATTAAACCGACATAGCTCTCAAAGTTGGCAATTTAAATAAAGGCGGCAATGGGCTCAACAGAGGCTTATGGGAGGCAGGCCACTACCGGGTAACTACGGTGTCTCTTTTAAAATAACACTAAAAATATTGATATAGTGGTCGGTATAAGTCGTACATATGACCTATCTAGCCTAGCCTACCTCCAAGCCTAGGTACCTCAAATGTGAGGCATGTTTGTTGCTACTTACCCTACGACACAAGTAGTAGGGCAGATGGGGTCAACCCTTAGATCTTTGATCGAGAAAATTACCCATGCTGCGGTGCTATTGAATAGGGCTGGAAACAATGATACGACTTGTATTTGATATAGGTATGTAATTATAGACCGTGTGTCATTTCCATTCTTAAGTTGCGTCGCTCGATACGGCTGTAGTTTGATGAATACCAAATAAGAAATTATTAACGCATCCATCGATAAAATGATGCAAGCGGCACTTGTAGGATAGGTACATTGAAAAAATGTAGTCACTTCAATGTTTATGTTTACGTTATACTACGTTTACTTCAATGTTTACGTGAGGGCCACTTAGTAGGTACCTACTTAAGAACCTAAACGATCTATCGTCATCACGGAAAATAGTTAATAGGTTGCCAAATCAATGGTGGATGACAGAATTGTGCGTTTTTTTCATAAGTTAACTATCATACTTTATATACAGGTCACTTTTCATAGAAATAGGCAGGAATAGTTAGAACGGCTATGTGGGCAGGGCAGGCACACCCTAGATTCTGCTCAGCTGAGCGGATATTAGCTCATTCTATCCCTCTCATCGCGACTGTGAGTGGGAGTGATAGAATGAGTTTTTGGTGCGAATGTCGCTAGCGGAGTTAGGTAAATAACAGTGGATTCGAACAAATCTTATTTTCCGTTCTTTTTAATTCCTTTCTCTATTCACTTGATGATAAGTGACCACTGCAGTTTCGGACCTTCAAACCTCAAACAGGATCTCAAGACCTAGATTCACTAAAGAAACAAATGCTCCCATAATGCTCTCACAATACCCATAGTTCACCCAGTAACACGGTTTCTTATTGCAGTAGCTTTGTGAACTCATCGATAGTCAGGTCACGCATCGTTTACATCCAATACTAATAGTGTAATGGAGAATAATGACGCCGTATTTATACGATAGGATTTGATTATTGAACTAGCAAGATTTTTTTAACTACGTCACAATTTCTGTTGCTTTAAAGTATTGGTATAAATTAACTAGTTAAAGCAACTGGGTATCGACAAAAAACTAAGTAACTATTAATAAAAAATATAAAAAATGCAAATATAACTAAAATACCGTTCTAATTTCCAGTGGGTAATTTCCTGATGGTGTTAAAAAGGAATTCCACACAAACAATAGAGATACTCGTGCTTGTTACAGTGTAATAAATTATGTATTTTAACATTCAACGGAAGCGAGCGAGACGAACAAAGATCGATTTCACTTTAGCTTTCGTATGCAAATTTTATTTCAGCTGAGACTTTAAATGCTCCTTAAGGGCAGGGCCACACCTGGACCGCAATGAATAAACCTTTATTAGCTACGAGACAATGTATCGCTCAAATGTGGTGATAGCCCAGTGGCTAAGAATTCGGCCTCCAACTCGAAAAACCCGAAGTTCGAATCCCGGTAGCAAGCACCAATGGATTTCTAGAAAAGTTACGGTCGCTTCATAAAAAACGATCACCTGCTGTAACGGTGAAGGAAAACATCGTGAGAAAACCGGCATACCTGATAATTCTCTATAATATACTCTTAAAGGTATGTGAAGTTCATCAACCCGCATAGGCCAGCGTAGTAGGCTTAGGCCTAGATCCTTCTCATTGTGAGAGGAGACCCAACCAGACAGTACCCACTGATGGGTTATAGGCAAAGTATCACTTGCGTAACTTACATGCATGTACGTATGTACACTACACTCCGTGCTGCTTACCTAGCGTAGCGGTTTAACCTCATTTTTTTCTTATAACTAATGGAAAAAGCTAACGTTATTATAATCGGTTATTAAAGCATATCTATCATATAAAAGTCCTATCCGAGTGAGTTAGTGGATGCCACCTTCTCTCTTTGTAATAACTACTTCTTATCCTTTCTTTTGTTGTCTGGAAGAAATGGCTGATTAGACCGCCTATTCGTCGTCTTTTGTCATCCTATTTAGATAAGAAAAGTAACTAGGTAAGTCTGTTTGCTTAAATAATTACGAGCAAATAGATTGTCCAATAAAATCATTGGATCCAATAACAAGTTAGCTACATTACACAACAAGTGGCATTAAAACAGGGGTGGTGGCTGTAACCCTAACCTTCGGCGGAAAATCGATAGCCACCCCTATTATAGGCACATCGCGCCCCTAACAGCGAGACCATTTCGGTCATTATGTCCGCTATTTTGGGGCTCGTTTTACTAACGACATCTAACTACATGTGTGTGATCTATCTGTACAATGGATGCAAGTAACTATCGGATCAAAATTCAAAATGTTTTATTCATTATTAGGTACAATGTGATGGTATATACCTACCTGGAGATAAGGGAGGGTGGTGGGTCCATACCATTGCTTTAAATTAAAAAAAATCAAAATTCAAAAGCTTTTATTCATTACTAGGTACAATTTATGCACACTTAATGAACGTCATACATTTAACATTATACAAACATCCGCTTTGATCGCCCCTCAGGCAAAACGTAGACTAGGAGAAAAATGCGGGCGGAAAAAACTCCCAGCACTCTTTTAAAAATAAGTATGAATTATTCTATGGTGCAGTATGACTAGGCCCAATAAAGGAACACACGTGTGTGTCGATATCGCCCCATTGCCATCCGCTCACAAATTAATATTGATACATGGTGTATAGAAATAGCCCAGTGAAGTTATTCAATCCCACGATTTCTTATCGTCTAAATGAAACTAAGGACAGTTTCATAATAGGCCTTTCGGCACAGGACTCATTTGATAGTTCTTCTAAATTTATGAAAAGGCAGGGATTGATCATACATACATAACTAGTTATGACTTCTTTAATACATTACACAACGAATAATCCTAGTCTTGTCAAAAAGAATAAGAATTAATTTGAAATTGTCATACAATTTTGGCTTGAAGGATCTACGAGTACTTATTACTAAAAAGGTCATCTCTAAACAATGTTTACTACTTAGCAATATTAACATGAGATCATAATACGTTCCTAAGGAGTTACGGTCTGAATAGTTTATGACATCACCGAAATGATCTCATAGTTTACAATATATTTATTTTAAATAAATAATACTTTCGTGACCTTTTGAAGTGGTAGTAAATGGATTTCCCGCGGCTAACCACATTCATACTTGGTTTAAAGTTGCTTTTAGTAACGTAGATTTTGAACTTTTTAACTAAAGAGATCATAAACTAGATAGTAAACGGAGCGGCGTTGATGCACAGTTAATTGAAAAATATCTCAGGTGACAGCCGTCGTCTACCCAATTTACAGCATTGATACAACCATAAACATTAATTACTGATAACGCTTCAGATTCTTAGCCCCACACACTAGAATGCCGTGTGTCATGGGTACTAAAGACACACCTACCATCTCTAAACTCATCATTCAATTTCAAACCTCTGCTCCGCTAGGAGTCGAACCTAGGACCCTCCACGCAGCGCATCAGCATCTTAACCACTCCGCCACTCAGGTCGTTTACTATCCAACAATTAGAATTGTTAAGTTACGCGATACCTACCACGTTATTAGCATAACAATTGAACTCAAATATTGGACGATAACATCGCAAATTGGGTACACGTTCGAGTGCCAAAAAGATAACTAGTTTATCGCACATATTTATTGTCATTTCACACGAAAGCTATAAAACATACCGGTTGTTCGCGCCGATACCGCGGATGTGCAGAAACTGGTCTGTTCCCAGTCGATTAACCTGTGTTACACATTCGTAATGGACCTGCCTTATAGCACGCGATGAAAGACCGACCAACGATTAATTTTTATTTACGCTTCGTTACCTACGAAGCGCCTCCCCTAAACAACTCTTGGATTAGGCCTTGGGCTCTCTAAATTCAAAAATTCCCTGTCATCATGAATTTACCTGTTAAAATACCGGCCCGCCTTCTATTCGTACAAATGCCGCATGACATTGCCGCTTAAGCGCAAACCGCTCTAAAGTTGTAGGTATACACTTAGCAACCACAATTCTGCAAATAACATTAGCCGCATGCTTAGTGGCCATAGTTTTCCTTATAGTCCATTGTTTACCCTAACTTTTAAAGGTCTTTAAAATTTTTAAAGATTTATATTCGTTTATCGCTTATCGCAACTGGTTGTACAATCCAACTTGCGATAAGTACAAGTAACGGTGAAGGTACTGGCTACTGCTAAGAAATCGGCCCGAGCTAAGGATTAAAGTATGCACGACGTCGTTGACTTAAAACTTTTAAGACCGATACCGTACTTAAATATTAGAATTCTGTGTCAATAGCCATTCAACGCGATGTTCAATAATAACGCCTGCGAATTGCTAATGCGCTGGAACCTTGTAGCATTCACGGTCGTCGTGACGAATTCAAAAACAAAAAAAAAATGTGTTTGCAACAAAATATTCATATCGGAAATAGTTATACTCGTATTGATAGGCTTCATAAAAATTGGCAGTCATGGTCACTCACCACGCGACGTTATAGACGCGGCGGCTAGGCGCATTGGCAATTTGCGGAGGATATATTTGGAACTCGTTGACCTGGCAGGCGACCCGGCTTTGCTCTTCCAGGTAAATGAGTTCACAACTTTTTAACCCCAATCTCGGCGAAGTTATAGCTTAGGGGTTGAGTGTAACATGATCCTATTTCGGCCCCTTAAATCTATAATTAATAAAAATGAATCGCTGTTCGTTAGTCTCGCTAAAACTCGAGAACTGCTGGACCAATTTGGCTCATTTTAGTTTTGATATGTTCGTATAAGTCCAAGGATGGTTTATACGGTGAGAGAATCTGTAAAAAATAGCAGAAAATTTTATATTTCTCAGAGAGAAGTGTGCCAGGTCAGCTAGTGAAAAATAAATTGTCTTCAGCCGCGATACATTTTACATACTGTAATGCTAGTAGTGGTGTTTTAACAAATTAATAATTCACTAACTACCAGATGATTATAAAAAAAAATGATACGAAAAAGTAAACCACGTCGTACCGTGACTACAACCTAATCCTTGGCAAATTTCACGTCGTCCATAGATCTAAAATCTAAGAAGATCTAAATTAGTTACGAGATTTGGAGTTAAATCTATGAGTGAGACCATTCGCTTAGCTTAAGAGTTAAAGACACAAACAATACAATAAGACAATGGAAGTCGGAGGTTGAGAACCTGTCCCGAGGCCTACTTCCCGCGGGCTGCTCTGTCTCTATCTGGGTCGCAACGGGAGTTGCAGCCAGACACACAGAGGCTGAATCGACCGCAACCAACAGTAACTAGTTAAATCAATTTGAATACAAGAATTCTAGACGGTTGAAATTTGTTTCTAGACTATTCTAGAGGCTTTAAACTTCTGAGAACATTTTAAAGCGAATGGAAGTAAGAATGGTGCTTCGAAGAACGGATCTTGCGATTGCGTCTAAATCATTTAGGTAGGTATTCTTATAAATTTATTCTTAAAATTATAATTTATATTAATAATTTATGTTAGTTAAGTAATGGCGCACATCTTAACCACCCCGTGAGACAAAAAACACATCACAAACGCCAACACATATAATTATGTTGTAAGTTTGAGTTAACGTTACCAAACCAGCCGTACATAGCATCTAGCGATAGAATAGGGCATACCTTATTCAAAGTTTACGACATAGGTTAAACACCCGTATTTACCTACGTGGCTCGTGTAAACGGAAATGCCGAAAACATAGAGCACGTGCGCCTCTATTATTAGCCAACGCACGGCAAGCACGATAGAAAAAGGAACTGAATAGAACGGCAATAGTGAAAATAAATAATATCAGTTCGCACTTAATAGACTTACACTAGGATTCCCTGTGTCGTGGGTAACATGGACGCACACACCCAGACCAACAGAAATTAAAACTCAATATTCTAAAGCAATCCCTCACTGAATGTACACGAAATGCCTCTAATAGAGAGAAATGGAGAAGTCTCGCAAAATATGCTTCCAACATAAAAGGCGATCCATGACCACGACCACTCCGCCAGGAGTGTACGACTGAGAAGAAGAATTCTAATCTTTGTCACTCAGGTCGTCTATTAAAATAATAATAACATATTTTATATTGTTTCCAGCTAGCTAATATGCGCGCAATGTAGTAGAATCTAGGGGTACGCCTTCCCTGCCGACAAAACGCTTCTATCTACTTCCTATTCCCATAGCAAGCACAACAGCAAGAATTTTTAAAATTAGGTGTTTATAAGTGGTCTAGATCCATAGCAGCTCACCAGTACCTCCCTTTCCACAAACACTCTTGTCAGTAACCCATTAAAGACCCACTGCAGGGTCAGGTCTCCTGTCACAATGGGAAGGGCGTAGGCCTTACTCCACCTCTAATGCGGGTTGGTGGACTTTAAATGGTTTTGACAACATTTTTTTGTGAACACTCAGATAAACGGGTTTCCTCGCAATGGTTCCTTCACTGTAACAGCAGGTGATATTTAATTTTATAAAGCGCACATAACTTTTATATACTTTTAGAACCCTGACCCCTAGATTTAGAGGTCTAATTCTAATATAAAATACAAAAAGCATTTTCAAATATGTATAAAACTATGGTAGGTAGGTAATTCATCTTTCTGGATGCTTCAGCTTCACAACCAGCCAAGGGTTGTACAAAAGACAATGCTATATTACACATTCACTTGAAAAAGTTCACAATAGTTACTATACTTCTAATATTTAATTTCATTGCCTTTTTAATTTTAAACACTTAAAACTTTCTAGATTATCAAGTAGGTACAGTAATATGACCTTCTTTTTCAGTACTATAATGAGTACAAGAAAATAATGTAGGTATTCCACCAACATTATTATTCAGAAACTGATAAGCAAACAAAATATAGGTATTTGTGAAATGTACATAATGCTTCAGGTAGTTAAAATTTTAAAACGATGGCCTCTCTACCAGGCTTCTTCTTGTGGTGCTGTCTCAAACGGAGGTTAGCTATCATTCATCTTTATTTTCGAGATTGCTGCACGAAACAGTGATCTGGTGCTCATGTTGAACCAGGTTCAAGTCTCCTTCCTGGCCTTCTTTGACCTTGGACATTCCCTTGCATTATTAGTTGGAGTGGAGTGGTCTTAATAATCCCGGCCCACTGCCAATCATCTGTAGGACCTTCTCATTAGATATCCTGTCCGTCCACGATATTGCAGTGGGTACCACTGTACCCACATTTCAAATGCTTCTAAGCGTTTACTTGTTGTGTTAGTAAGAGTCCATGTATCAAAGCTATACAGGAGAACCGAAAACACACAGCATCATGCTAGTCTCACCCTAGTGGACATTCATAGGGCTATATTACAAAAAAAAGATTGAAGTTTAAAAAAGGCCTGACATGCTTATTCTATTCAGCATTTTATCTCGACGCTCTGATCACCCTGGTCACTGATAATACAGCCATTGACAATACGCGTGAACTCTTTTTATGACTTGGTTTCTACTTGCTAGAATACAATTGTTCAGAAATTCAGAAATTGTGTTCTTCCGATGGACAATATCTTAAGTCTTGTTGAAATAGATGTTGAGGCCATACTTGATGCTGATTGTATATACCCTTTCTATTAGTTTCTGAAGACCTTCAGGCGAGGCAGCTAGCAAGATTGTGTCATCAGCATATCAAATTTTTTTTACAGGATATCCATTGACATTGACAGTTCCATCAAGAGCTTCTTTAAATATAGTTTTTGCATAGATATTGAAAAGCAGTGAATACAGGATACAGCCTTGTCGTACTCCACGCATATTATTGATATGTGATGTTAAATTGAGTCCTACGTGCAATTTCGCCTTCTGTTGCCAGCAGAGTTCTGGATACACATCAAATAGAGTATTTAAGGCAACCAAGCCTCCGCAATGAAACACATGTTAGCTATTTTTTATTTAGCTTTTTGTTTACTTCTAATAGTAGGTTTATCATCTGGTATCGTATTTTTTTTTTGCTTTTCAGTGGGGTGGAAAACAAGATAAATAATTAGACTAAAACAAATTTTTACTTCAAACAAACGAAATGTAATAAAAGCGTTGGGTTTTATTATTTTTTATTATTCTATTTTGTCTGAAATTTAAAAAAAAAAGAAACTGTGTTTATCGAGTTCCGACTCCCTAAAGCTTTAAAGTTCTGAAAATAAATATTCTAGTTGTATTCAGGACAAGATAAATATTTCTTTCGACTTACCGGACGATTTAGAAAATCTAGAGCGGCCTCTCTAGGCACCGGACTGTGACCGTTCGTAATACAAAATCTTTAACCTACCTTCATGTCCGACACTATTTGCTGGTACATGTTCCACAAGGGGGAACAATCCTTCTCTGTAGTCCCCTCCATTGTCAAAAAAAACACAAATTTAACACAATTATCACACGAAACACGATTAAACACACGGAGCAACAACGACCGATGCGAAAGTAGTCATCGCGCCATAACAGAAATACGACAACTGTTGCATTTTCTTCAACAATACAATCAATTACCACATGTACGATTACAATCTACATTTCACTTTTCATATTGCCGCATATCACAATCGCCACCAAATACGATATGCAACAAATCAATATTTATAAACATGGAACACCCTCCATCGAAAAAACTGATACCGAATATCCCGTGTTATGACTGAAATATTATACGAAAATCACAAAAAATCACTGGCACGTACATCCAAGCTTCACAAGAACGCATACATTTAATGAAACTTGCTTTTTACAACATTTTCATACACAAAACATTCTGTAATTAGAAAAATATACAGCACAGAACTTCACTAGCGACATAGACCGACGAACGAGCGAGCGAGCAGCCGAACACAAACTTATTACCTACCGATTCAGTTCTGCCTATTCAAAGTAGGTATTTCAAAGTTCAGCTGGGTTTCAGTCAGTCAGTCGAATCAGTCAATCAATTTGTTTGGTAGTTTGTGCTGGTTTGTGCCATAGAGTACTTGTGGTTACCACAGATAAGATGTTCATAGTGGTCCATATAGGGACCGTGCGTGGCGACACCTATGCCATCTAGTGTCATTGATCGGAACTGCTTATTGCTTTATGGGTAGGATTACTACCGTATGGTAACTTTTTGAAAAGTGTATCACAAATAATTTTGTATATAAAAAGGCTCATTAAAAGTGTATTCTTGTATTGATGGATGCTCCAATACCTCCAAGAATAAAATATATAAATATATTAGTGTAAATTCTCGTAATTTTCCACTGATAGTACCAACATGCTCTGGCTAAAAACTAAACGAAAAGTTGGATAAATGCAGTTAAAAATACACGTGACATGAATTCAAACGGTTAAAAAGAACTATCAAGGTTTTTTAAATGAAACTAATATATAATTTGTTTTGAGATTTATTTAAAATTCAAGTTAATTTTATTTTCAATGAAAAGGAGGAATTTGTTCTATTTAAACATTTTTATTTATCACACAATATCAAAATACCTGGCATTCATCTTAAAATAGATACTGCTTTATGCGTCGCTCACTTTATTTAAACAATGTTATCTGAAAATCCTCTACACCCTTTTAATATACCAACAAATTTTCTATTGAAAAACACTTGGACCAAATACTTTTAGAATTTGAAAAATATCAACGTTCGCACGACACACACTATTCTTGATATCACTAAAATCGCATTTTATACATTTTACGTAATTTAATCCGTAATTTATAGTGAAATATTGAGTTATTCCTCGTTAAGCGACATTATGAAAACATATGAAAAACAAAGGGACAATATTTCACTTTAGTTGTGGCAGTTTCGTTTTAATCCGCTAGGTGGCGTTTTGTAGTTTCTGCACGGTCCCTATATACATATTTTTAGCCTGATTAAATATTTCAATTTTATTAGATATTATCAAGTCAATTCCTTTTTTTATAAAACATACTACAGTGCATTACTTATAATTTAAAAAATCTATTCGTTCCAAAAATTTAGCGAACCATAGACATTGCAATTTATTTTGTTTAATGTGGTCCGGGAGATGTATTAGTTGATTGTGCATGCTTCCTTTTAAAAAGGTCTCCTTAATGCAGGGACTTTGTTTCTACAAAAAACTTATAAGTCTGTGAAAAAATCTAACTTAACTAAGGTTTACCCTAAACACGAAGGACAACCTTCCCCTTGGCGGAACCCTGGAGGGCTCTCCCCTTAAAATATTAAAGTTTGGTTCTTGAAGTATTTACTTATGATGACAGTCCCTAATGCCAATTTTGCGGACGTTTTAAGTGTCGTTTAGCCGGTAGGATCATTACGCTGTTTCGCGAGGACTCTCACTCGTCTCGCGGCTTTCACATATTTTATCAAGTCACAAATGTACACTTGTGTTCGACTAGCTTTTTTTAGTATTGCTCTTTTTTATCAATATACATTCTTTGCGCTTTCCACACCTTGAAAAGTAAAGCCATAGATAATCTTGCCTTTAAAATTGTGTTTGTCAATGATACCACTACTGATATGAGATCTATGATGACTGACGTCATCAGTCATCCAAAAATAATAATAATAACAAAAGCCCCGCCCGGCGTAAAAATAAAAAATGGTGGAGTCTCTATCAGTGAAAAACGTTCAATAAATGAATTGTTTTTATAACTGATTTCAGTTTTTGGTCATATAGTATTACGCTGTGAATAATGCCGAAAATACGCAATACTTCTGGGATAAAACCCGGCTGCATTCATAGAATAGAGCTGGTGGATTTTTTGTATGTGTATTGTTTTAAGTTCGCGCCAATAATAATCTTGGGCAATTTTTTAATTGTGGAACGTTTTAATATTGTTTTATTTCTCGCTTTGCAGAACGTATGCACATGTGGAAATATTCCCGGGGCCAAGTTTGAATATGATCGTGGGTCCAAACGGGACTGGCAAATCTTCTTTTGTTTGTGCTATAGTTTTAGGGCTGTGTGGTAAACTGGCATCACTCAAAAGATTTGGCAAGGTAATTAATTTTCTTGGACTAAAAAGGAGTCAATTTAAAATTTTTTGGAGGTTGAATGAGGAGGATGGATTTCCATGGGCCATCAGTGCTGTTACATTTGTGCCACCCCTAATGACGATCCTATTGCGCAATCCGTTTCGTCTTCATACTAGACTTCAAATTTCAACACGACACTCGCTGATATGATCATTGTAACAAATCCCTCATCTTTTTCCACTAATAGGTACTTATAGATATTAAACGATTATTATTTATGTTATATTAAACAGATTATCTCTGTATAAATATTATTTATTTATTTTTCAAGTTTTTGTGCCAAATTGCCACCCCCTTAATCTGCTACCCTAGGCTCCAGCCTACTCAGCCTACTGGTAAGCTACCAGTGGGCCATGCCTATGACGTTATGACATCAATTTCAAATTTCTCCTAAAATACTAAATTATTCACTGTTGAAATACCACTTACCACATAGTTACTTTTATTACTAATACTGTCTTATCTCCTCTCAATTGCATCTGTATTCCATTTCCCTTATGTACATAAGTCCCACAGGCTATCGTAGACCAGGAGAAAAAAGCGGGTGGAAAAAACTCCCAGCACTCTTTTAATAAGATAGCAGTCATTAAAACCTTGTTGGAGGCCCTGTGGGTGGTTTGAAAACATCTGACATGGGTTGTTCACTTGTCATTTCTCTAACAATGTGCATTGGAGCAGCGTGGTAGACTACTAGAGACCTGTGCCCAACAGTGGGCCATGAAAGGTTTGTAGTCGCTAGTCAGTCGAATGTTAGCCTGTTTTAACTAAAAATATTTTTTCTATCTTTTACAGATATCGGAGTGCATCAGAAAGGGATGTAGCTCAGCAACAATAACTATTGAACTGTACAGAGAGCGTAATACGGACAATGTGTCTATAACACGAAAGTTTGACTACAAGGATGAGACCCGTTGGTATATTGACAACAAAGTTACCAACCAGAAATCTGTGATTGACTTGATATCTAAATTTAATATACAGGTAATTTCTTTATGGTACTACCTTTGATGCTCTCCTATTCAGAACAGTTTGACAGGTAGAATGAGCCCGCCCGCCCTGCGCTTTAGAAGTGCAGAGACGCACCCAGGGCAGTGTACCCTGCGAGAGAATTGCCCAGGTAAAGAGGAGATCCTCGAGGCCTGAACCCCTACCCTCCATGTGGCGTTTAGGACGCCGCGGAGTAGGACGACTCGCGTCTGTCTGACAGGTAGAATGCTTTTAGTGTTAAGTTCTTCTATACATTATTATTTTTTGTGCTTTATATATTATTATTAAATATCATTGCAGAGTGTCAATAAAATGAGAGAAAACTTTATTATACAGGTTTAATCCGGCTGGATCCCTTCAATCAATCCTGATAGTGACCCCAGATCGCAATCCCTACCCATGCACTCATTTTTTCTTGACGACCCGAGTGGCTCAGTTGGTAAAGACGCCAGTACGCTACGTGGAGGGTCCTGGGTTCGATTCCCAGCAGAGCAGAGATTTGAATGATGAGTTTAAATTTCTGTTTCTGGTCTGGGTATGTTGTGTTGTTGTCTTGTGTGTGTCCATGGCGCCCACGACACAGGGAATCCTAGTGTGGGGCTATGAGTGTGAAGCGTTATTTATTTATTTTTATTTATTATTTCTTGACAGGTTGACAACCTTTGCCAACTGCTGCCACAACACCGTGTGAAGGATTTCACGAAGATGGACCCGCATACACTCTTGAAAAATACCCTGACGGCCGTCGGGGAGGACGAGAAAGTACAACAACTGGAGGAGCTGAAGAAATATCGCTCAGACAGCTCCAGTGTAAACGAGAACCTTAAGAAGAATGAGGAGAGAAAACAAGCCTTAATTAAGGAAAATGAAAGGTATTTTTTTTGTTTTCAAAATGAGGAACTCATTGGGACATGGTGACATGGGAATGGAACAATATTGACACACATGGTTGCTGTCATGTGTGTTCCCTTATTAGGCCTAGTTGTATTGCACTATAGAATAAGTCATGTTTATTTTTAAAAGAGTGCTGGGGGTGTTTTAGCAAATTAGCACCCTGTTTTTTCTCCCAGTTCTGTTTCGCCTGAAGGGCGATCAAAGCAGATGAATTTATAATTTTTAATGCAATATGCAATATGACGACCCAAGTGGCGCAGTGGTTAAGACACAGGTGCTATGCGGAGGGTACTGGGTTCAATTCTCAGCCAAGCAGAAGTTCGAATGATGAATTTGAATTTCTGTTTCTGGTCTGGGTGTGTTGTGTTCTTGTTTTGAGTGTGTCCATGGCAACCACGACACAGGTAATCCTAGTGTGAGTGTGAAGTGTTATTTATTTATTTATATAGTATGCACAAATTTTACCTAACAATGAATGAAAGCTTTTGATGTTTCATTTGATTTTTTAAAAGGAAAAACCTTATTCCATTCAACAATTTCCAGACTCAAGATGCTAATCGATGCCATCAATGAAAGGAAGGAAATAGAGAAGCAAATAAAAGTATGTGAGTGTAAAAGGCTATGGATAGAGGAGAGCCACGCGAGGGAGAAGTGCCGGGAGTACCAGAACGATAAGAAAGCAGCTGAGAAGGTCCTGAAGAACACCAGAGAGAAGCTGAGGCCTTTGCAGGAGACCCTGGGGACGATTGACAGTACCATCAAACAACTCGAAGATGAGAGACTGCAATTGGTATGTATAATGTTGAGTGCTACCTTTTTTCTTTGTAAGGATGCTTTTGCACCAGAGATGTGCGAGGACGCATAGCGAGGGATGTGTTTTTGAAGCACCAATGGATTTGCTTCATTAGCCTCGCTCCGCTAAGCCGCTTGCACCAGAGCAGTGCAAATCTTCTCAAACTAATGACAGCAAGTTCATGCTCAAGTGTGTGAGTTTTCTACAGTATTTATTTATCAGTATGAAATATTTTCTTTATTTATTAAATAAAATGATTTATTTGTGATTTTCAGAGCGTTCAAATAACTCAACTGAACGAGAGAAAAAATGATATGTTGCAATCAGTGAAAATTCAAGGTGACAAAATAAAAAGTGAAGTTTTACATTATCGTCAAATTGAGATGGATTTGGATCAAGAGAAAGCTGACTTGGAGAAAGCCAAACTGCAACTGGAGATGTCGAAAAACAGTAAGGTGAAGGCCCTACAAAAGTATGGTGAAGGTGTGTCCTTATCAGTCCATTTTTTAATCTTGTTCTATTAAGTAAACATTTACCACTACCTTTTATAGACGAAAGGTTTAAAATTTCTTTTAAAAAAGTGAACAATAGTTGGGTACTAAAAGTCGTTTTTTTTAATCTACTGTTAAAATAAAATGTCACTAAGGACTATAAATACTAATAAAAACACGGCTTAACGTGCCTTCCGAAGCACCAAAGCGCGCATTTAATGCGTCACAGCGATCACCCACGCAGGAGGTACTGACCGCGCCTGGCGTGGTTACAACTACGATCGCTTGCGATCTACTCAAGCGTGCTTTATTTATAATAGCACTAGCTGTGCGCGCGACTTCGTTCGCGTGGAATTCTAAAATAAAAGTAGCTTAGATTTTTTGACAATTTTTTTATTTTTCTTAAAAAATAATTTTGTTTTTAATTAAAAGTATCCTATGTTACTTCTAATACCTCCAAGAAAATGTGTACAAAGTTTCATGATGATCAGTTGAGTAGTTTTCGCGTGAAAGCGTAACAAACATACTTACATTCAAATTTATAATAATAAGATTATTAGTAGAGATAGTTCGGTGAACGTCTCCTTTCTACTTGTATCATCTATATTGTTCTCAGAATCCCAGTTGAAGGAAAAACTACTCCGTCTGAACAAACAGATTGAAGATATGAAGCACAATAACGAGTCCATCATAAAAGAGATTGAAAAAATACAAACCAAGTTCACCAGTAAAACATTACCTGAATTGAGACTTTGTCAAAAGAGGTAAGGTTTTTATTTTAATTTTTATAGCAAGGCGACTCTGCTGGTGTCGCTCTGTTCATAATTCAGTCAGTAACCCATTGACGACCCACTACAGGGTCGGGTCTCTTCTCAGAATAGAGGGATGTAGGCCGCCGTCCACCACGCACCACTACTGTGTGGGTTAGTGGACTTCACATACCTTTGAGAACATTTTTTTTGTGAACCCTGGTTTCCTCATGATGTTATCCTTCACTGTAACAGCAGGTGATATTTAATTTTATAAAGTGGACATAACTGTTTTACAAAGTCATCGGTACGCGCCACTGGGATTCGATCCCGGACCCCTCGATTCGAGGTCGAATTGTAAGCTATCTATCACCGCTTATGTCAAGTCTAGTTTACTGTAATAAAAATATTTATGGTGTTTCAGGATAGCGACCTTACAGGACGTAGATAAGAGCCGTCAGAAGACCTTGGAGCAAGCCAGTTCCAACGCCATGGAAGCGTGGGAGTGGCTCAGGAACAATGGCGACCGCTTCGAACAACCCTTCTACGGGCCCATGATGTTGGAGGTAATCATTGAATTGTATTTGAGAAATCTTTTCACCATTTGCAACTAACTAGCTTCTGCCACGACTTCGTTCACTTTGAACCGTGGTCTGAATTGTAACTTCAGACCATAGATACTTGTACATATACACATTCAGATTTTATTAAACTTTGATAATGTGTTTAAGGATGCGGCTTCTTATTGGTCAGTCAGTGGTTCTATTGTTTTCAATATTTGCTGGTTGCATTGTTAGCATTTTCATGTGGCTAAAAATTCAGCCTCTTACACGGGTTTGAGTATGCATAACTTTCTAAAAAAAGTTATGAATGCCTTATAAAATCAAATATCGCTGTAACAGCGAAGAAAATCATCTTAAGGGAACCTGCATGCTTGAGAGTTCGCAAAAATTTTTTCTCAAAGACATGTGAAGTTTACCAACTCACATTAGGACAGCGTGGTAGACTAAGGCCTTCCTTTTCATTGTGACGATATGAGTGGCGCAGTGTTGAAGACGCCAGTGCGCCGCGCGGAGGGTCCTGGGTTCGATTCCCAGCAGAGCAGGGGATTGAATTATGAGGTTAAATTTCTGTTTCTGGTCTGGGTGTGTGTGTTGTTGTCTCGTGTGTGTCCATGGCGCCCACGACACAGGGAATCCTAGTGAATCCTGGGGCTATGAGTGTGAAGCGTTATTTATTATCTCTTATATATAAAATTTTCGTGTCACAATTTTAGTTACCATACTCCTCCAAAACGGCTCGACCGATTTTTATGAAATTTTATATGCATAATATTCAGTAGGTCTGAGAATCGGCTACTGTCTATTTTTCATACCCCTAAGTGGTTAGGGTTGTCCACACATAACAGTTTTATTTTACTTTTCGAACAAATTTTTTTATTTTTATTTTTCAATAATGTGGCATTAAAAAGTAAATACAACCCTAAATTGTCACCCTTCTATCACCAACCCCTATTTGTAATAGTGGATTTTTGACGCTCGATAACTTATATGGCAAAACAACGTTTGCGGGGTCGGCTACTCAGCCAGTAATAATATAATGATGTTAATTATGATGTATGTGTACTCGTATGTGTAGATCAACTTCGCGGAGGAGCGTTACGCGCAGTACCTGGAGGCGACGGTGGCGCGGCGCGACCTGCTGGCGTTCACCTTCAGCTGCACCGGCGACATGGACCGCTTCCTCGACATCACGCGTAAACAGATGAAACTCCCGCAGGTATCGTTTTTACCGACTTCAGAAAAAAATATTTGAAAAAATCAAACCGACCTCAAAAAAGTATGAAATAACATTTGTTACATACTTTTGGGTTACTTATTTATCGAGGTTGGTGTTTTGCATCAAGTATTTTGCTTGTGTTTAAGTTAAATTTTGTCACCAACCTCAAAAATAGTAATAGTAGTGTGTAACAAATGTTATTTCATACTTTTTTGAGGTTGGTTTATTTTTTTATTAAAATTTTTTTTTCGTATTTTTTAGTTTTAACTCCATATCACGAAAACTACTGGGCCGATTTTGATGAAATTTTTACCATTCCCTAAGTTGAACAAAATGCAAACAAACAAAAAAAGAACGAACACGATCCGTCAATAATTAATTTCGGAGACATGCGTGGAGAAACATATCTACATACATACATACACCCATGAAATTTGAAAAGGAGGTTATCAATTCGACTCGTATATGTGTACTATTCTCGGAACTGCACAATTTGTACATAATTAACGTATGTTGGTCTATTACGGCTTCCAAACAAGTAAACCAAATTTCATGGGTAGATATGTTTGTCCTCGCGTATCTCCGAAACTAATTAGCGGGTCCTATTCGTTCTTTTTTTGTTTGTTTGCATTTTGTTGAACTGAGGGGAATGGTAAAAGTTTCATCAAAATCGAGTAGTTTCCGTGATATGGACTTAAAATTAAAAATTACGAAAAAAAATTAAGAAAAAGTATGAAATATAATTTGTTACTTACATACTTTAGGCCTACTATTTTTGAGGTCGATGTGTGGTTCTAAGGCAGTAGTAATAATTGATTCTCAACGCCACCTACCACCTGTCGCAGGTAAACGCAGTGTGCAGCCCACAAGGCCAGCGGCGCCCCACGACACCCGACATAAGGCAGATTAGGTGAGCACTTTCCATCGCACCATTTCTTACAGATTTTCATGTGCATGTTTATTTAATTTAATGATATATTCTTTGAACCAATTTGTATAATCTATATACCTAATGCGTTAAGAATTAAAAATTTATATAGAATAAATCAACTAAAACTAAAAATAGACTAGTTATTTAAAATTAAAAATCACAGTCTCAGAAGTATTAAACAGGAAAATATTCTCATCTGAAAGTGTTATGTATGTAATTATATTAATTTAATACAAAGTCCTGGTAATATTTTAAATAGCATCATTTTGCATTGAAGCTTCACAATAATCACTAAGTGATTATTCACTTACATTTAAAATATATTTAAATGGCTCTAAACGTCGTGAGCGAACCTGCCTGCCTGAGAGTTGACAAAAAATGTTCTCAGAGGCATGTGAAGTCCACCAACCCGCAGTAGTGGTGCGTGGTGGACGGCGGCCTACATCCCTCTCATTGTGAGAGGAGACCCGACCCTGTAGTGGGTCATTAATGGGTTACTGACAAATTTCAACTAGTTAAAAAGTATTTCTTTTCTTTTCCAGTCAATTTGGTTTCCAGAAATATCTAGTGGACACATTCTCGGCTCCAGACATCATCGTGCAGTACCTCTGCAAGACCTACAACATTCACAACATACCCATTGGCAACGATCACACCTACAATGTCAGTGAAACTATCCCCACCAATATCAGATTGTTCTTCAGCGGTGAGTATAATGATTATAATTATTAGTATTTTTAAATTATTAAAATGTAATAAAACTTCATAATTTGCATACCTGAGAAGGTGAATATGGATTGATCAAAATGCCCTGTAAAACCAATAACTAACCCATATTCGTTGCAAATAAATGATTTTCATTCATTCAGTCATTCATTCATTTTCATTTCATTCATTCATTTATGAATAATAAAAGATGTTGCTCAAGGATTTCTCTGTGCTCAAATCTATACAAATAAATAAAATTGGAGTGTCTGTTTGTAATATAAAAATAAAAGCTTTTTACTAAATGCGTATGTATTTATACATGGTACATGGTACATTTTTGTCTGTCTGTCTGTTTGTTCCGGCTGATCTCGACAGATTTTGACGGGACTTTCACTGGAAGATAGGTGATGTAATAAAGAGTAAAGTTGACTGCATTTTTTTACTAGGCACAGCTAGTTTTAACATAAATGTTGTAGCTTTTCTGTCTGTAATAAGTTGCCACCATTTTCCATTTCAGAGAAACACAGGTTCGCTGTAAGGATATCAGCGTACAGCAATGCCAAGACAAGCTCCATATCGATGATCTCACCACCACGACTCCTGAAAAACAGTCTGGACCTCGAACAACTTAACAATTGGAAAGAGTTGTAAGTTCATTTATGCAGTAGGATGCAACAATGACTTTTCTAAGTAATGTGGCTGTTACAAAATTAATGTCATCTGTTGAAAAAAAACTTTGTGAGGTAACCTACATTGAGAGCTCTACATAATGTTCTCAAAGGCATGAAGTCCACTAGCCTACAATACATTATAATAATTAATTATAATAAGACACACAACCTTGCAATTGGTTATTAATTGGTGGCTTTAACCGTATAGTGTGCATTGAATTGTGTGTATGTCTTATAGATTGGCGCCGCAGGTGGAAAAAGAAAAGGAATTCAAAAGCACAAAGAAAAGTTTGGACGTGAAACAGCAAAATATTGAACAGCAATACAGGGAGAAAGAAAAGGAGAAAGCAGAGATTACCAAAATTATATCATCTGTAAGTTTATTTTAGACTGTCAGATCTAATAGTTTCTTAACTTTGAATGAATAATTTGAAATAATCTTCTTATCTTCATAAAATCTTATATATAAAATTCTCATGTCACATTTTTAGTTACCATACTCCTCCAAAACGGCTTGACCGATTTTTATGAAATTTTATATGTATATTCAGTAGGTCTGAGGATCGGCTACTGTCTATTTTCCATACTCCTAAGTGATAAGGGTTGTCCACACCATACATTTTTATTTTATTTATTGGACAATTTTTTTTTATTTTTCAATTATGTGGCATCGAAAAGTACCCCCTGTTTTTTAATAGTGGATTTTTAATGCTCGATAACTTATATGGCAAAAAAACGTTTGCGGAGTCAGCTAGTCTATACTATCTATACTAATCTATACTAATATTATAAAGAGGAAACATTTGTATTTTTGTATGTTTGTAACGAATAAACTCAAAAACTACTGGGCCGATTTCAAAAATTCTTTCACCATTGGAAAGCTACATTCAGCCTGAGTAACATAGGCTATTAAATAAAAAAAAAATAAAAAAAAAACATTGGCAGAGCGAAGCCTGCTGGGTCAGCTAGTAAAAAATAAATTAAAAAAGAAATGAAGAAGAAATTTTGTGTCATTTAAAAGAGTGCTGGGAGTTTTTTCCCGCCCGCTTTCTTCTCCTGGTCTACGTGTTAGATGTAAGTTAACATCCTATCATGTATGACGTTCATTAAGTGTACACAACTCGTGCCTGACAATGAAAAAAGGACTTTGATTTTGATTTTCGATAACGTTTGTGTCAGATCCGAACGATGTCGCGCAAGATAGTCCTGCAGGAGGGCGAGGTGCTGGCGCTGGAGGCCCGGCCCGCCACCGACGCGGACGAAAAGAAGCGCCAGTGCAAGGAGAGCCAGAGGGAGAGCGCCGTCAAGCAAGTGAAGATCCACGGGGAGCTGCTGGAGGAGCTGCAGGAGCTGCACGAGAAACACGCGCGGCGGCTGCTGCTCGTGGTGAGCGCGCCTGGCGTGGCGTGGCGCTGGAGAGGGAATACACTTATACAGGGTTACACGTAAAACATGACCAACCTCGCACCACTAGGTGGCTAACGCCATAAGCAACAACTTGTGTACTACGACTTTTGGTAATTTGTTAATTTTTAATTTCATACAAAAATATTTATTAAATTGCTGCTTATGGTGTTAGCCACCTAGTGCTGCGAGGTTGCTCATGTTTTACGGGTAACCCTGTAGATCAGTACCTTAGAGGCCAGTAACCCATTAATGACCCACTGCAGGGTTGGTTCTCCTCTCACAGTGAAAGGAATGTAGGCCGCCGTCCACCACGCTGGCCTACTGCCCGTTGGTGAACTTTACACACCTTTTTGAGAACATTTTTTTTGTGAACTCTCCGGCATGCAGATTTCCTCACGAATTTTTCCTTCACTGTAACAGCAGGTGATATTTAATTTTATAAAGCGCACATAATTTTTCAAAAAGTCATTGGTGTGTGACACTGGGATTTGAACCCGGACTCCTGGATTTGAGGTCGAATTCTAAGCCACTGGGCTATCACCGCTTTACCTTACCTTAGAGGCAAGTGGTAGTAAGCACCAAAACACAAATTTTGCAGGACGGGCAAAAATGCGTGGCATTCAACTATAAATTCACGTTTCGCGGATTATTTATAAGGTTACATTTATGTTACTATTCGTCATAGGAATAAATGCTTTTTACCATTTTGTATGTCTGGTTCCGACGATTTCAATGGTGTAAAAACATAATTTTGCCAAAAATGCAGTAACTATTGTATATCTGTGAGGTACAGAAATATAGGTCACCATCTTGTGACAGCCCAGCGGCTAATAATAATTCGGTCTCTTACTCGAGGATTCCGGGCTTGAATTCCACACACCAATGACTTTCTTAAAATTTATGCTGTAAAGTTGAAGGAAAACGTAGTGAGGAAACATGCATGCCTGCCATGCCTGCCTGAGAATTCTCCGTAATATTTGAAATTGATATCAATGAATGTGAAGTAAAACAATCAAAAAGTGATCCGTACGTCATGGTGTAGTAATGGTGTTCCGTAATTATATTATAATTATATTGTATTTTTTCAGCAAAAACTACAAAAAACCCGTAATACAAAAGTGGATTTTGAAGCGAAAATGCGTCAATTCAAAAATGACGAGGAAAAAGCCAGGGTAAGGTTTAATTTTCTTTTTCAAATAAACGAACGACATACGAACAATACTACCTTTACCGTACCTTTGAAATACTATGGGAGCGCTCACTCTGTGCGAGTGTCGTAGGTCAACTTAGTCGTAATCGCATTCAAACTGAGCGCGCCCTTATATACAATATGCATTTTATGTTATGTACACATACCAAAAAGTGGCTCTTTATAGCTGGTTTGAATAGACATTTTGTATGAATACCTGCAAAATTTATTCGAGGTATTTGTGGATTTCAAACGTATTTGATGGGAGCATTAAATTAAATGCGGTTACTGGCATTTATTACCCACTACAGGGTCTTCTCGTAATGAGAGGGATGTAGGCCTTAGTCCACCACGCTGGCCTACTGCGGGTTGGTGGACTTCACATACCTTTGAGAACATTTTTTTTGTGAACTCTCAGGTATGCAGGTTTCCTCACAATGTTTTCCTTCACCGTAACAGCAGGTGATATTTAATTTTATAAAGCGCACATCACTTTTTTACAAAGTCATTGGTGCGTGCCACTGGGATTCGAACCCGGACCCCTCGATTCGAGGTCGAATTCTAAGCCATGGGGCTATCACCGCTGCATGAATAATAAATAATAAGAATAAAATGCGTGGACCCAGGAACGCACTGACGGACCTGGGCCGTATGTACGGTCCGTTTTTATTCTCTTGTCCTATTTGGTAAACAATATTGTGTCACTACTTTTTATTGAAAAAAATTTAAAATTGCTTTAAAAAATAAATTATAGTTAATAGAAATCTGTTTCAATATTAAATGACTATTGAGTTGTAATGTTTTATAATTTTGTGTGTGCGTTATTTTTAATTCGCAAATAAAAACAAACGTGCTAAGATTGTTCACCAAATAGGGTATTTCGCACCATGCAAGGAAAAAACCAAAATTATGTAATATTGATAGATTTTGTTAAAAGCAAGTGAAAAATGGTGATTTCTGTTCTAAAAAATGTAGTATACATTTATTATTTCAATTTTAAAATTCAGGTTTTTTAATCTGTTTTTCAAATGTCAAAAACGCTATACGCCACGCAAGCTATCGGCGTGACGTCATTAGCAGTGTAAATAAACAATGGAGTATAACTTTCTTCCTTTACTGACATGTATTGTTTACACTGCGAGTGATGTCACAAGCACGGCGGCAGCGCCGAGACGGCCGAGACCTTGTTTTCGCGGGGATTTTTGAAATTTAAATTGAAAAGTCTTTTTTTACATAATATTTGTTTGCAAAATTTTTTTTTCAATTTTTTATGGGATTTTATGACTTACGAATTCATATAAAAAGCTTTTTGACATAGGCCGTAATACTCTATTTGACAAGTGTTAAAATATGGACTTTATGCGAATTTCCAGAAAGATTTCGAAAAGCTGAAGCAATTAGAAGAGCGCGCGTTGGGCGTGGCGGCGGAGAAGCTCGCGGCGGCCCGGCGCGCGTCCGACAACAGGCAGCCCCGCGACCCGCACTTCCCCGAGCGCGCCCTGTACGACGCGCTGCCCGACGCGCTCGACGCGCTGCAGCAGCGCCGCGCCGAGCTGGAGACGCGCGCCCACTGCATGAGCGACAACGGCGACGCGGTAACTTGCCACCGCGCACTCACGACTTACGACTGTATGGACTGGAAGAAGCAACTCTCATTACCAAGCGTTTTTTATAATAATAATTCTTTAAACCACAACGGATCATATAACATTGAAAAATTTAAAAACATTAAAAACTGCACATAAAGTCATTCAAAAAAAAAAAATTAAAATCATTAAAAAATCATATTAAATAATCATACAAATTTAAAATCATTGAAATATAATAAGAATACAATTTGAATCATAACATAAAATTAACATAAAATCAATAAAGTCAAGTAAAAAATTAAATAACACAATCCTTACATAATAATGTCACAAACTAATTTTTAATGTCACATAGTTGTGACATTAAAAATTTATCGCGAGACAAATGTATTAATGACCGTAAATTATGTGAATCCGGCTACAGTGGTTCAGGTATTCGCAGTCATATCTCGCAGTCATTTTATGTAGAAACCAAGCGCGCCATTTGAATAACAAAACGACTAACCGATGAAAGGAACCGTTTCCGGTGTCTCGTCCTCCCTTTTTTTGTGTAGTTTTTACAACTTAATATATTACAACAAGGCATTTTTCTCTGTTTTCGATCACGGCTGCGTTCGAGAACGGTATGAAGTGGCGCTTATAGAAGACAATTTGACTCCTTTGTTACACGCGAAGTACATACACTTGCGTCCTCCAGTCCATATAGCTCTGTGCTTGCCTCATTACATTTTTTATTATTTCATTGTATTAAATTATTCAGTCAATTGAAATATTGAATTTGGCGAAATATAGACCTGAGTGGCGCAGCGGTTAAGACGCCGGTGGGTCCTGGGTTCGATTCCCAGCAGAGCAGGGATTTGAATGAGTTTGAATTTCTGTTTCTGGTGTGGGTGTGTTGTATTGTTGTCTTGTGTGTGTCCATGGCGCCCACGACACAGGGAATCCTAGTGTGGGGCTATGAGTGTGAAGCGTTATTTATTTATTTATTAATAATGTCGTAAGCCTGGTTCTTTAGACGGAACATAGATTCTGTATAAAGAACTCGGCTTATGACGTCATTTTTCGTTTTAGACCGAGTCCGAATTCCAATTAGTCTTTTTCCTCTGAAGGTTTAAAAAATGTCCGCTACGGTGCAGAGGTACAAATGTTTTGATGTTGATTCGAATAATTTGTGTTCCACTGTTAAAAATAATTAAGTTCACTTGAAGAGACACCACAATTATTATTTTCAAATTCAGCTAACGCTCGCCATACTAGAATTAGAGTACTGTGATTTTATAATTTGGTCTGGGCTTCATAGTTTTGCTACAGAACGTAAACTTACGAACTATTGCCATTGTTCCCAATTTATAGCTGGATTCGACGCTGTCTTGGATGTGAACCCGTATGAATTAAATTTTCAGGATTTGCGCACCTTCAACAACAACAAAGCGGAGATTGCGAGGTTGATGGACTTTGAAAAGAAATCGAAGGAGGAAACTCGAAAACTTGAACAGAGAATGAAGAAGTTAAAGTGAGTAGTAAATCTTATATATAAAATTCTCATGTCACAGTTTTAGTTATCATACTCCTCCAAAACGGCTCGACCGATTTTTATGAAATTTTATATGCATATTCAGTAGGTCTGAGAAGCGGCTACTGTCTATTTTTCATGCCCCTAAGTGATAAGGGTTGTTCACACCTAACATTTTTATTTTATTTTTTGGACAATTTTTTTTATTTTTATTAGTTATTTTTTTAATTAATTTGCGGAATAATAGTTTCACTGTGTAAGTATGATAGTTAATATGTATTTTAGTTGAAATTGAGAAAAAAGAGAAAAATTTTCGGGGAAAAAAACTCAAAATTATTTTCTTATTTCGCCGTCAAACTCACTCTAGGCAGTGTAACTTTGATAGTTAATGTATTTCAGTTGAAATTGAGAAAAAATAAGAGAAAATTTTTCGGAAAAAAACTAATTATTTTCTTATTTCTCCGTCAAACGCACTCTGGGCAGTGTAACTATGATAGTTATATTATGTATTTTAGTTGAAATTGAGAAAAAATAAGAGAACATTTTTCGGGAAAAAAACTAATTATTTTCTTATTTCTCCGTCAAACGCACTCTGGGCAGTGTAACTATGATAGTTATATTATGTATTTTAGTTGAAATTGAGAAAAAATAAGAGAACATTTTTCGGGAAAAAACTAATTATTTTCTTATTTCTCCGTCAAACTCACTCTAGGCAGTGTAACTTTGACAGTTAATGTATTTCAGTTGAAATTGAGAAAAAATAAGAGAAATAACAAAAACAAAGTTTTTCTCCGCCCGCTTTTTTTCCCAGTCTACGTTTTGCATGAGGGACAATCAAAGCAGATGAATGTAATTTATAATGCGATATGTATGGTGCTCATTCATTGTGCACAAATTGTGCCTGATGATGAATTTTGATTAAAAAAAATGTATCTAAACTGGGTAAGGAACCTACAATCTATGTACGTGACTGACAAGGGAAACAAGTCGTGGGCGAAATGAATCGCGATTATCTACTTCTAGTTACTTATTTTAAGTGCTCCATTTTTTAAAGGCACTCCATCTTGATGTTTAAAGATATTTGGTTGCAGGCTAGAATGGTTGCCGTCAGTGAAGCGGTTGCTCGGTGACATCAACCAGCAGTTCAGGGACATGATCGCGAAGTTTGGTTGCGCGGGCGAAGTCAGGCTCAAGCAGGGGACTTGCGAGGTGTGTATCTCCGCCTACCAGGTGGACTGACGACCTCAAGAAGACAGCGGGAATCCGTTGAACTCAAAGGGTCCAAGGACTGGGACGAGTGGCGTCGATCGTCGTCGATTTGAGGAGGCCATTGATTAGCAGTGAAAGGCTGGCTGAAAGGAAAGGTAGAAAGAGGAAAAAAGTGTGATGTGAGCGTGAACCAGGTCGACTAACGACCTAAAAAGGCAGCAGGAATCCTTTGGATTCAAAGTGCCCTGGACCAGGCGGATACGGGTTGAATAGGGGCCCATGTTCGGCAGCGAACTAAAAAAGGCTGAAAGGAAGGTAGAAAGGATGTAGATATAGTCCATTTTTATTCTCTTGTCATATATGGTAAACAATCTGAGCTTGTCTTTTTATTTTAATTTGCAGACAATATAATGCAGACACAAAATAATGCAGACACAAAATTATAAAAATTAAAAACAAATTGTCATTTATACAGAAGCAGGTTTCTAGAAACTATTATTTATTTTTTTAAAGCAATTTTAAACGTTTTGTCAATAAAAAGTAGTGCCAAGATTGTTTACCAAATAAGACAAGAGAATAAAAATGAAGTGTATGTATATGTATTTGTATATACAATGTGTTGTATTGATGTATTGTATGTATGTATTGTATGTGTTGTGTCGTGTGATCCCAGGAGGAGTTCAGCGCGTACGGCGTGTCCGTGCTGGTGCAGTTCCGCGCGGGCGAGCCGCTCAGCGAGCTCACCGCCTACACGCAGTCCGGCGGCGAGCGCTCGCTGTCCACCGCGCTCTACCTGCTGGCCATGCAGCGCCTGGCCGCCGCGCCCTTCCGGTCACTGCACACACGCACACGCACACACACACACACACACACACTAGGAGAGTGATACAAACGAGAGAGGGAGATGAAAATAGGCACACAAAGATGCGAATCAGCGAAGGACACGTTACGCTACAAATATTACACACGCACACGCACGCACACACACATACAATAGAAAAGAAAACAATTAGATTAAAACATGAATGTATCGATTATATATGCACTTTACAAAATAGGCATGATGACTACTTTTCAAAAACTCTTCTATGATATTCAGAAGTTTCTATTATGTCTAAAATATATCATATTTTTGTAGAAAATTAAGGTTTTTGTGCAATAAAAGTACATTTAAATTTTAAGTTTCAAATTCATTCCAAAACGCTCGCCCGTGTCATGGCGTCTCTCATTGCGCCACGACTCAGTAAAAAATGCCAGATCGCGTATAATATGCTTACGAAAAAAATGACGTTAACTAAGACGTGACGTAAATTGACGTAATTCGATTTGATGGGTGTTTTAAGCTATCATGGCGGATTGTTGTATTTTGTAGATTCATTATAACAAATAAATTATTAATCTCGAAATTAATAAGAGAATAAATACATGTTTCAAAATCTTTGAATCCTATTTCATTAGATCAGACAAATATTTTGGCGATACTTGATTACTGTCATCATGCCTATTAAATACCTGCTCTTCTATTAATTAAAAAACATTGTGAGGAAACATACACACCTAATTCTGCATATTGCTCTAAAAATCCTGTGTAGTCCACCAACCCGCACTAGGCCAGCGTGGTGGACTAAGGCCTACATTTTTCTCATCGTGAGAGGAGACCCGACCCTGCAGTCGATTTAAGGTTTAATGACAAGTCATTCCTGACAGGTGTGTGGACGAGATCAACCAAGGCGTGGACTCGACCAACGAGAGGATCCTGTACGAGCTGCTGGTGAAGGTGACCACTGATGGCCAGCAGGGGCAATACTTCGTGCTTACGCCCACTGTAAGTTGTTCTTATGGCTGGACACTTTGATCAGGTTATCAATTCACATGACATGACAAATTAAATATTTTATTCCAGAAGTAAAATATTCAAAACTTGTAACTGATTGAAAAGGTAACTAAGTTTTACATTGTACCATCATTCGAAAAAGCTTTGTATATAAATGAATTTGCATGTTAATTGTTATTTAGTTAAATACTCATATATTCTTTTCCAGCTGTTGAAATCTCTTGAATATAACCGAAGAGTCAAGGTGCACACCATAATGAACGGCCCACAGATCATGGCCAACGACCAGTGGAAGATGGACAGCTTCCTAGCTAGGGGTCGGGCGTTACGCGGCTAAAATATTACGATGTAAGTCTTTCGAAGAATGCAATCTCCATGTCATTGTTTCAGTTATCAGTTCTATCACCATGTAAGTCATTTTTTAGGCTACGTCCGCACAGACAGGCGGCTTGCTTAGCGCCTATAGCCTAGCGAGTCACCTAGCGAGTAGCTTAGTATAACGAACGTTCTAGCATGTCGCTTGACGCCTAGCTAGTCGCTTAGCGTGTATCGAGGTAAACAAACGTGTTGGTTTTATGTCACGAGGCGCGAGGCGTTTTAGATATGGATGAAATATTAATTACAACAGTTTTTAAAAGAAACTCTGTGGAATCCAGCTAATGAACTCCACATTCTCTGGTTATACGCAAATATTCGTAAAATTTCTCATAAAAATTATGCAATTGTTTATACAAAACATTAAATTCCCCGAACCCAAGATGACGAATAAGCCCGTGAAATTGCATATTTTAGAGATGAATTTTCTGTAAGTAACAGTTTTAGAGCTACTTTCGAAAATGACATCTCGTCAACGCGTCGAACGGCAAATGACCAAAGTACCTACGACTCACCACGCAAACCACCTTCAGTGCGGCCATTGTATAGCCTAGCAAGTAGCCAGAATACAAGCCACTAGGCTCTAGGCGCTAAGCATGCCGCCCGCCTGTGCGGACGTAGCCTAACGGTTTTGACATTTTGATGCCATTCGCTAGGGAATCGAAGGACGCGTCGTTTCGTTCAACAAAAACCAATACTTACCAAACCTAAATACCACGACCAAGAAATATCTTTAAAATTACCTTAATTTTGAATAACATTTTGAAGAATTTACAAATGTGGTTTTATGTGTATTTCATTAAAATTTTAAGTCCACTTCAGAAGTGTCTATTACTTTTAATAAGAACAAAATTGTGCTATATATTATAATAGGATTTTGATTACAAAAATAGAAAATTTACATGAAAATAGGCTAGGGAAATTAATATTAACATAATTAGTAGTCTTAACATCCGCTATATGTCTTGTATGTGTTTTTCGTCGCTTTTTATTCACACTCCATAGAAGCGCTTCTTTATATCAGCTTGTTTATGAAACAAATCTTACGTAAAGAAAAATTTTTATTTTGGAACCAGCAAATATTATTTTGGATGTGTAATATTGTGTTGTGCGATAACTCAATATAATTGTTATTATGCCTTTGCCATACTAGACTTTACACTACAATGGGCAAGTACAAATACCGAAAACCAGTGAGCTTGATTCACTGACGCCTGAAATTAATTATTAATCGATCTTCAGAGTATGGATTGAGAGTGATACAGGGGCCTGATTCTGTATGACTATTCACACTCGTATCGCGGCAATGTCGTGTCTTACGCGTGATAAGTCAAAAAAGGCTTAAAAGTCAAATATCGTGACAATCTATTGTGTGCCTTATAGAATAGACATTAAGGTTCCTTGTCGTGCCGAGTTCATGAAATGACATACGGTTGGATGACACACGATATCGGCACGAAATCTGAATGCTCATACAGAATCAACCCCCTGTTTGGTTGCCTATCTATATGATTACTTTGAATTAATAAATGTTGCCTGGCACCCAAATGTCATTTAGGTGATCATAATCGGAAGATCGGTTATTAATTTCCAGCGTAAAAGATCACCTAGTGAAGGACTGAGTTTAAAATTAACATGGCAAATTATAATAATTATGTACTTCAATGTCAGCTTTACTAGCTGATACAATTTTTTTTCAGTAGTCTTTTTATGGCGCAGTATCATGACTATTCATATACATATTTATTAATGTTAAATAAATTTTTGTACTATGCATTTGTGTCAGTGCAGAACAAAAATAAAAATACAAAGTACTATCTTCTAAATGCTTAGGCGCTATGTATACATTAATGAATACATGTTAATTAAGTTATCAAGATCTTTTCTTATTGTATGTGTATATAAATATGATTTTAAGAAGAATTACAAACTTAAAACGAATGTGATAGTGTGGTGAATCTTGTTTCTGTTATAATGTTAGTTATAGACTGAGTCTAAAAAGGTAATGTAACCAAACAAGGGACTCTATTGTAGGTCAGATGCATAATTATGTTACCTTAAAGGGTTTGGTTAAAATAGTTTGTAGTAAATGTTGTTGGGGTATTTCTTGTTATTCTAACCTTTGGACCCACATTATGGAACGAATAAACAACAAAAATAAACGCAAATAAATAATAACAAGTAATACCTAACAATGTAAATGCACATACATACCAAAGTAATGTAACGTCGCTTTTGGTACAAAATAATCAAAATTTTGTTACCGCTTAAAACTGGAACATTACTTGTCGTTGTGAATGCCGACATGGCGTACGTGGCACGATTTCCTGTTGTCGGCTATGGCCGTCTATGACGAGCAAAAGGTTAAGGTGGCAAACCACCTATGGGGCCGTCCATTAATCACGTGATTTTTTTAAAGCATTTTTCCCCCTTGTTGATACATGGTGAGGTTTAAGACTACCCCCCATCCCCCACCCGACATCACGTGTATTTTTATTATCTACAAAAAATCTTAAACTTTTTAGAATATTATGTTAATACAGGTATAAAATAAAATCTTATTTTATTCTGAAATTAAGGAACATGATAAAAATGTGAGTCAAGGTCACACTACAGGCCGCTTTTAGATTTAAAAATCGCGCGTTTGAAAAAATAAATACACGTGATATCTTACTACAAACCCCCACAACCCCTCGTGACATTTCGTGATTTTTGTCAAACCCCTCCCCCCTCCTTCAAGCCTCACGTGATTAATGGACGGCCCCGATGATAATATGAAGTGGTCACTACTGCCCTTACTTTGTTTTTACTTAATTTTACTTACTGGTACTTCGAAATTATGCAGTGTTTTTAAATACTATTCTCAATGTTTTTGTCGCGCGAATTTTCAACCATAAATTAATATTTCATTATGTATTGTGTCTTGTGAAAAAGTAATGTATTCGTTTATGAAGCGTACAAATAATAGAATAAGTTATTTTTACAACGTTTATGTTACCAGTACAAAATAAATGATTGATTTTTTTAATAAAGGTTTTATTTGGAAGTACCTACTCGTTTTCTTCTGTTTTTGGGATGTTTTAAATAAAAGGTTTCTTGTGTTAATTATCTTTATAAAAGTAAAATAAAATATAATTATGCTAAAGTAATTTTACAGCGGTCATATAAATAGCTTAATAATATCGTTACAAGTATAGCGTTAATTTATTCAGCATGATTCTGTTAACCACAGAAAAATAATCTTTCAATATGATAAATAGGTACAAATTCAATATTTGTTGGAAAAAGTGTAATTCTGACAAAAATGGAGAACATTCTCATTTCAGCAATATTCTTTAAAACTTGACTTGTTTATGTACAAAGAAGCATGCTTTAAGCGTTACAGAAACTTTCTAACAGACCAAGTACACTGAAGCGAAACAAAATCAAATCTCTCATTTGAACCCTCAAAAGAACAATGTCGATAACTTGCACGTCCCTTATTGGTCGCTTTCAACACTCAATCTTTGCATATCGATCGCGCTTTTGATGTTTGGTTGCCAGGCAACATCTGTTATTTCAAAGAAAAACCTTGGTAACCAGTGTCTGATCTGTGATCGGTTATGAAGCCATCGTAAATTGTAACAGGGCTACCGTTATCTAAGGATAGGTTAGCGAGGCCCCTGGGGCCCTAGCCCTCCATCTGCACGCCCTTGCCGGTCCACTGCTCGTCGAGCGTGACGTCACACTCGAGGTCGCGCAACGCCGACTTGATATCGAAGCCGAACTCCTCGCCGAAGGTCTGGTAAGCGTCGTTGAGGAGCCCCTGGATGTTGAGCTCGTGGAACTTGGTGTTCTGGTCGCGGTACCGCGCCACCATGTTGCGGATCGCCCAGCAGCCGTTTTTCTGTCGGGACAAAACAATGATGAACGTTCGCAGGTGGATATTTGTTACAGTGGCTAAATATTAGGGTCCCCGCACACGGGCCACACGCGACAGCCACAAACGCCTCTACGAGAAGCTAGAAGCGTCTACAAAGGTGGCTGAAGCGCGCGACAGCTACCTGTGGCCGGTGGCTGCTACTTTTTTTAACACATGCGCCCAATAGCATAATGAACTCTAGCGAAGGGAGAGAGCGGTGGTGAACCGCGCGAGTGGCGTGTGGCGGCGTTTTGCATCGGCGCTTAGTGGCCGGTGCGGGCCATAAGAATCGAGCAACGACGATTTGTAGCGTGTGGCGGCCACCGGCGTCAACGGTGTGCGGCGAGTCTATATAAAATGTATGAAAACTAAAATAAATATGCCGGTGGCAGCTAATCTCCAGGTATATACCATCACAACTGGTTCCGTGATAGCACCGAATAGTACACGACACGTGATTGGTATAGACCCAGGTTCATACCAAAACAAGTTTCACGTAAAGAAATATAAATACTGACTGGCCTAATGGTTAGCGACCCTAACTACTACGTCGGAGGTCGTGGGTTCGATTCCCATCCAAGACAAATATTTGTGTTTGTTCTGTGTCTGGGTGTCAATTATCTATATAAGTATGTATTTAAAAATATATATGTAGGTTTACCAGCTATCTGGTTACTATAACACAAGCTCACAGCTTACTTTAGGATCAGATAGCCATGTGTGAATTGTCCCACTATATTTATTTACTGCGGTGAAGCGGTGATAGCCCAGTGGCTTAGAATTCGACCTCGAATCGAGGGGTCCGGGTTCGAATCCCAGTGGCACGCACCAATGACTGTAAAATTAAATATCACCTGCTGTTACGGTGAAGGAAAACATCGTGAGGAAACCTGCATGCCTGAGAGTTCACAAAAAAAATGTTCTCACGCGGTATGTTCATTGTTCGTCCACCAACGGGCAGTAGTGGTGCGTGGTGGACGGCGGCCTACATCCCTCTCATTGTGAGAGGAGACCCGGCCCTGTAGTGGGTCATTAATGGGTTACTGACATTTATTTACTTATTATACAAATTAAATGTGAGTGACAGTGATAGATGAGCTGAATACAGTGGACGCGGAACTGATACGTGTTCACTGTGCTCGATATTACCTGTACGCTGGCGTTGTTCGGGTGCAATTTCAGGCAGTGTACGATCGCTTCGGCGGCGCCGTTGTCCAACAGCTCCCTGCCGTGCGCCGCTTCGCGCAACGACAGCGCCGCCATACACTTTAACGTTAACGCAGCCATCGTCGCGTTGCTCTACGAACAAATTAGAAAATAATTAATTTAAGAACGAAAACATTTCTGGCCATTGTGGCCTATACAGTGTTGGTAACATAAGTAGTCTTTGTCAACTACAATATTATATGTATTAGTGAATCCAATTTACACTTATAAACGCCAGTGTAAAATTATCAAATAAAAATCAGCTTTGTAAAAATCAGTCTAAAATGTGACAAACAAGAAACGAACATCATAATTGTTAGGCTCCCACAACAATACAATAAGTGTCTATGGTTTTAAAGAGTCAGCAAAATTCGAAAATACAACAGAATTAACGGTTGACAGTAATGTCCTCCGCAGTATTGTACTACCTAATTACTGATTGTATTTATTTCAATAAAATAATAGTTTATTATTCTAACGCACATTCGCCCTTTATTTCGTAACAAACCTAGCAATGATATTTTTGTAAGAACGAAACGCCAGGATGACAGTCGGAAGACTGATGACGTTAAATATTGACATAAAAATGTGGCGTAGATGGTAATCGAATAATATAGAAACGAGAGATGATAACAGATGAACTTACCGCATGCCTTGTGAGAAGCGACACGATAATTGACACAATCCCACATTTGACCAACTGCCTTTTGACATCATCGTTGCCTGCCAAGGCTGTGATTCTGAAAAAAAAAATTTCTTTTACAATCTACTTTCAATATTTTTTATAAACATGAAGGCAACAACAAGTAGCCCTTACCATTCTGTACCTATAGTAGAAGACTTGGGACGTTCCCTAAAATATAATTTTCATACAAATCATTCTTTACTGATGTTGCTATGGTAAGACTGTAAACATAAATAAACAGCTGTCTGGGAGATAGGCACTGTTGAATCAATACACAATCTCAAATTTTAAGGAATTTCAAACCGGACTATTAATTTTACCGAATCATAATTAAATAAAAATGACCTCACCTAACGGCGACTTCCTATCATTCGCGGACAAGAACGTAGGTCTCACCACGATGGACCACTGGCGGAACCACAACCAAGAAGTGCTCAAAGGCGACATCATCGGCATCACCGACAATAACACCTCCATCACCAAGAATTGCATCGTAAAGGTGAACCAAACGGCCTGCAACGACTTCTCAGACAGCACAGATCAGCTGAAGCACCGCGCGAGACACATCAACTACTGGAAAGCGGAACTCGAGCGCGCAATCAGAGATATCGACGCCGAAATCAACGTGTTAGAATCGCTGCGACAACAGCTAAAGAACGCAATGGACACCCTGAGAATACCAGAGTACATAACACAAGAATGCTTGAGCTTACGTTGCAACAGAATGCAGTCGGACACCGTGTACGACGGACCGCAAGACGAGCTGTACAAGGAATCAGTATTAATAGAGAACATTAAACGCTTGCACGCAGACATGCTGCGAGACATCGAGAATCAAATGAAAATGAACGTAGCCGCTAAGAATGGACTAGAAAGAGACTGGAGCAACAAATACTTGGCGTTTAAATACGAAACCCAAAACTCTGAACTAGAAACCAAAGCAGCCAACGTCAAGGACTCGGCTGGTGCCACGAGGCTCTCCGAAGGACAATCCAACGTTCAAACGTGGGAACACTACACCGTGAACACTTTAGAACAATTCAAAACTGCCATCGACAGATCCAAAGCGCTAAGAGAAAAAGTGGACGCCGTTTTAATAAACTCGGCTAGAGACCTACGTTCGCAAGACATAAAAGTGAATAAGGCGTTAAGTGAGCGAATCGCTCGCACCGACCAAGTGAAGATTGAACTGGAGAACCAATTAAAATTGACCCTCCAAAAGATAGTCGAGACGGAGAACATCCTTGAGACGCTGCACGAAGAAATGATGAAGGTGTCGCAACGGTTACAAGTGGCGCAAACGAGATTGAACACTAAGAACTGGAGACCGAACGTCGAGAATTGCAGAGAGGGATCGCTAATAGGTCTCATAGAGGAAGTGAGAGATCTCAACGACAGTACGAGTCTCTTGCAGAGGAGGTCGCTGGAGACGGAGAAGCTGAGAGCGGAGCTGATCCACGAGAGATCCAAGCTTGAGAACGAGATTATGGTGAAGAAGAAAACTATATTTATCGACGATCAGCGTTGCCTGTTCTTGAGGTCGCATTTCCAGTCCGCTGAGAAATTGTGTGGGTTTTAAATGTTTTGATTGTCATATCGTTACAGTCTCAGTGCAGTGTTAACACAATTAACATTATCAATTTTTAATCTCTACAACTTTTTTATTTTCTTGTTTTTAATTGAAAGAGATTTAATCTAAAAGGTTTTCACACTTTCCACATTTTCTCACAATACATACAACTGGATCAGTTGTGATAACTATACTAATAACTAGCTAACAGCTAACACCATAATCAAATTCCTGATTCACCACTGACACAATTAATCTCCCAAATTCATATCAGACCAGATGGTCACTGTCTTCTGAATTCTTTATTGGAATTAAGTAGCTTGTATGCAGGCTACCTGATATTCGGTGGTCACTGCAGTGGACACTTATGTCTAGCTTCAAACACGATAAAACACCTATCTGAGAGTGGAGCATCCCCGGCAACCACACTTCTTCAACCGAAACATGAAACACTACAAAGAACATGCTTCACTGGGAGTGTGAGGCCATCAGTTAAAGTTTTCTAGGCTCAACCCTCAGGCTTATAAAATCCAACCAATTACTCAATCTTGGGTCATTCGCATTGCACGTTTTTGAATGGAGTCATATGAAAAACTGTTTTCTATGACATTAAAAACAATACTCACAACTTGGTCGCCTGCTGTGCAACATTGACGTCGTCGTAGTTGTCAGCCATCACCGTGAACAGCACACTGATGCCACATTCGGACACCAGCGCGCACAGCTCGTTCCGTACCAACAGAGTGGCTATTGTCAGCATCAGCTCCGATACAAGGGGTGGTTTGGTGTTTTCTGTAATATAAACTTTTCCATAATAATTGACAATAAAAAAATTATATTCAAATGGGGTAAACTATTCTTACAAAGTGCACAAAATCGCGTTCGGCTAGCGCGGTGGATTTGGGCCTACATCCTTCTCACTGTGAGAGGAGATGCGACCATGTAGTGGGTCATGGTTACAGACAATATTACAATAAACATTTATTCAGTTCCATTTTATCTGACTACACCTTAAAGTTTATAAAATTTTGACAAATACAAGATGTCCTACAAAAATATTCAACAATAGTATACATCATTTTTTTTCTTCTTTGCATTATTAAGCACTAAGTTCCGCCCACAACTTTGTCCGCGTGGACCTAAGAATTTGACCCAGAGAGAATTATGTTAATTCAGGTAATAACAATTTCCATTATCATTTGTTGTTTCTCGAGACTTCGTAGCAAAGGTTACATTTGCATAAAGATATATACAATGACATACCCTTTAACAACTCCGTGAGGGGTACAAGTAATAGGGCTCCGAGCTCTCTAGCATGATCATGAGCCTTGCCGAATTCTACTCTGATGTCGTCGTCCAATGCAAACTTCCGGATAGCCTGGAGATTTGCTATCAGCAACTGAAAACAACATTAAACCAGGATAGTGGATACAGCACAGTGCATTGCAGAATTCAGCCTCTTACACAAATGGTCAGAGACCTGGCAGTGGGTCACCAATGGGTTACAGAGAAGACAACAACAAAAATATTTTTTATGACATCTTTTCCACATGGAGTTTAAAATTTTGCTCAGAGAGGTGAAAGTCTTAAATATAATGTGTGTGCAAAATTGAAATTCTTTTATATTTCACAGACATGTACAATTTTTAATCATGAAAAATTGAACTCACCTTGGAATTATTTTTGTTCTTCAGAATTGTTTTGAAATTGTTTCCAACATTTTTGGAAAATATCTTCTGTCTATTCATTTCATGTTTCAAACAGCAGACATTAAGCCATTTTAATGTACATATCAATATATCCTCATTTTCTGTTTTATCTAGAATACTATAAAAAATTGAAAAAAGATGGCCAAAGCCAAAAATTAACAATAACAAAGACTGTTCTTACTGTTCTTAAGAAGTAAAAGTACTGAGTAAACCATAGCAAAATCCATAACAGTCGCAGTGAAAGTCACACAGTCACAAACTAAAAGATAATATTTTTGTGCCTGAATTATAATAAAATAAAACATAATATATATTGTGGGACAACTTACACACACTTGTGCACAACCCAAAATAGGGAAAATTACTCTTATTACCCTATTTTTAAAAAACTTACTCTTTAATCAAATCAATGCCTTTTGGGTCCAATAAATCTGGCTGCATATCCATTAAAGCAGTTAATGTGTTCAGTATGCTGGCCGTGCACTCTTTGTCCTTCAAAGAGGACTCCTGTTGAACCAACTTGTGCTTGGATTCTAAGAGATTTATTAGAATTTTGTAGGCGCCCTCCTTGCCTGCGCGCACTCTGTGTGCAATGTCTTTGTTGCATTCTGTCTGCAAATTAAATGATACCATTAGCTTAAATCAGTCCTGTGCCGAAAAGCCTATTATGAAACTAAGGACTATTTAGACGATAAGAAAGCGTGGGATTGAATAACTTCACTAGGCTATTTCTATACACCATGCACTGCACCATAGAATAATTCATACTTATTTTTAAAAGAGTGCTGGGAGTTTTTTCCGCCCGCTTTTTTCTCCTAGTGTATGTTTTGCCTGAGGGGCGATCAAAGCGGATATTTGTGTAATGTTAAATGTATGACGTTCATTAAGTGTGCATAAATTGTACCTAATAATGAATAAAAGCTTTTGAATTTTGAATTTAAAGCAATGGTATGGACCCACCACCCTCCCTTATCTCCAGGTAGGTATATACCATCACAACTTATTCAAATAGCACACAACACGTGTTTCGAGGCAAAACAATTGTTTACTATTGGCATAAGTTATTATACCTACCTGGAGATAAGGGAGGATGGTGGGTCAATATCAAAACATGTTCCATGTATGCGGATTGTTGCAAAGAAATATAAATTCAACTTAAATAAAATATTTCTACCCAAGGCAAATTTTGTTTACGTAATTTACTTACCATTAAAATATTCAATTCATTTATAATTTCATCATCATCAACATCATTACTGTCACATAATTTCTCTAAATTCTTCACAGTGCTTGATACTAGATGGTCATTGGTATCACTCAATGCTAGCTCTTTTATTATATTTGATAGATCTACTCCCTGAAAATAAAACAGTTAGCATTAACAAGGCCAACTTAGGGTTCAATGTTTACAATCTTAACTTGAAGCATTAAAATTATCAAACAACTCTGAATCACAGAATGTCTAATTTAGGTCGATGGAACCCAGCTGCTTTTTGTTTAAGTTAAATTTTCAACCTAATCCAATTTATAGTACTACCTAACTCCCACACGTTGATTGCCTGACTAGATATTTTATTATTATTAGATTAAAAAACATAGGTACCTGTGCTTCAAACTGTGCTATAGCTTCCTTGACTGCCTCTTCAGGGCTCATGTCAAATTCATCGATATTTTCTTTAACCACCTCGTCATAAGTCTCCTGAGTAATGACACGAACCATTTTTATCTGTATCTTTAATTTACAATAAATATCTAATAAATATTTCGCGTATTATTTATAAAAACCGGCAATTTATTGTCATCTGGAAAATATTTCACTGTTTTAACTACAAATAGGTACTCAAATACTACATACAATAATAATAAAATTATTTATATTATGTGCAAGAAATCTTCGTCAAATTGACATTTGACTTTTGACATTCCATGAATTACAGCTAGATAATAAAAAAAGGTTATATTTTCGCTGTACTGTTGTACCAATAAAAAAGCCAATAATACTGTGATGATCTACTACTCGTTTAAAGGTAATTGTGGGTTATTAACTACTTTTTCACAAAACATCAAGTTTATATCAAATCTTAAATAAAAAAGCCGTACTCTGGGCAAAGAGAAATAAATAAATATAGAGATTAAAGGTACTTTAGGTACAACATTTAATGTATCTATATTTTTGACGGATACAGATTAGACATTGTTTTGACATAAAACAGCTTGAATAAATTGTGTTCTGAAGCATCATCTAAATATCCAAGAAATCAGATCAAAGCTTGTGTAAAACTATTTAAATAACGAAGAATTTTTAGTTCTCGTAGTAATTTTGTAGCAGTGTTAGTTTATTTAGTGAAATCTTATTGAGTTTTCGGGTTTTTGGCAAAAAATATATTGATAAATCTCTCGACAGCACCACCGAACACGGTCGCAATCGCATGTTTTGATCGCAACCTGCTAGCAAATCGAGCAATGCAGATGACGCATACTTTAGAAAAGAGACGAAAATTTCTATGCTGAATTGTGTTTTCCTCACGCGTAATTATTGAAATATTTAAGGCTCTGACAACATAATAGATTTTAGTGGATAAACTGAAACCAAAATGAGTTTTCTGGGGAAGCTTTTTGGCGGCAAAAAGGAAGAAAAGGGGCCCTCAACACATGAGGCGATACAGAAATTGCGTGAGACTGAAGAACTGCTGATTAAAAAGCAAGAGTTCCTGGAACGCAAGATCGAACTAGAAATACAGACAGCTAGGAAAAATGGCACGAAAAATAAAAGGGGTAAGTCTTGTTCACACATTAGTTCGCGAATTTTTCTTTAGCCAGATTATCTTTGTATTTCACTTATGTTGAGACAGCGTTCTGAGCCTGACCTTGTTGTGGTCATTGTATCTTGATTCCTTCTTGCGTTACACAATGTAACAACTTATATTTCTAAATAAACCGTACTATATACTACATTGTTGTATAAAACTTCTAGTCTAGAAAAGAGTTGAAAGATTATGAAATTGCTATTGCCACCTTAATAACTTATGAACTTGTTTTAAAACAAACAATACATTAATTATCATGACTCATATAGATATCTTACACTTCCATCTGGAACGCATTATTGCATTGTTCTATCTAAATGTGCTTTTAATAATCAAAAGGTGACTTAAAATATACATAAACATTAAAATTTTAGGGCATGAACTAAACTTCATCTGTCCTTTCTGATCTTGTAGTGTAATATTGATTGATCAATCAAAGCAAAACCTTTAATTCATTATAATAAGGGTGCTTTTATTTAATTACCCCTTCCTTCATCAGGTCTGCTGAAGGATGGCACCAGTCTGACATTGACTGTCCAATTTAAAAACTTATAAGACTGTTATTGCAAGGTCATTTTTTGGTAGTTTCTTTTTATGAGTAGAGCAAGCAAACAGACAGACAAGCCACCTGATGGTAAGTGGTCACCATCGCCTACTGATACATGCAATACTAGAGGAGTCGCCAGTGCGCTGCCGGCTATGAAGGAGTGCTTTTTTATGCCCTTCTTGAAGAACCCCATGTCATAGTCCTGTAGGAATTCATCAGCCGGAAGACCGTTCCAAAGTTTGCATGTTCGAGGCAAAAACATATGTGAAAAATGGACTGTGGAGGAACGCATAAAAATTACTAAATTAATTTTTGCATTAATAAATAAATTAATGCATGAATAAATTAATTCACCAAACCAAAGCAAGTTCAACTTGCTGATAAAAGATCTTCTCTAAGGCTGTGTTCATGTTTTTAGCTGCAATTGCTGCATTAAAACGTAAGAAGCGATATGAGAAGCAGCTGACCCAAATTGATGGAACCCTCACTCAGATAGAAGCCCAGCGGGAAGCGCTGGAGGGTGCTAACACTAATGCTCAAGTGCTGAACACAATGAAGGAAGCAGCAAACGCAATGAAATTAGCACACAAGGATATGTAAGTATCTGTACATGTGTGTGTCAGTAATCCATTTAATGACTCACCACAGGGTGGGGTCTCCTCTCACAATGAGAGGGAAGTAGGTCTTAGTCCACCACGCTGGTCTATGTGATTTGTATGGAAAAATAAGGTGTTTTTATCACTATTTTTCGCATAATTTTTCCGTTTTTTCTCTCTATAAGAGTTGCTTTAAGACTTAAGTTTTTCTATCATCAAACAACCTGACCTGACAACCTGAGTGGCGCAGTGGCTAAGACACCGGTGCGCTGTGTGGAGGGTCCTGGGTTTGATTCCCAGCAGAGCAGAGATTTAATTATGATTTTTAATTTCTGTGGCGTGGTTGAGTTGTGTTCTTGTCTTGTGTGTGTCCATGGCACCCATGACACAGGGAATCCTAGTGTGGGGCTATGAGTGTGAAGCGTTATTTATTTATTTATTTATAAAAAATACATTTTTGTCTGAATAAAATTGTCGTTTCCGCAGCGACGTGGACAAGGTGCACGACATAATGGACGACATCGCGGAGCAGCACGACATATCGCGCGAGATCACGGACGCGATCAGCAACAACGTGGCCTTCCCCAACGACATCGACGAGGACGAGCTGGAGCGCGAGCTCGAGGAGCTGGAGCAGGTCAGTGTGGCTACCTCCGCCGCTCGCCCACAGATGTGCTGGATCACGCCATCGACGTTTTGTACATCGCTGGCGTATACAGGCTGAATTTTACAAGTGTGCGTGGTTGGGGAAATATGTAACAGCGAGGAATAACGAAAAATACTTAACGGAGTCTGGGGACGGGTTTTGATGAAAACTAAAACTGCATCATTGGATTTTACCACTAATCGAACCGATTGATTTTGAAAAAAAGTCACACCCTTTATTATTACACCATTTGGTAGTGTCACTTATTAAGAACGAATTCTGGAAAGTAATGACATACGGCAAACTTAAGGACGTTCATTTAAAAAAAATATGTTTTTCCATACAAACCTTAACTGATTACTTAGCGTTTAAAATGATTGCCATTGTTACCAATTTACAGCTGGATTCGACATCTTCATCCTGTATACAAAACTCCGACATGTCACATGACGCAATTGGAGCAAGATTGCTACACAGGCATTATCATCTTGTTTGGTTGGATATTCCCTTTTGCCAAAGGATGGACCACACTGCCAATCTATCTATTTATTCAGCACACACCTTAGACACATCTTGACTGTGTCCTGAATTGTCTGAAGTTTGCAAATAAAATCTTATTGCGATGATATTTCAACCATGTTCCTTATGTCTTGTGTTTTGGTAGGAGATGTCCAGATTTGAACCTGGACCTCTTGTCTAAAAGACTGAATTTAATAGGCGTGACGACAGTATCAAAGGATCGTCGATTTAATCATTTTAGGGCAGTCTACATCTAAAAAAATTCAAAACACTGGTTTAGTTTTGTTTAAAATAGGTAATAAGATTATTAAGATTTTCAATAAAATAAAACATTAACATATTGCAATTCGCCATTTTGATTGAAACGCCACTCACAGCGCATGACGTCACGCTTAGGTAAACAAACTCCGCTGATCTTCTTAACGACAGTATGTCGTTAAGAAGAACTCATAGACACAATGACATAAACCTAAGCGTGACGTCAGAGCCGACGCCATTACACCTCGAGCTGTTTTGGCGTACTATTTGAAAAAATATTAATAATAAAAATGGTTTTAAACTTCGTTAAACTCAAATTTATTACCGAAATAAAGGTTTTACCTTGAATAGTAAATATGTACCGCCATTATGGAAGAGGATTTCAAAATCTTTCGTCACGCCTATTCTTTGCCATTGAACTATCACAGCTAATTAGTTAGTAATGGCATAAGATCTCACAATGTTAATGTCGACCGTTGTATCTGAAGGAAGTGGACTATAAGTAAATTGTTTGGTGTATGTGGTTCCAGGAGGACCTGGACAAGGAGATGATAGGCATCAGCGTACCAACCGACAACCTGCCCGAGGTGCCCGAGGACAAGGTCCCCGAGAAACCCAAGGCCAGCAAGTCCAAACAGAACGGTGAGACCGGACTTGTTTTATTTCCAAACTTATACTTCAAGCATGTCAGCAACCCATTAATGACCCACTACAGGATCGGGTCTCCTCTCACGATGAGAGGGATGTAGGCCGCCGTCCACCACACACCACTACTGCCCGTTGGTGGAATTCACATACCTTTGAGAACATTTTTTTTTGTGAACTCTCAGGCATGCAGGTTTCCTCACGATGTTTTCCTTCACCGTAACAACAGGTGATAAATTTTATAAAGCGCACATAATTTTTTTTACGAAGTCATCGGCGCGAGCCACTGGGATTCGAACCCAGCCCCTCAATTCGAGGTCGAATTCTAAGCCACTGTACTATCACCGCTCTACTATACTTCAAGCATAGTGGTAGATAAATGGAATTAATTAGATTACGCAGCCAACTGTGAATGGTTGAAAAAAAGGAAGGAAGGAAGGATGAAATGCAGTACCCAGTGATTCTTTTTAAGAGGAACATCTAAGTTCTGTGTAACAACACACCTGCATACAACCTTACTCTATTTGAGGTTGGACATGGGTGTCCATGAGAGTAACCAGTTTACATCTGGTGGCTTTTATGCCTGTTTGCTACTCCAATACGAAAAACGTCAAGAACAGTGACGGAAAACAGCATGCCTGAGTGTTGTTCATAAAGTTCCTTAGCATGTGAAGTCCACCGATCTACATTAAGGCAGTGTGGGGACTAAGTCCTTTATCCTTGTCATTTTGATAGGAGACTCATTTCTGCAGTGTGTCAGTAACGGGTTACTCACACACTGCAGTAAAAAAAACAAAATATAAAGTACTAGCTGACCCGACAAGCTTCGCTAATATCCAAAGTTTTTTTGAGTCACAAACTTTCACCACCAAGTCTGTTGCGAAAATCCAAACAACTTAAATCGTTAGTTACGATGAAAAAGCTCCAACAATTAAAATTAAGTTTTAGTAAGGATCCCTAATCTTTTCTAGCACTAAATATAGCCTACGTTACTCAGGGTGAATGTAGCTTTCCAATGGTGAAAGAATTTTTGAAATCGGCACAGTAGTATTTGAGTTTATTCATTACACACAAAAATACAAATTTTTCCTCTTTGTAATATTAGTGTAGAAAAGCCTATACATTTCAAATGTTATTCAAAATCAAAATCTTTTATATGTATTATAATTTCGTTCAATTTCATTTCATTTATATTATAATTTCAGAGGACGACGAGGAATTCGCAAGGCTGCAGTCCTGGGCCACATAACCGCGTCAAGAGTGTCATGCAGCCGCTGCGTCGCATAATGTATGTTGTATGTATATCTCTTATACTATATTATCTCAGGAAAACATCATGAGGAAACCTGCATGCCTGAGAGTTCACAAAAAAAATGTTCTCACGCGGCATGTTCGTCCACCAACGGGCAGTAGTGGTGCGTGGTGGACGGCGGCCTACATCCCTCTCGTTGTGAGAGGAGACCCGACCCTGTAGTGGGTCATTGATGGGTTACTTACATGTATATCTCTCTAATGATCGCGCGACCAAGTCGTGCACGACGTACGACGCGACAGTGTGAGCGCTCCCGTAGTATTCCTAAGGTCGGTCGTGTTCGTGCGTATACGTCCGTACACAGAGATAAATTCATACGAAAACGCGCTTAAACCGACCGCGGACTTACATTAATTACATTTTGAAGTCGGTTTAGTTTTTTTACATATTTTCTTAAGCATTTAATTTTAATGAATATTGAATATACATTATATGACGACCCAAGTGGCGCAGTGGTTCAGACACCGGTGCGCTGCGCGGAAGGTCCTGGGTTCGATTCCCAGCAGAGCAGAGATTTGAATGATGAATTTGAATTTCTGTTTCTGGTCTGGGTGTGTGTGTTGTTGTCTCGTGTGTATCCATGGCGCTCACGACAGGGAATCCTAGTGTGGGGCTGTGAGTGTGAAGCGTTATTTAATTATTTATTTACTTTCAGAGTACTACTGCATCGAAGGCGATAAGCGGTTACCGAGATCTGTACGTACAGATACCTGCGCTGTTTTTTTATGATTTAACTTAACAATAACAATAATACGAGTATATATTATTATTAAGATTGAGTTAAGTCTTGCTTGTTGTAGGGGAAAAGCTGAATTTATAATAAAAGATGTAAAAATAATAATATGTAGACTAAAATGTTGATCTAGTTCGGTGTTATTCCCACATGTAAATAAATGCGTATCGATTCTAAAATACTAAGACCACGGCATTGGAGTACGTATATTAATTATAATAAAAACAATAACATATTTTTGGAAAACATCGTTAGCGGATTTGCATGTCTGATTAATATAAAAAACATCACTACAGTAAAAATGTGATCATAATGTAGGAATAACACTCAAGACAGATACTCAAAAAAACTCAAATAATTGCCTTAATATTTTATAACGCTGTGTACAAACAACCAATACTTTGATTTGGAATTAGATGTCTGAAATGTAAAAAGAAAAAGAAACACCATTGTTAAAGAATAACGCTTCACATTCAAAGCCCCACTCTAGGTGACCTGTATCCGGGATGCTATACACACACAGAAGACAACACATACCTATGTACACTATGTATGTTACGTATATGTAAATTTTGGACATCTTAACTCTGAATTAACGTATAAAGTTAAGAACCCACTGTGGGGTGAAGTTACATAATAAATCACCCATTCACCCAACTGACTTGCCCACTGGTGGGACTTGAATGGGACTTGGTACGCTTCAACGTTCATATTTAGTCAAAATATTGATAGTGTTTCGGATTGGCATTGAAGTACACTTTATAAGGCTATCAAAACTGTATAATGACCAATTAATGTAATTGGTTTGTACCGTATTAATTAAAGTCAAATAAATAAATAAATAATGCTGTTTCCTGGTCATCGAGTCGAGAGTTAAAAAAGCTCTAGAAAGGACTCGAAAGGCGTAAATAAAACGCTCTCTCAAAGCCAATAGCGCCCTGATTATTGCCGTGGTGTGTGCTACGTGTATAGGCGACGGTGAACACGCCTCTTTCTTCCTTTTTTAAATGTGTGTGTGCCCGGCCGCCTCGTGGCGTGTGTGGGTGGACTTCGATTAATGCAATTTGAGATCTATTTATGTGACAATAGGACTCAAATTACATGTGAACATGATAGATGCTGTTATGTCATTCTTTAAACTATAGCCTTTAAGAGGCTTACTGATGTGTCGTATCACGTTGATGTCTGCCTGAAGTTGTACACACTCAGCACATAAAATAGGATATATTAGAAAATTCTAGGTTTCTAGATCTTCTTCTAGATCATTTGGGAAGGTGCCTTGCAGCCACCCTGTTAACCCAACTTGAAGCAGCTGAAGACCATCAGCATCATAAAGCAATGATGTTTTGTTTTAATTTAGTTTAGCTGGAGATACTTTATTTGAGACGAATAAAGGATTACAGGAGTAGCAGTGCACCCACATAATATGTCCTCAGATAGGATTTCTACCTGATTTAAGATGTGAGAGACCATGGGCTGCAGTGGTTACTTAACATTAATAAATAAACTTACTTAACAATGAATAAATAAATAAATAAACATCAGTTCGCGTGTATGCCCGTTTGCTACTCATAATAATAATTATACAAATAAAACAACTAGGCTCCTTTAAAATATGTCGAAACTGTATGCTTTAATATGCGCTATTTATACAATTTTGATAGACTTACCAAAGTTGGACAGCGAGTTGAATTTGTATATAATATTAATAATATGTATCATCAATAATATTTATATTTGTATAGTTTAAATATAATAATGTTGTAAACTTTGCACTTCTTAGCGCCCGTGCGCTGCGGTCGGTGATACTCGGAAATAGGAAGTAGATAGAACGGCGACGGGTTGGGCGTACCACCAGTATCAGTAGTACCAGTCAAATCTGAGCGCGTATTAGCTCACTTTAAATCTCATCCCGACTGAAAGTGAGTGATAGAAACAGTGTAGCGCGAACTGAGTACTACATTGGATTCAAAGCAATTGCCGCTCTATATACTTCCTTTTCTTAGGTGATAATATTTTTTGTAAGCTATCATTGTGCATATTGGTTCAATATATTATTTTTAGGAAATTTGTGTTTTATTTTATACATCCATAACCTATTCGCACTTATAGACTACCCCGTCGCGTCAGTGTAGTCCAAGAACTGGTTTCCCCCTCAAAATAAACAAGGTGTCATTTTGTAACGCCATTCCCGTCCCATTTCATCATCGGTCTACTTTTCGGATCGCGTACGTTGAAACCCGTCCCTATTCCTATCGTATTAAGTAAAATCTGTTCTTTCGATAAGTTGCGGTTCGTCCTTTTGCAAATTTCCTCCTCTGTTGAGATGTATGTACACCCACAAAATGTAATGACATCAGTATTTGAATGGGCCTTTCAGACAGCCAGTAAAACATGACATTTGGTGAAAATAGAAGCCATTAGGGACCCCATTGCCGCTTCAAAGTCAAAATTCAACGTTTTTTCCTCTGATATTTCTTACTTCAGCACAATTAAAGAATAAAAGCACAGGTTAGGTTAAAGAAACAATAAATTCAATATTTTTACGTAAATATAATAATAATAATATTTACATCAAGGAAACTTACAATCAAAAATGTTTACATAATATTTATTTGATTATTACAATATAATTTCAAGACTACATACAATATTGAATAAAAACGCCCCAAACTCAATGATGGAAAATGTTTATCCTTGCCTTTACCCTATTAGCATCTTTTTTTTAATATTTGCAAAACATATTTGCTGGAACAATCATAGTCATAAAGAATTTTATAACAAATATAGTAAATTGAATTACTCAGTACATAAATATCAAATTTAAAATTATGATTTTTTTTAAATTTCGATATCTCAGAGATAACACCAAACAGACAACACAGTAATAGTACTTGACAATCGTTCGGTCACAGTGAGGTAAAAATTTTGAAGACTTGGACTAAAGAAACAGTGGACTGGCCTGGAAATGTAAATAATGTAACATGATAAGGCAAGGTCAAACGTTCTCCACAAAGAGGGCGCGCGCGTCGCTCGCGGCCCGAGGTCTCGCACGCTGCTTGGTTTAAATAAACTAAATTTACATCTAAATATAAATTACGAAAGAACCAATACAATAGGCTATTTGACATTAAAATGCCTCAAATTGTTGTTGTACTTGTGAGATAATAGCATATTTCGGGCATATGTTATAAAAAAAAATTTAAACAATTTTTTACACACAATTCTGCGAACAGTTTCTAGATCCATCTATATAGGTGTTGGTGCTTAGAATGATAGGTTGAAAACAATTTACATTAATTAGTCAAATAGTCTTTACATTGTATTTCTTTCAGATTCCAATGAGTATTACCTAATGCCCGAAATTAATAACCGATCTTCAGATATCGATTGAGATATTTACTGTTCGGTTGTAAAATCTTTTTTTTTAATAACAGATGTTGCCAGGCCAACAAATATAATCAGGACTATCTAAATCGGAATATCGGTTGTTAATTATCTGAGCAACTTTTCTATACATCTATCCTCAAGAAAGCACGCTTCAGACACTGCGCAGCGAGCAAGGCGACGCGCGAACGTTGTAACAAAATATTGCAGCTTGCAACCCCACGCAATATGATTCAACGTAAAGCAACATGTTGCACGACATATTTGCTGCTACATGTTGCAATATTGCAATAATTTCTTTTTAGCTGCAATATATTGTGAATCATCGCAACCAGCACCAACATTGATTGCGGGCAATTATTCTAAGCAATGGATACATTGCGTTAATTTGTTCACAAAATTACGTAGGTACTTTCATTCTATAAAACGATTGCGCGATCGAGTTACTAATCACATTAATAAATTTGTGGTTGTACTTAATAATAAGCAGGGGCCAGTCCTTAGTAGCAGACTATTAAGTGGTAAGGTTTCCAATTTGATGATCCAAATGAGAGATCTTTTTAATGTTCTATATGGCATGTGAAGTCCATCAACCTGACGAGTGGCTGAGTAGACCCGAATATGTAGTCAGACAATTTAAAAATCAGTTTTAATTCTAAATGTTATTTTTAGGCCTCCGGATTGAAAACCCTACCAAGTAGTAGTAATTTACTAAAATGTAGTTCAATATTTAAGGATTATGAGAGTTAAGCCACAGCTGTGTAAAGTTAGAAGCTAATCGTTTATCAACTCATTCTGGGAGATCATTGCTGCCACATTATTGAAAAATAAAAATGAAAAATATAGTCCAAAAATACAATAAAAATGTTAGGTGTGGACAACTCACTTAGGGGTATGAAAAATAGACAGTAGCCGATTCTCTGACCTACTGAATATGCATAAAAAAATTCATAAAAATCGGTCAAGCCGTTTTGGAGGAGTATGGTAACTAAAACTGTGACATGAGAATTTTATATAATTATAAGATTTAAACTTCTGGATGTGACTATACTTGTGTAGAATTACATCAGTACAGTGCCAATGATTAGCTTCTAACGTACACCGAGCCGATACAGCTTTGTACTTAACGGTACAGCGCGCCCGTCACTGGGACAGCGTGGCCAACGCTGGCACTGTGTATGGCAATCGCGTTTGTATCGCAGTTCCTATGGCTGACACACACTGGTGGGTTTTTGCTGTCATAGAGCCATTTGTACAAAACCTCGCTAGTTCTTGTAGTATTCAACCTATTTGTGATTTCCGTATTAATAAAAAGCAGTCGTCGAAAGTTTAAACCCCCCCCCCCCCCCGTGTGTGTCGTCAGATCGCTAAATTCCAAAAATAATCTCAGTGCGAACAAAATATAAAAATATATCATTGTATTGTAAAAAAAAACAATCATAGAAAAATAATACTTATAAATTCGTTACATGAGTAAAAATTGGAGTGTAATAATATCATTTAAAAAATATTCATGAATAGTCGTGTGTTCGGGTGCGGAATATTTACCGTATTTGAAGTTAGAACGGGTCAAGGTGACAATTTTGAAAAAAAAATTTTGAGTATAATATTATGGTATGAGTATATTGTCATGTCATGGATATCAAACTAAAAAAATCTAATTATAACGAGCATAGTATATTATTATTCTTCAAATTTTCACAGCACCAAACCTGACTCGTAGCTAACTTCACACGCCGTAACCTTTGTACGCACTCACGTGACTAGTCCTCGTGTCATTTCGCAAGTTTCGATGGGATTCTTGCGAGAATATTCGAGACTCCGTTCGTTGAGATTCTAGCGAGAACCTTTCCAGAATGTTCGAGATTCACTCGCTGAGATTCTTGCGAGAACTATTTTAAAATTCTTTTGAGGTTCAGTCATTTACAAATTTGAGATATTAAACTTCGAAAAATTTAATGTTCGAACTCGAACTTAAAAATACTCGAACAGCCCTGCTAACAATGAAATAGGGTCGATTTGAATGGTAATACCAAAGATGTTAGCTTCTTGGAACACAGATAATTGAATCATGAGGGAATGTTCGAGTATTTTTGTATTTGTTGGCTACCAGTACATAGTGGTTACCTCGCTAGCTACATTCTCTTATAATAATTAATAAGTATGTCACCGTGAATGGAGTTTTTCCTGGGACCACCTTTTACCAAACTATTTTATGGTTTTCTTATCGTATTGTATGTATAGTCCATTTATTGCTGGGACAACAGTTGTGAACCTGTAACCGTACATTTTGATTTAGATATCCAAAATGTAACAGCGATAAAAATAAACGTTGCAGGAGTTTTCTTGGCTGCAATTGGATAAAACTTAGATAATTTTATATTTTGATGAAATTTACTTTTACAAGTAATCAATTACATAGATATAATATGTAGGTAGTTCTACCATTAAGCGGCATGGAGCGGCAGCGGACTACTGGTTTCTATGTATTTCTATATAATTCCCTCCTTAGTTAGCGACACGAAGCTAGCTACGCGTCGTCGAGCGGCGGACGTCGGTGTCGCCCGACCGCGGATCAGTGTAATGTTGCCGTCTGCAGGCAGGTTCGAAATGATGACTGTAGCGACAGGACGTAACGACGTGTCGTGGCGACATGAAGCGACGACACGTCGCCCTTTACCGACTTGCACCTCAAAGGTATATTAATAAATAATTTTATGGTGAACACAATAAGGACTCAAGCCTTTTTCTTATTCGTCCTTGCAATAGATTTTTGCCTTGCTCGTTCGAATGCTCGATTTTTTGTGTTCGTCGTTTTTTTGTTTATAATTTTGGATATCTAAATCTGAAGGATCGCGTGTAAGGCGGGTACCGGTGGCGCCATCCCTGAACGAGTCGAGCTCATTCCAAGTACCGAGTTCTCTGCCGAGTTATTTAACTAAACCGTTTAACCGTCGATTGCCAAAGTGGTCCAGGTGGACCAACAACCACAATCAGCGAATTAATCAATCAATAAACTCACTTTTTTCAAAAACTATTACTTTAGTTGGAACTCAGCCGAACAGCAAACTTCTATAGCTTTTCGATTTTTGGGAATACGGTAGAAATGTAGCTACAGTTCCATCGGAATCAGTTAAATTTTGAAAGATTTTTCGAAAGATTTTCAATAAGTTTTTCACTTCTATAGCTTTTCGATTTTTGGGAATACGGTAGAAATGTAGCTACAGTTCCATCGGAATCAGTTAAATTTCGAAAGATTTTTCGAAAGATTTTCAATAAGTTTTTCACTTCTATAGCTTTTCGATTTTTGGGAATACGGTAGAAATGTAGCTACAGTTCCATCGGAATCAATTAAATTTCGAAAGATTTTTCGAAAGATTTTCAATAAGTTTTTCACTTCTATAGCTTTTCGATTTTTGGGAATACGGTAGAAATGTAGCCACAGTCTCACGGCAATCAGCCAAATTTCAAAAAAAGAGAAAACAAGTTCGTGATCCTCCGATCTCGTCTAGCCGGCTGGCTAGCTAGCGCATTTGGTCTTGCCGTCGAGCAGCTTGCGCCACAGGTCGAACTGCTCGTGGTAGCGCACCATGTGCACGGCGACGCCGCGCTGGATGGCGCACGGGTGGGCCGCCACCTTCTTGTTGTAGAACTCGGGCGCGTGCTGGCGGCGGATGCCCAGCTTGGAGGCCAGCACGCCGGTGACGAACACGTCCTCGAGGCGCAGGTAGCGCTCGCCGGCCGCCGCGCCCAGCAGCGGCCGCACCGCGTCGGCCGTCAGCAGGTACGCGGGGCCCGTCGCGAAGTCGGGGAACACCTGGAAGGTGCAAATTGTATCGATCAAGTCTGATAATTTGCCACCTGGTAAATGGGCCTTAGGAAGAGTGATTGACAAGCACCCTGGCCCGGACGGGTTAACGCGTGTCTACAGTGTGAAAAGCGGTGACAGTGTTGTTAAGAGACCTATAACAAAACTGTGTTATCTACCGTTAGACGATTCTGATTAATACTTTACTTATTTTTCTAACTTTTGCAATGTATACAGTCCATTCTAAAGAGTTATCTTTTGTGTAAATTTATTAAAGGACGCACGCACACGTCCTTTGGTGGGCGGTATGTTCAATAGAAACTCATTATATTTTTGATTTTATTACTTTTAAAAATTATTAACACTGACAATGTCAATCAACTTAGAAAATTTTCTTGGAGCAATAAAGACCTGAAATAATATGGTGTATTTTTAAAATCAAACTAACTATATTAACATACAAACTAAACTACACCTGCAATAAAAAGGGTTAATAAAAGGTATTGGACCTTCCCGGGGAACTGCAGCGGACACTTAGTATTTCGACTTTATTGTTTGTTGACTTTTCGGCGGGGACTTGCGGACCAGTTTGCCCCACACCGTGCGGGTCGCACTGGCGCGGGATGCAGCGAACTTTGATGACCATATCGGCATAACACATACACACGGACTAGAGCATTTCACTCCTATTAAAGAAGGGAACGGGTGAAACTCGCAACGACAAGACCATTACCTTCCCGGGGAACTGCAGTGGGGACACGTAGTACTTCGATTTCGTCGTTCTCTTGGGCAGGGACTTGCGGACCACCTTGCCCCACACCGTGCGCGTGGCGTTGGCGCGGGCGGCCGCGAACTGCAGCAGTCGCGGCACGTTGATGAACATGTCGTCGTCGGTCTTGAGCAGGCGCGGCGCGCGCGGGCAGTACGTGTCCGCCCACTCCAGCATGGAGAGCGTCTTCAGCGTCAGGTTGGAGTACGAGTCCAGCGACCTGCCCACCACCAGGTCGCCGTACAGCGCGTCCTCGGCCGCGAGCGCGGGCCGCAGCGCCTCGGGCGGAGCGCCTGCGGCCGGGAAAGTGTTTCGTTATTTCTAACGGACTGTAGTGTGATGGCACGCACGTAAATCAACTCGCGTATCGTTTATCTCAACACCGAAAGAATTTAGAACATACGCCTGATTCGGGTGCGTACGTGAGACACGCGTATTGATTGACGTCCGTTCTTTCACGTGCATAATCAGTATATATATTGTTAGGAAATTAGCATAAGGATTATTCATTATTCATTATTCATTATTAGGTGATCGTTCTTAGGATAGTCCTAAGATATTGTAAATCTTAGTATAGTGCATAAAGTGTTAATAAAAAGTATGAAGTGAGAACGCTGTCGTTATTAGTCCGCAACCCCGCAACCCCCCACATCACAGGACGTCACGGGAGGGGGTTATCGATGCACTGCACAATATTTACGTGTGTTGGTCTATTACGGTTTCCAAACAAGTATACGAAATTTCATGGGCGTATGGACATACGTATGTATGAATAAATATCGAGTGTTAATTTTTTGCTCGACCAATGTGAACGTATTTTCGGAATTTCATTTTTCCTTTAGCGTTACCCAGAGCTAATGACATAGACTTAGAAAATTTTGTAGCTCTAACGATCTCTAACGATATGCACAGAGCGCCCTCCCAAATTAACGCCCTGGGCCGTCGCCCCATCATCGCCCTAACGCCGGCACTGGATACGGAGAGATAAGGCACGTACCCAGCACGAAGGCGAGCGCGACGTCCGCCCGCGCCGCGTAGTGGCCCCACGTGAGGCGCACCGCGTCGCGCGCCTGCGCGTGCGCCGGCGCCGACGTCACCAGCACCAGCAGCCGCAGCCGCGCGCCCAGCGCCGGGCACAGCTCGGGGTGCGGCCGCTCGTGCCCCGACACGTACACGTCGCGCACCAGCACCACGCGCGGGTCCCGCTTCGTCACGGCCGCGGGGCTGCTGGCGGCCGTCGTCGCGTTGCCGTGCGCGGCGGCGGGCTGCGGCTGCGGCTGCGGCTGCGGCTGCGGCTGGAACAATAGACACGGTTAATTCAATTCAAATTCAAAAGGTTTTATTCATTATTATGCACACTTAATGAACGTCATACATTGTACAAACATCCGCTTTGATCGCCCCTCAGGCAAAACGTAGACTAGGAGAAAAAAGCGGGCGGAAAAAACTCCCAGCACTCGTAGTCCACTGCTGGACATGGGCCTTACCTAATGGACGCCACTCCGCCCGGTCCTGAGTCTTTTGATTTCAACGGTTTCCCGCTGTCCTCTTCACGTAGTCTGTCCACCTGTTCGAAGGGCGGCCTGTACTTCGTTTGGCGAGACGTGGTCGCCATTCGAGGACCTTTCTTCCCCACCGCTCATCGGTCCTCCGAACGACGTGGCCAGCCCATTGCAAAGACTTGCCCAGGATTTGGCTCAAAAACCGAAAATGGACAGGCCTAGATGGAAATGTCCAATGACTTTTTTCGTCGAACTGAGTAGTAGACATGAATGCAGATCACCTGACGTTACATTTGGAGCGACAGCATATCATTGGAGAGGGAGTAGCTATGTGTCGATGCCATCTCGTAGAACTTTTTATCGACACAAACAAAAGCAGAATGATAGCTCCTCTTACACCTTACTTAAGAAACCACACGTCAGTTACCTGGTGTGTGGTGGTAGTGTGCGACGGGCTAGGCGGCGGCGACTGCGACTGCGGCTGTTGCGGCTGCGGCTGCGGCGGGCGGCGCGCGGCGGGCAGCGGGCGCGGCGCGTGCGGCCGCGGCGCCGGCGCGTGCGCCAGCAGCAGCAGCAGCAGCGCCGCGACGGCCGCGCCGCACGCCGCGTGCGTCCGCCGCCAACCGCACACCGAGCCCCACGCCCCCACCATCGCACCGCCCCTCACCGAGCCCCGCGCTCACCCCACACTCGCCTCTTGATAGCGCTTCTGAAAGTTATAATTTACACTAAATAAATCTACAAAGTATGAACGAAATTTGACCGTTTAAAGTGGGTCTAAATCGCGCCCAAAGGAGTCGGTTACACACAAACATGCAGGTCAAGCTAATAAAAAGCGTATAAAAAAGCGTGTCGCTACTGGTGCCAATCACAGCCCCGTTGTCCCTGCATATTTAAACAAAATAAATGTCTTCTTTGGAAAGTCTTATTTTTTAGGCCAAAATTCTAAATTACTCTGCCTCATCAAAATTTTCAACGAGAACATAAAGATTACTCTTTAGATTTTTTAAATCCAACTCGAATTGAAATCTCTGATTCTTATCTCAAAATACCTGCAGAGAACATTTTGCCACAGGAATTCGTAGCCACCTAGAAATTGGCATGGAAATGGGTCAGAAGCATTGTGTTTCGGGTTAAATTTAAATTTGACTGCCGCTCGTTGGAGATCTATCTGACGAAACGACTGTCAACGTTTTCATCCCTCAAAGATGAATGCTATTCGCTCGAATGTAACCAATTTTGTTTTTTCGTATTGTAAATATTTTTCAACAAGATGAGTAATGCTTCGAGCTTGTTACTGTAGTTCGGATTTGATGAACTCTGACGCGCACGGAAGATTATTCACATCGAACATGACGTTATTCGTGATCTAGGATCCGTAAAGATGTGACGCGGTATTTAACACCATTCACAATTAATTTTAAAATGTAATTCTGTTTAAAAGCTGCATTCATAGCTATCTGGAAATCTAGCCCACCATTATGTGTAAAAAATGATTTTGCTTCGCGCGAAAGCAATGAAAAATTAGTTGACTCGAAAAACTATGACGTCATCCCGTGAGTTCGCCATACAAAATGTATGAAGGGGTCGTGTTTATGACGGTTCATTAAAAGTACCTATCTCAATTGCCTCTAGGCTAGGACACAACAGAAGACAGGTGTACCGCGTGTATCTGTAAAGTGATCCGCGCGGCAATGCCGAGTTTCCAGCGTCGACTCGGATCGGAACGCCCCGCAATTACCAGTAATATCCTTACATTGTAATTAACCCATCTGCTGTACGGGTCTATTGGTCCGCACTCTATAACTCATTTCAGAGTTGAAAAGTCATGCTTTTTCATAGCCCTCCATTTGCCTATCTTTCCGTTCTACTCGTACATTCGGATTCACTTTGATGAGTAGGTACTCCAAGGACTTACAATTGGCAAAGAGAGATCTGCCACCGAATAGGTGATCATGCCTGGGTAGCGGCCGTACTCCATTTACGTCATACCTATTGGAGTTACTCGAAACATAGCCCGTCGTAGATATACTGAAGTTACGGACTGAATCGAGACTATTTGTATCCGAATAAGTATCAGGCAGTTATCAGTTTATTACTGAGGTTATCATGTTCTGTTTTAAATACGGTCATTTTACTAGTAAATGTTGAAAATAATATTATTTTAATCGAAATTCCTGGGCGGATGTAAAGAAGCAATGATATCTCACGATTTGATGTCGAAATTAATCAATCACAACAGCGAGCAATTAGCGTCACGATTCGAATGAAGACATCCGACAAACAGCGGACTTCAGCGCAAGGTCTTGTTAGCTATTCACAAAGACGAGGCCGCGAATGAGGCTCACGTTTAAGACTTTAAGACTAATCGAGGTGGATGTCAAATATTGACTCCCAGTTTTATTCAAAAGCGAAAATCTAAATATAAGTAGTCTGACGGAAATCAACGCTACCTACTGCTACCTAAACCTACTGCTGGAGCTACGTAGAAAATCGTATGCGGATGCCTTTTACACTGTAGATAGGCGAGGAACAGGGCTTGTGTCCTACGAGTCAATTGAGATACTACTACCCCTTCGTACATTTTGTATGGCGAACGCACGGAATGGCGTCATAGTTTTTTCGAGTCAACTGACAAATTTTATATGGCTTTTACGCAGAGCAAAATTATTTTTTTAAACAAATTGGAAGATGGGCTAGATTTTCAGATAGTCGTGTTGCAGTTTTATTTGCAGAATAACATTTTGAAATTAATTATGAATGGTGGAAACATCCCCATACCATATCTTTTGTAAAAAATCTTTTAAAGTGCTAAAAATCTCATCATTTTTGAAAATTATATGATGATCTTATACCATCCTTATGTATTGACATATAGGATGCTTTTATCCTGAGTAATTTCTTCATTCCACGCGGACGAAGACCGGCCAGAAGCTAGTGTTATTTAAAGTTAATAAAACGTCCATTGGATAATAGATTTCTTCAAGTCCACAAGCGGTCGGCTCCCATGATCAGTGTCCAGCTACACAATGGCTGCATTCACATACAACTGTAGGCGAACAGTTAAACGGTGCTGGGGCAAAAACCATCTCGAGAGTACACGTGCGCGGCGGACGAGCGATCCAATGCCACGCCGCACATCGACGCTTACAAAAAAGCGATTGTAATGAATAACTTTTGTTCAACCCTTTTTGTCCCACTGTTGGGCACTGGTCTCTCTCCATAACAGGGGAACGACTGGAGCATTCTCCACAACGCTGCTCCAATGTGGATTGGTGGAAACGGGTTTATGCCCAATTCCTAACCAGTGTCGGAAGTTTTCAAAATTTTACTGTTATCATTAACTGTTAGCTGTCATCTTTTATCACGGGTTCGATGGCTTAACGTGCCCTCCGAAGCACGGAAGCACGCATGAAATTCGCCACTAGCTATCCGCGCCCATCCAGGTGCTGACCGCGCCTGACGTTGCTAGCTTTTTCAATCGCATGCGATGTACTCAAGCACAACTACAGAGTTGCAGACACACACGCGACAACTATAATAATATACCCTATAATGAGTATTTAGCAAGGGATCAACACCAGTTAATGATAGTTATTAAAATAGCTACATTCAATTAAAATACAAAACGGAATTCACCTGCAGCGGCTTCGTGACATCGCATTAATCGTGAAATAGGTCAATTAAATACAAGGCCGCAAAATATTTATGTATTATGAACTAAACATTCATAAACAGATTTTTATTTTTCAAGGGCTCTCGTTTCTTTGATGGCGGCAGCCTTCACGCAGTTTAACACCGAGTTCTCTTTACGATTCTTGATACCGAGTTACCGACCTACTGTGGTGCTTTATTTTCAGTATTCAGTCCACTACTGAAAATGGGCCTCCCCTAATCGGCGCCACTCCACCCAGCCTGGGCCCTCTGAATCCAACGGTTTCCGCTGTCTTCTACAGATCGTCAGTCCACCTGTTAGTAGGGCGGCTTGTGCTCCTTTTGCCTAAACGTGGTCGCATTTCGAGGACCTTTCTTCCCCATCGGTTGTCACTCCTATGAACGATGTGGCCAGCCCATTGCCAATTTAATTTGCTTTAAGCCGCCGTGAAGCTGCTTGTTCGTTATGTCTTTTGTTACATTAAAGTGTGATCAGATACTTTCCTATAACTAGAAATGGTGGTAAATTATGATATTTAATTGAATAATTGAAGGCTGGGAAGATACATGAGCCAGCTTAATCTTGGTAAAGGAGACACACGAGGCTGCGAGTACAATGTGTGTAAATACAAAACATTACATTAATATTCGCACGAGGAGGGCCGAGTTAATAGACAGAGCTAGACAAGCCGACGCCGCGTCGCCGAGCTGTGATCAACGATCAGACATCCAAGAAATTTTTTGCCGAAGCGAATTTGATCGATCTTGCACGTATATAACGGAGTCTAGAGAGTCGTTTCCATTTTATAAATGGAAGTAATAAACAAGACCATCCACTCTACCACTAAAGTTCAATCTTTAATGTGGGAATATCAAACTACTTTCAAATTATTTACTCGTACGTGGGAAAATCCATCGTGGATACATACTACCCACTAAGAGTCAACAGGAGATTCAGCAAACCAACAGTCTAGGTACAGAAAATAAGAGTTAGGTGTCGGTGTCACTGGTAAGCTTTCCTGTTATTTTGCAGTGACACTGAACATCAGACAGATTAACACGTCTACTATCAAGTTACTACCGGACTTCTCCTATACGATGACATTGACCTTAAGTATCTCCAATCATCCTATAGCAATGGAACCCACGTTCACTGCAGCATACGGACCCGCATCCACTAAAGAGCACTGAAGTACTGTCTCAAGTCGAGAATGTATATGCGTTTTTTGCTACTTCACAGAACTAGTCGGTTATCACTTAGGTTATAAGAACAAAAAACAATACACGCCACCTACGTTTCCTAACCTTCGTTCAATAGGTCTAATTTCAGAAATCCCGGTGACACACACACACACACACACACACACACACACACGCACACTTATACACATACATTAAAACTCAGCCCAACCGTACTTACAACCGTACATAACTGTACCTATATTTTATAATAATTAGTTAAAATAAAATTTTGCGTTGTTAAATTGTGTTATCCATTTTTGGCCATAGTATAAGAATTATAATTGTATCACCTATATTTTGTAACATTGTAACGCTGTTGGATTGCCAAATAAATAAATAAGTAAATAAATAAATAAATATTGTCTTCTAAGAATCTATAGGTACTGCTGAAAAACTGTATGAAAATAAAATAGATAAAAATGTTTAAATTTTGTGTTCAGAAACCGTTACGTAGGTGCTCGTACGATACCAATTAGGTAGTTTTTTCGTGCAATTGTATAATTCGCGTTTATAACTGTTATTAGAAGTGTTACAAATCAAGTGTCAGTATTGCAAAACAATCAAGAATGAAACATAACTCTTTACATTTCCAGGAATCATCCTTTGTAGCAAGAACCGGAAAATTATGCCGATTTAACTCGTCCGAGATCTGGAATCTATATAGATACTTAAATCAAATTGGAGTGTGTGTTTGTAACACAAAAATAACAGATTTTGACCTAATACTATCCACCTCAAACTCAAAAGCTTTTATTCATTATTAGGTACAATTTGTGCACACTTAATGAAAGTCATACAGATAAATTATACATTCTACATTCATCCGCTTTGATCGCCCCTTAGGCAAAACGTCGACTGGGAGAAAAAAGCGGGCGGAAAAAAACTCCCAGCACTCTTTCAAAAGTAAATAAAACTGGGATACAAGTCCTGTTTGAGGTCTTCGCAATAGATTTTCTCTTCGGTAACCACACATCCCCAAACAATACAAGAACCGAAGGAAGAACACAATGAGTTATGAAGGACGCGGCATGCCGGGTAAATGACGAGGGCCCTTCAACTACAAATGTTAACAGCAATACAGAAAAAGAATATCCAAATCTATTTGACGACCCAAGTGGCGCAGTGGTTAAGACACCGGTGCGCTGCGCGGAAGGTCCTGGGTTCGATTCCCAGCAGAGCAGAGATTTGAATGATGAATTTGAATGTCTGTTTCTGGTCTGGGTGTGTTGTGTTGTTGTCTTGTGTGTGTCCATGGCGCCCACGACACAGGGAATCCTAGTGTGGAGCGTTATTATTTATAATAAAAATGGATCGCTGTTCGTTAGTCTCACTAAAACTCGAGAACGGCTGGACAGATTGGGCTGCCATTGGTTTCGAAATGTTCATGTGACTCCAAGGAAGGTTTAAACGGTGACAAAAATTGAAAAATTAAAATGAAATTAAAATCAACAAAGATATTAAAACTAGATTTGGACGAAATAGAAAGTTCGCAATATATAATAATATTGTTACATAAGACAGTCGGAAGAATCGGGAAACACATAAGTAGGTACATAGCCGGCCATAAATCACACGACCGCCCGTCGCTGACAGTTATAAACATGACATGCCTTGCAATAGAATCTCAACCCTATGCCTAATAAGTTAAGGTTCAAAATAGCATGGTTAGTCTATAGTTGTTTACAACTTTATTACATTCTACCCTAGTCTATATAGTTCGGGATCGCTCCAGTAATTTCTAGTGTACCTGTAGTCGGGTATAAATAGATGCGTGACGGGCACTCGGGGAGTCATTCTGTAATCAGCGATCGGAGCGAACTATCCAGGCGATAACAAGTGATACTAGTGCGACTAAGTGAGTGAGTTAATTAAGTGCGTTCTGTGAAAGTGTGTATACGTGTTTTGCTGTATTTAAAGAGTGGTGATTTGTTGTGTGGACGTTCAATAAAGTACTTGCGGAACCAACTGGTGTTTTCACGAACCCCATTATCCTGACGACGCGACAATTGGTGACAGAAGCGGAATGCCAGTCGTACCGCAAAGTGAAGAAGGAGTGCGAACTCGACGTCAGACGGCTCTGGATGCAACGCGGATGGAGTCGCCTCAGCGAGAGCGCTTGACAACAGTGACGACCATAGCACCTACACACGCGCTCTCGTCGACTGCGGCACCTTCAACCGCGCCGGCCGCTGCGACCGCACCCGTACCAGCAGGTACGAGGAGTGATATCGGCTTCGATATACAGGCCTTACTCGGGGCTATACAGGCCATGCAAGTGAGTCAACGCGAAGCCACGGTTCAGTTGCAAGAGAGCCAACGCGAAGCCACGGTTCAATTGCAAGAAAGATTGCAAGAGAGCCAACGCGAAGCCACGGTTCTATTGCAAGAAAGATTGCAAGAGAGCCAACGTGAAGCCACGGTCCAGTTGCAAGAAGCCACGGTCCAGTTGCAAGAGAGCCAGCGCCAAGCCACCACCCTATTACAGGAGACAATCGACACGAAGCTTGAAGGTTTCCAGGGATTGTTGGAGCATGTAAAGGAAGACGTCGAGACTTTAAAGACGCAAACTCAAGATCATGCTGCAACCTTAAGCGCCCACGAACGGAAGTTTGAAAAAATGGAGGAGAAGCTCCAGAAGGTTATCCTCGTAGATCAGGAAAAGAAGTTCGAGGAACTGGAGAGGAAGCTGCGGAAGACCATGACCGTAGGCACCTCCGTTACACCTACAATTACTGCTGGAGGTCCAAGGCTAAAAGTCCCCAGTTTCGACGGCTCTACATCATGGATAGCTTTCAAAGAGCAATTTGCAATGATTGCTAAAGGTAACGGGTGGGAAGAAGAGCAGAGCCTCATGGCGCTTACTCTTGCTCTTCGAGGAGATGCCGCACGCATTTTAGAAAACGTGCCAGCGAATGAGAGGACTCTAGAATCGCTATTTGAGGCTCTCGATGCCCGTTACGGAGACAAGCACCTGGAGCATGTATACCGGGCGCAACTAAAAGACCGAGTGCAGAGGCCCAACGAAAATTTGCAACAGTGGGCTACGGAGATAGGAGTGCTGGTACGCCGTGCCTACGCATCAAGCTCAACGCCCGTTGAAGAGAAAATTCTGGAGGCGTTCACGAACGGGATAAGGGATCCAGAGGTGAGAGCTATGGTGCGCTTGGGTCACCACACTACCATGAAGACCGCTCTTGCGCATGCACTCGAAGTGGAGGCAGTTCGCAATGACTATAGAACTCATAGAGTTCGAGAAGTAGTTGCTGCAATACAACCTCGTAGTGGACCCGTATGCTATGGGTGCGGTGAACGAGGTCATATAAGAATCAACTGCCGGGCTCAGAAAAGGCAAAGGTCGGTGTCGACGGCTACCCAGGTCGACACTCAGGATCAGGAGCCGTTAAACTAAATGGCGCCAGGGCCGCGGGGCGGGCACTGGCTGGACTTCGTCGAGCCCCAACAGTCCAAGTATCACAAGCTTGTGATGGGAACAGCCTTGTTACCACAGGAGAGATTAATGGCAAACCCTGTCGCTTCACAATCGATACAGGAGCATCGAAATCCATCGTGCGACCGGAACTGTTAAAGCGGACCATTATGTGGAAAGATGCACGCCCATTGTGCAACCTACAGACAGCAACAGGCCAGCCAGTGACCGTCCTGGGAGTAACAGAAGTTCGAATCAAACTCGGAGATGACACTTATGTGCAGTCCGTCTTGGTGGCTAATATAACTGACGACTGCATCGTCGGATTGGACTTTTTACGGACGCAACAATGTGTAGTCGATGTTGCAAGAGGGGTGTTAAGCTTCCCCAGACAAGAAGTTTTCCTGGAGGGATCCTCTTCGTCAACAGTTTACAGTGTGAGGGCTGTAAAACTAGCGCCCAGGTCGGAAACGTTGGTGAGCGTTCGGTTTCCGGGAAAGATAACGCCAAACCGATGCGTCATTGTGGAAAATTGTGGCGATCATCCTAGTTGGATTACGGCCAGAACACTGGTTATGACCAAGCAAGACGCTAAGGTGAAGATCATTAACATCAGTAGCTCACCAATTTATCTACCAAAGAACACGATTATCGGTCGATGTGATGCCGTTAATCACTTGAGGAGGACTCAGGAATCTAACATTCAATGTCGAACAACCGACAACGTCGCCTCTCTGCTGGAAACAATCAAGGTGAATTTGAGTCCTAAGGAATATGCAGACGCAGCAAGGTTGTTAAGTGACTACAGGGATATTTTCAGTGAAGGCGATACTAATCTCGGAAGAACCAGTCTGGTGACACACTCAATTGACACTGGTACCATCTCGCCGATCAAACAGAGACCTAGACGCGTACCCTTCGCGAAGGAACAAGAGGTGTCAGAAATGATCCAAGAGATGAGACGAAGTAAGGTCATTGAACCTTCGACTAGCCCTTGGTGTTCACCTGTAGTACTGGTGAAAAAGAAGGATGGAAGCACCAGATTCTGTGTGGACTACAGAATGTTAAATAATGTGACCAAAAAGGACAGCTATCCTCTACCCCGGATTGACGATACACTGGATATGCTAGGAGGCATGAAGTGGTTCTCGACTGTAGATCTGAAGAGTGGCTACTGGCAGGTGGAGCTTCGGCCAGAAGATAAAGAGAAGACTGCGTTCACGACTGGAACTGGAAATGGTCTGTGGCAGTTCTGCGTCATGCCTTTTGGACTGTGCAACGCCCCAGCGACATTCGAACGCCTTATGGAACGAGTACTACTGGGACTGCTTGGAGATGCCTGCCTAGTATATCTCGATGACGTGATTGTAATGGGTCGCAATTTCAAGGAACATCTGAAGAACTTAGAAAAGGTTTTCAAGAGATTCCGCGAATCAAACCTGAAGCTCAATCCAAAGAAATGCGACTTTTTCAAGAAAGAAGTATCCTTCTTGGGACACGTCATTTCTGACCACGGCGTTCAGACTGACCCGGAAAAGATCAAGGCGGTGCAGGAATGGCCTACACCAAAGACTAAGACGGATGTGCGTGCATTCTTAGGCTTGTGCGCGTATTACCGGAGATTTGTAAAGAACTTCTCCGAGGTAGCCAAGCCATTGCATCGCCTCACAGAGGAAAAGAGAAATTTTATCTGGGACCAAAATTGCGAGAGTGCGTTTACTCAGCTGAAGAAGCTTCTCTGTTCAGCTCCGATTTTGGGATACCCTAGAAGAGATGGGAGATTTGTAGTGGATACCGACGCAAGTAATACAGGGATCGGAGGGATATTGTCACAAGAGCAAGATGGTCGACAAGTGGTCATCGCGTACTTCAGCAAGTCTTTGTCGAAGCCGGAAAGAAATTACTGCGTTACTCGTCGTGAGCTGCTTGCTGTAGTGAAGACCTTACAGCACTTCAACAAGTACTTGCTGGGCAGAGAATTCACAATACGCACAGACCATGCAGCTCTTAAGTGGCTTCTCCAATTCAAGAACCCTGAAGGACAAGTTGCGAGATGGATTGAACAGCTTCAAGAGTTCCACTTCACTATCGAACATCGCAGCGGGAAGGCTCACGCAAACGCAGATGCTCTGTCACGACGACCGTGCCCCGAGAACTGCAAGCACTGCTTGAAGCATGAATCGAAGGAAGTGGTAAAGATCATAAGGACGCAGGACTTGGACGAATCCTGGAGTAAGGAACAAATAAGCCAAGATCAGAAGCAAGACAAGGACCTTAGCCTGATCATGGACTGGAAAGCCAGAGGACAAAAACCACAGTGGAGTGACGTATCGGCTTCGAGCCCTGTCACTAAAGCATACTGGGCCCAGTGGGACAGCCTCATGGTGGAAAATGGCGTGCTGTATAGAAAATGGGAGTCACCCCACGGAAAGGAACACATTCTGCAGATGGTTATTCCGAAGAGCAAGGTAGCCTCACTACTGAAGCTGGTACACGACGGTGCATCCGGTGGACATCTGGGCGTGAAGAAAACACTCGTAAAGGTACGAGAACGTTTTTATTGGGTTCGCTGCCGTGAGGACATCGAAGACTGGTGTAGGAAGTGTACAGCATGCGCTTCAGTAAAAGGACCTCAAACAAGATCTAGAGGGAAACTGCAGTTGTACAATGTAGGAGCTCCCTGGGAAAGAATAGCCATAGACGTGGCTGGGCCATTTCCCCAAACCGAAGACGGGAACCGATTCATAGTTGTGGTTCAGGATTATTTCACCAAATGGCCTGAGGTGTTTGCTACCCCGAACCAGGAAGCAAAGACTGTTGCCCAGAAGCTGGTTCAGGAAGTAGTGTGTCGTTTTGGCGTGCCTTTAGAACTGCACAGCGACCAGGGTAGAAACTTTGAGTCAACTTTATTCCAAGAAATGTGTAATCTTCTGGGAATAAACAAGACACGTACCACCCCAGCCCACCCGCAATCTGACGGCATGGTCGAGAGATTCAACCAAACGTTGGAAAACCATTTGGCCAAAGTCGTCGAGTCTCATCAACGAGATTGGGATCGGTACATACCACTGTTTCTAATGTCCTATCGCTCGGCGGTACATGAGTCTACTGGGTTTACCCCCGCCAAGGTCAATTTCGGAAGAGAGGTACGTCTGCCGGTGGATTTGTTGACCGGCACTCCACCTGATGCCCCGAAAGCGACGGTTGAGTACGTAGCCGATTTGCAAAGGCGGATGGACGAAACCCATGACCTGGTGCGACAGAACAGCCTGGCGTCCAGCGCAAGGATGAAAACCCGCTATGACCGCAACGCAAAGACACATGGTTTTGAGGAAGGAGACTACGTCTGGCTACACAACCCCCTGAGGAAAAAGGGAAAATCGCCGAAGCTTCAAGCCCGATGGGAAGGCCCATATAAGGTGATCACGAAGATCAACGATGTCACCTATCGCATTAAGCAAGCAGACAGAAGGCAACCGAAGATTGTGCACATCGACAGATTGGCACCTTTTCATGGGTCGAATAATGCTCGGGACGAGCATGATTAAGAGGGGGGCAGTGTTACATAAGACAGTCGGAAGAATCGGGAAACACATAAGTAGGTACATAGCCGGCCATAAATCACACGACCGCCCGTCGCTGACAGTTATAAACATGACATGCCTTGCAATAGAATCTCAACCCTATGCCTAATAAGTTAAGGTTCAAAATAGCATGGTTAGTCTATAGTTGTTTACAACTTTATTACATTCTACCCTAGTCTATATAGTTCGGGATCGCTCCAGTAATTTCTAGTGTACCTGTAGTCGGGTATAAATAGATGCGTGACGGGCACTCGGGGAGTCATTCTGTAATCAGCGATCGGAGCGAACTATCCAGGCGATAACAAGTGATACTAGTGCGACTAAGTGAGTGAGTTAATTAAGTGCGTTCTGTGAAAGTGTGTATACGTGTTTTGCTGTATTTAAAGAGTGGTGATTTGTTGTGTGGACGTTCAATAAAGTACTTGCGGAACCAACTGGTGTTTTCACGAACCCCATTATCCTGACGACGCGACAATATCATGCTTATAAACAGCTTTAAAAAGAAATGTAGTAACGCGCGCAAAAATAAATAAATTAATAAATTAAAACTGTGTCGAGAGTTTTTTCCTCCGGCTTTTTCTCTCTTTACCCAGAAATGGGTGGCACATTGCATAGCCGATGAGTTCGATCAGGAAAAATATTAAAATAAATAAATAATTGGACTGCTAAACGATCACAACTTATTTTAACATAATTATAATATAAAATTTAGTTTTAGTTTTTTAAGATATAATTATTGTATGCCCGCATAGGGTAGACTGTTCTTAACTTATTATAATTTTTGTAACATCTTTTCGTGTAACAGTCAACAATAAACGCATTCTTTTCTTTTCTTTTCTTTAAAAAAAAAAATGCGAGGAACATACTCGTAGAAAAGCAACAATTTCATTTTTCCATATTTAACAGAACGAAGTGTGCCGGAACAGCTAGTCATTAACATTTCCGGATTGTGCATAATTTGCTGCGGTCGTAAATCTATAGACCCTGAACATCGGAAGGTGGCATCAATAACGAGTTTGTAACGAGGTGGTTTCATGAACAGTTACTCGTCAATCTCAATGTCGATGTCGGGCCGAGATCTGATACACATCGCCGTTGCTCTGCATGCATTAAGCCAGTCTGACGAGATGAACGAAGATGTCGCGGTAGTCACGATAAATGGCCTCCACTCAATTAATAATTATTAAACATACATTTTTAATTAATCTTATTCTTTTCTAGTTGCGCGACGCGACTTCTTCCGCGTGCAATTTAATTATCTAACTATAATATGTAGTAAAGTTCTAGAATAAAAGTAGCCTTAGTTACTCCTTATTATATCAGCTATCTGCCAGAGAAAGTGCCATCAAAATAGGTCTAGCCGTTCTAGAGATTACACGGAATAATCTTTTGTCACAGACAGGCGGACAAAAATGATAAAAAACGTTTTTTGGTAATATAACACGTAAATACTACATGACATGTTATGCATTTAGTAAAAAGCGGTTATTTTTATATCATAAAACTGCAATTTTATTTATTTGTATAAAATACTTGTGTATTTTAACATCAAACTGTAACAAGTGTATTATTGTAAACCGGAACTAATATAATCATTCTACTTATTGAATAAAGTCACCTGATCCTTGAACTTGATATTAAAAATTTGGTGTCTCACAAGGAAGAATATCAGGTCCACGTTGTTTTAATTTGAATTTTTAAGAGGTTGTCCATTTTAAATGTTACATAATTATCATAAATTTTATGTTTCGCTGCAATGAAATAAATAAATATTTTATGTTAATTAGAAAATAAATTAAAAACGCTTCGCACTTTTATGATTTTTGTGTCGTGTAGATATTACATATGCCATGGCCACTTACAAGACAAGACCTCTATTTCAAGATCAGAAATCAGATCAGAACTTATCGAATTTCTTAAAGCATACTAACCTCACCCATGTTATCCACACATTGAATAGATGTTGTGAAGAAAATTCAGTTACTCAACGAAACAAGATAAGGTACTCAAACTTCCGTTACTTTTAGCGACCCTTTTGTTTTAGAGGTACACACTTGAAAAAAGTCTAACAGTGGGTGTTAATGAATTCGTTTGGTGAACCAATAGATACCATGGTCGTTGGTACACCGAGGCGGGTTAGTGGGACATGCATTGTTATCACTCTCTGGTTAGCACTTGGTTACAGTGTCAGTGTCGTAAACCTTGCGTTTTTAGGAACTGACAAAAATAATGCCACCAAAAACATAACTTGTAAAGAAATCACATCTCGCAACTCCTACCGTAAAAAACCGTGAGATCCATGTAATACCAGGTCGGTTAATTTATTCAGCCCCCACTTAAGGGTCCTTCTGTATGAAGTTATTACGTAAAAGTACTCCGAAGCAAGGAAGCGCGCATGTAATTCGCCAATAGTAGTCCACCCATTTGACGCCCTGAGTGGCGCAGTGGTTAAAACACCGGTGCGCTGCGCGGAGGGTCCTGGGTTCGTTCCCCAGCAGAGTAGAGATTTGAATGATGAATTTGAATTTCTATTTCTGGTCTGGGTGTGTTGTGTTCTTGTCTTGTGTGTGTCCATGGCGCCCACGACACAGGGAATCCTAGTGTGGGGGTATGAATGTGAAGCGTTATTTGTTTATTTATTTACCCATCCAAGTACTGACCGTGCCCGACGTTGCTTCACTTTTTCAATCGCTTCCGAACCGCAGCGGGGCTTGCGCGCTTCCAATACAAATGCAAATGTTCGCATTTCTTAGTAAGCGCAAATTACTAAGGACAACGTTGCACCACCGCGACAGCGAAGCAATTATTTAACTGCGCAATTATCTTGACGAAACCACGCCGCGAATCCTAAGGACAACTCGATGGGAAATGCATAATCACGATTGTGTTTTGATGTTAAAGTGGTTACAACCGGTACAAGGCCCATCTTTAGTTGAGCTGGTAGACCCACTGTAAACACTAGCGGAGACTGACGATATGTACTCGAGCGAATGTACCAGGGCTCCAGCGGCTGAATAAATGTACAGCCGATGTAAGGTTGATGCTTAAAGCATGAGAAGCCAACATTTTTTTAGCATAAAATGCCTTTTGGTGACGCTAAATTTAGCTCACTGATATCAACAATCAGCGTGTATTTGCATTACGCGTGTGGAATAATTCACCATGCAGTTTAGTCACAGAGTGCTCGCACGTACGCGTGAAATAAATGAAAGTACTTAAGTTGTGAACTAATGGCAAAATACACAAAGGTATTTTTAATGAATCATTTCCTTAGCGATCGAAAAAGTTAAGCAGCGTCGGGCGCAATCAGTACTAGGATGGGTGGACCAGTGGCGAATTATATGCGCGCTTCCATGTTTCAAAGGGCATATTAGGCCGTGTCGGAATCCCTATTGGGCGGTACACGGGAAGGCCCGTTTCTCCACAATCCGCGGTGCAGCGTGGTAGAGTATGCTCCGGGCCTCCCCATGTTGTGAGGAGAGACCGGTGCCCAATAGTGGGACATAAAAGGGTCGCAGCCACTGACGTCCGAGGCTTTAGTTTCTTATTTATTGCAGTAAATGAATAGCAAGTGGGCATGCGGGCCACTAACAATGAGAGATAGAACTCTAATTTGAGATCGTATGGGGATGCAGCGAGGCATCAGGAAAACCAACATGGTCGCTTCAAATAAAGTATCTCCGGAAACCACACCTCTACTTCTAAATACTAGATATGAAAGAAATGAAAAGAAAACGACTGAAGAGGGTAAGGTAGCTCCTCGGGTAAGTTACAATGGCTGTCTTTACTACTTCACTATCTTTAGAGTCTGGACGTGGGCATCCATGGGCATTTTTTTAAAAAAACCGTACCTATAGAAGAACGATTTCACAATAATAAATCGGCAATCAGTCAGGCAACGTCCTTCCGCTAAGTGACATTCACTTGCGTATAACTCGTGACTCAATGCAATTGGGAGGATAGGTGGTGGCGGCGGTGTGACGTCACGCGGTCGGTGGTCGGTGGTCAGTGGCCGGGGTCAAGGCCCCCGCGCTCACGCCGGTAGGGTTACCAGTTCTATGGTATTTGCTCCTGACAATACACCCAAGTTAATTTGTTACGTCAGTGGGATCTATAGGCTCGTCCATACCGGCTATCGCCAACTTGTACTGCCATAGGTAACGTTCGGATATTTGGAGGAATGCCCTAGCAAGTGCATAACCATGGCAGAAGGGGTTGCCACCCCAAACCATAGCTGTCTGTAACCCATCAATTGTCAAATGCAGAGTCGCATGATGTTTTCCTCCACCCTCACAGCAGGTGATATTTATTTTATACAAGCTGCGCCCGCGGCTTCGTCCGCGTGGAATTCTAAAATACAGGTAGCCTACGTTACTCCTTGTTACATCAGCTGCCTGCCACTGAAAGTCCCGGCAAAATCAGCCCAGCCGTTCCAGAGATTAGCCGGAACAGACAGAAAAAGAAAACTGTAAAAATTATATTTTGGTAATGTGTCGTGTATACGGTTATTTTTAAACTACCAACAGACACTCCACTTTACTTATTTGTATATAAAACGCACATAACTTAGAAAAGTCATTGGTGAGCCTCTTGGGATCCTGCATCAGACCCGTCGCACAACATAGCAGGCTATTACTGCATCGGTTCCTGCACTAGATCTGGTCCCTCCGGGTCCCGACTACGATTTGGAACATCAGACAGCTTAGTTCATGAAATCGGATAGATTTTAAGATAGAGCATCTCGATTTGAGGCTGAATGCGGTTGACGATGAGACACAGTAACCTCGCAACGTCAAGTGGCCTAGTTAATTGTGTCACGCGTTACTTCGCGGAGACCTATTGTTTCTCAGTTAGGTTGCTTTCCAATAATTATAGGCTTGTGTGGAGAATGATTAACAACACACCATAACCTAACTTTTATTATAGATATCTTGCTAATGTCATAAAATGCGAAACTTGGTGACCGTAGAAGAATGGGCGTTTATCACTCTTTCACTAATTTTACAAATTGACCTCAGTATCCGGAGCAACACTATCATTAGTTTTTGTTAGGTTAACGGGAGCCATTAGTATGGGAAGATGTACAGGTGCTCTCCTTCCCATATGTGACAAAAGCCTACAGTTATTGTCAGAAAGCCTGCCTGCCATCAGGCGCAACCGCCAGCGCTACTCCATAGTTGGGATGAATCTAATACTCGTATAAGTCAATAGCCAATACCAGCTATTTGAATTTGTCATATTTTGAGCTTGAATAAAATATCCTCACGAAAACTTGCTGCCCGTTTTACTAATGGCTTACTTTTACCGTATGAATACTTTACGATAGTGTTCTTGCTCAGAGCACAGAACGAATTCAAACTCTTGAAAATTCAATTTATGATCAGAATAAAAATCAAACTTGCTTTTGTGACATATTTTAAGCGGCATAATCCGTCCAAAACGCGGTGATAGCCCAGTTGCCTTAGAATTCGAATTCTTGATCGAGGGGTCAAGAAATCCCAGCGGCACGCACCAATGACTTTGTTAAAAAAAATTATGTGCGCTTTATAAAATTAAGTATCACCTGCTGATACGGTGAAGCAAAACATCGTGGGGAAACCGGCATGATTGAGAGTTCATAAAAAAATTAGAAGTAAAAGAAGTGAATGTTTCAATGGCATGTGAAGTCCACCAACCCGCATAAGGCCAGCGTGGTGGACTAAGGCCTACATCCCTCTCATTGTGAGAGGAGACCCGACCCTGTAGTGGGTCATTAAAGGGTTACAGACAATCCGTCCAAATAATACGTCCGATCACTTGGCAACCCTACCCATGCCATGTAGCCAGCCTCTGTTTTACCAGGTGTACACGTATACGCGTATCGGAGCCTGCAATTATATTTATTATGTCCGAACGCAAACCACTCGCACAACACACCTGACTTGGGAACGAGCATGAATAATGAAGATCGATGCGGTTTTTTACTTTGTTGTAATTATATTTTAAAATGCACAGCTCTTAACTTCGGTGGTAGAGCCATAGCAACTCGCGCAGGAAAAGAAGAAACAATGAGGGGTAATTTCCATAACGTTATCAAAGACACGATGCGGTGATAGCCCAGTGGCTTAGAATTCGACCTCGAATCGAGGGGTCCGGGTTCGAATCCCAGTGGCACGCACCAATGACTTTGTAAAAAAAAGTTATGTGCGCTTTATAAAAATTAAATATCACCTGCTGTTACGGTGAAGGAAAACATCGTGAGGCAACCTGCATGCCTGAGAGTTCAGAAAAAAAAAGTTCTCAAAGGCATGTGAAGTCCACCAACCCGCAGTAGGCCAGCGTGGTGGACTAAGGCCTACATCCTTCTCATTATGAGAGGAGACCCGACCCTGTAGTGGGTCATTAATGGGTTAGTGACAATATCAAAGACATAAGAAGTTGCCTGACCCGTAGGCCTACGTAGCAGACTAAGGCCTATATCCTTCTCATTATAAAAGGCCACCTTAAATGTTAAATGAAGTTAAATGGTCCAGCTTCAAATAAAACTGAAGCATTGGATAATCAAAAGATTGCGCATTACACATTCACTTTATTTAAATTACAAATCAAAAAGAACTTCAACCGGACCACAGAAAGAGAAAGTGTTATGACGTGAAATCGAGATAAAGCTTTACATTAAGACGAATGCATTAAAAGGGCATTGCCGACCAAATATTATAATATGGTTTAAGAAGTATCTATCATTCTAGTTCGTCGGGGCAGTATCATCGCCAGTTTCAAAATCCAATTAATGACCCACTGCAGGGTCGGGTCTCCTCTCACAATGAGAGGGATGTAGTCCACCACGCTGGCCTAATGCGGGTTGGTGAACTTCACATGCCTTTGAGAATATTATTTTTTTTGTGAATTCTCAGGCACGCTGGTTTCCTCGCGTTGCTTTTCTTCATGCATTCATTCATTGGTGCGTGCCACTGGGATTCGAACTCGGACCTCTTGATTAAGAGGTCGAATTCTAAGCCACTGGATTATCACCGCCAATTTGAAATAATAGCACCTGATGGCAACTGGTCACTATCGTCTATAGCAACACCCGAGTAGTCGTCAGTGAAAGACCGTTCCAAAACTTAGCAAAAGACCGCACCACAGGATGTCGATAATGCCCGAGGTTGGATCGTCATCTGATATTTGATTAAGATAATTTTTGAATAGTTGGAAGAAGTAAAAAACCATAGAAGACAGAATTTAGTATTCTGTGTTCTATGTAAAAAACAAACAAAAGCGACAGCTAGACATTAGCTAGCATGCACGCTCCGCCAATTACTAATGTTATGACAAAAAGTATTATGGTGCTGAGTAACTCGTCCTACGCTCGATTACAAGGACTGGAATTCCCAATATATATGCGTTTAATTTCCTCATGGCTTAACATTCTAACACATTTCCAGTCGACAGGTTGGCTGACTAATCAAATTCACCCATCCGATTTACAAAAAGTAAAAAAAAAATTAAAAACATGACTGGCAGGTGGAGGTCGCTCAAGATTAGACACAGGTTAAGAATTCCGTCTTTTTGAACACGAAAGGGTTCAAATTCCAGCGGCAAGCAATGCCTTTTCTAAGTTATGTGCGTCACTAATGGCATGCAGAGTCGGGTCGTAAGGATATAGGCTTTAGTTCATCACGCTGGCCTATTGCGGGATGGTAGACTTCACACGCCTTTGAGGAAATTATGGAGAATTCTCAAGCTTTATTCATATAAAATAAACTGGTCATAATTTGCGATAAAACTGCGCAGATTCGATAGTCTCCTAGATGGGCAATTATGCATGGAATAAATGCGTGTACAAAACAAACAGAAGACCAAACCAGTTGTGGCAGCCTTCGAGCTCCGAGCTAGTTCTGATCATCATTATTACTGTTACGGATCTGATTTACATTTTAATTATAACTAATTGACCCGGCAGCCTTCGCAGCATTCCACCCTTTTCGTAGGAAAGAAACATTCTGGAAGGTTAATATCAAAATCATAAGACGTCAGTATTTCAGTGTCTATTACGAAGTGTCATCGTAATCCTTTCTATAGTTTCTGAGTTTATCGATGTAAGTTAAATCATATTTTTTGAGTTTTCCTCCTTCCTTCCTCGATAAAGTGTATCGTACCCTATCGGTTTCCAACCATCATGGTACTGTAACTCGGTACTGTACCTTACTTTACTTATGGATTTATCGTATACAGTCAAAAATTCACGAAATGACCTTAGTACGGTTGAGAACTTCAGAAACCTTGGAGGATTCCTTTTTATCTCATCATTATGGCAGGTGATAAATTTTCTCAAACGTACACAACTTACGGTGCGTGCCACCGGGATTCGAACAAGGACCTCTATATCGACCGAATTCTTAGGCACTTATCACAGCTTTTTGCACCGTACATCGCACTAGTGGTTTAAAAATAGCCGTACTGGTCGTCCACGGGGTACCGCTGCACTACCGTACGAGCACTAGAAATGAAAATAAGTCGACCAACGCGAACCCATTCCAGAACATACGCTTGCAAACATGCTCTAGAAATACAGTCGTCAATTTGGTTAGTGTAAACTTTTAAACATATTTGGAGCTCACTTTGCGGCATTCCTATGCCAAAAATATTGTTTTCACCAAATTCACAAATTCACAAAAAAAAAAAACAGATTATTAGGGACTAGTATACCCGAGAAGCGTCACCCTGCCCTTATTTTAGGCTATAACTAGCAGACCACGCAAACCGTTTTTTTGCCATATAGGTTATGGAGCGGATGGATGAAAAATTGTTAAATTACTAAAATGCTTATGGACCCAGATAATTCCTTTAATTCATGTTAGTACACGAATGTATCTGGCTACTGGCTAATGTTTTATCCGGCTCGAAGGATTATACCAATGACATTGCAAAACTAGGTAATGTCTAGACAAATTATTTTAAACACCCTAAAAAGTAAAATGACTAACTTCCACTTGTCGTTAAAATTTAATAAGACCATTACCCATGCAGTTCCGCACATAGAGTTTGTATTTCTCGATTTATATTCTGCTTGTTTGAATTCTGAAGATTCGAAGAAGGGTAACTAAACGATTTAATTTAAAGATGTTATTTTTGAACAGAAGATTGATGACCAGTGGTAGGTAAAATGTGCATAAAATATCACAGCATTATCGAAACCAATTGCAATCAGTATTTTAAAGTATTTTTAACGATGTAGCGATACCCCACCGCAAATGTAATTTATTTTTATCGCAAGTTAAAATATAATCAGTCAGTAATGAGCACTAAACATAAAATGACTGGTGAAAAAGATAATATCTTTAAACATGGTTGGTCATGGCTCATGGATCACCATTAGTAATAATTGTTTTCCAATATTAATGTGTGACTGGAGATATTGCGAAAGGATGGTACGACAGTGTTTGCTTCGCGGTTAAGTACTGAGCAATTGGGATTTCCCTTGAAACAACAAATTAAATAGTTACTAACTATATGTATGTATTAACTAACTAATAAAACTTTAAAGAGTATTGTGTACTTAAAAGTTAAAGATCAAAAGTTAATGCCCACAGCCTCCTCAATGTAAAATTTTTGCAGTGTAAAATCAAATAATACAAATTTATGACCCCTACACTACAGTATAACATCAAACAGACATTACTACATAGGTCATATCACCCACATGCCATAAATATTTAACATGATAACAGAAACCAAGGTTGCTTGCGCCTTTTACCTAAGCATCAAAAAACTATTGCTGGAAATATTTTATACATAAATTTTCAAACTAGTTGATCCAGCGGGTGTCACCGAAGGTTTAAATTAGACTTTCTATCTGAGGGAAGGTACTTCTTCTATCATGAATTTCTCCTTTTTAATGAATTTTCGAAAATTCAACTTTTAGAAATTGTAACCCAAATCGTCAAACTTCAATAACAAGCTATATCGTAAGCATCGTATCCTACGCTTTGTCCTAATTGTGATGAGAAAATCAGCTGCTAGTGTCAAGTTAACTCAAGTTTGGAGTACATACATAAATGCCTACATTAATATTGTTTGTTAGGATATCTCCGTTCAGAGACCTGTGTTTGTCATTTGTGACAGCTAATTAGGTCAACCCCTAAGAAATGGTATTACATTAAAACTCTAGTTACTAAATCGTAGTCAAATTTCTACTACTGAGTAGTTAATAGTAGTCAAACATGACCCGAGGTAAATAAGGAGCAAGTTACACACAGTATTATATTGCAACGCTGTGGAATCCGGAGCAGGGCACTAGAGTGGAACACCAATGCCAGAACTTGTCAATGAAAAAATAACAGTCCACTTGCAACCAGATTTGTTATGCTTCACTGTCTACCAATTCAATTTCAAATTTGTTTCAATTCTAAGGGGCTCACACAATTAAGTTTAAAACTTAAAAACCAGACAAACAGGCTGAGATCCACCCAATGGAAAGTGGTCATGAACACGGCTTATGAACACTGGCAACACCAGAGAGTTGCCAGCGCATTGCCAGCTTTGAAGGAGTGCTTGTTTTACGCCTTTTTTTAACACACCCATGTCAAAGTCCAGCAGAAACAAAATTGTGAGGTATTTTTGTATTGCAACAAAACAAAAAACAATGCTTCACACTCATAGCCCCACATTGGGATTATTCAACACAACCAGACCAGAAACAGTCAATCAAACCCCCCAGTCAGCACATTGTCTTTTAAATCTCTGTGCCAGAGGTTGTCAATATGCAGTGAGAGCACAACAACTTATAATTTAGTCCCTTTCCTATCTGAGAATCTGAGCTACTCGCAATGTCACCGGCTATTGCAAGAGTGAAGTTCTGTATAGCTTTACACAAACAAAGACACCCGCAATAGAAGGCAAAAGGGCTCTTTGGTAGCCTTTTTTTTGGTAAGAGAATTTGTAATAGCAATTGCTGTAGAAATTTTAACATTTTGAAAAAGATAGAAAATTGTCTGAAAACTTGTATGGTTTGGGTGCACCTGTGAAGGCTCAGAAATTAACCTCTTAATAGAGAGGTCCAGGTTCAAATTCCAGCACACACCACTGACTTGGTAAAAAATGTATTATCATTTTATAAAATAAAGTATTGTCTGCTGTTATAGCGAAGGAAAATATTGAGAGCAAACCTGCACGCTTGAGAGGTCTCTGAAGTCCACCAACCCGCATCAGGCCAGCATGGTGGACTAATGCCTACCCCTCATTGTGAAATGAGACCCATTAATGGTTTACAGAAAGAGCACCACCTACATAATAATTTGCTATAGGCTTTACTGAAGACATAAAATTGATGAATGCTGCTTATTTATTTCCAACGGGATCTGGAATAGGACAGGCATATATACTAATCTTGTCTTTTGCTGTGATAGATTGACTTTGGTTACATTAACTCATTAAGGCAATAAATTATAGGTAAAGTACAAACTAAAGGTATTGGTGAAGGTAAACAGAATCAATATCTATCAATGTGCAGTAAAAAATCAATATTTTAATTTAGGGAATTAACAAAATATCATATTCTAGAAGTTATAAGAATAACAAATGATCCTGGCTGGATAAAAACAGAAACTAATTAGTAATTATTATACAAAAATAAATAAATAAAATAATTATTATATAAAAATAACAAATGCAACAACATGATAACTAAAATCAGCAGGTTAAAGGTTTAAAAACAACAAAGTTTTAAGTCTATAGATATGATAGATTAAAAAAACAATGTAAATAAATTATTCATACAGTTTTACCAATTTGCAAATTTGACAAGATTTTTATACAATATTCTGCGAGATAGTGGTGATCTAAACGGAAGTAACGTGATGATAACACTACGAGGAAATAAATCGGTAAAGGTAAGTACTCACCATAACGAAGTAAGTGATCAGCGGGTCTCGGGGGATGCTGGCGGCGCAGGGCGTCGGTAGGCGTCGCCGACTGGTTGGTTGGCTTGTACTCCGAGTTAGGAACACTACATCACACGAAGACGCGTGTAATGGCGAAGCACTGTTACACGAGCAACACCCAGCTATGTCGCCAGCGCGAGAGCGATGACATTACTGCTTCTGCTGAGATTACTGCCTCCTCTCATTCATTGCGTTTTTACAAATTGACTGAAGTGAACATTAACAAACTGGAGTGTAGGTTGCAGGGTTTTGCTGAGTTGACCGTTGTTGACGTTGACAGTTGACTGCTGCTGTTATCAAATTTAATGTCACCGTGACTGTCAAATATTGACACTGACAGTTACAAGTACAACCATAGACAACCCAAAAACGTAGAATAGATGTCTATGGACATGCCATAGATATTGAATTGCTTGAAGAGCCAGTTCTATAATAAAGTACTCTGTGGCCAGTTCGGAAGTTGACGCCAATGTAACGACCGTAGTAGAAGCATTGGCTAAAATTTGCTATATTATAGTTCGCGCAGTGCGCGACGCGCACACGTTCTCGGCGAATAAGTATTTTAACTCGTTTTGTAATTTTATAGATAATTGATCTACAATACCTTTCGATTAGGGACTTTTATGTTCACAGCTTCATTACAATATTAGGTATCCTTAACGATCATGTTAATTTTCGGCTTCTTTATAATTTATGCATGGGTGAATGTCTATCTAGACCGGGTTATTAATGCTAACTCAGTTAATTCTGTGGCTTATACGCGGTTGTAGTGATGGCGTCTCTACAACGCAACGGTTTGTCGCGTAATTTTGACTTCATGGATTGCTATACTATAAAGCTGTGTAAAGCTTCAAATTTGATGACGAGAAACGTTTAAGGGCTATGAAAATAATTAGATTATTATTTAAACAACATTTATTAACCTTTATTTACACTTGTTATGGAAAACAAATAAAACTAATAAATCCATATAGAAATAACTTTGTAAGCAATATAAAGAACTATGCAATACAAAGCGATTGTCAATATTTTATCGGCGTACCATAATCTGAAATAAATAAAATGTAATATTAGAAAACTGTAGAAAAGTGGCTGTCAGCTGTTAGTTCGATAATATAAACCAAAGGTTTATTTACTCCAAGGATATATGCATAGACATAGTATTAGAACGAATATTGATTGACATTCAACTGCGGCGTACTTATAAGGTGAATGTAAGAAGCAATACTACTCTCTCTCCGTAAGGCTTGATCACCTAGCCTGGTGGGAGATAGAATTTGCAGATTAGTGTGAATGATGATACTAACATTGTATACAGTCGTTTTGCTTTATGTATATTTTCGGGGTCTTCTTTGCAGATGTACTTCTGAATACCTCGTAAATAGTTAACTATGTATACGTCCCAATCCAGTAACTGAAAAGTGACCATAATCAATATTAAAATTTATCTGTGAGGTCAGTTTTAAAAACAAAACAGTAAACACGTTGGCTATCTCTCCAACCCCTCAATGTGTGACGTCATTTATGTATGGGCCCTAGTTCTAGCCCCTAATTATATTTGTCATCACAGCTGATGGTTCAATTGGTAAATAATTAAATATTATATTGCAACAGAGAGCAGGTGCCTATATCCATATTGTAACTTACTTTGATGTCAGTGTAGAAAGTTTTATTATCCTCTTCAGAAACTCGACTCTGGAGCGATAGGAAATAGTCGTTTTTAAACCTCCATTCCCTCGTTAAGTAATATTCGAGCACATTAATGCCACTCTCTATTCGATGATAGACGTCAACCATACTGCCAAATTAGAATATTTACTGAATTAGGTATTCAGTTCCAAAATAATAGGCTACTTACCTATATTAAATTAAAAAAAATAATATAAGGGATAAAGGGGAAAAATATAAACTTCAATCATCTGTCACAAGGTAAAGAATTATTTTTAATTTGTTAAATTAGGGTATTAAAGTAGCGGAGACACGATTTAGGTATATAGCAAGCTTTTTAGTGGGATTATGGAGCTTTTAAAATCATAATTTGAGGACGTACTAAAGTCTTTAATCTAGGTACTTATTTTATGCTTTATCTCCAATACAAATGAGAAAAAAAATCAGATTATAAAATACAAAAGTTTAAAAACTTACAATGTTTTTTTCCCAAGAAGAAACAAGAGGGCATCAATTAAATAGGCAGGTATGCAATGGCAGAAGAATGCCACGATGTTGTGTTGGAGACGACTCCGCCTTCCCTTGCCTCCCGGCACCCACATCGCCTGCGAGAACGGCTGCTCTGGGATTATATCGAATGCTAAAAAATGTCAATGAACGTATAGTCATACCAGAGTTTTTGTGCACCTCTCCATGTAGCGGAAAAATGATGAATCAATTTTATTTTACTGGCAACTGCTTGAATAATGACAATGACACATTTTGGGCCAATGAGCCCGCAAAAAATTGACATTGACAACGTTATCTAAGAAGACAGGTAAAGGTGTAGCCACGATAAAGGTGAATGTAACGCCGTCTTTGAAGGTATCAAAATGCCCTGGTCAAGCTTTACACATTAAAAGTATTTCATTAATATAATATAGTATTATTGTTATTGAAATCAAAAACCCGACAAAAATCTCATAAAACGAATCTAACGACACCGACATTATTCGAGCTAAAATCTATTTAGTCATGAGGTGCGAGTGTGCTAAAGAAAATGTCAATTAATTGTCTTCGTCATCCATGCCTCGCAAACCGCAACACAAACCTCGAACTGAACAACTGCACAACAATCAAAAATAATAAAAATATGGTGTAAAAAGCACATAAAATTATAATCTTACCCATTTGCTTGCATGCATCCCAATTACGGGCATTAAGACCGGATTGCGTGATGTTACAAACTCTTACTTCTCGCAATCTAAAATGACGTCAATATTAAAAATCAATGTTTACAAAAAAACTACGGCGGGATGAATTTTGTACTTAAAATCAAAAGGTGTACTCTGCACTCCAACCGTTCAACAGCAGTCATGTATGCCAAGATGATGCAAGCGTTTACCACGAGGTCCAGGGGCATTGCGTCCACCAGGCATTCTGTATAGCAAACCATACTACGGAGCACACCTGAACAAAACATTAAATGTATCATAACTCATTAAATGTAGGTATAACAAAGGTAGGTAGGATGTTTTAAACATTCAAAATTTATTTAAAAATGTAATTTAGTTGTAGCCCACCTTTAAATTCTGTCCAAAAATGAATTTTGTTAAAAAAATAGTTGGCTCGAAAATGTATTAATGAAGGGTTTGTATTTATGACAGTTCATCAAAAGTATTTAAATTGACTCGTAGGACACACCCCTATACATAAACTATCGGAAAATTTTAGTAACTTCGCAATCAATCGTTAATAAACATAATTTATTTGTTTATAAGTACATACATAAAAATACACATTTTGAGCAAAATCCCTCTAAGGGGAGAGGAGGGGGGCGGGACAAAAATGATCTCTAAAATCACCTCACGTATTGTGTTTCCCAAACAAAACTAACGAAAAACAATATTGGATGCCCCTTAATGCAAAAAGGACAGTTTCAAAGCGCTTCTAACGTGTATTTATATTATTTCTTTACCTACCTTTTCCACCAGCTAAGAAAGCGCCGGTTGGTCCGTTTGTATTCTGCACCCATCCTGGCATGGGCTCCTTTATAGGTGCCGCTACTGGAAGTATTTAATAAACACGAGGGTATAATAGAAGTAATAATATTATCTACTGAAATACCTAACAAAAATCCGACCGCGTGAAAATATGTTAGGTACTCGATATATCCCAGATTTTCTAGAAAATGCGCGTTACAACAAAAATTCAAAGTGTGAAAGACTTAAGCCCATTTTCTTCTCATTTTGAGGTCACTGAATGGATCTGTCGTATGCCAGCGTGTATTGTTAGTAAGAAATTTTATTGTGTCGTATTGTGTCAGCCAATTACGACACGACCTGTCGAGCGAGCGACCATTTTTGTCGTAGAATGTCTTGGCAATTAGGACAAAGGGTAAATAGTAATGGGAAATGAAAAAAAAATTTTTATTCATTATCAGGAGCCAATTGTGCTCACTTAATGAACGTCATACGTAATACAATCTCATGTCAGCGGAGATTTTTTTACATTTACCGATGGAAGGGCGCGCGATCGCTATGGGGAACTTTCCTGCGTACTGGGACACCAGCTCTTCCGACACCGCCTTCGTGTAGCCGTACGTGTTGCCGTATGGGAGAATTAATCTGTAACGATTGTAATTACTTATGCAGTGTGTTTGGCTTCAAACTAGCGATAAATAAGGGCATAAAATTGACCATCATCACCATAAAATATCATCGACAAAACACCTCCATAAGTATAGCCTATATTATACATGTCTATCCTCACCCCTTTTGAAATGGCAACCATTTTATGCCCTTGAAGAATTCGTCTGTTGACCCTATCGAATTGAAGTGCTTCCAACACTAGTTACCACTACTATAGTCCATTTTTAATCTCTTGTCATAGTTGGTAAACAATCTTAGCATGTATTTTTATTTTAATTTGCGATTAAAAAATAATACAGACTCAAAACTATAAAAATTTAAAAACAAATTGTCATTTAATACAGAAACAGATTTCCAGAAACTATAATTTATTTTTTAAAGCAATTTTAAACGTTTTTTCAATAAAAAGTAGTGCCAAAATTGTTTACCAAATAAGACAGGAGAATAAAAAATAATGAACTTACTAGTTCATTGTTTTTTAATAGTTACTTCCTTCATACCAAAATAGTTCAGCCCTAGTACGAATGTTATTTCTTTTACACAACTGTCTCCACATATCGTATGTACCTAAAATTTAATGTAAACTAACTTATACTACAAACCTAGCTTCGATATCGGCCAATGTGTCTTTATCTATCGCCTCCACAAAATCCATTAACCGCTGGGGGTTGATAGGAGCAGGGTATGTCTTCTCTTCCAAAATAACATCTTCAGTCTGACAGTAGGATGTTGACACGTGCACCAATACCTGTGGCGGGATTTAAAGAGGAATATTTTTTAACGTAGAACTTAAAAGGTGAGGGTTTTTGTACCTACCTATAAAATAAATTAAGGCGTTAAAATTTAATTGATAGAAGAAAATTAAAAAGTTGTATAGCAGTGTTCCCGTTTTTTGGACTGACCTCAAGATTCTGCATTCCTTCAGCGAGGTCTAGAACGCGCTTAGTGGCTCTCACGTTCTGCTCGACAGCCACTCGCAGGGGCATATCGAACCTGCAAGACCGATAGGAATTGAAGCGACATCATCATTCCATTATAATTTCTACAGTTTTACTCGCAAAACGACATTCTTTCTCTACCGTAGAAGTACGAAGGTGACCGACGTAACTATCAAAGTTTGTAAATTAAAGTAACAATGTGCTGGGTACATCGTTCGCAAGACTGACCAAAGCATCATATTTGAGATACAGCAAACATATTATGATCATCATACACAACGACCGAAGGGAAAAAAGGTTCTCGAATGACGACCACGTTTAGGTAAAAGTAGTATAGGCCGCCCTCCGACCAGGTAAAGAATCGTTAGTGTGCAGTGAGAAACCGTTGGATTCAAAGGGCCCAGGACCGGGCCGGACTTTTAGCGTCGATTATAGGAAGCCCACGTACAGCAGTGGACTACGAAGAGCTGAAGGGTAGGAGAAAGGAAAAACAAAAACCTAACTGTAACAAATAATTATGTACGTAATTTCAAAATTTTTGTACAACGCCAGCGATGCAGAAAATTTCTAGAGCGTGATTCAGTGTACTTGTAGCACCATCTCGTGACGAGTGGCGGAAGTTGCCACATTTTCAAGAACGTAGGTAATGCAATACTAACCGTACACAAGCCGCGCAGTGGAAAACCACATTACACTGTCTTTGCAAGTCGCTTCTATCTTCTTCAGAGAGCCCTAAACCATCCTTGAGAGTGTCTCCAACCACAACCTTCAGCTTTTCTAATGAGTTCACGGAATGTTCTCGAATAGAGTCAAATACCTGAAAACATTTTAAAAAGTGTAATAGAATATCCAACTCACGGGCGTCATAAATGCGCCCCATGTAGCCCTCTTTTTCTGTGAAAATCTTGCAATTCCCTTAATACAATATGTCAGATTAATCTTCTTTTAAAGTCCTAAAGTAACTTGTAAGTAACGAAAAAGAAATGAAACGTTAAAGCCAATACTCACTGGGCACTCGATAAACGTATTGAACCGCTCCTTTACAGCTTTGCCTTTCTTTGGTCGCATCATGATGTAGATGTTGCCCACGTCTGGGCAGCTTCTGAGCAGCTTTTCTACCAAAACTTTTCCAATAAAACCTGTCGCTCCTGTGATGAATATGTTTTTTCCGGCATAGTACTCCGCTACGCTAACCGGTGGCGTCATTTTTTCTGTTGCTTTTTTTAATGTGTTCGAAGAAGGAGTTTATTTTAACTATACTATAGTTTATTATCTTTTGTGACCACGGAACCAGCCCTCAGCAACTTCAGTCTTCGAGAGCGAAAGACTAAACCGACTCGTATTTTAATAACAATGACCTGCATATTCTTCGGTTTTCGGTATTTATAGTTAGGGAACAATGACAGTATTGCAAATTAATTAAATTTGCAAATCATACGCCGCAAGCCCGTGGTACCTATCGTTCGGCTGTCTGAATAATTGGTTTGATTTTTGAAAGTTCATATTTTTTGGGATTATCTATTGTCAACCATCGGCAGCTATCCGCGAATGTGGGCTAAATGCGTCAACCACATAACCTAATACACCGCATGTAGCGTTGACGTAAATGCGAGGGAGAGGGCAAAAAATAAAGCATCGTGATGGGTTAGTGCACGGGTCAAGGAAGTAGTCGATACTAGCATTCACGCTCCTTGTTCTCCATGTATTGTCTGAAAGCGTTCGCCTGGCATGACGCGTCTATTTGGCTATGTTAGGTAGTCGTTGGCCACACGGCACTCTCTTACAACCATAGCTTACAACCAATACTTCGGGCACACACAAATTCCGTGGCTGCTCGTGACCGTGCTGATACATTCATAAACATTGTATGAGAGAATCTTTTTTAGTCAGCCACGCTCCATGTCTGTAGATATGAATAGAGCTTAATGAGTAGCAAGCAACGTAATCTTAATACGACTTAAAAATATTCAGTGTTTAGAAGCATGTTCAAAAATCAAACGAGATAAAATGTTGTCGTAGCTTAAATTACATACTTTAGGACCGAAAGGAAACTATGTAAATTTTTCATTGTAACAATTCCGTTTTTGCCTAATTATTTATGATGCCAGGTTACTTCAGTTAATAAATTTAGCCAATGGACGTGACCATTTAACCTACTCATCACTGCCTTGACCATCTGACTTAGGAAATAAATATGGAAAATTGTCATGTTGAGTACCTATATTATGCTTTATATTATAATACTTGCTGTGCCCGCGACTTCGTCCGCGTGGAATTCTAAAATAAAAGTATGTTACTAAGTTAGTAAGCCTTAATAGTTACTCATTATAACATCTGCCAGTGATAGTCCCGTGAAAATCGGTCCAGCCGTTTCAGTCAGAGATTAGACGGAAGAAACAGACAGACTTACAAAAATGGTAAAAAAATGTTACTTTACTATACGTACCGTATAAACATACATATGCATTTAGTATAAAGCGGTTGTTTTAATATTACAAACGGACACTCCAATTTTATTTATTTGTATAGATTGCTGAGTCTGCATCAGCCTGAGAGCCGATGAATCATATTACTTCAAAACACTCTTTATACATTTATATTTTTCTAAAACCATGACATTTTCATCACCAAAAATACACAAAAAAATAACGCTATAAAAACATTGAAAGTTACATGAAATACTAAACAAAAATTTTTATAAACGACATACTTAAAATACGAGTAAGTAACATTAATTACACTTATAGGTATTTCAAATGTTTGCAGAAAACTTTACTTTCAGGTATACTTAATTAAAACCAAATGTCACATCCTAGGTATTCAGACTATCATATCAAATATTGCTAAAAGCGGTTTCAGACTGGCGATTCATACGCACCGTACCCACGATAGGCTGATAATTATACTCGTGGTCTCGATTTCCCTTCTAAGGGGATGAAATCTTTACAGACAGTCCATGGTGTCTTCTTTGATGATCATCGGCGGTGCGTAGTCTCCGTGCTTGGTTCCGAAGGAGTAGGCGTAGGGATTCTAAATATAAATAAACAGATACCTTTATCAACATTTTGATATGAATGAATGCTGACTTATGAATCAATTCTCTTCTGTCTGTAACCCATTAGAGGCGCACTGCGTGGTTTCATGTTAAGTTTAACTTCATGATTACTGGAGAACGAAGGCTATATTTTTCATTTTGGAAATAGACCCAACCCAACCCAGCATTGGGTCACTAATGGGGTACAGACGAATTGAAATGCACTTGTGCAACCCGTTAAATAGCCTATTGTTCCGTCTGTAACCTCTCACAATGATAATGATGTAAGTCAGCTCTAGCTAGCATGGGTAATTCAGCAAAATTGAAAAAAAAAATCCTTAATTTGTAGCTAATTAGTTGCCAAAACGACGATTTTGTTGCTTGAGCCGATCACGAGAAATCGCGAATAATGCTACCTTGATATCAAGGTAGCAGGGTAATTCATTAATTAATGACATACTTTTTCGATCACAATTACGGAAGATTTAGTTGCTAATTTGTTGTTATATACAGGTATGTTGATACAATAAAAAAAAAAGTCGATATGAGTTGTGAGCACAATTTTTATTGGACGGTTTGTCATTGACTGCGCTGCGATTCACGCGATTGGTTTGTCAGTCGTCAGTTCGTGAGTGTACGTCGTCTATTGGTCTAGCGCGTTTTTTCGGCTGCTGTACATCGGCCGAAAGTGAACAATATCCCTACCATTGATCATCTGTGCTCACAACTCATGACGGTTAAGATAACATTTACCTTTTTAGTATTGTAGAGGTTGGGCGGGTAGGCGGCGGGGCCAGGCGACTTCGTGGCCTTCCCGGCGCCGTCCGATCGCGCCCCCAGCGAGTACTTAGGTGGTCTGGCAAATTATTGTAGGTATAAGTTGTTATCCACACTGAACAGTTGATTTTGACGTGATTTTGATTGACCGTTAACTTGGGGCGTGTACGTGCCACCTACAGTGCTAGGTACTAACAGTGGTAACTGCCAGTAACAGTGGACTCGGAACAAATAATATACGTAAGAAAATCATTTCTTTTACAAGGCAATACTTAATAAAATATGTTAATAAGGTATTAAGCGGTGAAGCCCAGTGGCAATAACTTTTATTTGAAAAAAGTTCTTAAAGACACATGAAGTCCACCAACCCGCACTAGGTCAGGATTAAAGGCCTACAATCCTTCTCATCTTGAGACCAGACCTGATCCTGCAGTGGTTCATTAATGCCATGTAAGTACCTACAGACTGTTATTATTGTCTTTTCGTAAGGAACAGACTTACCTGGTCTTGTAGACGTCGACGTCCCGCTGGTAGTAGACGGCGGGCCCCGGCGAGCGCGCCTTCAGGTTGAAGCCGACGCGCGCGCCCATGGTGTAGGCGGGCGCGCCGGGCCCGAGCCGCAGCGCGTACGCGTTGGGCGCGGGCCCCGGCCGCTTGGGCGCGAAGCCGAGCCGCGCGGCCATGGAGTACGCCGGCGCCCGCGCCCCGCGCGACTCCGGGCAGCGCTCCGGCGCGTGCGCGCCTGGTCCCGGTGTGCGAACCGTCGCGCGCGGCGCGAATCTGCACAAATTGATTTTATATTTATTGTTCACTTTGATAATAATTATAATGCTGTATATCTTGCCAAATGGCATAAATTTAACTCTTTAGACTCTTACTTGAATTAATTACAATTTGATCAAACTAAAACTTCACAGCACTAATGTGGTGATTAAACTTTAGCGCTACGCCATTCGGCAGAGCTTTCGCACGCAAAGACGACAAAGTGAATTTGAATGTCTAGTCTAACCCTCGTCTATAAATACTTTCTGCCCCACCACACAAACACTTTTCTTCAAAAATTGGTAACAATAAATTCAGCACGTTCAGGCTCGGTTCTTTTGCTAGTAAGATTCATTAGCGGTGCCGGCGACTGGCCTGGCGTGCCCAAAACACAGGTTAAAACACATTTAGCCGGTATCGTTAAAGCGCACACCAAAATTGACAAAATGGCATGGCAGGCAAGTCCATCAATAAGACCACCATGGTGAACTAAGGCTTACTTTCTAGTCAAACTTCGATTTATCACATTTAGAAATCAATAACATGATACACGATAACTGTGTTTGATAATATGATGCGAATGTTACTAAACTATTATGAATTGCGTTCGTTATGCATTGTTGACTCTATCCTTTATAGAATAAATATATGATACCTGGCTCCGAAGCTCCAAGCCGGTGCGGTTATGATGCCGTCCCTGGTGACGCGGTCGATGCGGTACGCGGGCCCGGGGCCCAGCGGCTTCAGGCGGCTGGAGGCCCCGGTCCCGAAGGAGAACATCGGCTGACGCCACCGGGAGGGGTCGTGGCCCGCGAATCCCACCGTCGGTGGCAGCTTGTAGGCCCCCGGTCCAGGCCCTGACCGCAAACGAATCAGTGGAGTTACTCTTGAAATCAATTCCGATCGATCGTCATTGGAATTGTTGCATACTAGCGCCTTATTTTTCCAATTTAGAACTAAATAAAATTGTGTCATTTCGTTGCAATCTTCTTAATGCCAAAGAGTAATGACAATTGCGTTGAAGAGTACCAAATCATGTGACAGTTCAGATTGGATCGGAATCGGAATTGAAATTGAGATTGTTTTCAAGAGTAGGTAAGGCCACTGATGTTTAGTATTTTTTATACGATTATTATACGATTATACGATTTTTATACGACAGTATTCACGCACTGTCCCGCATCACGCGCGTACATGCAGACGCGTGCTCTGTGTGTTGGACTGTGCGTGTTTTCTATACAAATGGACATAACGCTGTATGGACATACTTACATACAGCGTTAGATCACGCATTCCCGCACTACGCTGCGTGATGAAGGGCAGTGTTTTAATCGCCAGAGTCCATTCATATATACAGGCATTGAGTGTGTGGCGATGTGGTTTAGATTGTGTAAATATAAAATATATAATAGTACTCACCTAATGGTCTTTTGGACATTCTGAATTTTGTTGTATTGTTTCTGATGTAAAACACAAAAAAATTTTAAAATTCAAAAGTCTACAAAATAATTTTGATGCGATCTGGGCCGCGACTTGACGACTAAAACGTCAAACAATATTTATTGTTTATTCGCTGTTATTTCAAAAGCTAGCCAGTAATATATTATGTAGTTCGGATAGGATTTCTTACTTAACCAGATGGTTATGTTGTGTTAATAAGGGGTACCGGAGGACTAGATGGGGCAGTGGCCCCGAGGCCACCACGCTCAGGGGGCCCTGTGGATTCTGACATGTATTTTTAATTAACCCTTGCATTTATTTCAAAGACACTGAAAACGCGTTAGGGATACCATTATAATGAATTTGCGAAAAGTCCTCATCGATCCCATACCTATTTCCAAAAAAATATCGAAAGTCAAAGTTCGAAAAAATGGTTTTTTTTTGGTTTTTTCGCGACGAACCTGGCTATCAAACAGCTGAGTACAGACTAAAACCCAACTGTGTTTCTCCACAGTGGAATTGGACTCGATCATCGAACAGCGGGTATCCTCATGGATTCCCCCACGAATATAAAGGATCTTTATCCTAATGGAGTCCTATCCTGCTTGGTTGAACCCGTGAGTGCATACTTATCTACAGAATATCCACGGCAGGGCATGCAAGTTCAAATAGAGTGCCGCGCTCGCTAGGGGTAGGCCTAGCTGCGGTCAGATAGAGGGTAGGGGTTCGGAATAAGGTGCTATAGATACCTTAATTTTCGCCTTATATTTCGTCAGCTGACTCACGTTCTGGTAGCGTAGGGGTAGGTTAGGGAAGGACACTGGCCTGACTGTGGATCCAGGTGGTGTTGGCTTCTTATTTGTTCCGTGCACGCGGGGAGATCTCCACCGGTATTCAATGCCGGTAGCCGGCCGGTCGGCTTCGTGTTCTTCCTAGTGTCGTAGATAGGTAGGGTCTTGTCCGGGTAGAATCGGAATTATAATTCAAGGGTAAAAATCCTCCATAACCTATGTAGTAGGTTATGAAAATCCAAGTAGAATTCTTCCGAGTAGAATTGGAAGTAGTTCAATATATGAATCCGAGGTATAAATCCCAAGTATAAATCCTGGATGTAAATCCGTGGTATAAATCCTGGAACGTAGAAAGGCTCCGTGTCAGGAAGGGAAACATGATTTATAGGAACCAGTGTCCCAATAGGAAAATACACTTCACTTTATAATTTCAAAATTAGAACACCTTACATTTTGAATTTAGAATTTATGGAAACTTATGGAAACTCATGGAACTCAAGGAAACTCACCCCAGCGGGATTAAAGCCGTACTTGGTTCGAGGTTAGGCCTCGAGGGTCGGCGGCGGTGGTCTGCAAAGAATCACCGGCGACCAGAGAGAGGGGACCCCCGTTCATCCGTTCGAGTCCATTCGAAAAATCGCCAATCACGATCCACAGATAATGTCAAAGTGACATAATCTGTGCTTAGAATGTAGTTAAATTTATTTTAGATATTTGTTATTTAGTTTAGATTAAATTATTAGGTTTTAGATTATTAATTAGAAGAATTAAATTGTTTTTATTTAAAAAAAGAGATATTGATTAAACAACAAGTATCGTATGTACGAAGCGACATCTATTGAGTCAATTAGAAATGATGTCGATAACAACTGACAAATGTTGACAGCGGTTAAAGATAGATGGCGCTGATAGCCTTTTATTGGTAGATTTAGAATTGAAACTTCATTTGTTCTTGTATTATTTTATTATTTTTGAGTAACGTGCAAGCGCAACGTTACAGTACCCCGCCAAAAAGCGTAGGATTTTGCCTACTACAGCAAAATCCGACTGAACTAACTAACTATTAAACTCACTGCATGATAATGTATTTAATTGCAGACATACATACCAGCTATGCACACTAAACTTACTACACTTCCATCCTATACATACATCACACCTATACATACTTTAAATCTAAACATGCATCACATCCCATACATTCTTTCATCTTTCATGATAAGTCTTGAAGTCATTAGTAGAGACATAAAGACCCTTACACACAGAGTAAACAACTGCAGCACTATGTTGTTCACTCAATAAGTTAGTTTAAGAGTATTAAATAGTATTACTATAGTTTATTTAATACAGCATAGTTTAGGTAGTAGATTTTAAATATTTAGAGTTTAAGTTAAGTTCAAGTTAAGTTGTTAAAGTAGGTTTATTTAAGTAGAGGTTATGATTTATAGTTTACTAGTTTAATATCTTTAATATGCCAGTCACCTAGAGGTTTACCTGACATGTCAGCAAGTGTGTAGACAAGTGGAGACTTTTTATCAATTACTTTACATTTAATGAATTTCTCAGCAAGTTTTTTATTGAAATATTTATCTTTGTCGCTTAAATAAAATGTTTTTCGCCAAACAATATCCCCAATATTGAATTCAATAGACTTTTTACGCAAATTATATTTACTAGAATTTCGACTATGAGCTTGTAATAGTGAAGACTGTACTTTATTAAATATACTAGATAGAATACCTAAGTTCTCAGCATAAGAGTCTCTAGGTTGAAAAATAAGATCCTCATCATTATCTGTGTCAATATAATGCGAGATGACAATTCAGATAAGGATGTACCTGCACCTGTGATATCAACCTCAGGGTCAATGCCCGACTCACAAATGTCAGTAGTAGGAATAATTGGAGTTAATTTATTAATCTGCTTGCGCAACCCGAGTACGGTTGAAGCAGGTTCCTCGCCTCTGATCAGTACCTCATAAGTTAATTCGTTTTTGTTTAGCAAAAAGAATTTGATGGGGTATGTTTCCATGATATCCGTTAACGTTTAACGTTTAGTTATACAAAGCAAAAAGATTAAGTTGATTATAGAAAACTTAAGTAGTTGAAATATTGTTGAACAGATCAGCTGTTTACATGTAGGTATAGTTAAATGGTGTTCTTTACAAAGTATGCTACCTATTACCTACGTATAATTACGCTAAGTGACAATTGAAAGGTTATGAATTCGAAATTCAATCGAAGTATTGAATTATTTGCAAATAGAACTTGAATTTACTAGTTATTACTATAGCTCTGCGAACTATTACGTATTACAACAATAATTAGTGTTTTTGTAGTAATTTATAGTATTTAACACGATAAGTTAGATAACGGTATTTAAATTTGACGTTTAGCACATGTTTAGCACGGCCGATACAAAACAATAAAACAAAATATTGTAACAAAATATGACATTCAAAACAAAGAAATATAGTGACAATTAGATATTATTAGATAAGCAATAAGTACGTACCAGTTCGCTCGGCGGTAGGTCACCTTCGCGTTCACACGATGCAATACAAGTAGGTATGTTGCAGTTATACAAAAATATGCTATATTTTTGAAAAATATAGTACCAGGACGTGAGCAGGCTTCAGAAAAAAACCAAGTTTGGGCGCCACTGCCGCGCCGGCCGGGGGTAGGCCTAGCTGCGGTCAGATAGAGGGTAGGGGTTCGGAATAAGGTGCTATAGATACCTTAATTTTCGCCTTATATTTCGTCAGCTGACTCACGTTCTGGTAGCGTAGGGGTAGGTTAGGGAAGGACACTGGCCTGACTGTGGATCCAGGTGGTGTTGGCTTCTTATTTGTTCCGTGCACGCGGGGAGATCTCCACCGGTATTCAATGCCGGTAGCCGGCCGGTCGGCTTCGTGTTCTTCCTAGTGTCGTAGATAGGTAGGGTCTTGTCCGGGTAGAATCGGAATTATAATTCAAGGGTAAAAATCCTCCATAACCTATGTAGTAGGTTATGAAAATCCAAGTAGAATTCTTCCGAGTAGAATTGGAAGTAGTTCAATATATGAATCCGAGGTATAAATCCCAAGTATAAATCCTGGATGTAAATCCGTGGTATAAATCCTGGAACGTAGAAAGGCTCCGTGTCAGGAAGGGAAACATGATTTATAGGAACCAGTGTCCCAATAGGAAAATACACTTCACTTTATAATTTCAAAATTAGAACACCTTACATTTTGAATTTAGAATTTATGGAAACTTATGGAAACTCATGGAACTCAAGGAAACTCACCCCAGCGGGATTAAAGCCGTACTTGGTTCGAGGTTAGGCCTCGAGGGTCGGCGGCGGTGGTCTGCAAAGAATCACCGGCGACCAGAGAGAGGGGACCCCCGTTCATCCGTTCGAGTCCATTCGAAAAATCGCCAATCACGATCCACAGATAATGTCAAAGTGACATAATCTGTGCTTAGAATGTAGTTAAATTTATTTTAGATATTTGTTATTTAGTTTAGATTAAATTATTAGGTTTTAGATTATTAATTAGAAGAATTAAATTGTTTTTATTTAAAAAAAGAGATATTGATTAAACAACAAGTATCGTATGTACGAAGCGACATCTATTGAGTCAATTAGAAATGATGTCGATAACAACTGACAAATGTTGACAGCGGTTAAAGATAGATGGCGCTGATAGCCTTTTATTGGTAGATTTAGAATTGAAACTTCATTTGTTCTTGTATTATTTTATTATTTTTGAGTAACGTGCAAGCGCAACGTTACAAGAGAAGAAATCCTATCTGAGGTTGTCATGTCATGTCACTACCCATTAATGACCCACTACAGGGTCGGGTCTCCTCTCACAATGAGAGGGATGTAGGCCTTAGTCCACCACGCTGGCCTACTGCGGGTTGGTGGACTTCACATGCCTTTGAGAGCATTTTTTTTTGTGAACTCTCAGGCATGCAGGTTTCCTCACGATGTTTTCCTTCACCGTAACAGCAGGTGATATTTAATTTCATAAATCGCACATAACTTTTATTACAAAGTCATTGGTGCGTCCCACTGGGATTCGAACCCCTCGATTCGAGGTTGAATTCTAAGCCACTGGGCTATCACCGCTGCATCTGAGGTTAATGAGGGTGATTGGCAACTTATGAGGACTAAGACGTTCGTCTCAAATAAAGTATCTGATTGCGGTTATAAAGAAAAAGCCTTTTAGATTTTGTCCATCATTTATTTCATGCACGGTACATGGCTCCTCCTAGTGACGCGCCACTGTTCACACATAGGTACACTGATGTTGCATGGATGAGAAAAGACTTCTTGCAGTTATTTATTTGTCCTTTATTGCCCAAAAAGTGGTACGAAAGACGAGCTGAATGTTTCATAGCATTCTCTCAAAAAATATGAAGGCGGTTAATTTATAAGAACAAATAATTAAAAAAAGTGACCACAAAAATAAAAATAAGCATAGTAAATACAGTAGCAGAAGGAAAAATAAATGAACTGGAAACAGTGAGCGAAAACTTCATTTTTAAAAAAGAATAATTTCGAGCACATTTTGTATTTTCTATTCGCGGTTTTATTTTCGTAGTTACAATTAATATTAAATCTGTGCCTGTGGGTTTTACACCGCAATCTACCGCGGCGCGCGATGCCGTTGATCGAGCGGCAGGCGCTCTCCCTCTTCGCTGTCTTCATCGATGCTTGCGGCGCCCCACTGAAAGTTATGACACATTATAAATCATTTACACACACATACGCAGCTTTATAAGTGCTAAATTGGATTACAGACAATCCACTACACCGACCTGTTCCGAGAGTGGGTATTCCTTGAGCACGGTGTAGAGGTAGCCGGTGTAGGCGAGGTTGGCGACGCCCAGCGCGCGCATGGCGGTCTCGAATCCCGCCCACCACGACAACACGCCGCCCACCACCGGCCCTACGAGACAGGATCAACAAAATAATTGAAGTATTCGCGGAAATGAGTGGTCGACCGTGAATTCGGCAATCGCATTGATTTAAAATCTGTATCAAGAACAAAAATGATTAAAAATATTTTTGTTTTTTTTGAGTCATACATGACTCATGGGCCAAGGAAGTGGTTGAAGTTTTTTTTGAGTCATACATGACTCATGACCAATCACGATGCGTTATTTTTCTTTTTCTCCTCCCTCTCACCTCAATGCTTTGTCTGAATTGTTCTTTGTAGAAACTATGACATGTGGTATCTATTAGGTTTTGTGGTCGTTGGATTGTGTTAACGCTCACGTCACTGGAGCATACCGATGGCGTAAGCGGCGGCGGCGGCGGCCTGCAGCAGCGCGGCGGCGGGCGGCAGGGCGGCGGCGCGCGCCAGCACCGCGGGCACCAGCGCCGCGTCCAGCGCGCCCAGCCCCGCGCCCAGCCACAGCTGCGCCAAGCCCAGCCCACTCATCTGTACACCACAACAACAACAACAGCAAATAAGGGAGAATCCCTGGAATCCCAAATACTCCGGCATTTACCCCGTACTACCCCGGTATTTTGGGATTCCAGCAAGCTGGAAAGAGTTGTTTTCTTCTCAGGTGTTCACTCTTGCCGGAGTGGTTGTGGTTAACACGGTTGTTTATTGGTCGCGAGCTGTACAATTCGTCGCTACTCCTATCTCCTTTCCGCTTTCCTGGCGGATTTGTGCAAAGGGACACCCACTGTGGCCCTGATCTCGTCTGTTCATCTCATGGGCGATCTACCGTGAGATCTTATACCCTCCACTCTCTCTTTTACCACGCTGCGTTCGATAGATGAAATTTTCGATAAATAAATGTGCACTCCAGCAAATAGGCGACGATAGGGTTAATGGGTAGTCAAGCAAAGAGAAGAAGAAGAAAAACCCTTTTTTCGCAGCATTAGGGTTTGGCGTGTAGTGGTGCAGTGGTGTAGTCATGTAGTGTAGTACCGAGTTGGCGTGCGGCACAGCGAACGTGATCAGCAACCCCGCCAGCGCAGAGCCGTGCAGTATAGCGAGTGGTGCAGTGGTGTAGCGGTGCAGTATACAGCGTTACCCGTAAAACATGAGCAACCTCGCAGCTCTAGGTAGCTAACACCATAAGCAACAACTTTTGTTCTATGAGTGTTTGTTATGAGTCTTTTGTTCTAGTGTAGTGGTACAGTGGTGTAGTGGTGTGTAATGGTGCAGTTACCGAGTTGGCGTGCGGCACGGCGAGCGCGGCCAGCCCCACGGCCAGCAGCCCGGCCAGCGCCACGCGCTCGGCACCCAGCCGACGCGCCACGCCGCCCAGCGCGCTCGCCGCCGCCAGGTAGCCCACGCTGTCCGGCAGGAACGCCGCGCCCAGCGCCCACCGCTGAACACAACACAATACACATGAATATTACATTCAATAGAATATCATCTAAGTATAATGTATCTGTCTGTAATCTATTAATGACCCACTCAGCAGCGTCGGGCCTGCAGTGGGCCATTAATAGGTTACTAACCGAGGTCTCAGTTTCTTAGCGTAAATGTTCGCCGCGATTAATCTCTGTGGATTCATCTTGCGAAAATTAAAAACTAACTAAGAAACTTGAAATTCGCGGTGAAACAAGTATCCTATAACCTGACTCGGGTTTTGTCCGTTATTGGAGCCGCACACTCCTCGCTCACCTGCGGGTGGAACCGGTGCAGGATCCACAGCGGCAGGCAGGGCTCCAGCGCAGCCATGGCGCTGGTGGTGAGCAGCACGCCGCCCGCGCACGCCGCCGCGCCGCCGCGCCGCGCCTCCGCCCGCACCGCCGCCCAGCCCGACGCCGACACGCCGCACGACTCCTCGGTCACCTGCCCACACGCAGGGCCGGATTTAGGGGAGGGCAACCAGGGCTACAGCCCCGGGGCCTCCACAAAAGAGGGGCCCCCACAATAGACTTCAGAAAAAAAATTAAATTAAGACTAGTACACTAGTATACAACTTTTCCTTTCATATTTTTTTGTGTTTTACCTTTACCTACAGTACTTTGTACAAACATGATTACATTAAATATGAACAGAAATTAGAATATATTTGTTCACGGCAATCAGTAAAATATCAAAATATCAAATGGCCCTGATAAGCATTTGCAATTTATTATTATTATTTATTCGAAAACTCAACTGAAAAATATTATTGATTTTATTTGGAAAATAATTTGGGACCAAGGGGCCTCCACTCCTTTGTTGCCCCGAGGCTTCCAGACTTCTAAATCCGGCCCTGCCCACACGCGGTAATACCAGTCATTCACAGGAACGGCTGCAACCCTTTCATGGCCCACTGTTGGGGACGGGTCTCTCCTCACAACAGGGGGAGGCCTGGAGCACGGAATAGATAAAAAGGAGCATACTACACCACGTTGCTCCAATGTGTTGGTTGGTGGACCACGTTGGTGGAGAAATGGGCTAGTGGCCAACTGCTACGAAGCACGGAAGCGGCCTCTAGCGGTCACCCATCCAGGTACTAATCGCGCCCATAGTTACTTTACTTTTTCGCTCCCTTGCGATCTACTCAAGCATCGGGGCTATGCGCGCTTCTCACAGGAATACAATACACACAAATTGCTTAACTTGTATGAAGTGTGGAAGCTTTTGCTACTCGGTAAAAGATGGCGCCACGGGTATCCTGAATTAAGCTATAAAAGTTTTTTACATAAAAAAAATGCAATTGGTACGCATGATTACTTACCATATTGTACTCTTCAGTATTCAGAAAGATATATTGCAAGCCTGTAAAATTAGTAGAAATAAAATAAATAAGCATTCAATTTGTCACTTAGATTAGAATGTGTAGGAAGTCGGTGCAATTCATAAGTGTCGGTCTGTAACGACTACTACAGGGCCGAGTTGGTCCGTGCCACTGGAATTAGAACCCGGACCCCTCTCGAGTAAGAGGTCGAACTCTAAGCCGCTTGGCTATATATCACCGCTTTATTGATAAGTAACGTGACTAATAATTATTATGATGGAAAATGCATGCCTGAGAAGTAAAAAAATAAAAAACGGGCGCGGCGCAAGCTCGCGGCCTCCGTGCGCGCGCGCTCGTCGTCGTGGCCGCATCAGATTTCTTATTTGTTTTTTATTTATATTGATGCGTTTTTGTTTTTTTCACTCTATAGTGTTTAAGTACTCTATGCTCTATACCAATTTCTCTTACTACAATGTTCTAACACTACGAATTGTAAGTTTAATTCTAAGTCTTATTTTCTTCTATACAATGATGTTTTAGAAAAGTTTTATTATGTTAAATAAATATTCTTCTATACAACAAACCAAAGTTCAAAGATATGTAGTACAAAAATTATTCTAAGCTACAAGGATCAAAGTTATGTTACAAAGTTATTCATCTAAGTTCACCTATGTTACCTTCTACGTTCAATTATATACTCGTATATCTACGCAAAGATTAAAACGAAGTTTTACTGTAAGAACTAACAACAGGTGATAATAATAATTAATTTACAGAGGTTGATAAGCAAAGCAGCTGCCAGTATCTGGAAGGGCGCAGCCGGGCTCCACAGCAGGTAAGCAGCTCCTCCGAAAGGGTAGCCCACCAGCACTCCTGCAAGCCAATTAGATACCTGGTCTTCATGGTCATGGTTCGAACAATGTTGTCCACTTTTAAACTAAGGTAAGATAGTAATACTTAATTATGTTAGGTGTCGTGAAATATGTATAATCATAAGATCTTATTTTCTTACTTTATTTGTACTGACTAGGGAACTAGGGAGTATAGCTCAGTAGATGAAAGTTTTCATATTTGAGGAGGTAACTGTAGAGAAGAGCTGTCTGTAAACGTTGTAGGGACGAAATCTATTTTTAGTTTTAAAAATTGTCAAATCATAATTTAGTAAGATCATAGGTTTTATGTCATTTTTTTTTGTATTTTTCTGTGACACAGGTCATTGTGTTTAAAGTTTTCTGTGTTTTCTTTTGTCTGTTATTTTTGTACTTCCATATAAATTTATAGTTAGTTAGCGACTCTAAGCAAAACCCCGAGAGCCGCGTGCGTCTCGGCGGGCGCCATGGCTCGGGGCGCCAGCGCCATGCCCGCCACGCTTGCTCCCCTCGTACATAGCGAGCACTGGCACCACACATCACCCACTACGTATCAGTTACCGAGGGCGACGGCTCCGAGCAGCCAGGGCCGGATCTAGGGGGGGGCAAGCCGGGGCCCATGCCCCGGGCGGCAAGTTCAGAGGGCGGCCAAATTCACATTTTACAGACGACTGGATAACTCATCATTTACTTAATTTTGACCACGGAATAAATAAATAATAGTACAAGTACAGTAATTTCATGGCCATATCAACTCGACCGATACCCAGAGCGAGGAATGAGACGTAGTGCACGAACATTTATTATTCGCGAGGCGCGTAGGCATAGTTCAAAATACGCGCCTGCTCGCCCGCAGGAAGGAATCGATTTTATATACTTAGGAAGGAATTAGAAGGAACTTCGAAGGAATTTATATACTTAGTTCTGCAAAAACAATGTGACCCACAAAAATATAATTTATTAACCCGGTTCTTATGAGAAGGCCTTCGATTCTATCGAGACCTGGGCGGTGCTTGAGTCTCTTCAGCGATGCCAGATCGACTATCGGTACATCGAGGCGTTGAAGTGTGTATACAATGCCGCCACCATGAAAGTCCGAGTACACGACAACAGTACGAACCCCATGCACGTGCAGCGCGGCGTACGACAGGGGGATGTCATCTCCCCAAAACTTTTCACCGCTGCACTGGAAGATGTGTTCAAGCTGATGGAGTGGAAAGGACGTGGTATTAACATCAAGGGCGAACACCTCTCACACCTCCGATTTGCCGATGACATAGTGATCCTGGCGGAGTCGCTGGAGGAACTCAGCATTATGCTCAGCGACCTCAATAGTGCCTCACAACGGGTGGGTCTTAAGATGAACATGGACAAGACGAAAATCATGTCTAATGTCCATGTCACACAAGTACCGGTGGTTGTTGACGGCACTGCTCTCGAAGTTGTAGACGAATACGTTTACCTAGGACAAACTAGTTTACCTTACTCCGAATGGGTAAGTCCAACTTCGAGAGAGAGGTCACTCGAAAAATCCAACTCGGCTGGGCAGCGTTCGGGAATCTACGACACGTCTTGATGTCCGATATACCTCAGTGCCTGAAGTCAAAAGTTTTCGAGCAATGTGTGTTGCCAGTGATGACCTACGGTGCCGAGACGTGGTCCTTTACTGTAAGCCTAATCCACAAGCTCAGAGTCGCCCAGAGGGCAATAGAGAGAGCTATGCTTGGTATTTCTCTACGAGACAGAATCAGAAGTGATGAAATCCGTAGAAGAACGAAGGTGACCGACATAGCTCTCAAAGTTTGCAAATTAAAGTGGCAATGGGCTGGCCATATCGTTCGCAGGACTGACAACCGATGGGGAAAAAAGGTCCTCGAATGGCGACCACGTTTAGGCAAAAGGAGCACAGGCCGCCCTCCGACCAGGTGGACTGATGACCTGAAAAAGACAGCGGGAAACCGTTGGATTCAGAGGGCCCAGGACCGGGCGGAGTGGCGTCGATTAGGGGAGGCCCATGTCCAGCAGTGGACTACTAAGGGCTGAAAGGAAGGAAGGAACCCGGTTCCTTAACTCTTATCCGTTGAGGAGTTCCTCAACTCTGTATCTCCGAAACCCTTCATCAAGTCATCAACAACTTAATATGGGACCAAGTTAAAAGTAACAGCTCCCAAACCAAAAAAAACAATTCAAATCGGGTACCAAATGACGGAATGCGGCGGTCAGAAATATAAAAAAACGAGTTCCTCTCTATCATCAGTCTATATAGTTCTGCAAAGGTAATGTGACCAACAACAACAATTTATTAACCGAATTCCTTAACTCTTATCGGTTGAGGAGTTCCATTGTGTATCTCCGAAACTCTTTTTTTTTTAAGGAAAGAATACGTTTATTGTTGACTGTTACATGAGAAAGATGTTACAAAAATTTATAATAAGTTTAGCACAGTCTACCCTATGCGGGCATACAATAATTATGTCTTGCATAACTAAAACTTAATTTTATATTTCATTGGCAATCTAGATTATATTTATCTAGATTATATTTATTTATTTATTATTTTGTTCAGCAGTCCAAATTATTTGTTTATTTTAATATTTTACCTATTCGAACTTATCGGCTATGCAATGTGCCCATTACTGGGCAAAGAGAGAAAAAGCCGGAGGAAAAAACTCTCGACCCAGTTTTAATTAATTTATTTAGTTATTTATACGCGCGTTACTACATTCCTTTATGTAATTGTTAATCTATAAACATAATTTAGATTGCAATTGCGAACCATCCATTCATTATTCCGTTCGTTATTTGCATTTTTGTGTGATAGTGCATTCTCTCTGATTATACCCTGGTATAAACACAAGGAAGCACTTGTAGTCGGCAGCTTTACAGGACTGTAAATGTAGCCTCTGTCCTTCCTGAGATTGTTATTTTATTTTATCGTTAAAGAATTCCTTTTCGGTAAAATAACCTTTGACCAGCTACTGTTTTAAAGACCATTTAAATTAATTGGTTAACAAATAACGGATTGCGGCGGTAACAAATATTAAAAAAAATAAAAAAACATACAAAGGAATTGAGAACCTCCTCCTTTTTTTGAAGTCGGTTAATAAATAGGCTTAACACAGAAATAACAGCATTCAATGCATTATTTCCGGAAGGCCTATGTAGGCTATGTCCAAATTTCAATCAATTAGTGGACATCTGATAGCTGAAATTATATGGATGATAAAGGTAAAAATAAATGTATGTGGGCGGGGGCGGCAGACTTCAGTTTTTGCCCCGCCTAAAAAAAATTGAAGATCCGGGGCTGCGAGCAGCGCCCCGAGAGCCGCGTGCGTCTTGGCGGGCGCCATGGCTCGGGGCGCCAGCGCCATGCCCGCCACGCTTGCTCCCCTCGTACATAGCGAGTATTGGCACCACACATCACCCACTACGTATCAGTTACCGAGGGCGACGGCTCCGAGCAGCGCCCCGAGAGCCGCGTGCGTCTTGGCGGGCGCCATGGCTCGGGCCGCCAGCGCCATGCCCGCCACGCCCGCCAGCGCCGCGCCGCCGCCCTGCGCCGCTCGGCCGCCGCCCGCGCACACCGCGCCGCCCACGCCGCTCAGCCCGCACCCCGCGCACGCCGCGAACACTGACACCACACATTACCACACATACATAACAGTCATAAGTAGTTAAATTTCATAGGAGTAACTTTCATGTCAAAACTGCCCAAAATATTTAAAATTAAAAAAAAAGAATTTTATAAATAAAAATAAATCTTATTTTGCAAATTGAAATGGAATAATTTTATCAAATTATTGTAGGTGTGTCATCGGTCCTCGATAAATTTACAAAGTTTGAACGAAATCTGCCCGTGGGTCAAAATCGCGCCAAAGTAGTCGGTTAGCAAACAAACTGCTTTGACGACCTGCGTGGCGCAGTGGTTAAGACGCCGGTGCGCTGCGCGGAGGGTCCTGGGTTCGATTCCCAGCAGAGCAGAGATTTGAATGATGAGTTTGGATTTCTGTTTCTGGTCTGGGTGTGTGTGTTGTTGTCTTGTGTGTGTCCATGGCGCCCACGACACAGGGAATCCTAGTGTGGGGCTGTGAGTGTGAAGCGTTATTTATTTATTATTTATAAACAAACATACAGGTGAAGCTAACAAAGAAGTAAGGCGGTATACCGAGAGCGGCGGCCGCGAGCAGCGCGGTGGCGAAACGCAGCGCGCGCGCGGGCCCCCGGCGCGCCACCAGCGCCGCCGCCGCGCCCGCCGCCAGCAGCTGCGCCGCCGCCTTCGCGCCCAGCACCGCGCCCACGCCCGCCTGCGATGCGCCCACCTCGCTGCCTGAATAACACTTATTTGTTTACAACCCCTGCAAATTGCTAGTGTGCTAGAACTTTGTCGCACGAGACTATGTATTGTGCAGCCGCGGCATGCCGCCGCGCTTGAAATACGATCGCAGGCAGCTAGCCGCAGAGTGGCCAGTGGTTGCTGTCTGCAGCCCATCTAGGAATGGTACGTGAGTGTTTGTAAACATCTGATATATCTACCTAAAATAATGGCTCAACTCGCACGCATTTTTTACGTCTACATTATTTCATATCGGCGATTTAATTTTAATCTTTTCAATAAAAAGTAGTGCCAAGAAGTTAACCAAATTAGACAAGAGTGAAAAACGGAGAGTAATTACTTGAAGCATCGTCGTCGGCCACTCGTTGCACTGTGGAGTTGAGCAGCTTGGCGAGCGGGGCGCCGCGCTCCGCCCACAGCGCCAGCGACTCCCCGCGGATCCAGTCCGGGATTATTGGCACTACGACCAGACAACACTAGAATATATTTTTTTCATACTACTTAATTAAAACGGCACAATATAGCCACTTGCACTAATTAGGCAGCTCTAGTTCACTGACTTCTCGCAAAACTAGAATCGTCTCCCATTCGTCCGCAAGCACGTCGCAACTCGGCTGGTGAGCCAGGAGGGCGTTAAGTGCTGGCAGCACGCGAGGAACAGGGGACTTGGCCCGCGACATTGTACGACTAGAGGGAACTGACAGCTTATGTTACCGGCCTGGCCGCCAGTTGTCCGGTACAAATATTTTAAAGATAGTTAGGTATTCCACAAGAAAAGAAAACAAAAGAGTTGATTTACACGAAATTGGATTACTTCCGGTTTTTAGCCGCGCCCTTTGCGGTGGTGATACAGCCGATTTATTTCCAATCTCACGAGTCGAAGTTCTGTGCGGTACCGCAGCCGCCGTTTCCGATTGCGCCCGCTAACTTTGCGGTTACCGCAAGACGACGTATGGACGTGAGGATAGCGACCCGTCGCGTCGGCCGGTCGACCGACGCTTCGGAAGCCACATGCAACCGCACACACCGCGTGCGCAAAACGCGTCGTGAAAACTGCTTATTTTTTTACATACGAGTACATATTGCATTCTACGGGAGCTGCGGGTCCGCAACTGCTTGGGGTGCGGCTTAAAACCGTATCATGACTCATGAGTTCTTGGCGATAGTTATACCAAGAGAAAAGAATGTATTATCTTTCTTATTACATTTTGATTGTATTTTAATCTTTTAGTGTGCACTAAGTTTGCCTCAATGCTGTAAGAGATCCCTGTGTGGGATAAGCAGTGCCCTTGTACGCTATTTTCAATCCATTATGTTTCCTACCATTATTTTGTGTACATTAATAAATTAAAAAAAAAAGAAAACAAAAGTGTTTATTAAATTTGCACGAATGCGGATCACTTTGTGGTTTAAATTCATCTTTTAAAATTAAGTTAAGTATTTTTACCACAGGTTTTGTTAACAACTTAACACTTAAACACACTCAAATACTTAATTTATTTTGTGTATGAGCGATAAAAAAAGATTAAGTAGGTATCTATAGTTTGATGTTTTTCATAAAATTTTGCATTACAATTAACAAGAATTACAATTGAAATCACCAACCTAGTACTGTCAGAAGAACATTATCCAGGAAGAACGTGAGGTAAATGAGCGCGAAGGCGACCGCCCCATTGGTCTGGGTAGCGTGGCCCATGTTGTCCCACTGTGTCCGAGCCGTTGCAGAGCTGGTCTCCAACTGTCGCGGGTGGGGATGAAACGATACGAGTAAATATCTTACTCGATACCTTTCTTCCGAAACCAAGTACTTTTACAGTCGATACAATACAAGTACAAGTAGTCGATACAATTCAAGTATCGATTAGATATCGTCGGAAGAATTCGTATTACAAAAAAATACCAGGCATGATATAGCACAGCCTGCTATATCATTCACGTTAAAGATTTTTTTTCATAAAAGTCTGATTTTATGGGGGTGGCATAGTTACTGTGTGACAAAACCCCTTTCAATAATAAAGAAAAAAAAGTCTGATTTTCCAAAATAAATGTGTGTTTTTGTAGTGTGTAGTGTAATAGTGTGTTTTCCTATTTTTAGCTTATAATTTTTTTATATTTTTTCGTATCTTGTTACAGTTTTTACTCTAAATTTTTTATAAAATCTTAATTTTCCGAAAAAGATTCGATACAACTAAGTATTGATATTTTTCAACTGATACCGAGTAAGTATCGATACTCGACGACCGATACAATATTGAGTAGAAGTATCGATACCGCAATGGTATCGTTTCATCCCTAGTCGCGGGAGATAACGAGCCCGGTGCGTTTTCAATCAGCGGTCGCCCGCGCGTGTGCGTCCCCTAACGCAATTTTCTGCTTCGTGAACGGTTTTATAGGATACCCGTATCGCTTTGCGTCTTCGCTTCTGTATTTTGTACATCTTTGACGCATTTCATTTTAAAAAATCGTTAAACTTATTAGAGTATACAAATATTGCTCGTATAAAAATATAGGATAACTGTCAATATTGTAATGGACGTATACCTAATATACAAGGTGGATACGTTCATACGACAATAATTTTAACCACATGAACCTATCCATCTCCCAAGCCTCCAAACAAATTTTCAATCAAATATCTTTAATACTTTAGGCACAGGAATTTATTTTCATTTTTCAAATTTTTTACACGCTGTATTAGTTGTTTTACTCCATCGCAGAAAATTTATGAATCGAAACGTAATAAAACCATAGAGGTATTATAGTAGAGCAGGGAAATCGGGCTTCCAACTGTCCTTCGGTTAAAAAGACAGAGAAGATTGCGGTACCTTCTCTATCTGTCACAATTTTAGGTATAAAAAGTGTTTAATGCGCATGCGTGAAGTGCGCGAATGCATTAAATTCTTTAAATGCGCACGCGTTAGTCGAGAGACCGATTTTGAGATTTCATCATAAAGTGATGAAATGTGCGGCCTATCCAATTTAGTTTTTTAAAATTTGGTTTTGATTTGCATCGTGCAAAAATTGTGAAACTTTAATTGCGTTTTCCCAAAAATCAGAAATTTTGCGTTAATTCACATAATTTTAAACGAGCGATGTTTTCCGTACTCTATTATAATATCTGTATGAATAAAACTACAATGTTGCAAATTCTTGAAATTAAGTAAATGTAATTTGTACCTTATTCCTGAGACATAAGGATCACGCCGCGTATGAAAATTTCGACAACATCCATTGCATTCATTCAACGAAAATTTCACAGAACAGATAAAGAGGTTAGAAGGGCCTTGTGGGCGGGGCAGGCGTGCCGCTCATTTGAGCAGACGCGCAAAAGGCAACCGAAATGTGAATTACCGGTCAACAGTCGCGCTCTTGTTGTAACAGAGTTCGAAACTCCGCAAAAAAAAATAATTATGCCGTCTTGCGCGATTATAACGTGTCGGAAAAGAAGTCAGGAGTCTAATGTGGCCCGAGGAGGGATTTCTTTTCACCGGTAAGTCCAAAAACCTTAAAATACGAGTGATATTTGTAATTATTTAAAAGTTTTATGAAGTTTGTAGACAAAAACGATAAAATCGCATTCAGATGCAAAATTATACATTGCTTGCAATACATGGGTACGATTTTGTACGACTTGAGCGGTTGCGCAATGTATTACGTTCACTGCGAACATCGCGTACGTCGAGCCAAAGCTAAATGTGGGTAAACTGTGCGGGTCTATAGTGTTGTACCAAATTGTAAACGATGTCGATATTAAGTATGTGTATACGATGAAAAATATATTTATAGTTAATAAATATATTTTATAGTTAATAAATATATTTATAGTTAATAAATATATTTTCCACAGAGTAATTCACAATATATTAATTAGATTATATTATTATGTTAATTTGACTTAGCATTTGATAAGGCCGTGAAATTTTAAATTCCTTTTAGTTTTTTGCAAATTGTAGCTTTGTTTTACGTTTTATGTTATTCAAAATGCTTTTTTCTCTCTTTCTATTATTATGACGTAAAACAGAGCTGCAACGAGCATAAAACGAAAGAAAATTTAAATTTCGCGGCAGTATCGGATGTTCCCCCTTAGTTTGACTTTGCTTGAATTTTATTCATATGTAATTAGGAAGTTCAAATTATTCGTACCGTACCCGCAACTTAACTATTTCCTTTCTAATCTCTTTTACCTGTTCTGTGGTTCTGCCTTCCTTTCCAATCTATCGATAATGACAATATTTTGTGTCACCGCACTGGCTGAGTAGCGGTGACACAAAAGCGGTTAATGATATTTTAAGGAAATGTCAACCTTATTTCGAGGTTTATATAGTTCAAAGTTATTTTCTTACTGTGTTCTTACTGCTGCCTGCCATCTGTTGTGGAGTAGCTGAACTTCTTAGTAAATCGAAGCTGGTAGGTTCAAAATATGAAACGTTGTAAATGCTTTTTTTATCTATAGCAAAATGAACTCTATTTAACAGGCTGAAGGGCTGTTTTGTTTTGCAGTTTGTATAATTTAGGCTAATTTGGGATAGGAGATATGCGACAAATCAAAACTATTGTTCATTAGTAGTGCAATGTACAATTTACCGTTTGTATGTGTGAGTTTGGCGACAGCGGTTCTGGTATTAAACTTGCCATATGGCCCTTCCATCCTTTTTTATCTATTCCGTGGAAAATTTAGTATGTGTAAAAGAGACAAAACCAGGAAGTTGTACTTTTATTTACATTTTTGAAGTTTTGAACACAAACAGATCAGTCGGCCGCACCGTCTGATCGCGCGCGCTTCTTTCTTTATCGCTTGCCTTTGAACTACCGACTGTCGCCACCACCGCGCCGCCATTATTTTTGTTTTCAATTTTTAAACTAAAGTTTGAAGTGTTAATAATTGTGCGATATTGGACGCCTATTTTATTATAACAGTAACTGGACACATAAACCTCGTGATTTGGTGACGTGATTACGCGAAAAAGACGTTACTCAGTGGTGTGGTGTGGTTTTAAGTAGGTACATCTGTTAAGAAGGTTGCATACTGTCTTTGACAAGTGCATTTCTTTTTTAGTATTTTTATGTTTCCTAGCAACTGTTTATTGACACTTGAATATATTGAGTTGTACAAAATATACGTATTTAATTATTTGTAGATCCTAAAACTATATTTCTTAAAGTGGTAGCAGAGCGATCGTGGTTAAAATGGAGCAAATAATTGTAAATGCGGCAAAAGTTCAAGTGGGAAACCTGGATTCTACAAATTACAAAACCTGGAAATACAAAATTCAGATTGTATTAAAAGCGATGCCGGGTTGCATGGACCTATTAAAGGGTAAGGTAAGAAAACCTACCATGGCACCGAACGCATCAGCTGAAGAAAAGGTTGAGTTTGAGAAGAACCTCCAGTATGTGGAATCTTTGAACAGTGCGACATTAATTTTGTTAACAACCAATATGTCCGATGAAATTTTGCAAAAAGTTATCAGATTTGAGTGTGCAAAAGAAATGTGGGAAGAATTGGAGCGGATATATGGTGGAACATGTGTTGATTTAACATATGACCTATGTCTAAAATTTTTTGGCTATAAAAAAGACAAAGACCATGATATAATTACTCATATATCAATCCTTAAGAATATCTGGACTGATTTGTCGAGGGAATTGGATGAGGCAAAATTACCAGAAATTCTACTCATTTGATGGTGAATTTATTCCACTTTCTGCGTCTTCAAATGCATCAGTTTCATTATTATCTAATTCTATTTCGCCGTTAACTTGTTCAGGGTCGTAACTTATAGAAGATGTTTGCTCAACAGTTTGCTCATCTTGATTATTATCATTATCATTATGCTGAAAAGATGTTGACTGTTGCTTTCCGTCTATATTATTTTGGCTCTCTAAATCAGGCAAACCAAAGTTAAATTGACAATTAGGCTTCTTTTGATTTTGTGTATCATCTGTTTTGGTCGTCTCAGGTACTAGATGATCTAATAAGGGTTCTTCATCAAAAATTACGTCTCTTGACCGTATCAATTTACATGTGTCACTATTCCATATTCGATAACCATCGTCAGAGTTATAGCCAATTAGAATTCCCTTTTGTGCCTTTTTGTCTAACTTTTTCCGTAATTGTTTGGGAACGTGCGAATAACATTTAGATCCAATTATTCTCATGTGACTCAATCTGGGTTTCTTATGGTGCCAAACTTCATACGGTGATTTTCCATCGATACAGGTAGGCCCTGTTCTATTTAAAATATACACCGATGCTGATACCATTTCTGCCCACAGTCCTTTAGGAATATTGCCATGAGCATGCATTAGACTTCTTGCCATTTCTACAACAGTCCTATTATCCCTCTCTGTAGGATTTTGTTGTGGAGTGTAGGGCATTGTTAGTCTTTGCCTTATTCCTTCTTTGTTGAGAATAGCTCGTACTTTGAAATTGTCAAACTCACCTCCGTTATCGCTCAACAGTTCTTGAATAACAACTCCTGCTGCTTTTACTTCAGATATCATTAATGACAATTTTTCGTGTACTTCGGCTTTTTCTCTCATAAAATATACAAATCTGTACCTTGTATAATCATCTTTGAAAAGAACAAAATATCGACGTTTTGAAATTGAGTACGGGAAGGGTCCACAAACATCAGCGTACACCAGTTCTCCAGGTCGGGTTGCCTTCTCTCTAGTTCCAAATTTTAATCTATGTGCTTTGCCATAAATACAACCTGCACAAAGTTCTTTAGTTGCATCCGCTTTAATGTTGAACTCTCTTTCTATTAATTTCTTTACGTGAATTTTGTTTTGATGTCCAAATCTTTCATGATATAGCTGTAACAGATTTGAAGTAGTTGACAATTGGTTTATTCGTACAGCTGGCTTCTGACATGTAAGCTTCAGCTTATATAATCCTCCAAACTTTTCACGAGTACCAACGAGTTTTACTTGTCCATCTACTTTTAGAGTACACCTCAATGTTTTTGACTCAAAAATACTATGTTCCGATTTATCATGAGTAGCAAGAACTGAAAATAAATTTTTGGTAACATTTGGTACATACCATACGTTTTTCAACAGTATCGGTTCTAATTTACCATTTACATCAGCTTCTGCCAGAATATTTCCAATTCCTAGGGCTTCGATACTTTGGCCATTTGCGCCTGTCACCGTGTGCTGGCTTTTAAAATAGGTAAAAGTCTGAAAAAGATCACCTCTGTTTGTGACATGATTGGTTGTTCCATTGTCCACGTACCAGTTATCTGTGTCTTTTGTCTCACCTAATACATTTGCCAAATTTAGTGTGGTCAGATTATTGTTTACAGAATTACATTCCTTCGGCGGTCTACCGTCTTGAATCCATTTCTTACAATTTCTAACTCTGTGGCCCTTTTTCTTGCAGTAATTACAAGTTTTCTCATTTTTGGAATTATTCTTTTTGTTTTCATTCAATTTTGCAAATAGAATTTCAGAATTGTTTTTGTCTTCTTTGACAGTCTCGTCATTTTGACACAAAACTCTTTCATGTGCACATAATTGTGATGTCAAATTTTGAATGGAACGTTCTTTTTTAGACATTAAAAGCCAACTAGATTTAAATCCCAAATATTCCGGCGGTAAAGTGTCTAGGATTTTACAAATGAGTAGAATTTCTGGTAATTTTGCCTCATCCAATTCCCTCGACAAATCAGTCCAGATATTCTTAAGGATTGATATATGAGTAATTATATCATGGTCTTTGTCTTTTTTATAGCCAAAAAATTTTAGACATAGGTCATATGTTAAATCAACACATGTTCCACCATATATCCGCTCCAATTCTTCCCACATTTCTTTTGCACACTCAAATCTGATAACTTTTTGCAAAATTTCATCGGACATATTGGTTGTTAACAAAATTAATGTCGCACTGTTCAAAGATTCCACATACTGGAGGTTCTTCTCAAACTCAACCTTTTCTTCAGCTGATGCGTTCGGTGCCATGGTAGGTTTTCTTACCTTACCCTTTAATAGGTCCATGCAACCCGGCATCGCTTTTAATACAATCTGAATTTTGTATTTCCAGGTTTTGTAATTTGTAGAATCCAGGTTTCCCACTTGAACTTTTGCCGCATTTACAATTATTTGCTCCATTTTAACCACGATCGCTCTGCTACCACTTTAAGAAATATAGTTTTAGGATCTACAAATAATTAAATACGTATATTTTGTACAACTCAATATATTCAAGTGTCAATAAACAGTTGCTAGGAAACATAAAAATACTAAAAAAGAAATGCACTTGTCAAAGACAGTATGCAACCTTCTTAACATCCCGTCTCCTTTTTATGCAACTGTTTGTTAATTAGAAATTCCTGCTAACTTGCATAGATCTTGCAGGCGAGGCTTAAATAAAGGCTTCGTCAAAAAATCAGCAACCTGATCCTTCGTGTCTACTTTTAAAACTTCTAGGTCTTTTTCTAAGACACACTGCCTTATAAAGAAATGCCTCAGCTTAATGTGTTTTGTCCGCTGGTGAGATTCGTACGGTGGATCATGAGCTAATCGTATTGCCGATTCATTATCTACATATAGCTTTGGTAGTATCTCTGTACTATCATCCTTCATAAACTTTATGATCCGTGTTAGCCATATGATCTCTCTTGCGGCTTCACTTGCAGCTACAATTTCTGCTTCTGTTGATGATATAGCAACAGTAGACTGTCGTTTGCTATGCCATGCAATTACACCGTTGGCATAAAGACATATCATGCCACTAGTTGAGCGCCCTGTATAATTATCTCCTCCATGATCTGCGTCACTATATGACCGTAACCCTTGAGGCACAGTAGAAGGCCGATATATTATTCCGCAATTTATGGTGCCTTTAACATAGCGTAAAATTCGCTTTACTCTCGTCACATCATCAGAATTTGGGCTATCTAATTTTCGTGATACCATCCCGACAGCATAAGCAATATCAGGCCTGGTGCCCACCATTAAATATGACAGTGCTCCTACAGCTTGTCGATAGGGAAAGCTTTGAATATCTTCCTTTGTGGAGTTCACGATATCTTTAACAATTGGTGTCATAGCGGCTTTGCAATCTTCCATTCCGAATCTTTGTAATAACCGCTTTGCATAACCTTTTTGATCAATCTTGATACTGCCATCTGCTTTCTGGTCTATTTCTATTCCGAGAAAATAGTTTCCGGATTTAGTTGTTATCTTAAAACGCTGCCGCATCTCATGAAAAAACTTTTCAGTCTCTTTAGAGTCTGCAGAAGCAATTAAGCCGTCATCTACATACAAGACTAGTATCAGCTTGGTTTTCCCCTCTCCTCTTTTAAACAAGCAAGGGTCACTTTCACTTTGTTTAAAATTAAGTTTCAGGATATGCTCAGTTATAGTGGAGTTCCAACAACGCGGAGCTTGCTTAAGTCCATAAAGGCTCCGTTTAAGCTTGCAAACTTTTCCATCATTAGTTGAGTAACCCTCAGGGGGTTTCATATAAATCTCTTCTTTCAAAGTTCCATACAGAAATGCAGTAGAAACATCAAATTGAGAAAGTGAAAGATTTTCTTGTGCAGCAATACCGAGTAATGCTCTAATCGTGCTGGTCTTGGCAACAGGACTAAAAGTTTCCTCGTAATCAAGGCCTTTCCTCTGTGAATATCCTTTGATAACAAGTCGGGCTTTATACTTATCTATAGACCCATCTGGAAGTGTCTTAACTTTATATATCCACTTACAAGGAATGGATTTTCGTCCTGTAGGTAAGTGTGCCATTTCCCACGTATTATTTTCTTTTAAAGAATTGATCTCGTTGTCCATCGCTTTACGCCATTGCTCAGAATCTTTAGATGCCATCGCCTCCTTGAAAGTTTTCGGTTCTGTAACAAGATCATTAGTAAAAGAATTGACATTAAAACAAACATTGCAGATGAAATCTTCATATCTAGAGGGTGGCTTGAGATTTGCGCGATCTCGCAGCGTCATCCTGCCTTCCGCTTCGATTTCAGATGCAGACAATTGGGAATCAGTTCCACTCTCAAGCATTGGTGAATTTATTCCACTTTCTGCGTCTTCAAATGCATCAGCTTTAAGAAATATTATTTTTGGTAACATTTGGTACATACCATACGTTTTTCAACAGTATCGGTTCTAATTTACCATTTACATCAGCTTCTGCCAGAATATTTCCAATTCCTAGGGCTTCGATACTTTGGCCATTTGCGCCTGTCACCGTGTGCTGGCTTTTAAAATAGGTAAAAGTCTGAAAAAGATCACCTCTGTTTGTGACATGATTGGTTGTTCCATTGTCCACGTACCAGTTATCTGTGTCTTTTGTCTCACCTAATACATTTGCCAAATTTAGTGTGGTCAGATTATTGTTTACAGAATTACATTCCTTCGGCGGTCTACCGTCTTGAATCCATTTCTTACAATTTCTAACTCTGTGGCCCTTTTTCTTGCAGTAATTACAAGTTTTCTCATTTTTGGAATTATTCTTTTTGTTTTCATTCAATTTTGCAAATAGAATTTCAGAATTGTTTTTGTCTTCTTTGACAGTCTCGTCATTTTGACACAAAACTCTTTCATGTGCACATAATTGTGATGTCAAATTTTGAATGGAACGTTCTTTTTTAGACATTAAAAGCCAACTAGATTTAAATCCCAAATATTCCGGCGGTAAAGTGTCTAGGATTTTACAAATGAGTAGAATTTCTGGTAATTTTGCCTCATCCAATTCCCTCGACAAATCAGTCCAGATATTCTTAAGGATTGATATATGAGTAATTATATCATGGTCTTTGTCTTTTTTATAGCCAAAAAATTTTAGACATAGGTCATATGTTAAATCAACACATGTTCCACCATATATCCGCTCCAATTCTTCCCACATTTCTTTTGCACACTCAAATCTGATAACTTTTTGCAAAATTTCATCGGACATATTGGTTGTTAACAAAATTAATGTCGCACTGTTCAAAGATTCCACATACTGGAGGTTCTTCTCAAACTCAACCTTTTCTTCAGCTGATGCGTTCGGTGCCATGGTAGGTTTTCTTACCTTACCCTTTAATAGGTCCATGCAACCCGGCATCGCTTTTAATACAATCTGAATTTTGTATTTCCAGGTTTTGTAATTTGTAGAATCCAGGTTTCCCACTTGAACTTTTGCCGCATTTACAATTATTTGCTCCATTTTAACCACGATCGCTCTGCTACCACTTTAAGAAATATAGTTTTAGGATCTACAAATAATTAAATACGTATATTTTGTACAACTCAATATATTCAAGTGTCAATAAACAGTTGCTAGGAAACATAAAAATACTAAAAAAGAAATGCACTTGTCAAAGACAGTATGCAACCTTCTTAACATCCCGTCTCCTTTTTATGCAACTGTTTGTTAATTAGAAATTCCTGCTAACTTGCATAGATCTTGCAGGCGAGGCTTAAATAAAGGCTTCGTCAAAAAATCAGCAACCTGATCCTTCGTGTCTACTTTTAAAACTTCTAGGTCTTTTTCTAAGACACACTGCCTTATAAAGAAATGCCTCAGCTTAATGTGTTTTGTCCGCTGGTGAGATTCGTACGGTGGATCATGAGCTAATCGTATTGCCGATTCATTATCTACATATAGCTTTGGTAGTATCTCTGTACTATCATCCTTCATAAACTTTATGATCCGTGTTAGCCATATGATCTCTCTTGCGGCTTCACTTGCAGCTACAATTTCTGCTTCTGTTGATGATATAGCAACAGTAGACTGTCGTTTGCTATGCCATGCAATTACACCGTTGGCATAAAGACATATCATGCCACTAGTTGAGCGCCCTGTATAATTATCTCCTCCATGATCTGCGTCACTATATGACCGTAACCCTTGAGGCACAGTAGAAGGCCGATATATTATTCCGCAATTTATGGTGCCTTTAACATAGCGTAAAATTCGCTTTACTCTCGTCACATCATCAGAATTTGGGCTATCTAATTTTCGTGATACCATCCCGACAGCATAAGCAATATCAGGCCTGGTGCCCACCATTAAATATGACAGTGCTCCTACAGCTTGTCGATAGGGAAAGCTTTGAATATCTTCCTTTGTGGAGTTCACGATATCTTTAACAATTGGTGTCATAGCGGCTTTGCAATCTTCCATTCCGAATCTTTGTAATAACCGCTTTGCATAACCTTTTTGATCAATCTTGATACTGCCATCTGCTTTCTGGTCTATTTCTATTCCGAGAAAATAGTTTCCGGATTTAGTTGTTATCTTAAAACGCTGCCGCATCTCATGAAAAAACTTTTCAGTCTCTTTAGAGTCTGCAGAAGCAATTAAGCCGTCATCTACATACAAGACTAGTATCAGCTTGGTTTTCCCCTCTCCTCTTTTAAACAAGCAAGGGTCACTTTCACTTTGTTTAAAATTAAGTTTCAGGATATGCTCAGTTATAGTGGAGTTCCAGCAACGCGGAGCTTGCTTAAGTCCATAAAGGCTCCGTTTAAGCTTGCAAACTTTTCCATCATTAGTTGAGTAACCCTCAGGGGGTTTCATATAAATCTCTTCTTTCAAAGTTCCATACAGAAATGCAGTAGAAACATCAAATTGAGAAAGTGAAAGATTTTCTTGTGCAGCAATACCGAGTAATGCTCTAATCGTGCTGGTCTTGGCAACAGGACTAAAAGTTTCCTCGTAATCAAGGCCTTTCCTCTGTGAATATCCTTTGATAACAAGTCGGGCTTTATACTTATCTATAGACCCATCTGGAAGTGTCTTAACTTTATATATCCACTTACAAGGAATGGATTTTCGTCCTGTAGGTAAGTGTGCCATTTCCCACGTATTATTTTCTTTTAAAGAATTGATCTCGTTGTCCATCGCTTTACGCCATTGCTCAGAATCTTTAGATGCCATCGCCTCCTTGAAAGTTTTCGGTTCTGTAACAAGATCATTAGTAAAAGAATTGACATTAAAACAAACATTGCAGATGAAATCTTCATATCTAGAGGGTGGCTTGAGATTTGCGCGATCTCGCAGCGTCATTCTGCCTTCCGCTTCGATTTCAGATGCAGACAATTGGGAATCAGTTCCACTCTCAAGCATTGGTGAATTTATTCCACTTTCTGCGTCTTCAAATGCATCAGTTTCATTATTATCTAATTCTATTTCGCCGTTAACTTGTTCAGGGTCGTAACTTATAGAAGATGTTTGCTCAACAGTTTGCTCATCTTGATTATTATCATTATCATTATGCTGAAAAGATGTTGACTGTTGCTTTCCGTCTATATTATTTTGGCTCTCTAAATCAGGCAAACCAAAGTTAAATTGACAATTAGGCTTCTTTTGATTTTGTGTATCATCTGTTTTGGTCGTCTCAGGTACTAGATGATCTAATAAGGGTTCTTCATCAAAAATTACGTCTCTTGACCGTATCAATTTACATGTGTCACTATTCCATATTCGATAACCATCGTCAGAGTTATAGCCAATTAGAATTCCCTTTTGTGCCTTTTTGTCTAACTTTTTCCGTAATTGTTTGGGAACGTGCGAATAACATTTAGATCCAATTATTCTCATGTGACTCAATCTGGGTTTCTTATGGTGCCAAACTTCATACGGTGATTTTCCATCGATACAGGTAGGCCCTGTTCTATTTAAAATATACACCGATGCTGATACCATTTCTGCCCACAGTCCTTTAGGAATATTGCCATGAGCATGCATTAGACTTCTTGCCATTTCTACAACAGTCCTATTATCCCTCTCTGTAGGATTTTGTTGTGGAGTGTAGGGCATTGTTAGTCTTTGCCTTATTCCTTCTTTGTTGAGAATAGCTCGTACTTTGAAATTGTCAAACTCACCTCCGTTATCGCTCAACAGTTCTTGAATAACAACTCCTGCTGCTTTTACTTCAGATATCATTAATGACAATTTTTCGTGTACTTCGGCTTTTTCTCTCATAAAATATACAAATCTGTACCTTGTATAATCATCTTTGAAAAGAACAAAATATCGACGTTTTGAAATTGAGTACGGGAAGGGTCCACAAACATCAGCGTACACCAGTTCTCCAGGTCGGGTTGCCTTCTCTCTAGTTCCAAATTTTAATCTATGTGCTTTGCCATAAATACAACCTGCACAAAGTTCTTTAGTTGCATCCGCTTTAATGTTGAACTCTCTTTCTATTAATTTCTTTACGTGAATTTTGTTTTGATGTCCAAATCTTTCATGATATAGCTGTAACAGATTTGAAGTAGTTGACTATTGGTTTATTCGTACAGCTGGCTTCTGACATGTAAGCTTCAGCTTATATAATCCTCCAAACTTTTCACGAGTACCAACGAGTTTTACTTGTCCATCTACTTTTAGAGTACACCTCAATGTTTTTGACTCAAAAATACTATGTTCCGATTTATCATGAGTAGCAAGAACTGAAAATAAATTTTTGGTAACATTTGGTACATACCATACGTTTTTCAACAGTATCGGTTCTAATTTACCATTTACATCAGCTTCTGCCAGAATATTTCCAATTCCTAGGGCTTCGATACTTTGGCCATTTGCGCCTGTCACCGTGTGCTGGCTTTTAAAATAGGTAAAAGTCTGAAAAAGATCACCTCTGTTTGTGACATGATTGGTTGTTCCATTGTCCACGTACCAGTTATCTGTGTCTTTTGTCTCACCTAATAAATTTGCCAAATTTAGTGTGGTCAGATTATTGTTTACAGAATTACATTCCTTCGGCGGTCTACCGTCTTGAATCCATTTCTTACAATTTCTAACTCTGTGGCCCTTTTTCTTGCAGTAATTACAAGTTTTCTCATTTTTGGAATTATTCTTTTTGTTTTCATTCAATTTTGCAAATAGAATTTCAGAATTGTTTTTGTCTTCTTTGACAGTCTCGTCATTTTGACACAAAACTCTTTCATGTGCACATAATTGTGATGTCAAATTTTGAATGGAACGTTCTTTTTTAGACATTAAAAGCCAACTAGATTTAAATCCCAAATATTCCGGCGGTAAAGTGTCTAGGATTTTACAAATGAGTAGAATTTCTGGTAATTTTGCCTCATCCAATTCCCTCGACAAATCAGTCCAGATATTCTTAAGGATTGATATATGAGGAATTAGATAATAATGAAACTGATGCATTTGAAGACGCAGAAAGTGGAATAAATTCACCAATGCTTGAGAGTGGAACTGATTCCCAATTGTCTGCATCTGAAATCGAAGCGGAAGGCAGGATGACGCTGCGAGATCGCGCAAATCTCAAGCCACCCTCTAGATATGAAGATTTCATCTGCAATGTTTGTTTTAATGTCAATTCTTTTACTAATGATCTTGTTACAGAACCGAAAACTTTCAAGGAGGCGATGGCATCTAAAGATTCTGAGCAATGGCGTAAAGCGATGGACAACGAGATCAATTCTTTAAAAGAAAATAATACGTGGGAAATGGCACACTTACCTACAGGACGAAAATCCATTCCTTGTAAGTGGATATATAAAGTTAAGACACTTCCAGATGGGTCTATAGATAAGTATAAAGCCCGACTTGTTATCAAAGGATATTCACAGAGGAAAGGCCTTGATTACGAGGAAACTTTTAGTCCTGTTGCCAAGACCAGCACGATTAGAGCATTACTCGGTATTGCTGCACAAGAAAATCTTTCACTTTCTCAATTTGATGTTTCTACTGCATTTCTGTATGGAACTTTGAAAGAAGAGATTTATATGAAACCCCCTGAGGGTTACTCAACTAATGATGGAAAAGTTTGCAAGCTTAAACGGAGCCTTTATGGACTTAAGCAAGCTCCGCGTTGCTGGAACTCCACTATAACTGAGCATATCCTGAAACTTAATTTTAAACAAAGTGAAAGTGACCCTTGCTTGTTTAAAAGAGGAGAGGGGAAAACCAAGCTGATACTAGTCTTGTATGTAGATGACGGCTTAATTGCTTCTGCAGACTCTAAAGAGACTGAAAAGTTTTTTCATGAGATGCGGCAGCGTTTTAAGATAACAACTAAATCCGGAAACTATTTTCTCGGAATAGAAATAGACCAGAAAGCAGATGGCAGTATCAAGATTGATCAAAAAGGTTATGCAAAGCGGTTATTACAAAGATTCGGAATGGAAGATTGCAAAGCCGCTATGACACCAATTGTTAAAGATATCGTGAACTCCACAAAGGAAGATATTCAAAGCTTTCCCTATCGACAAGCTGTAGGAGCACTGTCATATTTAATGGTGGGCACCAGGCCTGATATTGCTTATGCTGTCGGGATGGTATCACGAAAATTAGATAGCCCAAATTCTGATGATGTGACGAGAGTAAAGCGAATTTTACGCTATGTTAAAGGCACCATAAATTGCGGAATAATATATCGGCCTTCTACTGTGCCTCAAGGGTTACGGTCATATAGTGACGCAGATCATGGAGGAGATAATTATACAGGGCGCTCAACTAGTGGCATGATATGTCTTTATGCCAACGGTGTAATTGCATGGCATAGCAAACGACAGTCTACTGTTGCTATATCATCAACAGAAGCAGAAATTGTAGCTGCAAGTGAAGCCGCAAGAGAGATCATATGGCTAACACGGATCATAAAGTTTATGAAGGATGATAGTACAGAGATACTACCAAAGCTATATGTAGATAATGAATCGGCAATACGATTAGCTCATGATCCACCGTACGAATCTCACCAGCGGACAAAACACATTAAGCTGAGACATTTCTTTATAAGGCAGTGTGTCTTAGAAAAAGACCTAGAAGTTTTAAAAGTAGACACGAAGGATCAGGTTGCTGATTTTTTGACGAAGCCTTTATTTAAGCCTCGCCTGCAAGATCTATGCAAGTTAGCAGGAATTTCTAATTAACAAACAGTTGCATAAAAAGGAGACGGGATGTTAAGAAGGTTGCATACTGTCTTTGACAAGTGCATTTCTTCTTTAGTATTTTTATGTTTCCTAGCAACTGTTTATTGACACTTGAATATATTTGTAGGTTTTGTGTGGGCAAAATCAAAGATTAATTAGGATTTAAATATACGTTTAATCCTTTATAATAATTGGGAAGAGCAAACATCCGTTACCTAGCAATATTACAATCATTAGTCAGATCAATTTCTACTAGGTGGCGCTTCTGTGGAATTTGAATTTAAATAATTATTCTTTATACCAAAGAGGTCCAGATTAATTTTTGTAAAATTAAAATAGATATTCCAACACGCCCCCTCAAAAATTAATCCATCATTAGAACATAATTGCAAACATTTATACAATTGCAAAAATACCTAAACAGATCAACTGCTCCTTCCCAATGTTTACTGGGGAATACATTAATATGGTCCAACATTTGTTGCAAGGATTAGGAAAAACCCAGAAAAAACCTAATCAGACCATTTCAGTTAGTAAAAGTAGTTAAGAATTTCAACTTAGAAACTTATTGATTTTAACAAAATAACAAAGTGAAATTAAAAACTGAAATCACTTCTGCAATATAAGACAATCAGTATTATATTAAATTATTTCGAGTTGTACAAAATATACGTATTTAATTATTTGTAGATCCTAAAACTCTGATAAATCTGAGCGTATAATTCCTTGATGAATTACTAGTACATATTTTAATTAAATAAAACGACACCGGCATTCATGACACTATTTAATAAAAGAACATCAAAATACATCATAGAGATTCCACCCTAGGTGGCACATTCATACGTCTATGGTGGGACAGAACATACATCACACCCTCACCCTTAACCAAAACCTTAACAACTTAAAATTAATCATAAACAAATTAACAACAATATCTTCTAAATATAACTTACTTAAATAAATCTTTGACTTCACTGTAACGCAAAACAACAATCATAAATTCATAAAATTCTACCGCTAGCAGCAATACCTTTTAGGTCTTTTAATCTTCTCTCTCGGTCTCAGCAAAGGCCCAGGGACATTGAGCGGTAAACCAGTCTCATGATTATTGCTATCACTAGACCTAGCTTCTGGGACTTCTGCACTGGACCTAGCCTCAGACCTAAACTCTTGGACGTCTGAACTGGACCTAACCTCGGCCTCTGGACTAGCCCTAACCTCTTGGACGTCTGGTACGAATACCTCATCAGGATCATTCAACTGGAATGATAAACCAGCCGAAGCATGTGACGAGTTCAAAGCACCAATACCTGCACCTCTACTTTTTATCTGATCAACATGCCTTTTAACGTGTGGACCGTCTTCCCTACCTATTAAGTAGTGTCTAGAACCAACTATCGCTTCCACCACGCCTTCCTTCCATTTACTCCCCCCTGTGAAATTTTTAAACCAGACCTTGTCACCTATTTTAAATTCCCGATAAGTACCACCAGCATATTCTAGCTCTTTGTCTCTCTTATCACTCACCCGATTTTCAACCATACGCATCCCTCGTAATAAATCTAACCTCGTACGTAAGGTTCGACGCTGCAGGAGCATGGCCGGTGATTCCCCTGTTGTGCTTTGGTCCACATTTCTATAAGCCATCAAATAAGCTTGTAAGGACGCATCTAAATCACATCCATCCCTCAACGCCTTTTTAATTGCCCGTTTGCACAGTTTTACTGCTGCCTCAGCTGCTCCATTTGACGAAGGATGGTGGACAGCCGTAAACGTAAGCTTAATACCGTTTTGAGTCATAAAGTCGGCATATTCTTTGCTCGTAAATGGTGGTCCGTTGTCTGACACTATCTCTTTTGGTAAACCAAAACGAGCAAAAGTCTCTCTCATAGTTTTAATAACCGCCCCTGCAGTTGTTTTTGGCATTTCAAAAACTTCTAACCATTTAGTCGTCGAGTCTATAATAATTAAAAAGGTTTTACCGTTTATGGGTCCTAGAAAATCCACATGTAGCCTACTCCAAGGTTCGGGAATGTAAGGCCATGGTTTTATGGGTGCGCGTGGCGGTGCCGCACTCTCGGCGGCGCAGGTCGTACATTCCCGACAAACGCGCTCGATGTCCGCGTCCACCCCTGGCCACCACATGAAACTACGCGCTATACTTTTCATCTTCACTATCCCCATGTGCCCCACGTGTAATTCCTGTAGCAATTTATCGCGCAAAGATCCCGATATCACTAATCTATAACCCCAAACAATACAGCCCATATCTAGGTATAGCTCATTTTTACGCAAATAATATGGCCTTAAGCTTTCGTCCTGTATGTAATTAGGCCATCCTGTTTGCAAAAACGACACTACCCTCTTTAAAGTTTCATCCTCCTCCATATTCTGTATCACTGCTTTCCTGTCAACTGGTAAAAATTTCTGAATGAAATTAATGTAAGTACACTGTTTAACGTCCCTTTTTGGTACACCCACTGGTAGACGAGACAATGCATCGGCCGCATTCTTCTCACTACTGACATATTCAATTTTAAAATCATACCCGGGTTTCCATGATTTCTAAATTCAAATTGTAAGGTGTTCTTATTTTGAATTTATAAAGTGAAGTGTATTTTCCTATTGGGACACTGGTTCCTATAAATCATGTTTCCCTTCCTGACACGGAGCCTTTCTACGTTTCCAGGATTTATACCACGGATTTACATCCAGGATTTATACTTGGGATTCATACTTCGGATTTATATCTCGGATTCATACCTCGGATTCATATTGGACTACTTCCAATTCTACTCGGAAGAAGTCTACTTGGATTTTCATAACCTACTACATAGGTTATGAAGGACTACCCTTGAATTATAATTCCGATTCTACCCGGACAAGACCCTACCTATCTACGACACTAGGAAGAACACGAAGCCGGCTACCGGCTACCGGCATTGAATACCGGTGGAGATCTCCCCGCGTGCACGGAACAAATAAGAAGCCAACACCACCTGGATCCACAGTCAGGCCAGTGTCCTTCCCTAACCTACCCCTGCGCTACCAGAACGTGAGTCAGCTGACGAAATATAAGGCGAAAATTAAGGTATCTATAGCACCTTATTCCGAACCCCTACCCTCTATCTGACCGCAGCTAGGCCTACCCCTAGCAAGCGCGGCAGTGGCGCCCAAACTTGGTTTTTTTCTGAAGCCTGCTCACGTCCTGGTACTATATTTTTCAAAAATATAGCATATTTTTGTATAACTGCAACATACCTACTTGTATTGCATCGTGTGAACGCGAAGGTGACCTACCGCCGAGCGAACTGGTACGTACTTATTGCTTATCTAATAATATCTAATTGTCACTATATTTCTTTGTTTTGAATGTCATACTTTGCTACAATATTTGTTTTATTGTTTTGTATCGGCCGTGCTAAACATGTGCTAAACGTCAAAATTTAAATACCGTTATCTAACCTATCGTGTTTAAATACTATGAATTACTACAAAAACACTAATTATTGTTGTAATACGTAATAGTTCGCAGAGCTATAGTAATAACTAGTAAATTCAAGTTCTATTTGCAAATAATTCAATACTTCGTTTGAATTTCGAATTCATAACCTTTCAATTTGTCGTTTGTGCATTTCAACTAACAATAATAAAATGTCTAACAACTTTGATGAAGCTGACTGGAAAAAATGGCTTAGTACAGTCAAGATCTACTTCTCTAGCTATTTCATTGCATCAATCTTCGATAAACCTCCTAAAGATGACACTAGGCCTTATGCAACTATTCAGGTCCGTGACCATAATCTGTGTGGTTTACTGGATTCTGGTTCTTCAGTCACTATCGTGGGCAATGATTCCCATTGTCACTTAATTTCTCTTGGTTTAACACTTCATACTGATGTCTCCAAACATTTTACTACAGCTGGTGGTCAATGTCTAGTACCTATCGGATACATTAACTTACCAGTAAGTTTTGAAAAACAATTTCATATACTTAGAGCTTATGTCATACCATCTGTAACATCAAATTTAATTTTAGGTATTGATTTCTGGACAAAATTTAAACTATTTCCTAAATTTTCTAACTCAATTTCCTTTCATAGTGATGAAAATATCACTAGTGAAATTAATTCAGTAACTAAAACTAATAATTTATTTCACTCTTATAGTGACTTGTCTCATGATCAACGTGTAACTGCTGATAATATTATAGAACAGTTTAGTAATATTTCTACTGAAAAATGTGGGTTAGGTAGGACTCACCTAGTAACACATCATATTGACACTGGCGATTCTTTACCTATAAGGCAGAGATACTACAGACTTTCTCCTGAAAGACAACGTATCCTCTCCGAACAACTAGATGAGATGTTATCTCTAGGTGTCGTTGAAGAGTGTGAAAGTCCATGGTCTTCTCCTGTCCTATTGACTCCAAAAAAGGATGGTACACTTAGATTCTGTCTAGATAGTCGTAAACTTAATTCTGTCACTAAGAAGGATGCATATAAATTACCCTATATTTCTGAAATTCTAGATAACCTCAAAAATGCTAAATATTTAAGTAGTATTGACCTATCAAAAGCTTTTTGGCAAATTCCTATAGCTGAAAATGACCGTAATAAAACTGCATTTTATATTCCTCATCGTGGAACATTTAGATTTGTAACTATGCCTTTTGGGTTAACTAATTCCCCTGCTACTCAACAGAGACTAGTTGATACCTTATTTTATGGTCCTGAATTTGAAAACTCAGTCTTTGTCTACATAGATGACATCATAGTCATAAGTTCTAGTTTTGAAAATCATATTTCACTTCTTCTTAAAGTTCATAAAAAATTAGTTATGGCCAATCTAACAATTAATTTTGAAAAATCAGTATTTTTCCGTAATCAATTAAAATATTTAGGTTATGTCATAGACTCTAATGGTCTTCATGTCGATCCAGCAAAAATTGACTGTATTTTAAATTATCCCACACCTAAGAATAAAAAAGAAGTTAAAAGATTTCTTGGGATTGCTTCTTGGTACCGTAAATTTGTTCCTAGTTTTAGTACTATTGCTGGACCTTTAAATAAATTAACTTCCACTAATAAGAAATCTAATCCCTTTGTTTGGTGTAATAAAGCTGAAGAGTCTTTCATTAAATTAAAAGAATTACTAGTTTCTGCTCCAATTCTATCATGTCCTAATTTTGATCTACCTTTTGAAGTCCATACTGACGCTAGTGATTATGGAGTAGGTGGTCTTCTAACACAGACCATTGATGGTGTCGAACACCCTATAGCCTACACGAGTAGAACCTTGTCTGGGCCAGAGCGTAATTATAGTATCACTGAAAGAGAAGCTCTCGCTGTCTTAGTGGCTCTAGAACACTGGAGATGCTATCTAGATAATGGTAAAAAGTTCACAGTGTACACTGACCATTCAGCTCTGAAATGGTTCCTTAATTTAAACAACCCTACCGGTCGTTTAGCTAGATGGGGTGTACGATTATCAGCATTTAATTTTGAAATTAAACATCGCAGAGGAGTTGATAATATCATTCCTGATGCTCTATCTCGCACATGTCATATCTCTACAATTAATGATAATAATTCTAATGTAATATCTACTACAGATTCTTGGTATTTAAATATATTTAATGGTTGTCAGAATTCTCCTACATCTTTCCCTAACTATTTAGTAAAAAATAATCGTTTATTTCCCAAAAAAAAACCATCAGTCTTCTAATTCTTTGAAATATCAATATTTGTGCTCTTTGGTCACCTGCCTACCTACTTACTTATTATGAAAATTATAAAAACAATTTCTTTTGGTCACTAGGCACAACCTTTGCTTGCATTTGGAGCAATGCATATTGGTTTTGTTATTGTTGCAGAACTTGCAACGTCCATATGTTGTATATACAGGCCAGTGGTTGTAGCTATCATAACGTACAGAAACTGGGGGTCTCGGAGCACTTGGATTTTGAATAAGCGCTTTTTTCGGTAGAGGGCTTGGTGGTTCCGCCTCAATCGATCTTCCTGTTTGCCTCAGTTCTATCGCCAACCTCTGTCTAAACTTCTTCAGGCTTACGTTTTTCCATCTCTTCCTGTTACATTTTCTCCTGTAAAGAAGCCAAGCATTGTTTACCGCAATATCTAACATTTGGCCAAAGATGTTCATGTACCAACGGCGGCTTTTGAAAGACGTGCGATAGAGAGCTATCAACATATCGCAGAGGTCAACTCCTCCCATATGTTGATTATAGTGTCGAACTAATTGTGGACACGTGGCACCAACTTTCCTTTTCTGTTCCTTGCTCCATCTCTTGACTTCATGAACTGGGTAAGAATCTGCATAAGAAGAGGCCAATGTCACAATTTTATTATCGAACCATTTGATAATGGAGACTTTCCTTTCGTTGTCTACCACTTGACTAAATGAACCTCTACCTCTTTTCTTCAATTCTTTGTCACTTATCAGTCCTTCGATGCCACCTTTCAGTCTATTTTGCCGTATAGTGCCAATACTGAAAATCCCCTTATATTCTCGTAGATACCATATCAAATCGAGTGTCGTGAAATAATTATCGAAATAAACAGCACACCCGGGTGTCTGAATTGTCTTGCAAAGGGCTAATACCATTTTCGCACCCAGTGTCATCTGCTCTTCCTCCTCGCTAAAATCTATATATACCGGAAGGTATCATCGCCACCGTATAACAAGAAATCATAGACAATTCCGGAAGCACCAGCGCGTACTACGTTCTTGAATCCCCATTTATTAGGTTTCATGGGGTTATACTGTCTACGATTTCCTGCTTTAGTACCCTTGTAGGGTATAGTCATCTCATCTATGCTGTACTTCATTTCTTCTTCCGTTGCAAGGCAGTTTCTCCTTATTTTTTCAGTAAATGGTCGTATCTTATAATATCTGTCCTCATTCGAATTGGTGTTGTCCACAAAGTGAATGTTGCGTCGAATCTGCTCAAATCGTTTTAATGGCATAACATCAGCCACATGGGGATATCTAAATTCTTTAGACCAATAGTCTAGATAGGAGGGCATTTTCACTATACCCATGATAAGGAGAATCGCGAGAAAGTCTTTTAGCTGCTCGATGGTCAATTGTATACATTTACCAGTTCTTTGGGTAGAGTATAAGTTTGTGTTGTCAACGATATCGGCGAGAATATCTGGGGAGAAGAAGCGATAAAAAAATTCTAATGGAGAGTCAGTGTCCGGTAAATCAAACACGAAGTCATCTGATTGGATGTCAGCCTTGTGTCTGAATTGTCCTTTTTTCCATTTGTAGCTCATAACTAGTTTTTTCTTAGCTTTTTTTGGCTGGACATTTGGTACAGCATGTGTTGGTGGTTTTCTCTTCCGTCTGGTTGTTCTTTGTATTGATGGACAAGTCGTAGCCATAGGCGAACCATTTGAAGACGGGACCGATAATAATGAAGCTAAACTTGGTATAGCATTATAATTGATTTCACCAGTTGGTGGTAGCACATTGTTAATAATAGGTGTAAACGGAGGTAGCCCAGTGTTCAAATTCTCTTTGTCGTTGTTGTTTGCTGTCTCGATGAAAGTATCAGATTCAGCATTTGTCTCGTCACTGTCAATTGAAATATTGTCCTGGGTAGCATTATCGGAGCTATCTAATAAATTCATGCGTTGTAACTCTGAATCAATGGAAGGGCAGGGTGAAGAAGACAATTCTTCAGCTCTAACTCCAATTTCCTCTTCATTTTCTAGCTCTGATCCACTATCTACATCCGATGGAGCGTTTTCAGGTGGCACCAATGCTACTAAGCGATGTCCTCTTGACATAAAACTCTGAAAAACAAAGTTAATGAAGTGTAAAACTATATTATCTGTAGAATCCTCAAAATATTATTACTCGAAATAAAAAGTTTATTTTTCTAATATAACAGCAACGGGAAGGATACTAGACATAGAATTTTGTATTCAGTTTTCTACATACTTGATAAGGGGAAGAATACTGGACATAGCATTTAGCAGTAACTTTATTAATCATTCGACGACGGGAAGAATACTGGACATACAAGTTGCAGACGTCATAAAAAGTAAATAAAGTGCAATAAGGCAATAAAAACATTAAGATTAGTTTTCTAGATATGCTATCTTAAGTTTCCAATGATATAATTAGGAAATAAGCCATAAAATAATGAATAAATCACTTCTTACCGCAAGCCCACGCAGCGTGTCCTTCCTTCCCACCATCTCGCCGGTGACTGCTAGCGTCTCGTCAACGTGCCAGCTTTACCGATTTTTTACAACGTAGGTAGATAGTTCAGGATGCATTATAAAGCCTAGAGCTCTGAATGTACGGTCTATTTTTTGATGTAGATTTTTTTTCTTCTAACGGGAAGTATATTGCACGGCGTCGAATTAAGGGTTAAATTAATTACAATTTGATCAAACTAACACTTCGTAGCACTTTACAGCACACACCAAATTACTTTTATCGCTACGCCATTCGGCAGAGCTTTCGCACGCAAAGACGACAAAGTGAATTTGAATGTCTAGTTGTTATATATTTGATAGATTGATAGACATTTATTGATAGAAATGTATTTATTATTTTAATGTTACAGGAGGCACACATTACTACTAGTATCAGGGAGACATTAGGAAGGGCAGGGACGAGACAGTGACAGTATTAGCTCAAGCTTATTTGACAGATGTCACTACCACAGATACATACTAATCTTATTGACTACACAACACTAGTCTAACCCTCGTCTATAAATACTTTCTGCCCCACAACTACCCTTTTCTTCAAAAATTGGTAACAATGAATTCAGCACGTTCAGAGCCACGGTTCCTTCGCTAGTAAGATTCATTAACGGTGCCGGCGACTTGCCTGGCGTGCCCAAAACACAGGTTAAAACACATTTAGCCGCTATCGTTAAAGCGCACACCAAAATTGACAAAATGGCATGGCAGGCAAGTCCATCAATAAGGCCACCATGGTGAACTAAGGCCTACTTTCTAGTCAAACTTCGATTTATCACATTTAGAAATCAATAACATGATTCACGATAACTGTGTTTGATATGATGCGAATGTTACTAAACTATTATGAATTGCGTTCGTTATGCATTGTTGACTCTATAAAGGGTGAATAAATATATGATACCTGGCTCCGAAGCTCCAAGCCGTGACGCGGTCGATGCGGTTCGCGGGACCGGGCCCCGCTGCGCCCGCTTCTATACATACGCCCGCTGGGCCCCGGGCCCTCCCCATTCTGTTGGCTGGGGGACTTCGGCTGACGCCTGGCCCCAGGCCCTGACCGCAAACGAATCAGTGGGGTTACTCTTGAAACCAATTCCGATCGATCTTCATTGGAATTGTTCGTGCAACACTGCGCGGACCCCTAACTACAGCTACGTGGGCGGCGCGGGCGGCGCCGCATCGCCTCGCCCGCCACAGCTCGCCACTCCACTACGGACCGCGGTGATCGCTAGCCGCCACTCGCGATCATAGAAAACAGAATAAGTAATAGAAAGGAAATAATAACGTATTTGCTCCGAGTCCACTGTAGCCCTTTCGGCTAGCGGCGACACGCCCCAACCTCGCCCCCCCGCACCCGCTCGAAAATCATTCTGTTGAACTAGAGAGTTCCGAACTTTTATATCGATATCGATATTTTAGATTTTTATCGTAATTGCAAGATGTCTTATATTTTATTTGTTTTTATATTTCTTTGCAACAATCCGCATATGTGGATGTTCCACATTTCCACATTTTCCACCGCACTCAGAGACATTCATTAACTTTAATGGTTCATTATGAAAATAACGATGACACTAATGTCAATACGAATAAAGACGATTTTATTTGTTTGTTAATGAACATTACGTTAAATGACGTCTCTGAGTGCGGCCGTTTGGTATGGACCCACCACCGCCATTATATAATCACAACTATTTTTCTGAGAACATTTACTCTAATAAAAAATAAATAAGCCTTTTATTTCTCATTTCATTTAACATAACATTGGCTTTAACAAAATATTTTATCACATAATTTATTTTATTATATTTCATTTAAATTCACTTAAAATAATCTTTATAAATTAAATCATATTAAATTATTTTCGATGCCCTAGGTCGTACATCCCTAGTCGTACTATGCCATGGTCGATGTTTGTCAATGTTGCCGCTTTAGCGACTTCACTAGTTAATTCGCGGGAAAAACTTCAGTTTTCGCGAATAAAAATATTTTACAATTTTTGGAGAATTTTGAACCGTATTGTAGATGTTATTCTCAAAACGTTGTTTAAGGCCCCTAGTTAATTTATGATTCGTGATCTTTTTATTATTCAAGAATTGACAATTTTAACAACTTACTAATATAGTTCTTTACTAAAATAGATTAATAGTTTATTCTAAAGTACTTTAGTAAAAATAATAACTTAAACATTTCCATATCTAATTCATAATATCTTAGTAAATGATTTTGCGCAAATGAACTACAAGACCGCTCTTGTATAAGCGTTAATATAAAGAATTGAGGCCTCCACTTATTGCAGTAAATAGCCCTACCCGGCATTCGAACTTGAAAAGCAAAAATTTTTTCCCATATTTACCTTGCGAAATTTTCAGATTATCGAGGAATTTTAAATTGTGCAGAGCGGCAACACTGGTGATCGTATCGTAACATGTCGCGATGAGTTGATTAATTTTCTATGAAATTTATGTATTTATGAAGTGTAAAACACTTGAAAATACACTAACTGGTGATAGGAAATTCATTCATTAGAGACATTTCATTTATTGCTCCTTGCCCAGCACGTAATAACTGCACAAGTCGGCATATTTTAGCCTTTTTTACAGCCATAGTTACGGCGCGAAGGCTCGAAAGCGACTGGAGCGGTTGATCACGCGTTCTGCCTTATGTTTGAACTGTTGTGCTCATGTTGGGGTACGCGTGCCCCGCCCACATAGCCGTTCTATTAGTATTCTGTTTTCTATGCTCGCGATACTTTAAATTGTAACAATATACGGCATTCCAAATACAGTCCACTTTTTATTTAACGTCCACCTAGGACCCTAAACAGGAATTGTTGCATACTAGCGCCTTATTTTTCCAATTTTGAACGGATGTTATATCTAACAGAACTAAATGAAATTGTGTCATTTCGTTGCAATCTTCTTAAGGGCAAAGAGTAATGCCAATTGCGTTCAAGAGTACCAAATCGTGTGACAGTTCAGATTGGATCGGAATTGGAATTGAGATTGTTTTCAAGAGTAAGGCCACTGATGTTAAGAATTTTTTTATACGATTATTATACGATTATACGATTTTTATACGACAGTATTCACGCACTGTCCCGCATCACGCGCGTACCTACATGCAGATGCGTGCTCTGTGTGTTGGACTGTGCGTGTTTTCTATACAAATGGAAATACTTACATACAACGTTAGGTCCCGCATTCCCGCGCTACGCTGCGTGATGCGGGACAGTGTTTTAATCGCTAGGGTCCATTAATATATACAGGCATTGAGTGTGCGGCGATGTGGTTTAGATTGTGTAAATATAAAATATATAATAGTACTCACCTTTGGACACTGGTCTATTGAACATTTTTATACTTATATTTTTATTATTTTTAACTGTAAAATTTAAAAATTTTAATAAAAAAATTTACTTTATAATTTTGACTTCATAATTTTGATTTAAAACGTCAAACAATATTTATTTATTGTTTATTCGCTGTTATTTCAAAAGCTAGCCAGTAATATATTATGTAGTTCGGATAGGATTTCTTACTTAACCCTTATGGTTATGTTGGTTATAGATGGTTATAGATGGTTATGTTGTATAAGAGGACTAAATGGGGCAGTGGCCCCGAGGCCACCACGTTCAGGGGGCCCTTTGGATTCTGACATGAATTTTGAATTAACCCTTGCATTTATTTCAAAGAAGCTGAAAACTTGCATCAGTGTTAGGGATACCATTATAATGAATTTGCGAAAAGTCCTCATCGATCCCATATTTCCAAAAAATTATCAAACAACTGAGTACAGACTAAAACCCAACTGTGTTTCTCCACAGTGGAGTTGGACTCGATCATCGACACAGCGGGTATTCTCATGGATTCCCCCACGAAAATAAAGGATCTTTATCCTAATGGAGTCCTATCCTGCTAGCTTGAACGTGAGTACGTGAGTACATACTTATCTACACAATATCCACGACGGAGCATGCAAGTTCAAATAGACGTTCGTCTCAAATAAAGTATCTGATTGCGGTTATAAAGAAAAAGCCTTTTAGATTTTGTCAATCATTTATTTCATGCACGGTCCATGGCACCTCCTAGACCTCCTAGTGACGCGCCACTGTTCACACATAGGTACACTGATGTTGCATGGATGAGAAAAGACTTCTTGCAGTTATTTATTTGTCCTTTATTGCCCAAAAAGTGGTACGAAAGACGAGCTGAATGTTTCATAGCATTCTCTCAAAAAATATGGAGGTGGTTGATTTATAAGAACAAATAATTAGAAAAAGTGACCACAAAAATAAAAATAAGCATAGTAAATACAGTAACAGAAGGAAAAATAAATAAACTGGAAACAGTGAGCGAAAAATTCATTTTTAAAAAATAATAATTTTGAGCACATATTGTATTTTCTATTCGCGGTTTTCGTAGTTACAACTAATATTAAATCTGTGCCTGTAGGTTTTACACCGCAAACTACCGCGGCGCGCGATGCCGTTGATCGAGCGGCAGGCGCTTTCCCTCTTCGCTGTCTTCATCGATGCTTGCGGCGCCCCACTGAAAGTTATAAGACACATTATAAATTATTTACACAAAATTGGATTACAGACAATCCACTACACCGACCTGTTCCGAGAGTGGGTATTCCTTGAGCACGGTGTAGAGGTAGCCGGTGTAGGCGAGGTTGGCGACGCCCAGCGCGCGCATGGCGGTCTCGAATCCCGCCCACCACGACAGCACGCCGCCCACCACCGGCCCTACGAGACAGGATCAACAAAATAATTGAAGTATTCGCGGAAATGGGTGGAGTCGACCGTGAATTCGGCAATCGCATTGATTTAAAATCTGTATCAAGAACAAAAATGATTAAAAATATCTTTGTTTTTTTTGAGTCATACATGACTCATGACCAATCATGATGCGTTATTTTTCTTTTTCCCCTCCCTCTCACCTCAATGCTTTGTCTGTTTGTTATTTGTAGAAACTATGACATGTGGTATCTATTAGGTTTTGTGGTCGTTGGATTGTGTTAACGCTCACGTCACTGGAGCATACCGATGGCGTAAGCGGCGGCGGCGGCGGCCTGCAGCAGCGCGGCGGCGGGCGGCAGGGCGGCGGCGCGCGCCAGCACCGCGGGCACCAGCGCCGCGTCCAGCGCGCCCAGCCCCGCGCCCAGCCACAGCTGCGCCAAGCCCAGCCCACTCATCTGTACACCACAACAACAACAACAGCAAATAAGGGAGAATCCCTGGAATCCCAAATACTCCGGTATTTATCCCGTACTGTATTTTGGGATTCCAGCAAGTTGGAAAGAGTGGTTTTCTTCTCAGGTGTTCACTCTTGCCGGAGTGGTTGTGATTAACACGGTTGTTTATTGGTCGCGAGCTGTACAATTCGTCGCCACTCCTATCTCCTTTCCGCTTTCCTGGCGGATTTGTGCAAAGGGACACCCACTGTGGCCCTGATCTCGTCTGTTCATCTCATGGGCGATCTACCATGAGATCTTATACCCTCCACTCTCTCTTTTACCACGCTGCGTTCGATAGATGAAATTTTCGATAAATAAATGTGCACTCCAGCAAATAGGCGACGATAGGGTTAATGGGTAGTCAACGATATCGGCGAGAATATCTGGGGAGAAGAAGCGATAAAAAAATTCTAATGGAGAGTCAGTGTCCGGTAAATCAAACACGAAGTCATCTGATTGGATGTCAGCCTTGTGTCTGAATAAGCATGGTGACTAATTTTCAAAAACTCTTCTATGATATTCAGAAGTTTCTATTATGTCTAAAATATATCATATTTTTGTAGAAAATTAAGGTTTTTGTGCAATAAAAGTATATTTAAATTTTAAGTTTCAAATTCATTCCAAATCGCTCGCCCGTGTCATGGCGTCTGTCATTGCGTTACGGCTCAGTAAAAAATGCCAGATCGCGTATAATATACTTACGAAAAAAATGACGTTTACTAAGACATGACGTAATTTGACGTAATTCGATCTGATGGGTGTTTAAGCTATCATGGCGGATTGTTGTATTTTGTAGATTTATTTTAACAAATAAATTATTAATCTCGACATTAATAAGAGAATAAATACATGTTTCAAAATCTTTGAATCCTATTTCATTAGATCACATAAATATTTTGGCGATATTTGATTACTGTCATCATGCCTATTGTCCTTTTTTCCATTTGTAGCTCATAACTACCCTGGGCGTCAAAAATAAGTAGTACACTTTTCAAATTGCAATTACTCCTAAACTATAGTAGTTACACTTATGAAATAAAAAGCAGTTTATAGTAAACTTAACGAAGTTTATTAAAGTTATATTTTATTTGGCATGAATAAAGTTTCAAACTTAAAATTAAGATAAATACTAAAAAGTATCAATTTTTAACGATATGTCAACCACTTAATTTTCACGTTTTGGAACTTTTTCACAATTTAATAACTTGTGTTGCCGCCTCGGGCTCTAATTACAGCTTGGATCCGGTTTGGCATGCTGAACACTAAGTTTCGGAGGCGGTGTTGGGGAATATTTTCCCATTCTTCTATCAGCGCATGTTTTAGAGCCCTGAGTGTGGCAGGAGGTGGACTGCGCCTTCTGACTAGCCTCCCAAGCTCATCCCAGGCGTGTTCAATCGGGTTGAGATCTGGGCTTCTCGATGGCCAAGCCATCAAGTTGATGCCAACCTCCTGAATGTACTCTTGTACGTGGTGAGCAGTGTGTGGCCGGGCGTTATCATGCATTAGGATGGCTCCATCACCCATATTTATTAAATATGGCCCTGCATACTCGTTGAGGATCTCCGAGGCATATCTTTCACCAGTCAAAGTCCCATTTTCTATTACCACAAGCTCTGTGCGACTCTCTGAAGAGATACCAGCCCATACGTGTACAGAGCCCCCGCCATATTGGACTCTTTCCGAGATACAAGCTTGAATGTATCGCTCACCGGGTCGTCTGTAGACTCTCCGCCGTCCATCTGAAGTGTATAAAGAGAATCGAGACTCATCTGTGAATAAAACTCTAGCCCATTCTTCTTCGCCCCATTGTACGTGTTGACGGGCGTAGCGTAGTCTTGCTACGCGATGCTCTGTCTCAAGTTTGGGGCCATTTGCTGGTCTTAGAGGCTTCAGGTTAGCTTCAGCAAGTCTTCTTCTCACTGTACTCTCACTGATGTAGTCTGTTCGGGTCCGAAGAAGCTGTTGCTGAACCTCAACTGCATTAAGGTGATTGCTGATTTCTTAACACAGTGGAAACAATAAAGCGATCTTCTCGGGTACTTGTGCACCTGGGTCTGCCATTACCTCGTCTCCTTAGATGGTTTCCAGTCTCTTCGTACCTTTGCTTTACTCGCTGAACCGTTCTCAAAGTTACACCCACCCTCCTTGCAGTACGACGCATACTGATGCCCACTTCGAGAAAAGCTAAGATTCTTGCACATTCTTCTGGTGAAAGAGGCATGATTAGTCAAATTTACTCTCTGAAGATACCTATGCTTTTCAATTACAATTGCTTTATCAGCAGCGAATGTGTCAAACACAAAAATCCTAAGTAAGACAACACCTTTCAACAGTTTAAAAAAAGTGTTTTTATTTATTCGTTTTTTTTAAAGTCAAGCATTATAAGTTCTTATAATGCATGAAGTTTTTATTGAATAAGATTAAATTTTCTTTTTAACCTTTTTTGTTTCAAAGGTCTAAGTTTTATAGTTTGGGAGAAATCGCAATTTTAAAACTGTACTACTTATTTTTGACGCCCAGTGTAGTTTTTTCTTAGCTTTTTTTGGCTGGACATTTGGTACAGCATGTGTTGGTGGTTTTCTCTTCCGTCTGGTTGTTCTTTGTATTGATGGACAAGTCGTAGCCATAGGCGAACCATTTGAAGACGGGACCGATAATAATGAAGCTAAACTTGGTATAGCATTATAATTGATTTCACCAGTTGGTGGTAGCACATTGTTAATAATAGGTGTAAACGGAGGTAGCCCAGTGTTCAAATTCTCTTTGTCGTTGTTGTTTGCTGTCTCGATGAAAGTATCAGATTCAGCATTTGTCTCGTCACTGTCAATTGAAATATTGTCCTGGGTAGCATTATCGGAGCTATCTAATAAATTCATGCGTTGTAACTCTGAATCAATGGAAGGGCAGGGTGAAGAAGACAATTCTTCAGCTCTAACTCCAATTTCCTCTTCATTTTCTAGCTCTGATCCACTATCTACATCCGATGGAGCGTTTTCAGGTGGCACCAATGCTACTAAGCGATGTCCTCTTGACATAAAACTCTGAAAAACAAAGTTAATGAAGTGTAAAACCATATTATCTGTAGAATCCTCAAAATATTATTACTCGAAATAAAAAGTTTATTTTTCTAATATAACAGCAACGGGAAGGATACTAGACATAGAATTTTGTATTCAGTTTTCTACATACTTGATAAGGGGAAGAATACTGGACATAGCATTTAGCAGTAACTTTATTAATCATTCGACGACGGGAAGAATACTGGACATACAAGTTGCAGACGTCATAAAAAGTAAATAAAGTGCAATAAGGCAATAAAAACATTAAGATTAGTTTTCTAGATATGCTATCTTAAGTTTCCAATGATATAATTAGGAAATAAGCCATAAAATAATGAATAAATCACTTCTTACCGCAAGCCCACGCAGCGTGTCCTTCCTTCCCACCATCTCGCCGGTGACTGCTAGCGTCTCGTCAACGTGCCAGCTTTACCGATTTTTTACAACGTAGGTAGATAGTTCAGGATGCATTATAAAGCCTAGAGCTCTGAATGTACGGTCTATTTTTTGATGTAGATTTTTTTTCTTCTAACGGGAAGTATATTGCACGGCGTCGAATTAAGGGTTAAATTAATTACAATTTGATCAAACTAACACTTCGTAGCACTTAACAGCACACACCAAATTACTTTTATCGCTACGCCATTCGGCAGAGCTTTCGCACGCAAAGACGACAAAGTGAATTTGAATGTCTAGTTGTTATATATTTGATAGATTGATAGACATTTATTGATAGAAATGTATTTATTATTTTAATGTTACAGGAGGCACACATTACTACTAGTATCAGGGAGACATTAGGAAGGGCAGGGACGAGACAGTGACAGTATTAGCTCAAGCTTATTTGACAGATGTCACTACCACAGATACATACTAATCTTATTGACTACACAACACTAGTCTAACCCTCGTCTATAAATACTTTCTGCCCCACAACTACCCTTTTCTTCAAAAATTGGTAACAATGAATTCAGCACGTTCAGAGCCACGGTTCCTTCGCTAGTAAGATTCATTAACGGTGCCGGCGACTTGCCTGGCGTGCCCAAAACACAGGTTAAAACACATTTAGCCGCTATCGTTAAAGCGCACACCAAAATTGACAAAATGGCATGGCAGGCAAGTCCATCAATAAGGCCACCATGGTGAACTAAGGCCTACTTTCTAGTCAAACTTCGATTTATCACATTTAGAAATCAATAACATGATTCACGATAACTGTGTTTGATATGATGCGAATGTTACTAAACTATTATGAATTGCGTTCGTTATGCATTGTTGACTCTATAAAGGGTGAATAAATATATGATACCTGGCTCCGAAGCTGCAAGCCGTGACGCGGTCGATGTGGTTCGCGGGACCGGGCCCCGCTGCGCCCGCTTCTATACATACGCCCGCTGGGCCCCGGGCCCTCCCCATTCTGTTGGCTGGGGGACTTCGGCTGACGCCTGGCCCCAGGCCCTGACCGCAAACGAATCAGTGGGGTTACTCTTGAAACCAATTCCGATCGATCGTCATTGGAATTGTTCGTGCAACACTGCGCGGACCCCTAACTACAGCTACGTGGGCGGCGCGGGCGGCGCCGCATCGCCTCGCCCGCCACAGCTCGCCACTCCACTACGGACCGCGGTGATCGCTAGCCGCCACTCGCGATCATAGAAAACAGAATAAGTAATAGAAAGGAAATAATAACGTATTTGCTCCGAGTCCACTGTAGCCCTTTCGGCTAGCGGCGACACGCCCCAACCTCGCCCCCCCGCACCCGCTCGAAAATCATTCTGTTGAACTAGAGAGTTCCGAACTTTTATATCGATATCGATATTTTAGATTTTTATCGTAATTGCAAGATGTCTTATATTTTATTTGTTTTTATATTTCTTTGCAACAATCCGCATATGTGGATGTTCCACATTTCCACATTTTCCACCGCACTCAGAGACATTCATTAACTTTAATGGTTCATTATGAAAATAACGATGACACTAATGTCAATACGAATAAAGACGATTTTATTTGTTTGTTAATGAACATTACGTTAAATGACGTCTCTGAGTGCGGCCGTTTGGTATGGACCCACCACCGCCATTATATAATCACAACTATTTTTCTGAGAACATTTACTCTAATAAAAAATAAATAAGCCTTTTATTTCTCATTTCATTTAACATAACATTGGCTTTAACAAAATATTTTATCACATAATTTATTTTATTATATTTCATTTAAATTCACTTAAAATAATCTTTATAAATTAAATCATATTAAATTATTTTCGATGCCCTAGGTCGTACATCCCTAGTCGTACTATGCCATGGTCGATGTTTGTCAATGTTGCCGCTTTAGCGACTTCACTAGTTAATTCGCGGGAAAAACTTCAGTTTTCGCGAATAAAAATATTTTACAATTTTTGGAGAATTTTGAACCGTATTGTAGATGTTATTCTCAAAACGTTGTTTAAGGCCCCTAGTTAATTTATGATTCGTGATCTTTTTATTATTCAAGAATTGACAATTTTAACAACTTACTAATATAGTTCTTTACTAAAATAGATTAATAGTTTATTCTAAAGTACTTTAGTAAAAATAATAACTTAAACATTTCCATATCTAATTCATAATATCTTAGTAAATGATTTTGCGCAAATGAACTACAAGACCGCTCTTGTATAAGCGTTAATATAAAGAATTGAGGCCTCCACTTATTGCAGTAAATAGCCCTACCCGGCATTCGAACTTGAAAAGCAAAAATTTTTTCCCATATTTACCTTGCGAAATTTTCAGATTATCGAGGAATTTTAAATTGTGCAGAGCGGCAACACTGGTGATCGTATCGTAACATGTCGCGATGAGTTGATTAATTTTCTATGAAATTTATGTATTTATGAAGTGTAAAACACTTGAAAATACACTAACTGGTGATAGGAAATTCATTCATTAGAGACATTTCATTTATTGCTCCTTGCCCAGCACGTAATAACTGCACAAGTCGGCATATTTTAGCCTTTTTTACAGCCATAGTTACGGCGCGAAGGCTCGAAAGCGACTGGAGCGGTTGATCACGCGTTCTGCCTTATGTTTGAACTGTTGTGCTCATGTTGGGGTACGCGTGCCCCGCCCACATAGCCGTTCTATTAGTATTCTGTTTTCTATGCTCGCGATACTTTAAATTGTAACAATATACGGCATTCCAAATACAGTCCACTTTTTATTTAACGTCCACCTAGGACCCTAAACAGGAATTGTTGCATACTAGCGCCTTATTTTTCCAATTTTGAACGGATGTTATATCTAACAGAACTAAATGAAATTGTGTCATTTCGTTGCAATCTTCTTAAGGGCAAAGAGTAATGCCAATTGCGTTCAAGAGTACCAAATCGTGTGACAGTTCAGATTGGATCGGAATTGGAATTGAGATTGTTTTCAAGAGTAAGGCCACTGATGTTAAGAATTTTTTTATACGATTATTATACGATTATACGATTTTTATACGACAGTATTCACGCACTGTCCCGCATCACGCGCGTACCTACATGCAGATGCGTGCTCTGTGTGTTGGACTGTGCGTGTTTTCTATACAAATGGAAATACTTACATACAACGTTAGGTCACGCATTCCCGCGCTACGCTGCGTGATGCGGGACAGTGTTTTAATCGCTAGGGTCCATTAATATATACAGGCATTGAGTGTGCGGCGATGTGGTTTAGATTGTGTAAATATAAAATATATAATAGTACTCACCTTTGGACACTGGTCTATTGAACATTTTTATACTTATATTTTTATTATTTTTAACGGTAAAATTTTAAAATTTTAATGAAAAAATTTACTTCATAATTTTGACTTCATAATTTTGATTTAAAACGTCAAACAATATTTATTTATTGTTTATTCGCTGTTATTTCAAAAGCTAGCCAGTAATATATTATGTAGTTCGGATAGGATTTCTTACTTAACCCTTATGGTTATGTTGGTTATAGATGGTTATAGATGGTTATGTTGTATAAGAGGACTAAATGGGGCAGTGGCCCCGAGGCCACCACGTTCAGGGGGCCCTTTGGATTCTGACATGAATTTTGAATTAACCCTTGCATTTATTTCAAAGAAGCTGAAAACTTGCATCAGTGTTAGGGATACCATTATAATGAATTTGCGAAAAGTCCTCATCGATCCCATATTTCCAAAAAATTATCAAACAACTGAGTACAGACTAAAACCCAACTGTGTTTCTCCACAGTGGAGTTGGACTCGATCATCGACACAGCGGGTATTCTCATGGATTCCCCCACGAAAATAAAGGATCTTTATCCTAATGGAGTCCTATCCTGCTAGCTTGAACGTGAGTACGTGAGTACATACTTATCTACACAATATCCACGACGGAGCATGCAAGTTCAAATAGACGTTCGTCTCAAATAAAGTATCTGATTGCGGTTATAAAGAAAAAGCCTTTTAGATTTTGTCAATCATTTATTTCATGCACGGTACATGGCACCTCCTAGACCTCCTAGTGACGCGCCACTGTTCACACATAGGTACACTGATGTTGCATGGATGAGAAAAGACTTCTTGCAGTTATTTATTTGTCCTTTATTGCCCAAAAAGTGGTACGAAAGACGAGCTGAATGTTTCATAGCATTCTCTCAAAAAATATGGAGGTGGTTGATTTATAAGAACAAATAATTAGAAAAAGTGACCACAAAAATAAAAATAAGCATAGTAAATACAGTAACAGAAGGAAAAATAAATAAACTGGAAACAGTGAGCGAAAAATTCATTTTTAAAAAATAATAATTTTGAGCACATATTGTATTTTCTATTCGCGGTTTTCGTAGTTACAACTAATATTAAATCTGTGCCTGTAGGTTTTACACCGCAAACTACCGCGGCGCGCGATGCCGTTGATCGAGCGGCAGGCGCTTTCCCTCTTCGCTGTCTTCATCGATGCTTGCGGCGCCCCACTGAAAGTTATAAGACACATTATAAATTATTTACACAAAATTGGATTACAGACAATCCACTACACCGACCTGTTCCGAGAGTGGGTATTCCTTGAGCACGGTGTAGAGGTAGCCGGTGTAGGCGAGGTTGGCGACGCCCAGCGCGCGCATGGCGGTCTCGAATCCCGCCCACCACGACAGCACGCCGCCCACCACCGGCCCTACGAGACAGGATCAACAAAATAATTGAAGTATTCGCGGAAATGGGTGGAGTCGACCGTGAATTCGGCAATCGCATTGATTTAAAATCTGTATCAAGAACAAAAATGATTAAAAATATCTTTGTTTTTTTTGAGTCATACATGACTCATGGACCAAGGAAGTGGTTGAAGTTTTTTTTGAGTCATACATGACTCATGACCAATCACGATGCGTTATTTTTCTTTTTCCCCTCCCTCTCACCTCAATGCTTTGTCTGTTTGTTATTTGTAGAAACTATGACATGTGGTATCTATTAGGTTTTGTGGTCGTTGGATTGTGTTAACGCTCACGTCACTGGAGCATACCGATGGCGTAAGCGGCGGCGGCGGCGGCCTGCAGCAGCGCGGCGGCGGGCGGCAGGGCGGCGGCGCGCGCCAGCACCGCGGGCACCAGCGCCGCGTCCAGCGCGCCCAGCCCCGCGCCCAGCCACAGCTGCGCCAAGCCCAGCCCACTCATCTGTACACCACAACAACAACAACAGCAAATAAGGGAGAATCCCTGGAATCCCAAATACTCCGGTATTTATCCCGTACTGTATTTTGGGATTCCAGCAAGTTGGAAAGAGTGGTTTTCTTCTCAGGTGTTCACTCTTGCCGGAGTGGTTGTGATTAACACGGTTGTTTATTGGTCGCGAGCTGTACAATTCGTCGCCACTCCTATCTCCTTTCCGCTTTCCTGGCGGATTTGTGCAAAGGGACACCCACTGTGGCCCTGATCTCGTCTGTTCATCTCATGGGCGATCTACCATGAGATCTTATACCCTCCACTCTCTCTTTTACCACGCTGCGTTCGATAGATGAAATTTTCGATAAATAAATGTGCACTCCAGCAAATAGGCGACGATAGGGTTAATGGGTAGTCAACGATATCGGCGAGAATATCTGGGGAGAAGAAGCGATAAAAAAATTCTAATGGAGAGTCAGTGTCCGGTAAATCAAACACGAAGTCATCTGATTGGATGTCAGCCTTGTGTCTGAATAAGCATGGTGACTAATTTTCAAAAACTCTTCTATGATATTCAGAAGTTTCTATTATGTCTAAAATATATCATATTTTTGTAGAAAATTAAGGTTTTTGTGCAATAAAAGTATATTTAAATTTTAAGTTTCAAATTCATTCCAAAACGCTCGCCCGTGTCATGGCGTCTGTCATTGCGTTACGGCTCAGTAAAAAATGCCAGATCGCGTATAATATACTTACGAAAAAAATGACGTTTACTAAGACATGACGTAATTTGACGTAATTCGATCTGATGGGTGTTTAAGCTATCATGGCGGATTGTTGTATTTTGTAGATTTATTTTAACAAATAAATTATTAATCTCGACATTAATAAGAGAATAAATACATGTTTCAAAATCTTTGAATCCTATTTCATTAGATCACATAAATATTTTGGCGATATTTGATTACTGTCATCATGCCTATTGTCCTTTTTTCCATTTGTAGCTCATAACTACCCTGGGCGTCAAAAATAAGTAGTACACTTTTCAAATTGCAATTACTCCTAAACTATAGTAGTTACACTTATGAAATAAAAAGCAGTTTATAGTAAACTTAACGAAGTTTATTAAAGTTATATTTTATTTGGCATGAATAAAGTTTCAAACTTAAAATTAAGATAAATACTAAAAAGTATCAATTTTTAACGATATGTCAACCACTTAATTTTCACGTTTTGGAACTTTTTCACAATTTAATAACTTGTGTTGCCGCCTCGGGCTCTAATTACAGCTTGGATCCGGTTTGGCATGCTGAACACTAAGTTTCGGAGGCGGTGTTGGGGAATATTTTCCCATTCTTCTATCAGCGCATGTTTTAGAGCCCTGAGTGTGGCAGGAGGTGGACTGCGCCTTCTGACTAGCCTCCCAAGCTCATCCCAGGCGTGTTCAATCGGGTTGAGATCTGGGCTTCTCGATGGCCAAGCCATCAAGTTGATGCCAACCTCCTGAATGTACTCTTGTACGTGGTGAGCAGTGTGTGGCCGGGCGTTATCATGCATTAGGATGGCTCCATCACCCATATTTATTAAATATGGCCCTGCATACTCGTTGAGGATCTCCGAGGCATATCTTTCACCAGTCAAAGTCCCATTTTCTATTACCACAAGCTCTGTGCGACTCTCTGAAGAGATACCAGCCCATACGTGTACAGAGCCCCCGCCATATTGGACTCTTTCCGAGATACAAGCTTGAATGTATCGCTCACCGGGTCGTCTGTAGACTCTCCGCCGTCCATCTGAAGTGTATAAAGAGAATCGAGACTCATCTGTGAATAAAACTCTAGCCCATTCTTCTTCGCCCCATTGTACGTGTTGACGGGCGTAGCGTAGTCTTGCTACGCGATGCTCTGTCTCAAGTTTGGGGCCATTTGCTGGTCTTAGAGGCTTCAGGTTAGCTTCAGCAAGTCTTCTTCTCACTGTACTCTCACTGATGTAGTCTGTTCGGGTCCGAAGAAGCTGTTGCTGAACCTCAACTGCATTAAGGTGATTGCTGATTTCTTAACACAGTGGAAACAATAAAGCGATCTTCTCGGGTACTTGTGCACCTGGGTCTGCCATTACCTCGTCTCCTTAGATGGTTTCCAGTCTCTTCGTACCTTTGCTTTACTCGCTGAACCGTTCTCAAAGTTACACCCACCCTCCTTGCAGTACGACGCATACTGATGCCCACTTCGAGAAAAGCTAAGATTCTTGCACATTCTTCTGGTGAAAGAGGCATGATTAGTCAAATTTACTCTCTGAAGATACCTATGCTTTTCAATTACAATTGCTTTATCAGCAGCGAATGTGTCAAACACAAAAATCCTAAGTAAGACAACACCTTTCAACAGTTTAAAAAAAGTGTTTTTATTTATTCGTTTTTTTTAAAGTCAAGCATTATAAGTTCTTATAATGCATGAAGTTTTTATTGAATAAGATTAAATTTTCTTTTTAACCTTTTTTGTTTCAAAGGTCTAAGTTTTATAGTTTGGGAGAAATCGCAATTTTAAAACTGTACTACTTATTTTTGACGCCCAGTGTAGTTTTTTCTTAGCTTTTTTTGGCTGGACATTTGGTACAGCATGTGTTGGTGGTTTTCTCTTCCGTCTGGTTGTTCTTTGTATTGATGGACAAGTCGTAGCCATAGGCGAACCATTTGAAGACGGGACCGATAATAATGAAGCTAAACTTGGTATAGCATTATAATTGATTTCACCAGTTGGTGGTAGCACATTGTTAATAATAGGTGTAAACGGAGGTAGCCCAGTGTTCAAATTCTCTTTGTCGTTGTTGTTTGCTGTCTCGATGAAAGTATCAGATTCAGCATTTGTCTCGTCACTGTCAATTGCAATATTGTCCTGGGTAGCATTATCGGAGCTATCTAATAAATTCATGCGTTGTAACTCTGAATCAATGGAAGGGCAGGGTGAAGAAGACAATTCTTCAGCTCTAACTCCAATTTCCTCTTCATTTTCTAGCTCTGATCCACTATCTACATCCGATGGAGCGTTTTCAGGTGGCACCAATGCTACTAAGCGATGTCCTCTTGACATAAAACTCTGAAAAACAAAGTTAATGAAGTGTAAAACCATATTATCTGTAGAATCCTCAAAATATTATTACTCGAAATAAAAAGTTTATTTTTCTAATATAACAGCAACGGGAAGGATACTAGACATAGAATTTTGTATTCAGTTTTCTACATACTTGATAAGGGGAAGAATACTGGACATAGCATTTAGCAGTAACTTTATTAATCATTCGACGACGGGAAGAATACTGGACATACAAGTTGCAGACGTCATAAAAAGTAAATAAAGTGCAATAAGGCAATAAAAACATTAAGATTAGTTTTCTAGATATGCTATCTTAAGTTTCCAATGATATAATTAGGAAATAAGCCATAAAATAATGAATAAATCACTTCTTACCGCAAGCCCACGCAGCGTGTCCTTCCTTCCCACCATCTCGCCGGTGACTGCTAGCGTCTCGTCAACGTGCCAGCTTTACCGATTTTTTACAACGTAGGTAGATAGTTCAGGATGCATTATAAAGCCTAGAGCTCTGAATGTACGGTCTATTTTTTGATGTAGATTTTTTTTCTTCTAACGGGAAGTATATTGCACGGCGTCGAATTAAGGGTTAAATTAATTACAATTTGATCAAACTAACACTTCGTAGCACTTTACAGCACACACCAAATTACTTTTATCGCTACGCCATTCGGCAGAGCTTTCGCACGCAAAGACGACAAAGTGAATTTGAATGTCTAGTTGTTATATATTTGATAGATTGATAGACATTTATTGATAGAAATGTATTTATTATTTTAATGTTACAGGAGGCACACATTACTACTAGTATCAGGGAGACATTAGGAAGGGCAGGGACGAGACAGTGACAGTATTAGCTCAAGCTTATTTGACAGATGTCACTACCACAGATACATACTAATCTTATTGACTACACAACACTAGTCTAACCCTCGTCTATAAATACTTTCTGCCCCACAACTACCCTTTTCTTCAAAAATTGGTAACAATGAATTCAGCACGTTCAGAGCCACGGTTCCTTCGCTAGTAAGATTCATTAACGGTGCCGGCGACTTGCCTGGCGTGCCCAAAACACAGGTTAAAACACATTTAGCCGCTATCGTTAAAGCGCACACCAAAATTGACAAAATGGCATGGCAGGCAAGTCCATCAATAAGGCCACCATGGTGAACTAAGGCCTACTTTCTAGTCAAACTTCGATTTATCACATTTAGAAATCAATAACATGATTCACGATAACTGTGTTTGATATGATGCGAATGTTACTAAACTATTATGAATTGCGTTCGTTATGCATTGTTGACTCTATAAAGGGTGAATAAATATATGATACCTGGCTCCGAAGCTGCAAGCCGTGACGCGGTCGATGTGGTTCGCGGGACCGGGCCCCGCTGCGCCCGCTTCTATACATACGCCCGCTGGGCCCCGGGCCCTCCCCATTCTGTTGGCTGGGGGACTTCGGCTGACGCCTGGCCCCAGGCCCTGACCGCAAACGAATCAGTGGGGTTACTCTTGAAACCAATTCCGATCGATCGTCATTGGAATTGTTCGTGCAACACTGCGCGGACCCCTAACTACAGCTACGTGGGCGGCGCGGGCGGCGCCGCATCGCCTCGCCCGCCACAGCTCGCCACTCCACTACGGACCGCGGTGATCGCTAGCCGCCACTCGCGATCATAGAAAACAGAATAAGTAATAGAAAGGAAATAATAACGTATTTGCTCCGAGTCCACTGTAGCCCTTTCGGCTAGCGGCGACACGCCCCAACCTCGCCCCCCCGCACCCGCTCGAAAATCATTCTGTTGAACTAGAGAGTTCCGAACTTTTATATCGATATCGATATTTTAGATTTTTATCGTAATTGCAAGATGTCTTATATTTTATTTGTTTTTATATTTCTTTGCAACAATCCGCATATGTGGATGTTCCACATTTCCACATTTTCCACCGCACTCAGAGACATTCATTAACTTTAATGGTTCATTATGAAAATAACGATGACACTAATGTCAATACGAATAAAGACGATTTTATTTGTTTGTTAATGAACATTACGTTAAATGACGTCTCTGAGTGCGGCCGTTTGGTATGGACCCACCACCGCCATTATATAATCACAACTATTTTTCTGAGAACATTTACTCTAATAAATAAATAAATAAGCCTTTTATTTCTCATTTCATTTAACATAACATTGGCTTTAACAAAATATTTTATCACATAATTTATTTTATTATATTTCATTTAAATTCACTTAAAATAATCTTTATAAATTAAATCATATTAAATTATTTTCGATGCCCTAGGTCGTACATCCCTAGTCGTACTATGCCATGGTCGATGTTTGTCAATGTTGCCGCTTTAGCGACTTCACTAGTTAATTCGCGGGAAAAACTTCAGTTTTCGCGAATAAAAATATTTTACAATTTTTGGAGAATTTTGAACCGTATTGTAGATGTTATTCTCAAAACGTTGTTTAAGGCCCCTAGTTAATTTATGATTCGTGATCTTTTTATTATTCAAGAATTGACAATTTTAACAACTTACTAATATAGTTCTTTACTAAAATAGATTAATAGTTTATTCTAAAGTACTTTAGTAAAAATAATAACTTAAACATTTCCATATCTAATTCATAATATCTTAGTAAATGATTTTGCGCAAATGAACTACAAGACCGCTCTTGTATAAGCGTTAATATAAAGAATTGAGGCCTCCACTTATTGCAGTAAATAGCCCTACCCGGCATTCGAACTTGAAAAGCAAAAATTTTTTCCCATATTTACCTTGCGAAATTTTCAGATTATCGAGGAATTTTAAATTGTGCAGAGCGGCAACACTGGTGATCGTATCGTAACATGTCGCGATGAGTTGATTAATTTTCTATGAAATTTATGTATTTATGAAGTGTAAAACACTTGAAAATACACTAACTGGTGATAGGAAATTCATTCATTAGAGACATTTCATTTATTGCTCCTTGCCCAGCACGTAATAACTGCACAAGTCGGCATATTTTAGCCTTTTTTACAGCCATAGTTACGGCGCGAAGGCTCGAAAGCGACTGGAGCGGTTGATCACGCGTTCTGCCTTATGTTTGAACTGTTGTGCTCATGTTGGGGTACGCGTGCCCCGCCCACATAGCCGTTCTATTAGTATTCTGTTTTCTATGCTCGCGATACTTTAAATTGTAACAATATACGGCATTCCAAATACAGTCCACTTTTTATTTAACGTCCACCTAGGACCCTAAACAGGAATTGTTGCATACTAGCGCCTTATTTTTCCAATTTTGAACGGATGTTATATCTAACAGAACTAAATGAAATTGTGTCATTTCGTTGCAATCTTCTTAAGGGCAAAGAGTAATGCCAATTGCGTTCAAGAGTACCAAATCGTGTGACAGTTCAGATTGGATCGGAATTGGAATTGAGATTGTTTTCAAGAGTAAGGCCACTGATGTTAAGAATTTTTTTATACGATTATTATACGATTATACGATTTTTATACGACAGTATTCACGCACTGTCCCGCATCACGCGCGTACCTACATGCAGATGCGTGCTCTGTGTGTTGGACTGTGCGTGTTTTCTATACAAATGGAAATACTTACATACAACGTTAGGTCACGCATTCCCGCGCTACGCTGCGTGATGCGGGACAGTGTTTTAATCGCTAGGGTCCATTAATATATACAGGCATTGAGTGTGCGGCGATGTGGTTTAGATTGTGTAAATATAAAATATATAATAGTACTCACCTTTGGACACTGGTCTATTGAACATTTTTATACTTATATTTTTATTATTTTTAACGGTAAAATTTTAAAATTTTAATGAAAAAATTTACTTCATAATTTTGACTTCATAATTTTGATTTAAAACGTCAAACAATATTTATTTATTGTTTATTCGCTGTTATTTCAAAAGCTAGCCAGTAATATATTATGTAGTTCGGATAGGATTTCTTACTTAACCCTTATGGTTATGTTGGTTATAGATGGTTATAGATGGTTATGTTGTATAAGAGGACTAAATGGGGCAGTGGCCCCGAGGCCACCACGTTCAGGGGGCCCTTTGGATTCTGACATGAATTTTGAATTAACCCTTGCATTTATTTCAAAGAAGCTGAAAACTTGCATCAGTGTTAGGGATACCATTATAATGAATTTGCGAAAAGTCCTCATCGATCCCATATTTCCAAAAAATTATCAAACAACTGAGTACAGACTAAAACCCAACTGTGTTTCTCCACAGTGGAGTTGGACTCGATCATCGACACAGCGGGTATTCTCATGGATTCCCCCACGAAAATAAAGGATCTTTATCCTAATGGAGTCCTATCCTGCTAGCTTGAACGTGAGTACGTGAGTACATACTTATCTACACAATATCCACGACGGAGCATGCAAGTTCAAATAGACGTTCGTCTCAAATAAAGTATCTGATTGCGGTTATAAAGAAAAAGCCTTTTAGATTTTGTCAATCATTTATTTCATGCACGGTACATGGCTCCTCCTAGTGACGCGCCACTGTTCACACATAGGTACACTGATGTTGCATGGATGAGAAAAGACTTCTTGCAGTTATTTATTTGTCCTTTATTGCCCAAAAAGTGGTACGAAAGACGAGCTGAATGTTTCATAGCATTCTCTCAAAAAATATGGAGGTGGTTGATTTATAAGAACAAATAATTAGAAAAAGTGACCACAAAAATAAAAATAAGCATAGTAAATACAGTAACAGAAGGAAAAATAAATAAACTGGAAACAGTGAGCGAAAAATTCATTTTTAAAAAATAATAATTTTGAGCACATATTGTATTTTCTATTCGCGGTTTTCGTAGTTACAACTAATATTAAATCTGTGCCTGTAGGTTTTACACCGCAAACTACCGCGGCGCGCGATGCCGTTGATCGAGCGGCAGGCGCTTTCCCTCTTCGCTGTCTTCATCGATGCTTGCGGCGCCCCACTGAAAGTTATAAGACACATTATAAATTATTTACACAAAATTGGATTACAGACAATCCACTACACCGACCTGTTCCGAGAGTGGGTATTCCTTGAGCACGGTGTAGAGGTAGCCGGTGTAGGCGAGGTTGGCGACGCCCAGCGCGCGCATGGCGGTCTCGAATCCCGCCCACCACGACAGCACGCCGCCCACCACCGGCCCTACGAGACAGGATCAACAAAATAATTGAAGTATTCGCGGAAATGGGTGGAGTCGACCGTGAATTCGGCAATCGCATTGATTTAAAATCTGTATCAAGAACAAAAATGATTAAAAATATCTTTGTTTTTTTTGAGTCATACATGACTCATGGACCAAGGAAGTGGTTGAAGTTTTTTTTGAGTCATACATGACTCATGACCAATCACGATGCGTTATTTTTCTTTTTCCCCTCCCTCTCACCTCAATGCTTTGTCTGTTTGTTATTTGTAGAAACTATGACATGTGGTATCTATTAGGTTTTGTGGTCGTTGGATTGTGTTAACGCTCACGTCACTGGAGCATACCGATGGCGTAAGCGGCGGCGGCGGCGGCCTGCAGCAGCGCGGCGGCGGGCGGCAGGGCGGCGGCGCGCGCCAGCACCGCGGGCACCAGCGCCGCGTCCAGCGCGCCCAGCCCCGCGCCCAGCCACAGCTGCGCCAAGCCCAGCCCACTCATCTGTACACCACAACAACAACAACAGCAAATAAGGGAGAATCCCTGGAATCCCAAATACTCCGGTATTTATCCCGTACTGTATTTTGGGATTCCAGCAAGTTGGAAAGAGTGGTTTTCTTCTCAGGTGTTCACTCTTGCCGGAGTGGTTGTGATTAACACGGTTGTTTATTGGTCGCGAGCTGTACAATTCGTCGCCACTCCTATCTCCTTTCCGCTTTCCTGGCGGATTTGTGCAAAGGGACACCCACTGTGGCCCTGATCTCGTCTGTTCATCTCATGGGCGATCTACCATGAGATCTTATACCCTCCACTCTCTCTTTTACCACGCTGCGTTCGATAGATGAAATTTTCGATAAATAAATGTGCACTCCAGCAAATAGGCGACGATAGGGTTAATGGGTAGTCAACGATATCGGCGAGAATATCTGGGGAGAAGAAGCGATAAAAAAATTCTAATGGAGAGTCAGTGTCCGGTAAATCAAACACGAAGTCATCTGATTGGATGTCAGCCTTGTGTCTGAATAAGCATGGTGACTAATTTTCAAAAACTCTTCTATGATATTCAGAAGTTTCTATTATGTCTAAAATATATCATATTTTTGTAGAAAATTAAGGTTTTTGTGCAATAAAAGTATATTTAAATTTTAAGTTTCAAATTCATTCCAAAACGCTCGCCCGTGTCATGGCGTCTGTCATTGCGTTACGGCTCAGTAAAAAATGCCAGATCGCGTATAATATACTTACGAAAAAAATGACGTTTACTAAGACATGACGTAATTTGACGTAATTCGATCTGATGGGTGTTTAAGCTATCATGGCGGATTGTTGTATTTTGTAGATTTATTTTAACAAATAAATTATTAATCTCGACATTAATAAGAGAATAAATACATGTTTCAAAATCTTTGAATCCTATTTCATTAGATCACATAAATATTTTGGCGATATTTGATTACTGTCATCATGCCTATTGTCCTTTTTTCCATTTGTAGCTCATAACTACCCTGGGCGTCAAAAATAAGTAGTACACTTTTCAAATTGCAATTACTCCTAAACTATAGTAGTTACACTTATGAAATAAAAAGCAGTTTATAGTAAACTTAACGAAGTTTATTAAAGTTATATTTTATTTGGCATGAATAAAGTTTCAAACTTAAAATTAAGATAAATACTAAAAAGTATCAATTTTTAACGATATGTCAACCACTTAATTTTCACGTTTTGGAACTTTTTCACAATTTAATAACTTGTGTTGCCGCCTCGGGCTCTAATTACAGCTTGGATCCGGTTTGGCATGCTGAACACTAAGTTTCGGAGGCGGTGTTGGGGAATATTTTCCCATTCTTCTATCAGCGCATGTTTTAGAGCCCTGAGTGTGGCAGGAGGTGGACTGCGCCTTCTGACTAGCCTCCCAAGCTCATCCCAGGCGTGTTCAATCGGGTTGAGATCTGGGCTTCTCGATGGCCAAGCCATCAAGTTGATGCCAACCTCCTGAATGTACTCTTGTACGTGGTGAGCAGTGTGTGGCCGGGCGTTATCATGCATTAGGATGGCTCCATCACCCATATTTATTAAACATGGCCCTGCATACTCGTTGAGGATCTCCGAGGCATATCTTTCACCAGTCAAAGTCCCATTTTCTATTACCACAAGCTCTGTGCGACTCTCTGAAGAGATACCAGCCCATACGTGTACAGAGCCCCCGCCATATTGGACTCTTTCCGAGATACAAGCTTGAATGTATCGCTCACCGGGTCGTCTGTAGACTCTCCGCCGTCCATCTGAAGTGTATAAAGAGAATCGAGACTCATCTGTGAATAAAACTCTAGCCCATTCTTCTTCGCCCCATTGTACGTGTTGACGGGCGTAGCGTAGTCTTGCTACGCGATGCTCTGTCTCAAGTTTGGGGCCATTTGCTGGTCTTAGAGGCTTCAGGTTAGCTTCAGCAAGTCTTCTTCTCACTGTACTCTCACTGATGTAGTCTGTTCGGGTCCGAAGAAGCTGTTGCTGAACCTCAACTGCATTAAGGTGATTGCTGATTTCTTAACACAGTGGAAACAATAAAGCGATCTTCTCGGGTACTTGTGCACCTGGGTCTGCCATTACCTCGTCTCCTTAGATGGTTTCCAGTCTCTTCGTACCTTTGCTTTACTCGCTGAACCGTTCTCAAAGTTACACCCACCCTCCTTGCAGTACGACGCATACTGATGCCCACTTCGAGAAAAGCTAAGATTCTTGCACATTCTTCTGGTGAAAGAGGCATGATTAGTCAAATTTACTCTCTGAAGATACCTATGCTTTTCAATTACAATTGCTTTATCAGCAGCGAATGTGTCAAACACAAAAATCCTAAGTAAGACAACACCTTTCAACAGTTTAAAAAAAGTGTTTTTATTTATTCGTTTTTTTTAAAGTCAAGCATTATAAGTTCTTATAATGCATGAAGTTTTTATTGAATAAGATTAAATTTTCTTTTTAACCTTTTTTGTTTCAAAGGTCTAAGTTTTATAGTTTGGGAGAAATCGCAATTTTAAAACTGTACTACTTATTTTTGACGCCCAGTGTAGTTTTTTCTTAGCTTTTTTTGGCTGGACATTTGGTACAGCATGTGTTGGTGGTTTTCTCTTCCGTCTGGTTGTTCTTTGTATTGATGGACAAGTCGTAGCCATAGGCGAACCATTTGAAGACGGGACCGATAATAATGAAGCTAAACTTGGTATAGCATTATAATTGATTTCACCAGTTGGTGGTAGCACATTGTTAATAATAGGTGTAAACGGAGGTAGCCCAGTGTTCAAATTCTCTTTGTCGTTGTTGTTTGCTGTCTCGATGAAAGTATCAGATTCAGCATTTGTCTCGTCACTGTCAATTGCAATATTGTCCTGGGTAGCATTATCGGAGCTATCTAATAAATTCATGCGTTGTAACTCTGAATCAATGGAAGGGCAGGGTGAAGAAGACAATTCTTCAGCTCTAACTCCAATTTCCTCTTCATTTTCTAGCTCTGATCCACTATCTACATCCGATGGAGCGTTTTCAGGTGGCACCAATGCTACTAAGCGATGTCCTCTTGACATAAAACTCTGAAAAACAAAGTTAATGAAGTGTAAAACCATATTATCTGTAGAATCCTCAAAATATTATTACTCGAAATAAAAAGTTTATTTTTCTAATATAACAGCAACGGGAAGGATACTAGACATAGAATTTTGTATTCAGTTTTCTACATACTTGATAAGGGGAAGAATACTGGACATAGCATTTAGCAGTAACTTTATTAATCATTCGACGACGGGAAGAATACTGGACATACAAGTTGCAGACGTCATAAAAAGTAAATAAAGTGCAATAAGGCAATAAAAACATTAAGATTAGTTTTCTAGATATGCTATCTTAAGTTTCCAATGATATAATTAGGAAATAAGCCATAAAATAATGAATAAATCACTTCTTACCGCAAGCCCACGCAGCGTGTCCTTCCTTCCCACCATCTCGCCGGTGACTGCTAGCGTCTCGTCAACGTGCCAGCTTTACCGATTTTTTACAACGTAGGTAGATAGTTCAGGATGCATTATAAAGCCTAGAGCTCTGAATGTACGGTCTATTTTTTGATGTAGATTTTTTTTCTTCTAACGGGAAGTATATTGCACGGCGTCGAATTAAGGGTTAAATTAATTACAATTTGATCAAACTAACACTTCGTAGCACTTTACAGCACACACCAAATTACTTTTATCGCTACGCCATTCGGCAGAGCTTTCGCACGCAAAGACGACAAAGTGAATTTGAATGTCTAGTTGTTATATATTTGATAGATTGATAGACATTTATTGATAGAAATGTATTTATTATTTTAATGTTACAGGAGGCACACATTACTACTAGTATCAGGGAGACATTAGGAAGGGCAGGGACGAGACAGTGACAGTATTAGCTCAAGCTTATTTGACAGATGTCACTACCACAGATACATACTAATCTTATTGACTACACAACACTAGTCTAACCCTCGTCTATAAATACTTTCTGCCCCACAACTACCCTTTTCTTCAAAAATTGGTAACAATGAATTCAGCACGTTCAGAGCCACGGTTCCTTCGCTAGTAAGATTCATTAACGGTGCCGGCGACTTGCCTGGCGTGCCCAAAACACAGGTTAAAACACATTTAGCCGCTATCGTTAAAGCGCACACCAAAATTGACAAAATGGCATGGCAGGCAAGTCCATCAATAAGGCCACCATGGTGAACTAAGGCCTACTTTCTAGTCAAACTTCGATTTATCACATTTAGAAATCAATAACATGATTCACGATAACTGTGTTTGATATGATGCGAATGTTACTAAACTATTATGAATTGCGTTCGTTATGCATTGTTGACTCTATAAAGGGTGAATAAATATATGATACCTGGCTCCGAAGCTCCAAGCCGTGACGCGGTCGATGTGGTTCGCGGGACCGGGCCCCGCTGCGCCCGCTTCTATACATACGCCCGCTGGGCCCCGGGCCCTCCCCATTCTGTTGGCTGGGGGACTTCGGCTGACGCCTGGCCCCAGGCCCTGACCGCAAACGAATCAGTGGGGTTACTCTTGAAACCAATTCCGATCGATCGTCATTGGAATTGTTCGTGCAACACTGCGCGGACCCCTAACTACAGCTACGTGGGCGGCGCGGGCGGCGCCGCATCGCCTCGCCCGCCACAGCTCGCCACTCCACTACGGACCGCGGTGATCGCTAGCCGCCACTCGCGATCATAGAAAACAGAATAAGTAATAGAAAGGAAATAATAACGTATTTGCTCCGAGTCCACTGTAGCCCTTTCGGCTAGCGGCGACACGCCCCAACCTCGCCCCCCCGCACCCGCTCGAAAATCATTCTGTTGAACTAGAGAGTTCCGAACTTTTATATCGATATCGATATTTTAGATTTTTATCGTAATTGCAAGATGTCTTATATTTTATTTGTTTTTATATTTCTTTGCAACAATCCGCATATGTGGATGTTCCACATTTCCACATTTTCCACCGCACTCAGAGACATTCATTAACTTTAATGGTTCATTATGAAAATAACGATGACACTAATGTCAATACGAATAAAGACGATTTTATTTGTTTGTTAATGAACATTACGTTAAATGACGTCTCTGAGTGCGGCCGTTTGGTATGGACCCACCACCGCCATTATATAATCACAACTATTTTTCTGAGAACATTTACTCTAATAAATAAATAAATAAGCCTTTTATTTCTCATTTCATTTAACATAACATTGGCTTTAACAAAATATTTTATCACATAATTTATTTTATTATATTTCATTTAAATTCACTTAAAATAATCTTTATAAATTAAATCATATTAAATTATTTTCGATGCCCTAGGTCGTACATCCCTAGTCGTACTATGCCATGGTCGATGTTTGTCAATGTTGCCGCTTTAGCGACTTCACTAGTTAATTCGCGGGAAAAACTTCAGTTTTCGCGAATAAAAATATTTTACAATTTTTGGAGAATTTTGAACCGTATTGTAGATGTTATTCTCAAAACGTTGTTTAAGGCCCCTAGTTAATTTATGATTCGTGATCTTTTTATTATTCAAGAATTGACAATTTTAACAACTTACTAATATAGTTCTTTACTAAAATAGATTAATAGTTTATTCTAAAGTACTTTAGTAAAAATAATAACTTAAACATTTCCATATCTAATTCATAATATCTTAGTAAATGATTTTGCGCAAATGAACTACAAGACCGCTCTTGTATAAGCGTTAATATAAAGAATTGAGGCCTCCACTTATTGCAGTAAATAGCCCTACCCGGCATTCGAACTTGAAAAGCAAAAATTTTTTCCCATATTTACCTTGCGAAATTTTCAGATTATCGAGGAATTTTAAATTGTGCAGAGCGGCAACACTGGTGATCGTATCGTAACATGTCGCGATGAGTTGATTAATTTTCTATGAAATTTATGTATTTATGAAGTGTAAAACACTTGAAAATACACTAACTGGTGATAGGAAATTCATTCATTAGAGACATTTCATTTATTGCTCCTTGCCCAGCACGTAATAACTGCACAAGTCGGCATATTTTAGCCTTTTTTACAGCCATAGTTACGGCGCGAAGGCTCGAAAGCGACTGGAGCGGTTGATCACGCGTTCTGCCTTATGTTTGAACTGTTGTGCTCATGTTGGGGTACGCGTGCCCCGCCCACATAGCCGTTCTATTAGTATTCTGTTTTCTATGCTCGCGATACTTTAAATTGTAACAATATACGGCATTCCAAATACAGTCCACTTTTTATTTAACGTCCACCTAGGACCCTAAACAGGAATTGTTGCATACTAGCGCCTTATTTTTCCAATTTTGAACGGATGTTATATCTAACAGAACTAAATGAAATTGTGTCATTTCGTTGCAATCTTCTTAAGGGCAAAGAGTAATGCCAATTGCGTTCAAGAGTACCAAATCGTGTGACAGTTCAGATTGGATCGGAATTGGAATTGAGATTGTTTTCAAGAGTAAGGCCACTGATGTTAAGAATTTTTTTATACGATTATTATACGATTAAACGATTTTTATACGACAGTATTCACGCACTGTCCCGCATCACGCGCGTACCTACATGCAGATGCGTGCTCTGTGTGTTGGACTGTGCGTGTTTTCTATACAAATGGAAATACTTACATACAACGTTAGGTCACGCATTCCCGCGCTACGCTGCGTGATGCGGGACAGTGTTTTAATCGCTAGGGTCCATTAATATATACAGGCATTGAGTGTGCGGCGATGTGGTTTAGATTGTGTAAATATAAAATATATAATAGTACTCACCTTTGGACACTGGTCTATTGAACATTTTTATACTTATATTTTTATTATTTTTAACGGTAAAATTTTAAAATTTTAATGAAAAAATTTACTTCATAATTTTGACTTCATAATTTTGATTTAAAACGTCAAACAATATTTATTTATTGTTTATTCGCTGTTATTTCAAAAGCTAGCCAGTAATATATTATGTAGTTCGGATAGGATTTCTTACTTAACCCTTATGGTTATGTTGGTTATAGATGGTTATAGATGGTTATGTTGTATAAGAGGACTAAATGGGGCAGTGGCCCCGAGGCCACCACGTTCAGGGGGCCCTTTGGATTCTGACATGAATTTTGAATTAACCCTTGCATTTATTTCAAAGAAGCTGAAAACTTGCATCAGTGTTAGGGATACCATTATAATGAATTTGCGAAAAGTCCTCATCGATCCCATATTTCCAAAAAAATATCAAACAACTGAGTACAGACTAAAACCCAACTGTGTTTCTCCACAGTGGAGTTGGACTCGATCATCGACACAGCGGGTATTCTCATGGATTCCCCCACGAAAATAAAGGATCTTTATCCTAATGGAGTCCTATCCTGCTAGCTTGAACGTGAGTACGTGAGTACATACTTATCTACACAATATCCACGACGGAGCATGCAAGTTCAAATAGACGTTCGTCTCAAATAAAGTATCTGATTGCGGTTATAAAGAAAAAGCCTTTTAGATTTTGTCAATCATTTATTTCATGCACGGTACATGGCACCTCCTAGACCTCCTAGTGACGCGCCACTGTTCACACATAGGTACACTGATGTTGCATGGATGAGAAAAGACTTCTTGCAGTTATTTATTTGTCCTTTATTGCCCAAAAAGTGGTACGAAAGACGAGCTGAATGTTTCATAGCATTCTCTCAAAAAATATGGAGGTGGTTGATTTATAAGAACAAATAATTAGAAAAAGTGACCACAAAAATAAAAATAAGCATAGTAAATACAGTAACAGAAGGAAAAATAAATAAACTGGAAACAGTGAGCGAAAAATTCATTTTTAAAAAATAATAATTTTGAGCACATATTGTATTTTCTATTCGCGGTTTTCGTAGTTACAACTAATATTAAATCTGTGCCTGTGGGTTTTACACCGCAAACTACCGCGGCGCGCGATGCCGTTGATCGAGCGGCAGGCGCTTTCCCTCTTCGCTGTCTTCATCGATGCTTGCGGCGCCCCACTGAAAGTTATAAGACACATTATAAATTATTTACACAAAATTGGATTACAGACAATCCACTACACCGACCTGTTCCGAGAGTGGGTATTCCTTGAGCACGGTGTAGAGGTAGCCGGTGTAGGCGAGGTTGGCGACGCCCAGCGCGCGCATGGCGGTCTCGAATCCCGCCCACCACGACAGCACGCCGCCCACCACCGGCCCTACGAGACAGGATCAACAAAATAATTGAAGTATTCGCGGAAATGGGTGGAGTCGACCGTGAATTCGGCAATCGCATTGATTTAAAATCTGTATCAAGAACAAAAATGATTAAAAATATCTTTGTTTTTTTTGAGTCATACATGACTCATGGACCAAGGAAGTGGTTGAAGTTTTTTTTGAGTCATACATGACTCATGACCAATCACGATGCGTTATTTTTCTTTTTCCCCTCCCTCTCACCTCAATGCTTTGTCTGTTTGTTATTTGTAGAAACTATGACATGTGGTATCTATTAGGTTTTGTGGTCGTTGGATTGTGTTAACGCTCACGTCACTGGAGCATACCGATGGCGTAAGCGGCGGCGGCGGCGGCCTGCAGCAGCGCGGCGGCGGGCGGCAGGGCGGCGGCGCGCGCCAGCACCGCGGGCACCAGCGCCGCGTCCAGCGCGCCCAGCCCCGCGCCCAGCCACAGCTGCGCCAAGCCCAGCCCACTCATCTGTACACCACAACAACAACAACAGCAAATAAGGGAGAATCCCTGGAATCCCAAATACTCCGGTATTTATCCCGTACTGTATTTTGGGATTCCAGCAAGTTGGAAAGAGTGGTTTTCTTCTCAGGTGTTCACTCTTGCCGGAGTGGTTGTGATTAACACGGTTGTTTATTGGTCGCGAGCTGTACAATTCGTCGCCACTCCTATCTCCTTTCCGCTTTCCTGGCGGATTTGTGCAAAGGGACACCCACTGTGGCCCTGATCTCGTCTGTTCATCTCATGGGCGATCTACCATGAGATCTTATACCCTCCACTCTCTCTTTTACCACGCTGCGTTCGATAGATGAAATTTTCGATAAATAAATGTGCACTCCAGCAAATAGGCGACGATAGGGTTAATGGGTAGTCAACGATATCGGCGAGAATATCTGGGGAGAAGAAGCGATAAAAAAATTCTAATGGAGAGTCAGTGTCCGGTAAATCAAACACGAAGTCATCTGATTGGATGTCAGCCTTGTGTCTGAATAAGCATGGTGACTAATTTTCAAAAACTCTTCTATGATATTCAGAAGTTTCTATTATGTCTAAAATATATCATATTTTTGTAGAAAATTAAGGTTTTTGTGCAATAAAAGTATATTTAAATTTTAAGTTTCAAATTCATTCCAAAACGCTCGCCCGTGTCATGGCGTCTGTCATTGCGTTACGGCTCAGTAAAAAATGCCAGATCGCGTATAATATACTTACGAAAAAAATGACGTTTACTAAGACATGACGTAATTTGACGTAATTCGATCTGATGGGTGTTTAAGCTATCATGGCGGATTGTTGTATTTTGTAGATTTATTTTAACAAATAAATTATTAATCTCGACATTAATAAGAGAATAAATACATGTTTCAAAATCTTTGAATCCTATTTCATTAGATCACATAAATATTTTGGCGATATTTGATTACTGTCATCATGCCTATTGTCCTTTTTTCCATTTGTAGCTCATAACTACCCTGGGCGTCAAAAATAAGTAGTACACTTTTCAAATTGCAATTACTCCTAAACTATAGTAGTTACACTTATGAAATAAAAAGCAGTTTATAGTAAACTTAACGAAGTTTATTAAAGTTATATTTTATTTGGCATGAATAAAGTTTCAAACTTAAAATTAAGATAAATACTAAAAAGTATCAATTTTTAACGATATGTCAACCACTTAATTTTCACGTTTTGGAACTTTTTCACAATTTAATAACTTGTGTTGCCGCCTCGGGCTCTAATTACAGCTTGGATCCGGTTTGGCATGCTGAACACTAAGTTTCGGAGGCGGTGTTGGGGAATATTTTCCCATTCTTCTATCAGCGCATGTTTTAGAGCCCTGAGTGTGGCAGGAGGTGGACTGCGCCTTCTGACTAGCCTCCCAAGCTCATCCCAGGCGTGTTCAATCGGGTTGAGATCTGGGCTTCTCGATGGCCAAGCCATCAAGTTGATGCCAACCTCCTGAATGTACTCTTGTACGTGGTGAGCAGTGTGTGGCCGGGCGTTATCATGCATTAGGATGGCTCCATCACCCATATTTATTAAATATGGCCCTGCATACTCGTTGAGGATCTCCGAGGCATATCTTTCACCAGTCAAAGTCCCATTTTCTATTACCACAAGCTCTGTGCGACTCTCTGAAGAGATACCAGCCCATACGTGTACAGAGCCCCCGCCATATTGGACTCTTTCCGAGATACAAGCTTGAATGTATCGCTCACCGGGTCGTCTGTAGACTCTCCGCCGTCCATCTGAAGTGTATAAAGAGAATCGAGACTCATCTGTGAATAAAACTCTAGCCCATTCTTCTTCGCCCCATTGTACGTGTTGACGGGCGTAGCGTAGTCTTGCTACGCGATGCTCTGTCTCAAGTTTGGGGCCATTTGCTGGTCTTAGAGGCTTCAGGTTAGCTTCAGCAAGTCTTCTTCTCACTGTACTCTCACTGATGTAGTCTGTTCGGGTCCGAAGAAGCTGTTGCTGAACCTCAACTGCATTAAGGTGATTGCTGATTTCTTAACACAGTGGAAACAATAAAGCGATCTTCTCGGGTACTTGTGCACCTGGGTCTGCCATTACCTCGTCTCCTTAGATGGTTTCCAGTCTCTTCGTACCTTTGCTTTACTCGCTGAACCGTTCTCAAAGTTACACCCACCCTCCTTGCAGTACGACGCATACTGATGCCCACTTCGAGAAAAGCTAAGATTCTTGCACATTCTTCTGGTGAAAGAGGCATGATTAGTCAAATTTACTCTCTGAAGATACCTATGCTTTTCAATTACAATTGCTTTATCAGCAGCGAATGTGTCAAACACAAAAATCCTAAGTAAGACAACACCTTTCAACAGTTTAAAAAAAGTGTTTTTATTTATTCGTTTTTTTTAAAGTCAAGCATTATAAGTTCTTATAATGCATGAAGTTTTTATTGAATAAGATTAAATTTTCTTTTTAACCTTTTTTGTTTCAAAGGTCTAAGTTTTATAGTTTGGGAGAAATCGCAATTTTAAAACTGTACTACTTATTTTTGACGCCCAGTGTAGTTTTTTCTTAGCTTTTTTTGGCTGGACATTTGGTACAGCATGTGTTGGTGGTTTTCTCTTCCGTCTGGTTGTTCTTTGTATTGATGGACAAGTCGTAGCCATAGGCGAACCATTTGAAGACGGGACCGATAATAATGAAGCTAAACTTGGTATAGCATTATAATTGATTTCACCAGTTGGTGGTAGCACATTGTTAATAATAGGTGTAAACGGAGGTAGCCCAGTGTTCAAATTCTCTTTGTCGTTGTTGTTTGCTGTCTCGATGAAAGTATCAGATTCAGCATTTGTCTCGTCACTGTCAATTGCAATATTGTCCTGGGTAGCATTATCGGAGCTATCTAATAAATTCATGCGTTGTAACTCTGAATCAATGGAAGGGCAGGGTGAAGAAGACAATTCTTCAGCTCTAACTCCAATTTCCTCTTCATTTTCTAGCTCTGATCCACTATCTACATCCGATGGAGCGTTTTCAGGTGGCACCAATGCTACTAAGCGATGTCCTCTTGACATAAAACTCTGAAAAACAAAGTTAATGAAGTGTAAAACCATATTATCTGTAGAATCCTCAAAATATTATTACTCGAAATAAAAAGTTTATTTTTCTAATATAACAGCAACGGGAAGGATACTAGACATAGAATTTTGTATTCAGTTTTCTACATACTTGATAAGGGGAAGAATACTGGACATAGCATTTAGCAGTAACTTTATTAATCATTCGACGACGGGAAGAATACTGGACATACAAGTTGCAGACGTCATAAAAAGTAAATAAAGTGCAATAAGGCAATAAAAACATTAAGATTAGTTTTCTAGATATGCTATCTTAAGTTTCCAATGATATAATTAGGAAATAAGCCATAAAATAATGAATAAATCACTTCTTACCGCAAGCCCACGCAGCGTGTCCTTCCTTCCCACCATCTCGCCGGTGACTGCTAGCGTCTCGTCAACGTGCCAGCTTTACCGATTTTTTACAACGTAGGTAGATAGTTCAGGATGCATTATAAAGCCTAGAGCTCTGAATGTACGGTCTATTTTTTGATGTAGATTTTTTTTCTTCTAACGGGAAGTATATTGCACGGCGTCGAATTAAGGGTTAAATTAATTACAATTTGATCAAACTAACACTTCGTAGCACTTTACAGCACACACCAAATTACTTTTATCGCTACGCCATTCGGCAGAGCTTTCGCACGCAAAGACGACAAAGTGAATTTGAATGTCTAGTTGTTATATATTTGATAGATTGATAGACATTTATTGATAGAAATGTATTTATTATTTTAATGTTACAGGAGGCACACATTACTACTAGTATCAGGGAGACATTAGGAAGGGCAGGGACGAGACAGTGACAGTATTAGCTCAAGCTTATTTGACAGATGTCACTACCACAGATACATACTAATCTTATTGACTACACAACACTAGTCTAACCCTCGTCTATAAATACTTTCTGCCCCACAACTACCCTTTTCTTCAAAAATTGGTAACAATGAATTCAGCACGTTCAGAGCCACGGTTCCTTCGCTAGTAAGATTCATTAACGGTGCCGGCGACTTGCCTGGCGTGCCCAAAACACAGGTTAAAACACATTTAGCCGCTATCGTTAAAGCGCACACCAAAATTGACAAAATGGCATGGCAGGCAAGTCCATCAATAAGGCCACCATGGTGAACTAAGGCCTACTTTCTAGTCAAACTTCGATTTATCACATTTAGAAATCAATAACATGATTCACGATAACTGTGTTTGATATGATGCGAATGTTACTAAACTATTATGAATTGCGTTCGTTATGCATTGTTGACTCTATAAAGGGTGAATAAATATATGATACCTGGCTCCGAAGCTTCAAGCCGGTGCGGTTATAATGCCGTTCCTGGTGACGCGGTCGATGCGGTTCGCGGGACCGGGCCCCGCTGCGCCCGCTTCTGTATGTACGCCCGCTGGGCCCCGGGCCCTCCCCATTCTGGTGGCTGGAGAACTTCGGCTGACGCCCCCTGGCCCCAGGCCCTGACCGCAAACGAATCAGTGGGGTTACTCTTGAAACCAATTCCGATCGATCGTCATTGGAATTGTTCGTGCAACACTGCGCGGACCCCTAACTACAGCTACGTGGGCGGCGCGGGCGGCGCCGCATCGCCTCGCCCGCCACAGCTCGCCACTCCACTACGGACCGCGGTGATCGCTAGCCGCCACTCGCGATCATAGAAAACAGAATAAGTAATAGAAAGGAAATAATAACGTATTTGCTCCGAGTCCACTGTAGCCCTTTCGGCTAGCGGCGACACGCCCCAACCTCGCCCCCCCCGCACCCGCTCGAAAATCATTCTGTTGAACTAGAGAGTTCCGAACTTTTATATCGATATCGATATTTTAGATTTTTATCGTAATTGCAAGATGTCTTATATTTTATTTGTTTTTATATTTCTTTGCAACAATCCGCATATGTGGATGTTCCACATTTCCACATTTTCCACCGCACTCAGAGACATTCATTAACTTTAATGGTTCATTATGAAAATAACGATGACACTAATGTCAATACGAATAAAGACGATTTTATTTGTTTGTTAATGAACATTACGTTAAATGACGTCTCTGAGTGCGGCCGTTTGGTATGGACCCACCACCGCCATTATATAATCACAACTATTTTTCTGAGAACATTTACTCTAATAAATAAATAAATAAATAAGCCTTTTATTTCTCATTTCATTTAACATAACATTGGCTTTAACAAAATATTTTATCACATAATTTATTTTATTATATTTCATTTAAATTCACTTAAAATAATCTTTATAAATTAAATCATATTAAATTATTTTCGATGCCCTAGGTCGTACATCCCTAGTCGTACTATGCCATGGTCGATGTTTGTCAATGTTGCCGCTTTAGCGACTTCACTAGTTAATTCGCGGGAAAAACTTCAGTTTTCGCGAATAAAAATATTTTACATTTTTTGGAGAATTTTGAACCGTATTGTAGATGTTATTCTCAAAACGTTGTTTAAGGCCCCTAGTTAATTTATGATTCGTGATCTTTTTATTATTCAAGAATTGACAATTTTAACAACTTACTAATATAGTTCTTTACTAAAATAGATTAATAGTTTATTCTAAAGTACTTTAGTAAAAATAATAACTTAAACATTTCCATATCTAATTCATAATATCTTAGTAAATGATTTTGCGCAAATGAACTACAAGACCGCTCTTGTATAAGCGTTAATATAAAGAATTGAGGCCTCCACTTATTGCAGTAAATAGCCCTACCCGGCATTCGAACTTGAAAAGCAAAAATTTTTTCCCATATTTACCTTGCGAAATTTTCAGATTATCGAGGAATTTTAAATTGTGCAGAGCGGCAACACTGGTGATCGTATCGTAACATGTCGCGATGAGTTGATTAATTTTCTATGAAATTTATGTATTTATGAAGTGTAAAACACTTGAAAATACACTAACTGGTGATAGGAAATTCATTCATTAGAGACATTTCATTTATTGCTCCTTGCCCCGCACGTAATAACTGCACAAGTCGGCATATTTTAGCCTTTTTTACAGCCATAGTTACGGCGCGAAGGCTCGAAAGCGACTGGAGCGGTTGATCACGCGTTCTGCCTTATGTTTGAACTGTTGTGCTCATGTTGGGGTACGCGTGCCCCGCCCACATAGCCGTTCTATTAGTATTCTGTTTTCTATGCTCGCGATACTTTAAATTGTAACAATATACGGCATTCCAAATACAGTCCACTTTTTATTTCACGTCCACCTAGGACCCTAAACAGGAATTGTTGCATACTAGCGCCTTATTTTTCCAATTTTGAACGGATGTTATATCTAACAGAACTAAATGAAATTGTGTCATTTCGTTGCAATCTTCTTAAGGGCAAAGAGTAATGCCAATTGCGTTCAAGAGTACCAAATCGTGTGACAGTTCAGATTGGATCGGAATTGGAATTGAGATTGTTTTCAAGAGTAAGGCCACTGATGTTAAGAATTTTTTTATACGATTATTATACGATTATACGATTTTTATACGACAGTATTCACGCACTGTCCCGCATCACGCGCGTACCTACATGCAGATGCGTGCTCTGTGTGTTGGACTGTGCGTGTTTTCTATACAAATGGAAATACTTACATACAACGTTAGGTCACGCATTCCCGCGCTACGCTGCGTGATGCGGGACAGTGTTTTAATCGCTAGGGTCCATTAATATATACAGGCATTGAGTGTGCGGCGATGTGGTTTAGATTGTGTAAATATAAAATATATAATAGTACTCACCTTTGGACACTGGTCTTTTGAACATGATTTATAACACGAAAAAATTTTAAAATTAAAAAGTCTACAGCTACACCATAATTTTGACTTGACTAAAACGTCAAACAATATTTATTTATTGTTTATTCGCTGTTATTTCAAAAGCTAGCCAGTAATATATTATGTAGTTCGGATAGGATTTCTTACTTAACCCTTATGGTTATGTTGGTTATAGATGGTTATAGATGGTTATGTTGTATAAGAGGACTAAATGGGGCAGTGGCCCCGAGGCCACCACGTTCAGGGGGCCCTTTGGATTCTGACATGAATTTTGAATTAACCCTTGCATTTATTTCAAAGAAGCTGAAAACTTGCATCAGTGTTAGGGATACCATTATAATGAATTTGCGAAAAGTCCTCATCGATCCCATATTTCCAAAAAATTATCAAACAACTGAGTACAGACTAAAACCCAACTGTGTTTCTCCACAGTGGAGTTGGACTCGATCATCGACACAGCGGGTATTCTCATGGATTCCCCCACGAAAATAAAGGATCTTTATCCTAATGGAGTCCTATCCTGCTAGCTTGAACGTGAGTACGTGAGTACATACTTATCTACACAATATCCACGACGGAGCATGCAAGTTCAAATAGACGTTCGTCTCAAATAAAGTATCTGATTGCGGTTATAAAGAAAAAGCCTTTTAGATTTTGTCAATCATTTATTTCATGCACGGTACATGGCTCCTCCTAGTGACGCGCCACTGTTCACACATAGGTACACTGATGTTGCATGGATGAGAAAAGACTTCTTGCAGTTATTTATTTGTCCTTTATTGCCCAAAAAGTGGTACGAAAGACGAGCTGAATGTTTCATAGCATTCTCTCAAAAAATATGGAGGTGGTTGATTTATAAGAACAAATAATTAGAAAAAGTGACCACAAAAATAAAAATAAGCATAGTAAATACAGTAACAGAAGGAAAAATAAATAAACTGGAAACAGTGAGCGAAAAATTCATTTTTAAAAAATAATAATTTTGAGCACATATTGTATTTTCTATTCGCGGTTTTCGTAGTTACAACTAATATTAAATCTGTGCCTGTAGGTTTTACACCGCAAACTACCGCGGCGCGCGATGCCGTTGATCGAGCGGCAGGCGCTTTCCCTCTTCGCTGTCTTCATCGATGCTTGCGGCGCCCCACTGAAAGTTATAAGACACATTATAAATTATTTACACAAAATTGGATTACAGACAATCCACTACACCGACCTGTTCCGAGAGTGGGTATTCCTTGAGCACGGTGTAGAGGTAGCCGGTGTAGGCGAGGTTGGCGACGCCCAGCGCGCGCATGGCGGTCTCGAATCCCGCCCACCACGACAGCACGCCGCCCACCACCGGCCCTACGAGACAGGATCAACAAAATAATTGAAGTATTCGCGGAAATGGGTGGAGTCGACCGTGAATTCGGCAATCGCATTGATTTAAAATCTGTATCAAGAACAAAAATGATTAAAAATATCTTTGTTTTTTTTGAGTCATACATGACTCATGACCAATCATGATGCGTTATTTTTCTTTTTCCCCTCCCTCTCACCTCAATGCTTTGTCTGTTTGTTATTTGTAGAAACTATGACATGTGGTATCTATTAGGTTTTGTGGTCGTTGGATTGTGTTAACGCTCACGTCACTGGAGCATACCGATGGCGTAAGCGGCGGCGGCGGCGGCCTGCAGCAGCGCGGCGGCGGGCGGCAGGGCGGCGGCGCGCGCCAGCACCGCGGGCACCAGCGCCGCGTCCAGCGCGCCCAGCCCCGCGCCCAGCCACAGCTGCGCCAAGCCCAGCCCACTCATCTGTACACCACAACAACAACAACAGCAAATAAGGGAGAATCCCTGGAATCCCAAATACTCCGGTATTTATCCCGTACTGTATTTTGGGATTCCAGCAAGTTGGAAAGAGTGGTTTTCTTCTCAGGTGTTCACTCTTGCCGGAGTGGTTGTGATTAACACGGTTGTTTATTGGTCGCGAGCTGTACAATTCGTCGCCACTCCTATCTCCTTTCCGCTTTCCTGGCGGATTTGTGCAAAGGGACACCCACTGTGGCCCTGATCTCGTCTGTTCATCTCATGGGCGATCTACCATGAGATCTTATACCCTCCACTCTCTCTTTTACCACGCTGCGTTCGATAGATGAAATTTTCGATAAATAAATGTGCACTCCAGCAAATAGGCGACGATAGGGTTAATGGGTAGTCAACGATATCGGCGAGAATATCTGGGGAGAAGAAGCGATAAAAAAATTCTAATGGAGAGTCAGTGTCCGGTAAATCAAACACGAAGTCATCTGATTGGATGTCAGCCTTGTGTCTGAATAAGCATGGTGACTAATTTTCAAAAACTCTTCTATGATATTCAGAAGTTTCTATTATGTCTAAAATATATCATATTTTTGTAGAAAATTAAGGTTTTTGTGCAATAAAAGTATATTTAAATTTTAAGTTTCAAATTCATTCCAAATCGCTCGCCCGTGTCATGGCGTCTGTCATTGCGTTACGGCTCAGTAAAAAATGCCAGATCGCGTATAATATACTTACGAAAAAAATGACGTTTACTAAGACATGACGTAATTTGACGTAATTCGATCTGATGGGTGTTTAAGCTATCATGGCGGATTGTTGTATTTTGTAGATTTATTTTAACAAATAAATTATTAATCTCGACATTAATAAGAGAATAAATACATGTTTCAAAATCTTTGAATCCTATTTCATTAGATCACATAAATATTTTGGCGATATTTGATTACTGTCATCATGCCTATTGTCCTTTTTTCCATTTGTAGCTCATAACTACCCTGGGCGTCAAAAATAAGTAGTACACTTTTCAAATTGCAATTACTCCTAAACTATAGTAGTTACACTTATGAAATAAAAAGCAGTTTATAGTAAACTTAACGAAGTTTATTAAAGTTATATTTTATTTGGCATGAATAAAGTTTCAAACTTAAAATTAAGATAAATACTAAAAAGTATCAATTTTTAACGATATGTCAACCACTTAATTTTCACGTTTTGGAACTTTTTCACAATTTAATAACTTGTGTTGCCGCCTCGGGCTCTAATTACAGCTTGGATCCGGTTTGGCATGCTGAACACTAAGTTTCGGAGGCGGTGTTGGGGAATATTTTCCCATTCTTCTATCAGCGCATGTTTTAGAGCCCTGAGTGTGGCAGGAGGTGGACTGCGCCTTCTGACTAGCCTCCCAAGCTCATCCCAGGCGTGTTCAATCGGGTTGAGATCTGGGCTTCTCGATGGCCAAGCCATCAAGTTGATGCCAACCTCCTGAATGTACTCTTGTACGTGGTGAGCAGTGTGTGGCCGGGCGTTATCATGCATTAGGATGGCTCCATCACCCATATTTATTAAATATGGCCCTGCATACTCGTTGAGGATCTCCGAGGCATATCTTTCACCAGTCAAAGTCCCATTTTCTATTACCACAAGCTCTGTGCGACTCTCTGAAGAGATACCAGCCCATACGTGTACAGAGCCCCCGCCATATTGGACTCTTTCCGAGATACAAGCTTGAATGTATCGCTCACCGGGTCGTCTGTAGACTCTCCGCCGTCCATCTGAAGTGTATAAAGAGAATCGAGACTCATCTGTGAATAAAACTCTAGCCCATTCTTCTTCGCCCCATTGTACGTGTTGACGGGCGTAGCGTAGTCTTGCTACGCGATGCTCTGTCTCAAGTTTGGGGCCATTTGCTGGTCTTAGAGGCTTCAGGTTAGCTTCAGCAAGTCTTCTTCTCACTGTACTCTCACTGATGTAGTCTGTTCGGGTCCGAAGAAGCTGTTGCTGAACCTCAACTGCATTAAGGTGATTGCTGATTTCTTAACACAGTGGAAACAATAAAGCGATCTTCTCGGGTACTTGTGCACCTGGGTCTGCCATTACCTCGTCTCCTTAGATGGTTTCCAGTCTCTTCGTACCTTTGCTTTACTCGCTGAACCGTTCTCAAAGTTACACCCACCCTCCTTGCAGTACGACGCATACTGATGCCCACTTCGAGAAAAGCTAAGATTCTTGCACATTCTTCTGGTGAAAGAGGCATGATTAGTCAAATTTACTCTCTGAAGATACCTATGCTTTTCAATTACAATTGCTTTATCAGCAGCGAATGTGTCAAACACAAAAATCCTAAGTAAGACAACACCTTTCAACAGTTTAAAAAAAGTGTTTTTATTTATTCGTTTTTTTTAAAGTCAAGCATTATAAGTTCTTATAATGCATGAAGTTTTTATTGAATAAGATTAAATTTTCTTTTTAACCTTTTTTGTTTCAAAGGTCTAAGTTTTATAGTTTGGGAGAAATCGCAATTTTAAAACTGTACTACTTATTTTTGACGCCCAGTGTAGTTTTTTCTTAGCTTTTTTTGGCTGGACATTTGGTACAGCATGTGTTGGTGGTTTTCTCTTCCGTCTGGTTGTTCTTTGTATTGATGGACAAGTCGTAGCCATAGGCGAACCATTTGAAGACGGGACCGATAATAATGAAGCTAAACTTGGTATAGCATTATAATTGATTTCACCAGTTGGTGGTAGCACATTGTTAATAATAGGTGTAAACGGAGGTAGCCCAGTGTTCAAATTCTCTTTGTCGTTGTTGTTTGCTGTCTCGATGAAAGTATCAGATTCAGCATTTGTCTCGTCACTGTCAATTGCAATATTGTCCTGGGTAGCATTATCGGAGCTATCTAATAAATTCATGCGTTGTAACTCTGAATCAATGGAAGGGCAGGGTGAAGAAGACAATTCTTCAGCTCTAACTCCAATTTCCTCTTCATTTTCTAGCTCTGATCCACTATCTACATCCGATGGAGCGTTTTCAGGTGGCACCAATGCTACTAAGCGATGTCCTCTTGACATAAAACTCTGAAAAACAAAGTTAATGAAGTGTAAAACCATATTATGTGTAGAATCCTCAAAATATTATTACTCGAAATAAAAAGTTTATTTTTCTAATATAACAGCAACGGGAAGGATACTAGACATAGAATTTTGTATTCAGTTTTCTACATACTTGATAAGGGGAAGAATACTGGACATAGCATTTAGCAGTAACTTTATTAATCATTCGACGACGGGAAGAATACTGGACATACAAGTTGCAGACGTCATAAAAAGTAAATAAAGTGCAATAAGGCAATAAAAACATTAAGATTAGTTTTCTAGATATGCTATCTTAAGTTTCCAATGATATAATTAGGAAATAAGCCATAAAATAATGAATAAATCACTTCTTACCGCAAGCCCACGCAGCGTGTCCTTCCTTCCCACCATCTCGCCGGTGACTGCTAGCGTCTCGTCAACGTGCCAGCTTTACCGATTTTTTACAACGTAGGTAGATAGTTCAGGATGCATTATAAAGCCTAGAGCTCTGAATGTACGGTCTATTTTTTGATGTAGATTTTTTTTCTTCTAACGGGAAGTATATTGCACGGCGTCGAATTAAGGGTTAAATTAATTACAATTTGATCAAACTAACACTTCGTAGCACTTTACAGCACACACCAAATTACTTTTATCGCTACGCCATTCGGCAGAGCTTTCGCACGCAAAGACGACAAAGTGAATTTGAATGTCTAGTTGTTATATATTTGATAGATTGATAGACATTTATTGATAGAAATGTATTTATTATTTTAATGTTACAGGAGGCACACATTACTACTAGTATCAGGGAGACATTAGGAAGGGCAGGGACGAGACAGTGACAGTATTAGCTCAAGCTTATTTGACAGATGTCACTACCACAGATACATACTAATCTTATTGACTACACAACACTAGTCTAACCCTCGTCTATAAATACTTTCTGCCCCACAACTACCCTTTTCTTCAAAAATTGGTAACAATGAATTCAGCACGTTCAGAGCCACGGTTCCTTCGCTAGTAAGATTCATTAACGGTGCCGGCGACTTGCCTGGCGTGCCCAAAACACAGGTTAAAACACATTTAGCCGCTATCGTTAAAGCGCACACCAAAATTGACAAAATGGCATGGCAGGCAAGTCCATCAATAAGGCCACCATGGTGAACTAAGGCCTACTTTCTAGTCAAACTTCGATTTATCACATTTAGAAATCAATAACATGATTCACGATAACTGTGTTTGATATGATGCGAATGTTACTAAACTATTATGAATTGCGTTCGTTATGCATTGTTGACTCTATAAAGGGTGAATAAATATATGATACCTGGCTCCGAAGCTCCAAGCCGTGACGCGGTCGATGTGGTTCGCGGGACCGGGCCCCGCTGCGCCCGCTTCTATACATACGCCCGCTGGGCCCCGGGCCCTCCCCATTCTGTTGGCTGGGGGACTTCGGCTGACGCCTGGCCCCAGGCCCTGACCGCAAACGAATCAGTGGGGTTACTCTTGAAACCAATTCCGATCGATCGTCATTGGAATTGTTCGTGCAACACTGCGCGGACCCCTAACTACAGCTACGTGGGCGGCGCGGGCGGCGCCGCATCGCCTCGCCCGCCACAGCTCGCCACTCCACTACGGACCGCGGTGATCGCTAGCCGCCACTCGCGATCATAGAAAACAGAATAAGTAATAGAAAGGAAATAATAACGTATTTGCTCCGAGTCCACTGTAGCCCTTTCGGCTAGCGGCGACACGCCCCAACCTCGCCCCCCCGCACCCGCTCGAAAATCATTCTGTTGAACTAGAGAGTTCCGAACTTTTATATCGATATCGATATTTTAGATTTTTATCGTAATTGCAAGATGTCTTATATTTTATTTGTTTTTATATTTCTTTGCAACAATCCGCATATGTGGATGTTCCACATTTCCACATTTTCCACCGCACTCAGAGACATTCATTAACTTTAATGGTTCATTATGAAAATAACGATGACACTAATGTCAATACGAATAAAGACGATTTTATTTGTTTGTTAATGAACATTACGTTAAATGACGTCTCTGAGTGCGGCCGTTTGGTATGGACCCACCACCGCCATTATATAATCACAACTATTTTTCTGAGAACATTTACTCTAATAAATAAATAAATAAGCCTTTTATTTCTCATTTCATTTAACATAACATTGGCTTTAACAAAATATTTTATCACATAATTTATTTTATTATATTTCATTTAAATTCACTTAAAATAATCTTTATAAATTAAATCATATTAAATTATTTTCGATGCCCTAGGTCGTACATCCCTAGTCGTACTATGCCATGGTCGATGTTTGTCAATGTTGCCGCTTTAGCGACTTCACTAGTTAATTCGCGGGAAAAACTTCAGTTTTCGCGAATAAAAATATTTTACAATTTTTGGAGAATTTTGAACCGTATTGTAGATGTTATTCTCAAAACGTTGTTTAAGGCCCCTAGTTAATTTATGATTCGTGATCTTTTTATTATTCAAGAATTGACAATTTTAACAACTTACTAATATAGTTCTTTACTAAAATAGATTAATAGTTTATTCTAAAGTACTTTAGTAAAAATAATAACTTAAACATTTCCATATCTAATTCATAATATCTTAGTAAATGATTTTGCGCAAATGAACTACAAGACCGCTCTTGTATAAGCGTTAATATAAAGAATTGAGGCCTCCACTTATTGCAGTAAATAGCCCTACCCGGCATTCGAACTTGAAAAGCAAAAATTTTTTCCCATATTTACCTTGCGAAATTTTCAGATTATCGAGGAATTTTAAATTGTGCAGAGCGGCAACACTGGTGATCGTATCGTAACATGTCGCGATGAGTTGATTAATTTTCTATGAAATTTATGTATTTATGAAGTGTAAAACACTTGAAAATACACTAACTGGTGATAGGAAATTCATTCATTAGAGACATTTCATTTATTGCTCCTTGCCCAGCACGTAATAACTGCACAAGTCGGCATATTTTAGCCTTTTTTACAGCCATAGTTACGGCGCGAAGGCTCGAAAGCGACTGGAGCGGTTGATCACGCGTTCTGCCTTATGTTTGAACTGTTGTGCTCATGTTGGGGTACGCGTGCCCCGCCCACATAGCCGTTCTATTAGTATTCTGTTTTCTATGCTCGCGATACTTTAAATTGTAACAATATACGGCATTCCAAATACAGTCCACTTTTTATTTAACGTCCACCTAGGACCCTAAACAGGAATTGTTGCATACTAGCGCCTTATTTTTCCAATTTTGAACGGATGTTATATCTAACAGAACTAAATGAAATTGTGTCATTTCGTTGCAATCTTCTTAAGGGCAAAGAGTAATGCCAATTGCGTTCAAGAGTACCAAATCGTGTGACAGTTCAGATTGGATCGGAATTGGAATTGAGATTGTTTTCAAGAGTAAGGCCACTGATGTTAAGAATTTTTTTATACGATTATTATACGATTATACGATTTTTATACGACAGTATTCACGCACTGTCCCGCATCACGCGCGTACCTACATGCAGATGCGTGCTCTGTGTGTTGGACTGTGCGTGTTTTCTATACAAATGGAAATACTTACATACAACGTTAGGTCACGCATTCCCGCGCTACGCTGCGTGATGCGGGACAGTGTTTTAATCGCTAGGGTCCATTAATATATACAGGCATTGAGTGTGCGGCGATGTGGTTTAGATTGTGTAAATATAAAATATATAATAGTACTCACCTTTGGACACTGGTCTATTGAACATTATTTATATAGGTACACGGTAAAATTTTAAAATTTTAATGAAAAAATTTACTTCATAATTTTGACTTAAAATTTACTTCATAATTTTGATTTAAAACGTCAAACAATATTTATTTATTGTTTATTCGCTGTTATTTCAAAAGCTAGCCAGTAATATATTATGTAGTTCGGATAGGATTTCTTACTTAACCCTTATGGTTATGTTGGTTATAGATGGTTATAGATGGTTATGTTGTATAAGAGGACTAAATGGGGCAGTGGCCCCGAGGCCACCACGTTCAGGGGGCCCTTTGGATTCTGACATGAATTTTGAATTAACCCTTGCATTTATTTCAAAGAAGCTGAAAACTTGCATCAGTGTTAGGGATACCATTATAATGAATTTGCGAAAAGTCCTCATCGATCCCATATTTCCAAAAAATTATCAAACAACTGAGTACAGACTAAAACCCAACTGTGTTTCTCCACAGTGGAGTTGGACTCGATCATCGACACAGCGGGTATTCTCATGGATTCCCCCACGAAAATAAAGGATCTTTATCCTAATGGAGTCCTATCCTGCTAGCTTGAACGTGAGTACGTGAGTACATACTTATCTACACAATATCCACGACGGAGCATGCAAGTTCAAATAGACGTTCGTCTCAAATAAAGTATCTGATTGCGGTTATAAAGAAAAAGCCTTTTAGATTTTGTCAATCATTTATTTCATGCACGGTACATGGCTCCTCCTAGTGACGCGCCACTGTTCACACATAGGTACACTGATGTTGCATGGATGAGAAAAGACTTCTTGCAGTTATTTATTTGTCCTTTATTGCCCAAAAAGTGGTACGAAAGACGAGCTGAATGTTTCATAGCATTCTCTCAAAAAATATGGAGGTGGTTGATTTATAAGAACAAATAATTAGAAAAAGTGACCACAAAAATAAAAATAAGCATAGTAAATACAGTAACAGAAGGAAAAATAAATAAACTGGAAACAGTGAGCGAAAAATTCATTTTTAAAAAATAATAATTTTGAGCACATATTGTATTTTCTATTCGCGGTTTTCGTAGTTACAACTAATATTAAATCTGTGCCTGTAGGTTTTACACCGCAAACTACCGCGGCGCGCGATGCCGTTGATCGAGCGGCAGGCGCTTTCCCTCTTCGCTGTCTTCATCGATGCTTGCGGCGCCCCACTGAAAGTTATAAGACACATTATAAATTATTTACACAAAATTGGATTACAGACAATCCACTACACCGACCTGTTCCGAGAGTGGGTATTCCTTGAGCACGGTGTAGAGGTAGCCGGTGTAGGCGAGGTTGGCGACGCCCAGCGCGCGCATGGCGGTCTCGAATCCCGCCCACCACGACAGCACGCCGCCCACCACCGGCCCTACGCACAGTGGTCTGAAAATCAAGCTTCATACTCATAGAAACTGATTGTCAGAAATCAATAATTAAAAAATACTATTGTAATAAGTACACCTCCCTTTGTTAACTGTTATAGTATGAAGGTCGTGAGTAGCTCCATGTGTGAGAAAAAAAATATTGTATTTTTTTTTGTATGGGAAAAAAACTTCAAAGTGGATTTTAAAAAAACTGATCATAACTGAAGGTCTGGTATTCACATGAGTTATTACACTCTACATGGCGATTAAGATGACATACAATTGTTATGCCTTTCGGTGCCGCTTTGCATGTAGCAAGCTTTTGAAAGTTTGAGTTTTTGGTAGATGAATTACATGATAATGATATAATTACATGATGAGAGCGTAAATGAGGGTAGTTATAATATAAATAGGACGTATATGCTAACTTAATTTAGTAGCTCTTTGCACTTGTTCGCGCTTACTATACTTATTTAGTTCGATTTGTTTTCGTGTTATAATGGAAAGCTTCAGTACCAATTTGGATATGTTTATGTTTGTGGCGAACAATAGCTGTTTTTCAAAGCCCAGCGAATTATTTGAAGTTTTGGTGAAAAACGTTACTTTGTCAGAAAATGAAAATAAATAATTTAAACTATTCTGTCAGACTTTTGTGTGTTCGTTGAAAAACAAATGGAACTCGTGTAATCGCACGAGAAAAACATTCATAAAAAAGTATGATGGCTGCAAGAAGACATAAAATGGCCTGAGTTCATAAAAGAAAAAATCACACCTTCTTTGGTGTTAGAAGAGCAGCAACCATGTTCTAGTTTTGACTGCAGTGTAAATGAGGGCGCATCAACATCATTAGGGTTGAATGCAGAGACTTGCAGTGTTGGAACATCAACAGAGGTGAGTCCAAGAAAAGTGTTCTCTGAGCTAAGCCCGCTACAGAAGAGAAGAAGAGTGGAAGAGCTACTAGCACATACCAATGAAAGCCTTGCTTTTGCAACTGGTTTAAGTGCTGGTAACAAAAACGTAGCAGATATCATTAAATTAGTCACAGAACATCCCGAGGAAGCTACTAAGATAAAGCAACTGTTGAAGCCCGAGAAAGCTCAGCCCATGTATTCCGCTGATAAAGCATTAGGTATACTGATTTCGTTGAAACTTTCAAAATGGCAGTATACAACATTAAAATTTTTGGTGATCCTGCCAGAACTGCAGCTATTACAGGCTTGGATCCTAGTTTGATCCAAAGATTTGCAACACTTTTGCGCGTGATGGCTTGTGGAGAGCCCATTAATGTTGATGCGTTTAAAAACTTTGCGCACCAAACCGCAGAAAAATATGTGGAACTATATGGCTGGTATTACATGCCATCTAGTGTCCATAAAATTTTAATGCACGGTGCTGAAGTCATTAAACATTTTAACATGATGCCCATTGGGAAATTATCTGAAGAGGCATCGGAAGCCAGAAACAAAGATTTTAAAAAAATCCGAGAAGACCATTCTCGACAATTTTGTCGAAAAGCAACAAACGAAGACATTTTCAATGGTCTTCTTGTTTCGTCAGATCCCTACCTGTTCAGCATAAGGCCACAGCTGATAAAATCAAAACGCACACCTATTACCGATGACATGAAATGTCTTCTCATTGGTGATGATGATGCAGATATAGACAAGGAGTATATTGAATTCGTTGATGTTAATGCACCTATGCTGGACTCTGATGAAGAAGATACTCTTTGATAGATAATTGGTCTTTTATAAGTAGTTAGTAATAGAGATTAATTAATATATGTATATGTAAAGCTCTGAGTATTACTACATTTAATTATATAATTTACTGAAATAATATTTAATAGTATAATCAAATAAAGAAATTTTGACAGTTTTTTTGAATATGTGCTTTTTATTTCCTATTTTTTGAACAATTATATTATTTAAATATATCCTAAGTACGTATTTATTCCTTGTGTATATACAAATTTCAATTATTTTCATGTTGAAAGTTATAGTTATCCTTATAATATAAAATGAAGACTTGAATAACACTGGAAAACAGCATGTCTGTTGCATGAGATTTTTTACAAGAATCTGAATAGGTTTTCCACGCTGATTTCAAAAATATATGCCGTTTTTATGTAGCAGCTCTAGTTTTGGAGTTACGAAGTGACTGGGTTTTTCATTAAAAAGGCACATAGTTTAAGTTTAAAAAATTTATTAAATATATTTATTGTGAATGAAATATCTTTTTTTTGGATTTTCTAGAGTGAGATGTATTATGAGTACTATTTTGAATGCTCCAGTAATAATCGGCCATCATATGTTCATTCCAGTACCACTGATACCTCTCCTCCGTAGTGCGAATATCCTGGTGAAAGCGCTCTCCTTGTTCCTCGCTTAGGTCGTCGAGATTTTCAGGAAAATAGTCTAGATGGCTGTGAAGGTAGTGAAGCTTAATACTCATGTTGCATCCAAGCCGCTGGAAGTGTATCAGCAACTGTTCAACGTGCTGAATGTAGCCGTCAGTCTTCCTATTGCCCAAAAAATTCATCACTACCCAAACAAACTCTTCCCATGCACATTTGTCGACAGCTGTCATATGGTTGATGAAAGTTTTATCATCTGTCAACTTCCTGATTTGTGGGCCACCGAAAATCACTGTCGCTACCACTGTCGTCGTTTTTGGTTTGTCCACTGCACTGGTCTGGATTTCCGGAGATGTACATGGCTGCTGTGGTGTTGGTGTGTCACTAATACTCAAGACTGGTCTTATGGCAGATTTTAAGTTTGGATGTATCCACTTAGAGCGATTTTTATGGTTTATTCCTATGATTTTCGTTATACAGAAATAACAGTCGTCATGATGGTTGGATGGTTCACGCCAAATCATAGGAGCTTTGTACTTAAAAGTGGGTCTTTTTTTGTTTGCCCACAGTCGCAAAGATTCAACACAACTTTTACATGCCAAACTTGGTATCCAAGGTTTAGCGTTTGACGGCAACGGAAACCCAAAGTAGTTGAAGTATGCCTCTTTTACAAAATCCAACACATTAAAACGAATTTTTTGGAACATATATTCACCACAAATAACACAAAAACAATCAGGATTATTAAAACACCTCCTTCTTGAGGAAGACATAATGAAATTTATAAAGGAACTAGTTAAGTTACACCGCTGTTGATAGAAACTATCGACTAATTATGTAAATTCAAGACGGTACCTGAATCTCACTAACTAGAGCTGCTGCAAAAAATCTAAGGGTAGATTTGAAATCAGCGCACCCAAATTAGTAAACAACAGTAGAAAAACTTCATGCAACAAAAATAAAGTTTGATTTTGTTTTTCTGTGTAATCATCTACCAAAAACTCAAACTTTCAAAAGCTTGCTACATGCAAAGCGGCACCGAAAGGCATAACAATTGTATGTCATCTTAATCGCCATGTAGAGTGTAATAACTCATGTGAATACCAGACCTTCAGTTATGATCAGTTTTTTTAAAATCCACTTTGAAGTTTTTTTCCCATACAAAAAAAAATACAATATTTTTTTTCTCACACATGGAGCTACTCACGACCTTCATACTATAACAGTTAACAAAGGGAGGTGTACTTATTACAATAGTATTTTTTAATTATTGATTTCTGACAATCAGTTTCTATGAGTATGAAGCTTGATTTTCAGACCACTGTGCTACGAGACAGGATCAACAAAATAATTGAAGTATTCGCGGAAATGGGTGGAGTCGACCGTGAATTCGGCAATCGCATTGATTTAAAATCTGTATCAAGAACAAAAATGATTAAAAATATCTTTGTTTTTTTTGAGTCATACATGACTCATGACCAATCATGATGCGTTATTTTTCTTTTTCCCCTCCCTCTCACCTCAATGCTTTGTCTGTTTGTTATTTGTAGAAACTATGACATGTGGTATCTATTAGGTTTTGTGGTCGTTGGATTGTGTTAACGCTCACGTCACTGGAGCATACCGATGGCGTAAGCGGCGGCGGCGGCGGCCTGCAGCAGCGCGGCGGCGGGCGGCAGGGCGGCGGCGCGCGCCAGCACCGCGGGCACCAGCGCCGCGTCCAGCGCGCCCAGCCCCGCGCCCAGCCACAGCTGCGCCAAGCCCAGCCCACTCATCTGTACACCACAACAACAACAACAGCAAATAAGGGAGAATCCCTGGAATCCCAAATACTCCGGTATTTATCCCGTACTGTATTTTGGGATTCCAGCAAGTTGGAAAGAGTGGTTTTCTTCTCAGGTGTTCACTCTTGCCGGAGTGGTTGTGATTAACACGGTTGTTTATTGGTCGCGAGCTGTACAATTCGTCGCCACTCCTATCTCCTTTCCGCTTTCCTGGCGGATTTGTGCAAAGGGACACCCACTGTGGCCCTGATCTCGTCTGTTCATCTCATGGGCGATCTACCATGAGATCTTATACCCTCCACTCTCTCTTTTACCACGCTGCGTTCGATAGATGAAATTTTCGATAAATAAATGTGCACTCCAGCAAATAGGCGACGATAGGGTTAATGGGTAGTCAACGATATCGGCGAGAATATCTGGGGAGAAGAAGCGATAAAAAAATTCTAATGGAGAGTCAGTGTCCGGTAAATCAAACACGAAGTCATCTGATTGGATGTCAGCCTTGTGTCTGAATAAGCATGGTGACTAATTTTCAAAAACTCTTCTATGATATTCAGAAGTTTCTATTATGTCTAAAATATATCATATTTTTGTAGAAAATTAAGGTTTTTGTGCAATAAAAGTATATTTAAATTTTAAGTTTCAAATTCATTCCAAAACGCTCGCCCGTGTCATGGCGTCTGTCATTGCGTTACGGCTCAGTAAAAAATGCCAGATCGCGTATAATATACTTACGAAAAAAATGACGTTTACTAAGACATGACGTAATTTGACGTAATTCGATCTGATGGGTGTTTAAGCTATCATGGCGGATTGTTGTATTTTGTAGATTTATTTTAACAAATAAATTATTAATCTCGACATTAATAAGAGAATAAATACATGTTTCAAAATCTTTGAATCCTATTTCATTAGATCACATAAATATTTTGGCGATATTTGATTACTGTCATCATGCCTATTGTCCTTTTTTCCATTTGTAGCTCATAACTACCCTGGGCGTCAAAAATAAGTAGTACACTTTTCAAATTGCAATTACTCCTAAACTATAGTAGTTACACTTATGAAATAAAAAGCAGTTTATAGTAAACTTAACGAAGTTTATTAAAGTTATATTTTATTTGGCATGAATAAAGTTTCAAACTTAAAATTAAGATAAATACTAAAAAGTATCAATTTTTAACGATATGTCAACCACTTAATTTTCACGTTTTGGAACTTTTTCACAATTTAATAACTTGTGTTGCCGCCTCGGGCTCTAATTACAGCTTGGATCCGGTTTGGCATGCTGAACACTAAGTTTCGGAGGCGGTGTTGGGGAATATTTTCCCATTCTTCTATCAGCGCATGTTTTAGAGCCCTGAGTGTGGCAGGAGGTGGACTGCGCCTTCTGACTAGCCTCCCAAGCTCATCCCAGGCGTGTTCAATCGGGTTGAGATCTGGGCTTCTCGATGGCCAAGCCATCAAGTTGATGCCAACCTCCTGAATGTACTCTTGTACGTGGTGAGCAGTGTGTGGCCGGGCGTTATCATGCATTAGGATGGCTCCATCACCCATATTTATTAAATATGGCCCTGCATACTCGTTGAGGATCTCCGAGGCATATCTTTCACCAGTCAAAGTCCCATTTTCTATTACCACAAGCTCTGTGCGACTCTCTGAAGAGATACCAGCCCATACGTGTACAGAGCCCCCGCCATATTGGACTCTTTCCGAGATACAAGCTTGAATGTATCGCTCACCGGGTCGTCTGTAGACTCTCCGCCGTCCATCTGAAGTGTATAAAGAGAATCGAGACTCATCTGTGAATAAAACTCTAGCCCATTCTTCTTCGCCCCATTGTACGTGTTGACGGGCGTAGCGTAGTCTTGCTACGCGATGCTCTGTCTCAAGTTTGGGGCCATTTGCTGGTCTTAGAGGCTTCAGGTTAGCTTCAGCAAGTCTTCTTCTCACTGTACTCTCACTGATGTAGTCTGTTCGGGTCCGAAGAAGCTGTTGCTGAACCTCAACTGCATTAAGGTGATTGCTGATTTCTTAACACAGTGGAAACAATAAAGCGATCTTCTCGGGTACTTGTGCACCTGGGTCTGCCATTACCTCGTCTCCTTAGATGGTTTCCAGTCTCTTCGTACCTTTGCTTTACTCGCTGAACCGTTCTCAAAGTTACACCCACCCTCCTTGCAGTACGACGCATACTGATGCCCACTTCGAGAAAAGCTAAGATTCTTGCACATTCTTCTGGTGAAAGAGGCATGATTAGTCAAATTTACTCTCTGAAGATACCTATGCTTTTCAATTACAATTGCTTTATCAGCAGCGAATGTGTCAAACACAAAAATCCTAAGTAAGACAACACCTTTCAACAGTTTAAAAAAAGTGTTTTTATTTATTCGTTTTTTTTAAAGTCAAGCATTATAAGTTCTTATAATGCATGAAGTTTTTATTGAATAAGATTAAATTTTCTTTTTAACCTTTTTTGTTTCAAAGGTCTAAGTTTTATAGTTTGGGAGAAATCGCAATTTTAAAACTGTACTACTTATTTTTGACGCCCAGTGTAGTTTTTTCTTAGCTTTTTTTGGCTGGACATTTGGTACAGCATGTGTTGGTGGTTTTCTCTTCCGTCTGGTTGTTCTTTGTATTGATGGACAAGTCGTAGCCATAGGCGAACCATTTGAAGACGGGACCGATAATAATGAAGCTAAACTTGGTATAGCATTATAATTGATTTCACCAGTTGGTGGTAGCACATTGTTAATAATAGGTGTAAACGGAGGTAGCCCAGTGTTCAAATTCTCTTTGTCGTTGTTGTTTGCTGTCTCGATGAAAGTATCAGATTCAGCATTTGTCTCGTCACTGTCAATTGCAATATTGTCCTGGGTAGCATTATCGGAGCTATCTAATAAATTCATGCGTTGTAACTCTGAATCAATGGAAGGGCAGGGTGAAGAAGACAATTCTTCAGCTCTAACTCCAATTTCCTCTTCATTTTCTAGCTCTGATCCACTATCTACATCCGATGGAGCGTTTTCAGGTGGCACCAATGCTACTAAGCGATGTCCTCTTGACATAAAACTCTGAAAAACAAAGTTAATGAAGTGTAAAACCATATTATCTGTAGAATCCTCAAAATATTATTACTCGAAATAAAAAGTTTATTTTTCTAATATAACAGCAACGGGAAGGATACTAGACATAGAATTTTGTATTCAGTTTTCTACATACTTGATAAGGGGAAGAATACTGGACATAGCATTTAGCAGTAACTTTATTAATCATTCGACGACGGGAAGAATACTGGACATACAAGTTGCAGACGTCATAAAAAGTAAATAAAGTGCAATAAGGCAATAAAAACATTAAGATTAGTTTTCTAGATATGCTATCTTAAGTTTCCAATGATATAATTAGGAAATAAGCCATAAAATAATGAATAAATCACTTCTTACCGCAAGCCCACGCAGCGTGTCCTTCCTTCCCACCATCTCGCCGGTGACTGCTAGCGTCTCGTCAACGTGCCAGCTTTACCGATTTTTTACAACGTAGGTAGATAGTTCAGGATGCATTATAAAGCCTAGAGCTCTGAATGTACGGTCTATTTTTTGATGTAGATTTTTTTTCTTCTAACGGGAAGTATATTGCACGGCGTCGAATTAAGGGTTAAATTAATTACAATTTGATCAAACTAACACTTCGTAGCACTTTACAGCACACACCAAATTACTTTTATCGCTACGCCATTCGGCAGAGCTTTCGCACGCAAAGACGACAAAGTGAATTTGAATGTCTAGTTGTTATATATTTGATAGATTGATAGACATTTATTGATAGAAATGTATTTATTATTTTAATGTTACAGGAGGCACACATTACTACTAGTATCAGGGAGACATTAGGAAGGGCAGGGACGAGACAGTGACAGTATTAGCTCAAGCTTATTTGACAGATGTCACTACCACAGATACATACTAATCTTATTGACTACACAACACTAGTCTAACCCTCGTCTATTAATACTTTCTGCCCCACAACTACCCTTTTCTTCAAAAATTGGTAACAATGAATTCAGCACGTTCAGAGCCACGGTTCCTTCGCTAGTAAGATTCATTAACGGTGCCGGCGACTTGCCTGGCGTGCCCAAAACACAGGTTAAAACACATTTAGCCGCTATCGTTAAAGCGCACACCAAAATTGACAAAATGGCATGGCAGGCAAGTCCATCAATAAGGCCACCATGGTGAACTAAGGCCTACTTTCTAGTCAAACTTCGATTTATCACATTTAGAAATCAATAACATGATTCACGATAACTGTGTTTGATATGATGCGAATGTTACTAAACTATTATGAATTGCGTTCGTTATGCATTGTTGACTCTATAAAGGGTGAATAAATATATGATACCTGGCTCCGAAGCTCCAAGCCGTGACGCGGTCGATGTGGTTCGCGGGACCGGGCCCCGCTGCGCCCGCTTCTATACATACGCCCGCTGGGCCCCGGGCCCTCCCCATTCTGTTGGCTGGGGGACTTCGGCTGACGCCTGGCCCCAGGCCCTGACCGCAAACGAATCAGTGGGGTTACTCTTGAAACCAATTCCGATCGATCGTCATTGGAATTGTTCGTGCAACACTGCGCGGACCCCTAACTACAGCTACGTGGGCGGCGCGGGCGGCGCCGCATCGCCTCGCCCGCCACAGCTCGCCACTCCACTACGGACCGCGGTGATCGCTAGCCGCCACTCGCGATCATAGAAAACAGAATAAGTAATAGAAAGGAAATAATAACGTATTTGCTCCGAGTCCACTGTAGCCCTTTCGGCTAGCGGCGACACGCCCCAACCTCGCCCCCCCGCACCCGCTCGAAAATCATTCTGTTGAACTAGAGAGTTCCGAACTTTTATATCGATATCGATATTTTAGATTTTTATCGTAATTGCAAGATGTCTTATATTTTATTTGTTTTTATATTTCTTTGCAACAATCCGCATATGTGGATGTTCCACATTTCCACATTTTCCACCGCACTCAGAGACATTCATTAACTTTAATGGTTCATTATGAAAATAACGATGACACTAATGTCAATACGAATAAAGACGATTTTATTTGTTTGTTAATGAACATTACGTTAAATGACGTCTCTGAGTGCGGCCGTTTGGTATGGACCCACCACCGCCATTATATAATCACAACTATTTTTCTGAGAACATTTACTCTAATAAATAAATAAATAAGCCTTTTATTTCTCATTTCATTTAACATAACATTGGCTTTAACAAAATATTTTATCACATAATTTATTTTATTATATTTCATTTAAATTCACTTAAAATAATCTTTATAAATTAAATCATATTAAATTATTTTCGATGCCCTAGGTCGTACATCCCTAGTCGTACTATGCCATGGTCGATGTTTGTCAATGTTGCCGCTTTAGCGACTTCACTAGTTAATTCGCGGGAAAAACTTCAGTTTTCGCGAATAAAAATATTTTACAATTTTTGGAGAATTTTGAACCGTATTGTAGATGTTATTCTCAAAACGTTGTTTAAGGCCCCTAGTTAATTTATGATTCGTGATCTTTTTATTATTCAAGAATTGACAATTTTAACAACTTACTAATATAGTTCTTTACTAAAATAGATTAATAGTTTATTCTAAAGTACTTTAGTAAAAATAATAACTTAAACATTTCCATATCTAATTCATAATATCTTAGTAAATGATTTTGCGCAAATGAACTACAAGACCGCTCTTGTATAAGCGTTAATATAAAGAATTGAGGCCTCCACTTATTGCAGTAAATAGCCCTACCCGGCATTCGAACTTGAAAAGCAAAAATTTTTTCCCATATTTACCTTGCGAAATTTTCAGATTATCGAGGAATTTTAAATTGTGCAGAGCGGCAACACTGGTGATCGTATCGTAACATGTCGCGATGAGTTGATTAATTTTCTATGAAATTTATGTATTTATGAAGTGTAAAACACTTGAAAATACACTAACTGGTGATAGGAAATTCATTCATTAGAGACATTTCATTTATTGCTCCTTGCCCAGCACGTAATAACTGCACAAGTCGGCATATTTTAGCCTTTTTTACAGCCATAGTTACGGCGCGAAGGCTCGAAAGCGACTGGAGCGGTTGATCACGCGTTCTGCCTTATGTTTGAACTGTTGTGCTCATGTTGGGGTACGCGTGCCCCGCCCACATAGCCGTTCTATTAGTATTCTGTTTTCTATGCTCGCGATACTTTAAATTGTAACAATATACGGCATTCCAAATACAGTCCACTTTTTATTTAACGTCCACCTAGGACCCTAAACAGGAATTGTTGCATACTAGCGCCTTATTTTTCCAATTTTGAACGGATGTTATATCTAACAGAACTAAATGAAATTGTGTCATTTCGTTGCAATCTTCTTAAGGGCAAAGAGTAATGCCAATTGCGTTCAAGAGTACCAAATCGTGTGACAGTTCAGATTGGATCGGAATTGGAATTGAGATTGTTTTCAAGAGTAAGGCCACTGATGTTAAGAATTTTTTTATACGATTATTATACGATTATACGATTTTTATACGACAGTATTCACGCACTGTCCCGCATCACGCGCGTACCTACATGCAGATGCGTGCTCTGTGTGTTGGACTGTGCGTGTTTTCTATACAAATGGAAATACTTACATACAACGTTAGGTCACGCATTCCCGCGCTACGCTGCGTGATGCGGGACAGTGTTTTAATCGCTAGGGTCCATTAATATATACAGGCATTGAGTGTGCGGCGATGTGGTTTAGATTGTGTAAATATAAAATATATAATAGTACTCACCTTTGGACACTGGTCTATTGAACATTTTTATACTTATATTTTTATTATTTTTAACGGTAAAATTTTAAAATTTTAATGAAAAAATTTACTTCATAATTTTGACTTCATAATTTTGATTTAAAACGTCAAACAATATTTATTTATTGTTTATTCGCTGTTATTTCAAAAGCTAGCCAGTAATATATTATGTAGTTCGGATAGGATTTCTTACTTAACCCTTATGGTTATGTTGGTTATAGATGGTTATAGATGGTTATGTTGTATAAGAGGACTAAATGGGGCAGTGGCCCCGAGGCCACCACGTTCAGGGGGCCCTTTGGATTCTGACATGAATTTTGAATTAACCCTTGCATTTATTTCAAAGAAGCTGAAAACTTGCATCAGTGTTAGGGATACCATTATAATGAATTTGCGAAAAGTCCTCATCGATCCCATATTTCCAAAAAATTATCAAACAACTGAGTACAGACTAAAACCCAACTGTGTTTCTCCACAGTGGAGTTGGACTCGATCATCGACACAGCGGGTATTCTCATGGATTCCCCCACGAAAATAAAGGATCTTTATCCTAATGGAGTCCTATCCTGCTAGCTTGAACGTGAGTACGTGAGTACATACTTATCTACACAATATCCACGACGGAGCATGCAAGTTCAAATAGACGTTCGTCTCAAATAAAGTATCTGATTGCGGTTATAAAGAAAAAGCCTTTTAGATTTTGTCAATCATTTATTTCATGCACGGTACATGGCACCTCCTAGACCTCCTAGTGACGCGCCACTGTTCACACATAGGTACACTGATGTTGCATGGATGAGAAAAGACTTCTTGCAGTTATTTATTTGTCCTTTATTGCCCAAAAAGTGGTACGAAAGACGAGCTGAATGTTTCATAGCATTCTCTCAAAAAATATGGAGGTGGTTGATTTATAAGAACAAATAATTAGAAAAAGTGACCACAAAAATAAAAATAAGCATAGTAAATACAGTAGCAGAAGGAAAAATAAATGAACTGGAAACAGTGAGCGAAAACTTCATTTTTAAAAAATAATAATTTCGAGCACTTTTTGTATTTTCTATTCGCGGTTTTATTTTCGTAGTTACAATTAATATTAAATCTGTGCCTGTGGGTTTTACACCGCAATCTACCGCGGCGCGCGATGCCGTTGATCGAGCGGCAGGCGCTCTCCCTCTTCGCTGTCTTCATCGATGCTTGCGGCGCCCCACTGAAAGTTATGACACATTATAAATCATTTACACACACATACGCAGCTTTATAAGTGCTAAATTGGATTACAGACAATCCACTACACCGACCTGTTCCGAGAGTGGGTATTCCTTGAGCACGGTGTAGAGGTAGCCGGTGTAGGCGAGGTTGGCGACGCCCAGCGCGCGCATGGCGGTCTCGAATCCCGCCCACCACGACAGCACGCCGCCCACCACCGGCCCTACGAGACAGGATCAACAAAATAATTGAAGTATTCGCGGAAATGAGTGGTCGACCGTGAATTCGGCAATCGCATTGATTTAAAATCTGTATCAAGAACAAAAATGATTAAAATTATTTTTGTTTTTTTTGAGTCATACATGACTCATGGGCCAAGGAAGTGGTTGAAGTTTTTTTTGAGTCATACATGACTCATGACCAATCATGATGCGTTATTTTTCTTTTTCCCCTCCCTCTCACCTCAATGCTTTGTCTGTTTGTTCTTTGTAGAAACTATGACATGTGGTATCTATTAGGTTTTGTGGTCGTTGGATTGTGTTAACGCTCACGTCACTGGAGCATACCGATGGCGTAAGCGGCGGCGGCGGCGGCCTGCAGCAGCGCGGCGGCGGGCGGCAGGGCGGCGGCGCGCGCCAGCACCGCGGGCACCAGCGCCGCGTCCAGCGCGCCCAGCCCCGCGCCCAGCCACAGCTGCGCCAAGCCCAGCCCACTCATCTGTACACCACAACAACAACAACAGCAAATAAGGGAGAATCCCTGGAATCCCAAATACTCCGGTATTTATCCCGTACTGTATTTTGGGATTCCAGCAAGTTGGAAAGAGTGGTTTTCTTCTCAGGTGTTCACTCTTGCCGGAGTGGTTGTGATTAACACGGTTGTTTATTGGTCGCGAGCTGTACAATTCGTCGCCACTCCTATCTCCTTTCCGCTTTCCTGGCGGATTTGTGCAAAGGGACACCCACTGTGGCCCTGATCTCGTCTGTTCATCTCATGGGCGATCTACCGTGAGATCTTATACCCTCCACTCTCTCTTTTACCACGCTGCGTTCGATAGATGAAATTTTCGATAAATAAATGTGCACTCCAGCAAATAGGCGACGATAGGGTTAATGGGTAGTCAAGCAAAGAGAAAAACCATTTTTTCGCAGCATTAGGGTTTGGCGTGTAGTGGTGCAGTGGTGTAGTCATGTAGTGTAGTACCGAGTTGGCGTGCGGCACAGCGAACGTGATCAGCAACCCCGCCAGCGCAGAGCCGTGCAGTATAGCGAGTGGTGCAGTGGTGTAGCGGTGCAGTATACAGGGTTACCCGTAAAACATGAGCAACCTCGCAGCTCTAGGTAGCTAACACCATAAGCAACAACTTTTGTTCTATGAGTGTTTGTTATGAGTCTTTTGTTCTAGTGTAGTGGTACAGTGGTGTAGTGGTGTGTAATGGTGCAGTTACCGAGTTGGCGTGCGGCACGGCGAGCGCGGCCAGCCCCACGGCCAGCAGCCCGGCCAGCGCCACGCGCTCGGCACCCAGCCGACGCGCCACGCCGCCCAGCGCGCTCGCCGCCGCCAGGTAGCCCACGCTGTCCGGCAGGAACGCCGCGCCCAGCGCCCACCGCTGAACACAACACAATACACATGAATATTACATTCAACAGAATATCATCTAAGTATAATGTATCTGTCTGTAATCTATTAATGACCCACTCAGCAGCGTCGGGCCTGCAGTGGGCCATTAATAGGTTACTAACCGAGGTCTCAGTTTCTTAGCGTAAATGTTCCCCGCGATTAAACTCGGTGGATTCATCCTGCGAAAATTAAAAACGAACTAAGAAACTTGAAATTCACGGTGAAACAAGTATCCTATAACCTGACCCGGGTTTTGTCCGTTATTGGAACCGCACACTCCTCGCTCACCTGCGGGTGGAACCGGTGCAGGATCCACAGCGGCAGGCAGGGCTCCAGCGCAGCCATGGCGCTGGTGGTGAGCAGCACGCCGCCCGCGCACGCCGCCGCGCCGCCGCGCCGCGCCTCCGCCCGCACCGCCGCCCAGCCCGACGCCGACACGCCGCACGACTCCTCGGTCACCTGCCCACACGCAGGGCCGGATTTAGGGGAGGGCAACCAGGGCTACAGCCCCGGGGCCTCCACAAAAGAGGGGCCCCCACAATAGACTTCAGAAAAAAAATTAAATTAAGACTAGTACACTAGTATACAACTTTTCCTTTCATATTTTTTTGTGTTTTACCTTTACCTACAGTACTTTGTACAAACATGATTACATTAAATATGAACAGAAATTAGAATATATTTGTTCACGGCAATCAGTAAAATATCAAAATATCAAATGGCCCTGATAAGCATTTGCAATTTATTATTATTATTTATTCGAAAACTCAACTGAAAAATATTATTGATTTTATTTGGAAAATAATTTGGGACCAAGGGGCCTCCACTCCTTTGTTGCCCCGAGGCTTCCAGACTTCTAAATCCGGCCCTGCCCACAGCGGTAACACCAGTCATTCACAGGAACGGCTGCAACCCTTTCATGGCCCACTGTTGGGGACGGGTCTCTCCTCACAACAGGGGGAGGCCTGGAGCACGGAATAGATAAAAAGGAGCATACTACACCACGCTGCTCCAATGCGTTGGTTGGTGGACCACGTTGGTGGAGAAACGGGCTAGTGGCCAACCCGTGTCAGATGTTTTCATGCCGCCCATGGCCTTCGACAAGGTTTAACGACTGCTATCAAATCAATAACAACCGGGACCGACGGCTTGACGTGCCCTCTGAAGCACGGAAGCGGCCACTAGCGGTCACCTATCCAGGTACTAATCGCGCCCATAGTTACTTAGCTTTTTCGCTCACTTGCGATCTACTCAAGTAGCGGGGCTATGCGCACTTCTCACAGGAATACAATACACACAAATTGCTTAACTTGTATGAAGTGTGGAAGCTTTTGCTACTCAGTAAAAGATGGCATTACGCCATAAAAGTTTTTTACATAAAAAAAATATGCAATAGGTACGCATGATTACTTACCATATTATACTCTTCAGTATTCAGAAAGATGTATTGCAAGCCTGTAAAATTAGTAGAAATAAAATAAATAAGCAATCAATTTGTCACTTAGATTAGAATGTGTAGTATATATTTGTGCAATTCATAAGACTGTCGGTCTGTAACGACTACTACAGGGCCGAGTTGGTCCGTTCCACTGGAATTAGAACCCGGACCCCTCTCGAGTAAGAGGTCGAACTCTAAGCCGCTTGGCTATCACCGCTTTATTGATAAGTAACGTGACTAATATTATGATGGAAAATGCATGCCTGAGAAGTAAATAAATAAAAAAACGGGTGCGGCGCAAGCTTGCGGCCTCCGTGCGCCCGCGCCCGTGGTCGTATATGTCGTCGATATGTAATACAAAAATTATTTTAAAGCTACAAGGAATAAAGTTATTCATCTAAGTTTACCTATGTTACCTTCTACGTTCAATTATATATTTCTACGCAAAGATTAACGAGTTACGATTACGATTTAGAAACAAAGTTTTACTGTAAGAACTAACAACAGGTGATAATAATAATTAATTTACAGAGGTTGACCAGCAAAGCAGCTGCCAGTATCTGGAAGGGCGCAGCCGGGCTCCACAGCAGGTAAGCAGCTCCTCCGAAAGGGTAGCCCACCAACACGCCTGCAAGCCAATTAGATACCTGGTCTTCATGGTCATGGTTTGAACAATGTTGTCCACTTCTAAACTAAGGTAAGATAGTAATACTTAATTATGTTAGGTGTCGTGAAATATTATAAGATTTTATTTTCTTATTTGTACTGAGTAGGGAACTAGGGAGTATAGCTCAGTAGATGAAAGTTTTCATATTTGAGGAGGTACCTGTAGAGAAGAGCTGTCTGTAAACGTTGTAGGGACGAAATCTATTTTTAGTTTTAAAAATTGTCAAATCATAATTAAGTAAGATCATAGGTTTTTATGTCATTTTTTTTTGTATTCTTCTGTAACACAGCTCATTGTGTTTAAAGTTTTCTGTGTTTTCTTTTGTCTGTTATTTTTGTACTTCCATATAAATGTCTAGTTAGTTAGCGAATCTGAGCAAAACCCCGAGAGCCGCGTGCGTCTCGGCGGGCGCCATGGCTCGGGGCGCCAGCGCCATGCCCGCCACGCCGGCCAGCGCCGCGCCTCCGCCCTGCGCCGCACGGCCGCCGCCCGCGCACACCGCGCCGCCCACGCCGCTCAGCCCGCACCCCGCGCACGCCGCGAACACTGACACCACACATTATCACACATATCGTACATAACAGTCATAAGTAGTCAAATTTCATAGGAGTAACTTTCATGTCAAAACTGCCCAAAATATTTAAAATTAAAAAAAAAAGAATTTTATAAATAAAAAAAAATCTTATTTTGCAAACTGAAATGGAATAATATTATCAAATTAGTGTAGGTATGTCATCGGTCCTCGATAAATCTACAAAGTTTGAACGAAATCTGCCCGTGGGTCAAAATCGCGCCCAAAGGAGTCGGTTAGCAAACAAACAAACATACAGGTGAGGCTAACAAAGAAGTAACGCGGTATACCGATGGCGGCGGCCGCGAGCAGCGCGGTGGCGAGGCGCAGCGCGCGCGCGGGCCCCCGGCGCGCCACCAGCGCCGCCGCCGCGCCCGCCGCCAGCAGCTGCGCCGCCGCCTTCGCGCCCAGCACCGCGCCCACGCCCGCCTGCGACGCGCCCACCTCGCTGCCTGAATAACACTTATTTGTTTACAACCCCTGCGAATTGCTAGTGTGCTAGAACTTTGTCGCACGAGACTATGTATTGTGCAGCCGCGGCATGCCGCCGCGCTTGAAATACGATCGCAGGCAGCTAGCCGCAGAGTCGCCAGTGGTTGCTGTCTGCAGCCCATCTAGGAATGGTACCGTGTGAGTGTTTGTAAACATCTGATATATCTACCTAAAATAAAGGCTCAAATCGCACGCATTTTTTACGTCTACAATATTTCATATCGGCGATTTAATTTTAATCTTTTCAATAAAAAGTAGTGCCAAGAAGTTAACCAAATTAGACATGAGTGCAAAACGGAGAGTATTTACTTGAAGCGTCGTCGTCGGCCACTCGCTGCACGGTGGAGTTGAGCAGCTTGGCGAGCGGGGCGCCGCGCTCCGCCCACAGCGCCAGCGACTCCCCGCGGATCCAGTCCGGGATTATTGGCACTACGACCAGACAACACTAGAATATATTTTTTTCATACTACTTAATTAAAACGGCACAATATAGCCACTTGCACTAATTAGGCAGCTCTAGTTCACTGACTTCTCGCAAAACTAGAATCGTCTCCCATTCGTCCGCAAGCACGTCGCAACTCGGCTGGTGAGCCAGGACGGCGTTAAGGGCAGCACGCGAGGAACAGGGGACTTGGCCCGCGACATTGTACGACTAGAGGGAACTGACAGCTTATGTTACCGGCCTGGCCGCCAGTTGTCCGGTACAAATATTTTAAAGATAGTTAGGTATTCCACAAGAAAAGAAAACAAAAGAGTTGATTTACACGAAATTGGATTACTTCCGGTTTTTAGCCGCGCCCTTTGCGGTGGTGATACAGCCGATTTATTTCCAATCTCACGAGTCGAAGTTCTGTGCGGTACCGCAGCCGCCGTTTCCGATTGCGCCCGCTAACTTTGCGGTTACCGCAAGACGACGTATGGACGTGAGGATAGCGACCCGTCGCGTCGGCCGGTCGACCGACGCTTCGGAAGCCACATGCAACCGCACACACCGCGTGCGCAAAACGTAAGGTATCCATCTGTATACTTCGATTTAATGGCAATGTGTAGCGGAGTGAGCGAGCGCAACAAGCGAACGCTTGATACATTGCGCTAGCTCGAGGAGGCGGTATCGCTAACAGTGGCGTTTTGTATTGAAATCGGTGCAATATTCTGTAGTATTATGGTCAAGTTAAAGCTTCAGTGTACCCATTCTAGTTCTAGGGATGCAATATGTTATTCTTGTTCTGCATTTTGATTTTAAAGGTGTAGGTGCACCTTTATTTGTAGCCCCCGCTGCTTGAGTAGATCGCAAGCGTTCGAAAAAGTTAAGCAACGTCGGGCGCGGTCAGTACCTGGATGGGTGACCGCTAGTGACGAATTACATGCGCGCTTCCTTGCTTCGGAGGGAACGCTAAGCCGTCGGTCCCGGTTGTTATCTATACGATAGCAGTCTTTAAACATTCTCGGAGGCGCTATGGGCGGTTTGGAAACATGCACAATTCTAGTAAGCAACAAAAGATTAAACTGTCAGCTATCCCATATCTATTCTAGTAAGCAACTAAAAAATTAATCGTACTGTACAATATAAACTTATTAACTGACTCACAAAAATTTAAGAATGAATGAGCTCTTGTTATACATTCAATAATTTGTCCACAGCTTTTGAGCACCCTCCTCCTGGGCACATCACTAGCAAACCAGCAATGGACACCTTACAACATGAACTTCCAAAACTTCAACTTCCAGCAAGACCAACAGGTACAGCCTTACTCTTCTGTAACCCATTAATGGCCTCACAATGACAAGAATGTAGGCCTCAGTCCACTACGCTGGCCTAGCGCGGGTTGGTGGACGTCACTCTCAGGCATGCAGGTTTCCTCACGAGGTTTTGATTCACCGTTACAGCAAGTGATATTTAATTTTATAAACCGTATGTAATTTTATTTTAAAGAAAGTTTTTCTATTTGGTATTGTTATTAAATACAGTGTTATTTCTAGACAAAAAGTAATTGTTATTTTTAAATTTCTTTTGTTGAATTTGGCGTCTAGTCTCTGCTCTTTGTTGTTAAATACAGTGTTGTTTCTACACAAATAGTATTTATTTATTACAACGTACAACAAACAATCAGTGCGGTCTAGACTAAAGATCAAATTAGACTAACGCGCGCTCTAGCTCTCAATTACACAGTAATTCAGTTGCGTTCTAGACTCGCAACCATAGAGATAGGAAGTAGATAGAACGTCTGTGTGGGTGAACCAGGCGTCCCCTAGATTCTGCTCAACTGAGCGCATATTAGGTCATTCTATCACTCTTGCCACTTACGACTGCAGGTCTCCTTTTGCTATTTACCATTGGAGGTACTCTCAGTGTCGAGTCTCCTTTCACAATGTGAAAGACGCTGGCCTAATGTGGGTTGGTGCTCTTTTCGATGCGATGCTCTTTCGTGCGATGTTTGCCTTCGTCGTTTCAGTGATATTACATTTTAGAAATTTGGTAAGAAAGTTATTGGCGCCTGGGATTTCAACCTGGAGCTCTCAAGTCCTCTCAGGCCAGATTCTTTGCCACTGGGGCACTGGGTCAAGGGCATACTTTGCCATTCTGCCGTCACCCCAACGGCGTTGATCCTGAAAACAGAAGGCTCATAGTTGGGATGGAAATAGACCACGCGCGCCCCCTCAAGGTCTTTGTGCTAGGCAGTAGATGCCTTTTATTGTCATTGCCGGTCTATTTACTACTGTTCTCTATGCTCGCAAGTATCCTCCTCTCACAACAAATGCAAAGAGCTTTCTGAGAAAAGTGCCGTTTTAAAAGAAAATGCAATTTTCTTTCGAGATCCTGTAACCTGAGTTATGCATTTTTATGTAAATTTTTCGTAGAAAAGTCTGGCGAGATATCTTGATTCGATTTAAGGTATTTTTTAATGTAGGACATCTGGGCTGTGATGTGGAAGAAACGCCAGATGATTCACGTTAGGTTGTAGTCTAAAAAAATTTTTTTGCAATAAGTTGGTAAGTATTTAATATCAAACATATTATAATACAACATATTTTATAAAAAAAATGCTGGAGCAAATAATGTTGTTCTCAAAATTAAAAAAAGAAAAAACAGATTAATCACCTGCAAATAAAGGCGCCGACAGCAAGAAGAAGAATAGTAGTAGTCTGTTAATTAAAAAAAAAATAACAGATATTTAGAATTAATACTTTTTCGTGGCAGTTTTAAAAATGTAATCCATCTCATCTAACTCTAATCGAACCAACGGTCTGTTGACAGTGCGTTCAATTAGTTCAACTGGAACTGCACAAAAAGTCCACTACAAACTGAAATGCGATAATATTTTTTACCATAACGAACTGCCAAAGTTTATTTTTTAATTTTTTTCCCGGATCACGCTTTTATAACATTCTAGCCTCGGGCTTAGGTCGGATTTAGTTTATTGTATCAGTTTATTATCTGTTGCCAACTTGTTTACAAGCTAGATTGGATTTGACGTGTGATTTTTATTAAATTTTCATTGACTAAAATACTTTTGTTTCACAAAAATAATTTTTATTTGAACAGAGTTTACGTGGTTGAGTAGACTGAACACTATGGTAATCGTCACCCATTATACGAGTCATATACGAGTCCTTGTAACATCTTCCCATACTAATGGCACACGTTAACTCTACGAATAGGAATTTGATGATAATGTTCATGTTCGGGACAATAGCCGGAATAGTCACGTAATGAAAAAGCGTTACAGGCCACCTTTATCTCACTTTTCACTAAGCACTCAGCACGCCTGAGAGTTTGTCATGATGTTCTCAAAGGCATTTGAAGTCAACCAACCGCAGGCCAGTGTGGCGGACTAAGGGCTACATTCTTCTCGTTGTGATTGAGACCCGACCTTGCAGTGGGTAACTAATGAATTAGGTACAGCCATCAAGAACATACTTAGTTACTTATGTTGTGCACAACAATCGATCGGAACATACTTATTACGCAATTATTGAATAACAGTTATGCCACAAACACCGCTTGTTAAATAAAAAAAAGCGCCAAACCAAAGTACCGTCACGCGGAACGGAGCGGTCGCCATTTTGATTTTTATTTTTTTCCGCTCGAACGTTCCACAGGTAATAAATAAGGCGGCTGAATAATGAAATAGTCACACTTTCACAGAGATTTTCGATATTAACAGTGTTTTGTTGTTTTTTCTCGTCTGTATGCTTTCGAATTGCGCAATTTATTATACGAACGACGTATTTGAATTTATTGTTTCGACAAAATCTAGAATAGGTACCTAGTTCAATCATTTGACGACCGAAGTGGCGCAGTGGTTAAGACACCGGTGCGCTGCGCGGAAGGTCCTGGGTTCGATTCCCAGCAGAGCAGAGATTTGAATGATGAATTTGAACTTCTGTTTCTGGTCTGGGTGTGTTGTGTTCTTGTCTTGTGTGTGTCGATGGCATCCATTACACCCGGAATACTAGAGTAGAATGATTAGGGTAAAGCATTATTACCGACTTCAAAAAAGGAGGTTATCAATTCGACACGTATGTATGTAAACTGTGTGTAAAATGACTGAAAACTAAAAATTGCGAAAAAAAATAATTTAAAAAAATTAAACCGACCTCAACGAAGTATGAAATAACATTACCTACATACTTTTGGCTTACTATTTTTCAGGTTGGTGCCAAAATTTAACAATAGAAACACAATACTTGATACTAAACCTCCAACTTGACACCAACCTCAAAAATAGTAATCCAAAAGTATGTAACAAATGTTATTTCATACTTTTTTGAGGTCGGTATAATTTTTTAAAATTATTTTTTTAACTACCCTTTTTTAATTTCAGTTCCAACCCAGCGAATACCAAGGCGGCTACGATGAGTACGGCGGAGGCCACGGCTCCGAGGGCGACGGCGGGGACTTCCAGGGCTTCGGAGGCCACGACCTCAAACCCCACTCGTACCCAGTCCACCAGCACGTCGAGGAAGAGAATCCGGAACCCATCAAGCACTACAAGGAGGTAGTCGTCCCCCTGCCCAAGAACGTGGAGTTCAAAATCAACCAACCCATCTTAATACCTGTACCTCATCCCGTGCCCATTCAGGTACCGGTACCCAAGGCTGTGGTCATACCTATCATCAAGGAGGTGTCCATCCCTGTCGAGAAGTCTGTACCCTACCCCGTCGAAAAGACGGTCCATGTGCCCAAGATCAAGGAGGTTCCTTTCGAGGTAGTGAAACACATTATAGTACCGGTGGAAAAGCCTGTACCATTCAAGGTACCGGTGTACGAAACTATAATCCACACCAAAAAGGGCTCGCATAAGATCTAATTGTGTTAAAGGCTGATTTGTTGTTTGTTTGTAAGTATATTATGTTGTTGTTGTTGTCTGTTGTTTGTTGTATATTGTTGAATGTTGTGTGTTGTTAATATTATTCTAGTTGTAAGTGTTGTTGTTAATAAAATGTGTACCTTATTTTTTTCAGTTTTATTTTTTACTTGATTTTAATTTAAATAGATCGAAATTGCTTAGGTATCCATAACTTAACTATTTAAGCAACGAATAGTTCAATGTATTTAATTTTAGGGCAAACATTTTTTTTACTTAAAAATAATAACATCCTCACATATAATAAAATAATTTGGAAGAACGGTTATTTTAAATTGGAAAAGAAAGTAAAAGAAAACGAAATCCTTTTGAAATTCATTTTATTTTAAAATATCTATACTACCTACTGAGATTCTAATTCCAAGCATAACTTTATTTACCAACAAAATTATTATAGTTTTTATTAATAGTATGTTTCATTTTTCGTAACACAATTGTAACGAGTAAATTCATGATCGCACCATTTGGGATAGTGCCAAACGACTGAAGTCAAACGGATGGACGTTGAACGAGAATCTTATTTAGGCCGCGCTCAGTTCAGATGCGTTTTCGTACGAATTCAACTCGTCCATATTCGTACGTACACGTACGAACAACCCCGAAATACTACGGGAGCGCTCACACTGCGCGCGACTCACTTGACGTACGACCGAGCTAATAGGCATGATGACAGTAATCAAGTATCGCCAAAATATTTATCTGATCTAATGAAATAGGATTCAAAGATTTTGAAACATGTATGTATTCTCTTATTAATGTCGAGATTAATAATTTATTTGTTAAATAAATCTACAAAATACAACAATCCACCATGATAGCTTAAACACCCATCAGATCGAATTACGTCAATTTACGGTAAACGTCATTTTTTTCGTAAGCATATTATACGCGATCTGGTATTTTTTACTGAGACGTGGCGCATTGACAGACGCCATGACACGGGCGAGCGTTTTGGATTGAATTTGAAACTTAAAATTTAAATGTACTTTTATTGCACAAAAACCTTAATTTTCTACAAAAATATGATATATTTTAGACATAATAGAAGCTTCTGAATATCATAGAAGAGTTTTTGAAAATTAGTCATCATGCCTATTGAAATAATGACATGCGACAAAGTGTACGCAATGACGAGCGATTTTTGGGTGCGACATGGCAATTATGATACAGGGTATATATGTATATGTGCGATTGGCGCCATTACTAGAACAGTTATGAATGCCCAACTTTAAAATTATAAGTTGAAGGGAGTTATGCGACTTTCTTTGTTCCATTTGCTGCGCCGTTTGTAGGTATTGTGTGTCCATTAATATTGCTGATACTCGTATGTCCATTTTGCTGAACTTTTTCAGGTCTGGAACAGAGAATTATATTTTTCATTAAATGTCTTAAGTAATTAATAGAGTTGAAATGTTGAAGTTGAAAAAAAAAATTGGTAAATTGACAAATATAGGCGTAAACACATAAAATATTATATAGAAAACCTCAAATAAAGTATCTCTAGCAAGATACCTAGTGGGAGTTTTTATCCGCTCGCTTTTTTCTCCTGCTTTACGATAGTCTGAGGGGCACCGAAAGCGGATGTAGGTAAGATATATTTTATAATATCCTATCATGTATGACGTTCACTAAGTGTACACAACTTGTACCTGACAATGAGTAAAAGACTTTTTTAATACTTTCGAGGCGAGCATTTCAGTGCTTTTCCAAATAGGTTTCCTGTCCTTACGCTCGTGAGAGTCATAAGGTAACCTACCTAAACCTCAACCTGCATAACTGTCTGCTATTTCATTAATTATATAGGATTACCCGTAAAAAATGAGCAACGTCGAAGCATTAGGTAGCTACCAGTAACTAAGTAGGTAACAACTTGTGTACTAGGACTTTTGGTAATTTTTCCGTTTGAATGTTTCTAACTCTACGCGCATCGCAAAGATTAAATAAACAAACCGCGTAAAAAGCTACCGCCTTTGATTGAACTTGACCTATTCGCCCGCCAGCATTCACGAATGAAACATACTTTCGTAGACTTACAAATGTCACGACAGTGCAACAAAAACTTGTTTAACCATATATTTTTTATGTATTGAGTTATGTTCAAACTCATAGAACAAAAGTTGTTGCTTATGGTGTTAGCTCCCTAGTGCTGCGAGGTTGCTTATGTTTTCCGCCACTCGTCACGAGATGACGCCACACGATCCTGAATCACGCTATCGAAGTTTTCTACATCGCTGGCATATATACAAAACTACGACATGACGTAATCAGAGCACGGCCGCTCCCCAGGCATGACCTTGCCTGGTGGGAAATCTCCCTTTGTCAAAAAAAGTGTGTGTCAAATAAAAATAGTGATTACTTGTTAAATAGCATGAAGATAAGGTTCACTCCTGGTGCCTCCAGAAACAGCCACATGAACAGACTTGCTAACATCGACACAACAATCAGCCCCCCGGATATAATTACCTGTAACACAAACAAATAAAAAAATTACAACAACAATACTAAGATTACGAGCTTTTGGTAAAAAAACCTGTAAGTACCAAAATTGATAAACTCGTACGGGCTCTAGCCTGATACGAGACATAGATATTGTCTGTAACCCATTAACGACTACAGGGTCGGGTCTCCACCCACAATGAGAGGGATGTAGGCCGCCGTCCACCACGCGCACACACACATGAAATTTGGTATACTTGTTTGGAAGCCGTAATAGACTAACATATGTTGTGTGCCTGTGAATAAATGTCTTTCTCTAGGTTAATCTAGATTTAATAAGTTATCCGATGTAAAAAAAAACTGAATAAAGTTATTTCATTTCATTTCATTTCATATGTAAATATCGCGCGGTTCCGTTAATATTACATACATACATACGTGTCGAATTGATAACCATCTTTGTTGAAGTCGTTATATTAATTTACGTACATCCTCAAACAAATCCTGTCGTTGAGGTGCTCGGGACTCCCCCAGGAGTCGGAGCAAGATGACGAAGTGTGTGAGGGAGACTCCGTATGACAGCTTGCAGAGAGGCACCAGAGCAGGCCAGCTCAGGAAACCCGTCACCAGGGCTGAAAGAATATCATAATGGGATATACACCCTGGAAGCGATTGAAAAAGAAATTCGTACAATGACCTTTTCGCCTACTGTCAGTTGTCGCGAACATTTTGTACAAGTGCGAGGTTTCAGAAATTTAAAAATATTAAAAAAGAAAAAATAATAATAAAAATTTAAACCAACATCAAAGAAGTATGATGAAATAAATTTGGTACATACTTAAAGGCTTTTTGTTTTTGAGGTTGGTGTCTTTAGTATCAAGTATTTTGTTTGTGTTGTTAAATTTTGGCACCAACCTCAAAAAATAGTAGGCCTAGACCTTAACGCATACAATGTAACGAATTTTATTACATACTTTTTTGATGTCGGTTTAAATTAAAAAAAATCTTTTTCGTAATTTTTAGTTTTAAGTCCATAACACATGCGTACAAACAAAAGAAGAACGAACAAGATTCGTCAATTAGTTTCGGAGATATGCGAGGACAAATCGGCATTCATTGTTGATTAAAATAAAATGAAACTTTTTAAACAACTTACGTAACGATCCGTACTCGCAGATCAATATCAAGCAGCCAACCAGCGCCGCCCATACGATCCTCCTGAGGGTGGAGAACAGGGCATTCTCCATGGCACCAGCTTCCACGTACCCTTGGTACTGGAACGACTTTATGTTCAACGTCGCAAACATGATAAAGTACACAGTGAAAGCCAGCATTGAGGATTTCTGAAACAAAGAAATTTGTGACTGCAAACTGCAACCCTTTCTACACAACAGAGGGAGGCCTGGAGCATACTCCACCGCGCTGCTCCAATGCGGTGCGGTGGAGAAACGGGCTAGTGGCCAACCTGTGTCGGATGTTTTCAAACAACACAATGACGTTACTTTTGACATAAAAGCGTGTTAAAAAGAACAGCAGGTGTTACCGTAGACAAGATATTCCTGTATTTGGAAGGCTTATACATCGCGATGAGGAAACCCAGCGCCATGCCAACGAAGTAGGCACCAGCCCGAAGATGGGTCGAGGCGTATGCCGCATTCGCCATAATTCGCTTGCGGTAGTTATCTGCCACTCTGAAAAATCAAATCCAAACTTCATATCGATCATAACAACAGAGGAAGGCATGGCTCCACCACGCTGCTTTAATTTGGATTGGTGGAGAAACGGGTTGGCGGCCAATCCGTGTCAGATGGTGTCAGATGATTTTGAAACGCCCATAGGGCCTCCGACAAGGTTTAACGACTGCTATCTTATCGATAACAACCGGAATTGACGGCTTAACGTACCCAGAGAAGCACGGAAGTACGCATTAAATACGCCACTAGCGGTCACCCATCCAGGTACTGACCGAGCCCGACGTTGCTTAACTTTTTCCATCACTTGCGATCTACTCAAGCTATGCGCGCTTCAAATCATACATAATCGTATCACAATGGCATCATTCTGACTCCATGTTATGATGACATCGTTGTAATTTTCTGAGCAAGTTTCTTTGGCGTACAACTGGATTGATAGATTGACATAATCTACCTTGGCGACCACAGTATCTACCTTGGCGACGAAAGAGTATCTACCTTGGCGACCAAACAGTATCTACCTTGGCGACCGAACAGTATCTACCTTGGCGACCACAGTATCTACCTTGGCGACCAAACAGTATCAATCTCAGTCCGCTGCAGATAGGTTATTGATTTCTTAAATTGGTTAATAATTAATTAAATCTTTACTTTTGAATGTCAGTCAGTTATTAGCCCATTAGTGACCTGGCGGGTGGGGTCTCCTCTCACAATGAGAGGGATGTAGGCCGCCGTCCACCACGCATCACTACTGCCCGTTGGTGGACTTCACATGCCTTTGAGAACATTTTTTTTTTTGTAAACTCTCAGGCATGCAGGTTTCCTGACGATGTTTTCCTTCACCGTAACTGAACAGCAGGTGATATTTAATTTAATAAAGCGCACATAACTTTTTTATAAAGTAATTAGTGCGTGCCACTGGGATTCGAACCCAGACCCCTCGAATCGAGCCAATCTAAGCCACTGGGCTATCACCGCTCTGTGACTTTTGAATGCACTGTATCATAACTACTTACACGAGATCGAACGCAATGACAGCTGGGTGGTTGTGGTTGTATGCATATATCAGCGGCATGAGGACGGAGGCCGCAGCACAAACACCGAAGACCCGGAAACCAGCTCGTCTGTTCTTCACGTAGATCCAGTATATCATGACGCCGACGATCGACAGATGGAAGTCACAGGACACGGACCAGAGGACCGTGTAGCACTGTTGAAAGGAATAGGCATGATGACTAATTTCAAAAATCTCTTCTACGATATTCAGAAGCTTCGATTATGTAAATTAAGGTTTTTGTGTAATAAAAGTACATTTAAATTTTAAGTTTCAAATTCACACCGAAACGCTCGCCGGTGTCATGGCGTCTGTCACTACGTCACGGCTCAGTAAAAAATACAGAGATCGCGTATACGCTTAAACGAAACAAAATGACGTTTACTGAGACGTGACGTAATTTAATTCGCTCTGATGGGTGTTTAAGCTATCATGGCGGATTGTTGTATTTTGTAGATTTATTTTAACAATAAGAGAATAAAAACATTTTTCAAAATCTTTGGATATTATTTCATTAGATCAGATAAATATTTTGGCGATACTTGATTACTGTCTGCCTATTACGTTAGCCGATATTGTAAGTCAGTTCCCAAGGACGTGACGTGAGGGCTGGTCGTTCTTTGGATATTTAGTGAGCATTGCCATCCAAAGTCAAACGAAGTCAGCACCTTGGGTATCTTCGCAGTACAGTTGTTTGGACTCATTATTTTGATATTTAGATGTGCTACATATATGTATATTTAGCTCGACGTAGCTCTCAAAGTAAACAAACTGCGAAGTGGCAATGGGCTGGCCACATCATGGTGGGGAAGAAAGGTCCCCGAATGGCGACCACCGACTGACATGTGCCGCTACTCTACCTGACTTTCTTTCTTTGTTGTTTCTGACTTGTTTCTTTCTTTTTCTGTCTCCTATTCTTTTTGGTTGTTTGGAAGAAATCGCTCTAAAGCGAACGTTTTAAATCTTTTTAATTTTAAGCGACCGTCTTTTAATCTGTAGTAGTAGATGTATCTGTTTCTCGTGTGCAAACAAAGAGTATTTGTATTGTTTTTGTAAAATAAGAAAGAACTACTTGCAATTTTCTCGCTGTCGCAGTAATTCGCGATCATCAGTATTGTTTTCCACCAATTGGTAGTGCAAGAATCCAATTCAGTTTTCAAAAATCTGTTAGTATTGGGCCCGGGATTCTCAGGAGTTAAGGCGTAGGGCAGAGCCATGAGAAGTAATATTATTGGCCACATAAACCTGAAAAAGAAATTAACATCTTGTACTTCAAATTACAGAGATGCCCCAGGAGCTTAGAAACTGCTTAATTGGGGGGTCCGGGTTCGAATCCCAGTGGCACGCACCAATGACTTTGTAAAAAAAAGTCATGTGCGCTTTGTAAAATTAAATATCACCTGCTGTTACGGTGAAGAAAAACATCGTGAGGAAACCTGCATTCCTGAGAATTCACAAAATGTTCTCAAAGGCAAATGTAGTCCACCAACCCGCATTAGGCCAGCGTGGTGGACCGAGGCCTACATCCTTCTCATTGTGAGAGGAGACCCGACCCAGTGAGCCATTAATGGATTACAGACAAGCAAAAATTATTACATACTTGATATAACGTTTGACAATAACCTTCACGGGATTAAAAGATTTCACTCCTTTATCCATAAGACTTTTAATCAATAAAAGGCCAGATAGCATCAAGAATGTGTCAACGAACATCTCTATGTTGAACAGGAACGCCATCAAGCCAGAGTCGATCATCTACGGAAAAGTATTTATTTATTTATTTATTTATTTATTTATTTATGAATACTTTCTTGTATAAACCTTAACAGCTATACAATGGGTGGACGAAGCACACACAGCCCCGCTGTTAAGTAGATCGGAAGCGATCGAGAAAGTTAAGCAACTATGGGCGCGGTCAGTACCTGGATGGGTGACTGCTAGTGGCGAATTACACGCGCTAACGAGCTCCCGGTTGTTATCGATACGATAGCAGTCGTTAAACCTTTTCTAGCTAAGCAACTATGGGCGCGGTCAGTACCTGGATGGGTGACCGCTAGTGGCGAATTACACGCGCTAAAGAGCTCCCGGTTGTTATCGATACGATAGTAGTCGTTAAACTTTTTCTAGCTAAGCAACTATGGGCGCGGTCAGCACCTGGATGGGTGACCGCTAGTATAGTGGCGAATTACACGCGCTAACGAGCTCCTGGTTGTTATCGATACGATAGCAGTCGTTAAACCTTTTCTAGCTAAGCAACTATGGGCGCGGTCAGTACCTGGATGGGTGACCGCTAGTATAGTGGCGAATTACACGCGCTAACGAGCTCCCGGTTGTTATCGATACGATAGCAGTCGCTCAGAGGTTCTATGAGCGATTTGAAAACATTCCGATACAGGTTGGCCACTAGACCGTATCACCAATACATTGAAGAAGCGTGATTGAGTATGTTCCAGACCTCCCCCTGTTATGGGGAGAGACCTATGCCCAACAGTGGGCCATGAAAGGATAGCAGCCAATCTATTTTATATAATAAAAATGAATCGCTGTTCGTTAGTCTCGCTAAAACTCGAGAACAGCTGGACCGATTTTGCTCATTTTAGTTCTGATGTGTGTTCGTAGTATAAGTCCATGGAAAGTTTATACAGTAGGGAAATTTGAAAAAGTATAAGGTTTATTTAAACAAATAAATATACCTGGTTAAGCCGACCAGCGTCTTGAAGGCCAAAGAACGTTTTCAAGATCCAAAAGTGAGATCCGGTTGTGACCATCACTGAGAGGAATCGGATCCCAAGTACGGAACCGACGTAGTCATCAGGCGTTGCCATCAGCGTTTCCGCGTTCGACTTGATGTGGAACGCTTTCGCGATTTTGTAAACTGGAATTTTTAACAATCAGACATTTATAATTATGTACGAGAAGCAAATATTTTGGGTACAATTTGCCGCTTCCTACGCGATCGGAGCAATTTGAAATTTGGCACAATTAAAGTGGAGAACAATGAACGCATTCTAATTTTTTTTAATAAAATGCAAATGGAAGCACACACTGCGTGCGAATTATTCCTAGGTACAGTGTATTTCAAAGATGGGGATTATTCGTGCGTGAACGTAAGCACAAGTACGCACGAGTTGAATTCGATTTGAAGTGTGGAATATATTAATACATACCTGCGGATTTTGTGTTTAATCCTCCGTAGCTGACATACCATGTACACACCAAAGTTAGGATGGTAGTGAATGTCATGAAGGTCCTGAAAAATAACGTTTACATTATGGATGGCTGAAGAAGGCTCTTCTCACACTCACTTGGAGAACAAGAAGGCACCACCACATCAATACAATATTTTCGGCAACCACACTTTACAAAACTTCTTTATGAAACTTAAATACTTCTTCATTTTTTACTTGTCCACCCGCTGGGCACCTCTTCCCAAAACAGAGCGTACTCCACCACGCTGCTCCAATGCGGGTTGGTAGAGAACCGGGCTCCGGCCTCCGACAAGGTGTAACGACTGCTATCGTATCGATAACAACCGGGACCGACGGCTTAACGTGCCCTCCGAAGCACGGAAGCGCGCATGTAATTCGCCACCCGGATGGGTGACCGCTCCCGACGTTGCTTATCTTTTTTAATCACTTGGGATCTGCTCGAGCAGCAGGGCCATTCTTTACTTACCAAACAAAGTAATAACCAAAGTGGCGCGGGATGCGTTCCCCAGCAGCCCTGCAGTACTGAGGGTGCACCGATATATTGACCGGGTTCTGGTCCTGGTTCAGGTGAGTTTTGCTGAGCAGCACGTCCACAAACTTGGCGACAGACTTCGTCTTACAAACTGCTGGAACACAGACTCCCCACACAAAGTCATTGTACCTTAAGCCGTGTTTGGTTTTCGTCTGAAAGTTGAAAGAGCTACTTCAATTGTCTGCCCTGGATCACTAATGATCACTAATAATTACAGACGGACTGTGTTCTAACATAATTATACAGGGTGACTGGTAAAGTGACGTATTTCTCTTAAGGGTGTGTAGATAAGCTTTAAAAAATCATTAACGCCATTACAAAACTCAACGGTTTTCGAGTTATTTGAGGTTGATTGAATTTAAAGAAAAATCATAGTAACCTCATAAAAATTTGTTTTTTTATTGTATTTGAGTACTCGACATTTTGCGCTTTGATAAATAAATCATAAAATGCATAAAAGCTACGACAGGTTTGATATAATTACGGATATAATTACGGATTTTATTTGTTCACTTTCATAGTACAACTAGTGCAATAGCTAGGTACTGATTCCTTAAAAAAGTCGAATTAATTGAGTGTGCATAATTTTTTAACCCGATTCCTTAACTCTTATCCGTTGAATTGTTCCACTCTGTATCTCCGAAACGCTTCATCAGATCATCACCTACCAAACCAAATGACGGTTAACAAATGACGGAATGCGGCGGTTACAATATAAAAAAAAACATAGAGACGAATTGAGAACCTCCTCTTTTTTTGAAGTCGGTTAAAACACTTTAAAATTGCTTTTAAACTAATCTTCACACCTTTAACAAGAATACAATTTACTAATCACCTGCTGTTAAGGAAAACATCGTGAGGAAACCTGCATGCCTGAGAGTTCACAAAAAAAATGTTCTCAAAGGCATGTGAAGTCCAGCAACCTATAAATCAAACTCACCTTTAAGTGATCTTGTACAGAGCCATACAAGTCTGGACGTCTGACTTCATATTCAACCTCAGCAAGAGTCACCTCAGCGAGGCAGTACTGTGTTCTAAGTCCCGGGTGCTGTTCCCAGGGGACGTTCATGCACTGGTCGAAGTTGCCCAGGTGAAGCCGGGAACCGTATAGCTGTCCTGCTGGCGTCTGCATTGAGTCCCAAACTGTAATGAAAGAGGTTCATTTAGGTCATGCCCCAGTAGGTATATTTCACTACTTAATGACCCACTACCGGTCAGGTCTCCTCTCACATTGAGAGGGATGGCCGCCGTCCACCACGCTGTGCGGGTTGGTGGACTTCACATACCTTTGAGAACATTTTTTTGTGAACTCTCAGGTTTCCTCACGATGTTTTCCTTAACAGCAGGTGATATATAAATTTATAAAGTGCACATAACTTTTTTACAAATTCATTGGGATTCGAACCCGGGGGTCCCCCTTGATTCGAGGTCGAATTCTAAGCCACTAGTCATTGTTTGGTTTTATTTGTATACCTGTAAAGGTGAATATGGATTGATCAAAATTCCCCTCAAAACCTTAAACTAACCCAACATTTATTGAATAAATGATTTTCACTTATCATTTTCTTTTTCAAATGATTTTCATTTTTACAATGTTCTTACAAAGAAGATATTTTATTTTAATGTATTTTATACATAGGTTTTCACAGCGTTTTTAGTCGATTGTAATTGTATCGTTTATGTAAGTATCGTTTTGTTAGTGTAAGTGGCATACTACCGCGGCACGGCAATCCTCTAAAAGCACTGTGAAGACCTATAGGTACATTGTATAAAATACGTTAAAATGTACCGTGTAAGGTTTATTTAATAAGTAGAGGACAGAAATAAAATACCGAGTTTGTAAGAACATAACAATTTCAGGTGCGAATATTTTCTCGTTCCGAATTGTAGGTATTTTTAATATTATTAATGTTTTTGAACGTTATTTATTGAACGTTGTTTACTGTATTCTATTGATTTTTTGTTATTATTTTGATGTTTTATATGAATAAATTAATAAAAGATATTTTCTTACTCCAAGTAGCCCATAGGGTAGAGTTCTGTACATTTTTCACAATTCCAACCAACTGTTGCAAACATGGCACTTCGTTTTCTTCCCATTTTTTATCCAAAAGGTCTTCTAAAATCTCCTCCAAATAGGAATATTCGAAAAATGAAAGTCTTTTATTTCTTTTCTCTGGTTCATTACATCTTCCGGTGATATTAAGAACAGTAGATGAAACGGCTCCTGTAATGAAAATAAAAAAAAAAAGTTAGTTACTTATTTCATTTTATTCTATTTTTTCATAGTTAAGAAATATTTTTAAATGTTATTATTACCTATCTAAGATTATAAAATTTGTTTATTTTTAAATACAATTTTTGAGATAAATATGTAGTAAGGGTGTCATCAACATCACTTGTGCATCAACTTACAGCGACTATCAATTCAACACAGATGTATTTATCATGAATAATTTAACAAAGAATTTACCAAATCAAACATTTAGCAAACCGGATTGGACACATCTTGAAAACATTCAACTGGCCGATCCCGATTTTCATATCAGTCGCCCGGTGGACTTACTACTTGGAGCCGACGTCTATTCATCAATCATTTTAGGTGGAATCATATCATCAGATCAATTACAACCCGTGGCACAGCAAACCCGCCTCGGGTGGATTTTATGTGGCAATGTAAAATCCTATCAATGTAATGTCATTCTGAACAACATAGAAGGCATTCAGCGCTTCTGGGAGATCGAAGACATCCCTGAGGAATCAAATATGACTCAGGAAGATGCTCGATGCTTAAAATATTTCAAAAATACAACACAAAGACAGTCCGACGGAAAATATATAGTTAGACTACCATTATCATCAGAAGCAGACGATCGATTAGGAGAATCAAAATCAAAAGCAATAGCGCAGTTCAAACAATTAGAAAAACGATTTAAAAAACGATTAGATATTGAAAAAGAATATAAATCATTTATCAATGAATACATCCAATTAGGTCACATGCGGCTGACGTCACCCAGTCCGCAGCCGACATCAGGTGTTTTCTTACCGCATCATTGCGTTTTACGCGCGCAGGTGATTTAACATCATCTGGCCAAAGTTTAAACGACGTTATGTCGCGAGGTCCAAATTTGCAGCAAGATTTACTATCTTTGATCATAAAATGGCGACAATACGAGTTTGCCTACACAGCCGACATCGAAAAAATGTTTCGCCAGATTCTTCTTCACGATGACGATCAAAAATACCAAAAGGTCATCTGGAGAGAGTCGTCGCAAGAAAACTATCAAGAATATCAATTAGCAACTGTCACGTACGGAACAAAGGCAGCCCCTTTCCTTGCGATGATGGTTTTGAAACAACTAGCAGAAGATGAAGGTCACAAGTTTTCTTCAAGTCCAGCTGCCAGGACTCTACAAGAGCAATTTTATATGGATGATTTGATTAGCGGCAGCCATGATCTTCCATCAGCAAAGCAGTTGCAATCAGACTTAATAGATCTACTAAAATCGGGAGGATTTAACTTGCGGAAGTGGTCAGCAAATACACCTGCTTTATTAGAAGGAGTCAACACAGCAAACTCAGTTGATCAATCATACGACTTCAAGGAGTCAACTAAAACTTTAGGTTTACAATGGCATCCTCAAACAGACGAGTTCAGCTATGATATCAAGATAAAACTATCTCAGTCAACACCAACAAAACGCAGCTTATTAGCAGACATATCAAAGCTATTCGATCCGCTGGGATGGCTTACACCCATTACCACAAAACTAAAAATAATTTTTCAAAAAATTTGGGCGCACAATTTAGGATGGGACGATGAACTTCCTACCGATATCATAGATGAGTGGTCGAAAATCAGACAAGATATACAGCAAATTACACACATTCGAATTGCAAGATGGTTAAAAAGCAGCAAAGATAACATCATTCAACTTCATGGATTTTGTGATGCATCGCTTAACGCCTACGCATGTGTAATATACTGCAAAATAAGCAAAATGAATCAAGAAGGAACGCAAAGAAGCACAGTGGTATTAGTCGCTGCGAAATCAAGGTTAGTACCGCCAAAGAAAAACACTAGCTTGCCTCGATTGGAGCTGTGTGCAACCCACCTCTTATCCAAACTTATGCGTAAAGTGAAATTATGTTTAGCAGATTTTAGTATCAAAGTGTTTGGATGGAGCGACTCAACAGCAGTGTTGGGTTGGTTAAGTGGTAAACCGAGTCGCTGGAAGGCTTTCGTAGCTAACAGAGTGATTCAAGTTACAGAAGTTTTACCAGCGGAATGTTGGCGCTACGTAAAGTCCCAGGAAAATCCAGCTGACTGTGCCAGCCGCGGTATCACCACAGAGCAGCTACAGCAACATCCACTTTGGTGGCATGGACCAACGTGGCTATCAGAGTTCGATGACGAAAACGAGAAAGAAAAACCTATTTACGTCACCGATGAAGAGCTAAAAAAGACAAAGCAAGCAAACGTCACAACCTACTCGAGTGACGATAGCATCATTACACAATTATTAAACAAACACAGCAATTTCATGCGCGTCACTCGAATAGTTGCGTACATATTACGTATGAAGCAAAAAGTGAAGCAAAACTATTTAACAGCTGACTAACTACAACAAGCAAAAATAAAAATTATCAAGCATATACAACATCAAGAGTTCGCAAAAGATATACAGCATTTAGAGAAACACAACAACTTACCTTCAAAAAGCAAATTACTATCACTAAATCCGTACATAGATTCAAATCAACTGTTGCGTGTAGGAGGACGATTAAGTAACGCTATGATCAGCAAAGATATGATGAACCCTGTCATCATACCGCACGATAGCAGGTTGACAACCCTACTCATTGATTACGGTCACAAAATGACGTATCACGGGGGAGCACGTGTTACCTTATCATGGCTACGACAGCAATTTTGGATCATAGGTGGTAACCGCGCTGTTAAAAAGCATTTACGCCGCTGCGTAAGCTGTAGGAGACACAATCCGACGAAACATCATCAGTTAATGGGAGAGCTTCCCGAAGCAAGGTCAAATCCATCACGACCATTTTATCATACTGGTGTCGACTACACTGGCTGCGTCGACGTGAAGTCAAGCAAAGGAAGAGGCATCAAAACCTTCAAAGGGTATATAGCAGTGTTTGTTTGCATGGTCACAAAGGCTGTACACCTTGAATTGGTGTCAGACTTGACCTCTGCAGCATTCTTAGCAGCATTAAAGAGAATGGCAGCGAGACGTGGTACACCTGGTCACATCTACAGTGACAATGGCACGAATTTCGTGGGAGCCAATCGAATCATTCAACAGGAAATCATTGATTTGAAATCTATAATCAACACAGAGTTTCTATCAGATATTAGTGAGATGAACATTACCTGGCATTTTAACGCACCATTATGGGCAAGTGCAGGGGGCTTATGGGAGGCAGCAGTGAAAAGTTTCAAATACCACCTTCGCAGAGTCATCGGCGAACAGAAACTCACATTTGAGGAGTTTTCTACACTACTAAGTCAATTGGAAGCCTGCTTGAACTCTCGCCCACTCTGCGCTATCACTGAAGATCCCGACGATATAAATTATCTCACTCCATCACATTTTCTAGCAAGCGGTCCGATACTCAGCATCATAGAGACGGAAAGAGACGAAAGAACACGCTGGTATTTAACTCAAAAGATATTTCAGGACGTATGGAAACGTTGGAAATTGGAATATCTAACACAATTATCAGCCAGAAGCAAATGGCAGCAATCAAATAGTAACATCCAATTAGAAGACATTGTAATCATTCATGATGCCAACCTGCCTGCAGGAAAGTGGGCATTAGGACGAGTCATTGACCTACACCCCGGCAAAGAGGGTCTTGTTCGAGTTGTTAGCGTCAAAACAAAGAACGGAGTTATTAAAAGACCTATCACAAAATTATCAATATTGCCAGTCAACTCTGAAGCAGAACATCAAATTCCAAGTCCGAAAAACAAAGAAACATCGTCTGCAAAAGAAAATCGCAAATGTAGCAAGTCAAGGGCACCTGGAATGAAACTCAGTCATCTTATCATGTTTTCTTTGCTATTATGCACTACTTTCATGCAAATAGTGCAAGGAGCATACAATGTTACCCCTTTCAAAAACACTCAAAGTCTTTACTTTGATAAAACATCAAGCATGCGACTAATCAGAGATGAATGGAAAATGATCATTTATTACGATATGGATCCATACTGGAATGGCTCAACGTTATTTAATAAATATATCACTCACCTTGAAAACATATGTTCAAAGCTGCAACAGCGACAACAATGTGACGTAATCCTTTTACAATTACGTCACGGCAGCACCGAGTTACACTACTACGATCAGCTGCTCCTTGGTCAGCAATCTGCGGCGGCTGGAATACGAGTACGTCGCGGGTTTATCAATGGAATAGGATCCGTCGCCCACACACTCTTCGGCGTATTGGACGATGATTTCGCAGTACAATATCAAAAGGACATTGACCTCATCAAACACAATGAACAACACCTTGTGAAGTTATGGAAAAATCAAACATCAATTATAGAAGCCCAATACAATTTTCTTAAAAGATTAGAAACATCAATTGATCAACAGCACGAATTATTTAAACAGCATTTGAGCAAGCTAGAACAACAGACTTTCATTACGAGAGAGGAGGTAGAGAGGTTAAAAGCTATCAATGAGTTTACTTTATCATCGATTATTGCTAACAACATTTTAGCTAACCTGAAAAGAAGTCAAAGGATATTACTCGATACTGTTACTGACGTCTATCATGGAAAATTTGATATTCACCTATTATCACCTGATCAACTGAAAGATGAGTTAAGCATAATTTCTGGACATTTAGCAAAAGAGTTATCATTACCGATAGACGACATTCACGGTGGTATATCAAAACTATATCATTTGCCGAGAGTCAAAGTAAAGGTAACGAAGCAGTATCTTTTATTTGAAGTCAAGGTCCCATTGCTGACTAGAGAGAGTTATGACATCTACAGAGTTACGCCTGTTCCTCAATTAATCAACAACGACATGATAAACATTATACCAATTTCCGACTACATAGCAGTAAATATTCAAAGAGATTCATACCTACCAATGACCGAGTCGGACGTACTATCATGTTTTCACTCAGATCTCGCTACAAAACTATGCCCACTTAGAGGGCCTATTTATCATATGCTGAACGATCAAAACCTTTGTATCAAAGATGATTCATCAGAAAGATGTAAAACTATAACAACCAGTTGCAGGAACACATGGAATGCACTGAATACTGTAAATACCTACATGTTTTTCTGCTGCAATCAGTGCATTGTCAGATTCATGTGCGGCAACCAAGTCGAAACTGAGAGCGTCAGCAAGGCCGGTATCATATCGATCGGCAGCAACTGCGTGCTCAAAGGAGACTCATACATGATTTATTCACACAATCCTCAAATCAACACAATGCCGCGACCGGCGCCACGGCTATCTATTCAAGCGACGTCTCTTCATAACATCGCCAGTGCTAGTGTTAGTGCAAGTGCTAGTGATAGTGTGAATGATAATTCTAGAGCAATAGTGCAAAGTGAAAGTGTGCAAGTGAAAAATAAAGCCACTTCTCCGTTTTTCACAAGTGTGCGTTTAAGCGACATCAACCACTAACATAATTTTAAGAAACAATGGAATCACCTTGTTAGCATTAAGCCATATCATTCTATCACTGACTAACAAGAACATAACATTCACATATCAACCCCATCACCCTTCATCTGCCGCCCGGCAGCATGTACGGTACAACCGTACATTTTTGTTTATGTAGCATAATTTGTTATTAGGTCAAGGTCGATTTACATCAAACGAACATAGAGCTAGAGCTAGAACAAGAGCATTTTTTCGTAATCTTTTAGTGTAAACGAAAGCTAGAGGTATCGATTTACATCAAACGAACATAGAGCAAGAGCTAGAACAAGAGCATTCTTTCGTAATCTTTTAGTGTAAACAAAAGCTAGATCGAATGTTCTTTGCTCATTCGTGTCGATTCTGTGGTTAGTATTGGTAGTGCTTCGTTATGTCTGACTCTGACAGCGATATCATTATTGCAAGTGCTGCATTTATTATTTTGTCGCGAAAACTCAAAAATAAAAGAAGGAAGAGACGTTGGTGGGTTACAAATTTAATGCATCGAAGGACACTGGATAATGTAGGTGAAACAATGACGGATATGCGAAAACAAGAAGAAAGTGGACAATTCCAGAACTTTTGTAGAATGGCGCCAGAGGATTTTGATCATTTACTATCTCTGACCATCGAAAAAATTCGAAAATCAAGTACGAATTTTAGAGACTCGATTCCTGCATATGACAAACTAGCAGTGACTTTGCGATTTTTGGCAACTGGAGATTCCTATGAAAGCCTGATGTATTTTACTAAAATGTCCAAATCGACAATATGTAATGCTATATCTGAAGTATGTGCTGCAATAAATGAAGCATTGCAAGACTATGCTAAGGTAAGTAAAGTTATTACATTTATACATACCTACACACCTATTATTACGACCGTAATTATTATTGAAAGTAAGTAAATAAACTAAGACAATTTATTTTCAAGATATTTATTTAAAAAAAAACAATCAGAGAACTTAAATAAACAAAAAGTAACTAGAAAAGATATACATGTTACTTAAAATTTTTAATAAAATGCAGCAAAGACTCGCTGGTTTCTTCAGTTGCGTTATCATCCGGAATGTGTAATTGTTGGCCTAAATTCACATTACTTTCTGAACTAGCTTCCATTTGGTTGGGTGGAGGGGATTGATCTGAGGCTACCGAATACACAATGCCAGTATTTTGTGAACTGTCTGAATATGAAGACATCGGAGTTGATGCTAAATTTGACTCATAATCAAATTTCCCCAAATCAGCGTCGAACAGTATATTATTTATGTAATGTTCAACATACGCTTTCGTCCTTTTTGAGTATTCGCGATGTTTTGAAGCAACATGATTTCCAAAAGCTTGACTTTTGTCCCTTATCTTTGAATCATGTGTATCTTTTAAAATACGGTAGGCTTCGGCTACTCGAGGGTCTTCATGTTTTGATTTTTTTGGTGGTATTGTGTGGCTAGATTGCAGTGATGTTGATGGTTGCCATTGTGGTGTGGTGTTTCTTGACCCTACTGAAGCTGCAGGTTGTGAATGTGTTGTTGAATCTGACTGTGTATCTGCATTAGGGTCCACTACCGCAGTTTCTTGTTCAATTCGCTCATTCTCCTGATCATCAGCCTATAAAAAACAGTTTAATTAATATACACCCTAAAATAATTTTTTATTCATTTCAGACACCGTCAACAGAAGAAGAATGGCTATCAATCGCTCAGGAATTCAATGAGAAGTGGAATTTTCCAAACTGTATTGGCGCTGTAGACGGAAAACACTGCGTCATACAAGCACCTATGAACAGCGGAAGCGACTTTTTTAATTATAAATCCACATTCAGTGTGGTGTTAATGGCCATAGTAGACGCTAACTACAATTTTATATTCGCCGATATTGGATGTCAGGGCAGAATATCAGATGGCGGAGTTTTCAGAAACACTTCTTTCTATCAGAAACTACAAAATAATGAATTAAATTTGCCCAATGACCAAAGCCTTCCAGGAAGACAACAGAATATGCCATTCGTATTTGTAGCAGATGATGCATTCCCATTACAAAGACACATCATGAAGCCGTATCCTGGTACTCATGCCAGGGGATCCGAAAAACGAATTTACAACTACCGTTTGTCTAGAGCAAGACGAATAGTAGAAAATGCATTTGGCATTCTTTCAGCAGTTTTTCGTGTATTGCGAAAACCTATGTTGCTACAACCTGATAAAGCATCTCTCATCATAATACCCTGCGTGTACCTACATAATTATTTGATGAAAAGGAAAGCTTCTAGGAAGCTGTATAATTCACCGGGCATGATGGACAGAATTGAAGATGACGTCGTCATTCCAGGTCAGTGGAGAAATATGGACCGTTTATCATCATTTCTCCCGTTACCCAACACTGGACGAAGACACACTTTGCAATGTGAAAATATCCGGAAAGAATTTTCAGACTATTTTAATTTGACTAATATTTTGCCATGGCAAAACAATATTGCATAATGAAAGCGATATGTTAGGTACTTTATAAAAAGCGTAAATAACCCAACCTAAAATTATGGTAGAATACCCAATAAATAAACATAACTACTTACTTACCATGTTTTTATTTTGGTTAGTGTCGAAATCAATTGTTTTCCTCGGTTTATATTTGTCCATCAAAAAGTGCATGCTTTTAAATGCAAACCATTTAGAATTATAAATACAATCGGCACCGCTGCCTGACTTCGTACTCATTGTTTTTTGCCTTTCCCGGCGGTAAGATGCAAGAAGCGAGTCCATCTTTTTTTTTAACTCTTCAACATTACATTCCAGTTGTTTTGCGATTTCCCGCCAAGCATCTTGTTTGTAAGTTGTATTTTTATAGTTTTCATACGTCGGATCCCACAGACATCTGAAATTGCGGTAGGCTTCTATCATTAATAAAGATTTTTCTTGAGACCAATCCATAATTTAATCGAAAAGATACGTAAACAATCGCTAGAACACAAGAACGCTTTGATGAGACCGCTCAGTGGCACGAGCACGTCCGAACACGTTAGAACGCTCTAAGCAACTGTTCGCGCGCTCTTGCGCCGTTTACATCAAGCGAGCGAGCATTCTTAGAATATTCTATAGAATCTTTGCGAACGCACTAAGAACAACGAAAGAATGCTCTACGCCTGTTTACACTAGAAGAATTTGATGTAGTGGGGATAGAATGAGCATTCGCTCGTTTGGTGTAAATCGACCTTCAAATGAACGCGCGTCACTCATTTACCTTTTTCATCAGTTCACGTTAATCACCGATACACGGCGGACGCGTTCTCATTATCAAATCATAAGCATTATCAGTAGTATTTTAAGTTATCAATAGCAATAAACTTTCTTCTATCAAATAACAGCTATCATTTAAAGGTGTCCCGTACACTCATCTTGAGACCAGACTTGATCCTGCAGTGGGTCATTAATGCCATGTAAGTACCTACACACTGTTATTATTGTCTTTTTGTAAGGAACACACGTACCCGGTCTTGTAGACGTCGACGTCCCGCTGGTAGTAGACGGCGGGTCCCGGCGAGCGCGCCTTCAGGTTAAAGCCGACGCGCGCGCCCTAGGCCGGCGCGCCGGGCCTGAGCCGCAGCGCGTACGCGTTGGGCGCGGGCCTTGGCCGCTTGGGCGCGAGGCTGAGCCGCGCGGCCATGGGGTACGTCGGCGGCCGCGCCCCGCGCGACTCCGGGCCGCGTTCGGGCGCGTGCGCGCCGGGCCTGAACCGCAGCGCGTACGCGTTGGGCGCGGGCCCTGGCCGCTTGGGCGCGAGGCTGAGCCGCGCGGCCATGGGGTACGCCGGCGGCCGCGCCCCGCGCGACTCCGGGCCGCGTTCGGGCGCGTGCGCGCCGGGCCTGAACCGCAGCGCGTACGCGTTGGGCGCGGGCCTTGGCCGCTTGGGCGCGAGGCTGAGCCGCGCGGCCATGGGGTACGCCGGCGGCCGCGCCCCGCGCGACTCCGGGCCGCGTTCGGGCGCGTGCGCGCCGGGCCTGAACCGCAGCGCGTACGCGTTGGGCGCGGGCCCTGGCCGCTTGGGCGCGACTCTGCACAAGTTGATTTTATATTTATTGTTCACTTTGATTATATGCTGAATATCTTGCCAAATGGAATTTAACTCTTACTTAACCCTTAATTCGACAATTTTTTTTTTATATAGAATATGGGAAATCACTACAGATTTTGCTTCTTAGCTTGTAAGGGACTCTAGGAAAAATATCTAAAAAAATCTACATAATTCAGTTTCCTGAAAAATCTACGTCCATTATACTGGACATTATCAAGTTAATAAGAAAGTAATACACTCCAGCCCTGTGCAGTATATTTCCCATTATCAAAGAGAAAGAACAGAAGAAACAAGGGACTTCGTAATAAAATATTTATTAAATTAAAAAAAATGTAGTCTTAAAGCTACATTCGTTTCCACTTAAATCACTAATAGGAACACAGAAACTTATAAGTACAAAGAACTCACTTATGTTTTAAACATAATAATGAAATTTGTATAAGAATCTTCATTATACCTAATCAACATTTATCTTTAAAAATCTTAAAAAACTAAAAAACAAAAAAAAAAACAATCTAAAAAAACCAAAAAAAAACCATCAGTCTTCTAATTCTTTGAAATATCAATATTTGTGCTCTTTGGTCACCTGCCTACCTACTTACTTATTATGAAAATTATAAAAACAATTTCTTTTGGTCACTAGGCACAACCTTTGCTTGCATTTGGAGCAATGCATATTGGTTTTGTTATTGTTGCAGAACTTGCAACGTCCATATGTTGTATATACAGGCCAGTGGTTGTAGCTATCATAACGTACAGAAACTGGGGGTCTCGGAGCACTTGGATTTTGAATAAGCGCTTTTTTCGGTAGAGGGCTTGGTGGTTCCGCCTCAATCGATCTTCCTGTTTGCCTCAGTTCTATCGCCAACCTCTGTCTAAACTTCTTCAGGCTTACGTTTTTCCATCTCTTCCTGTTACATTTTCTCCTGTAAAGAAGCCAAGCATTGTTTACCGCAATATCTAACATTTGGCCAAAGATGTTCATGTACCAACGGCGGCTTTTGAAAGACGTGCGATAGAGAGCTATCAACATATCGCAGAGGTCAACTCCTCCCATATGTTGATTATAGTGTCGAACTAATTGTGGACACGTGGCACCAACTTTCCTTTTCTGTTCCTTGCTCCATCTCTTGACTTCATGAACTGGGTAAGAATCTGCATAAGAAGAGGCCAATGTCACAATTTTATTATCGAACCATTTGATAATGGAGACTTTCCTTTCGTTGTCTACCACTTGACTAAATGAACCTCTACCTCTTTTCTTCAATTCTTTGTCACTTATCAGTCCTTCGATGCCACCTTTCAGTCTATTTTGCCGTATAGTGCCAATACTGAAAATCCCCTTATATTCTCGTAGATACCATATCAAATCGAGTGTCGTGAAATAATTATCGAAATAAACAGCACACCCGGGTGTCTGAATTGTCTTGCAAAGGGCTAATACCATTTTCGCACCCAGTGTCATCTGCTCTTCCTCCTCGCTAAAATCTATATATACCGGAAGGTATCATCGCCACCGTATAACAAGAAATCATAGACAATTCCGGAAGCACCAGCGCGTACTACGTTCTTGAATCCCCATTTATTAGGTTTCATGGGGTTATACTGTCTACGATTTCCTGCTTTAGTACCCTTGTAGGGTATAGTCATCTCATCTATGCTGTACTTCATTTCTTCTTCCGTTGCAAGGCAGTTTCTCCTTATTTTTTCAGTAAATGGTCGTATCTTATAATATCTGTCCTCATTCGAATTGGTGTTGTCCACAAAGTGAATGTTGCGTCGAATCTGCTCAAATCGTTTTAATGGCATAACATCAGCCACATGGGGATATCTAAATTCTTTAGACCAATAGTCTAGATAGGAGGGCATTTTCACTATACCCATGATAAGGAGAATCGCGAGAAAGTCTTTTAGCTGCTCGATGGTCAATTGTATACATTTACCAGTTCTTTGGGTAGAGTATAAGTTTGTGTTGTCAACGATATCGGCGAGAATATCTGGGGAGAAGAAGCGATAAAAAAATTCTAATGGAGAGTCAGTGTCCGGTAAATCAAACACGAAGTCATCTGATTGGATGTCAGCCTTGTGTCTGAATTGTCCTTTTTTCCATTTGTAGCTCATAACTAGTTTTTTCTTAGCTTTTTTTGGCTGGACATTTGGTACAGCATGTGTTGGTGGTTTTCTCTTCCGTCTGGTTGTTCTTTGTATTGATGGACAAGTCGTAGCCATAGGCGAACCATTTGAAGACGGGACCGATAATAATGAAGCTAAACTTGGTATAGCATTATAATTGATTTCACCAGTTGGTGGTAGCACATTGTTAATAATAGGTGTAAACGGAGGTAGCCCAGTGTTCAAATTCTCTTTGTCGTTGTTGTTTGCTGTCTCGATGAAAGTATCAGATTCAGCATTTGTCTCGTCACTGTCAATTGAAATATTGTCCTGGGTAGCATTATCGGAGCTATCTAATAAATTCATGCGTTGTAACTCTGAATCAATGGAAGGGCAGGGTGAAGAAGACAATTCTTCAGCTCTAACTCCAATTTCCTCTTCATTTTCTAGCTCTGATCCACTATCTACATCCGATGGAGCGTTTTCAGGTGGCACCAATGCTACTAAGCGATGTCCTCTTGACATAAAACTCTGAAAAACAAAGTTAATGAAGTGTAAAACCATATTATCTGTAGAATCCTCAAAATATTATTACTCGAAATAAAAAGTTTATTTTTCTAATATAACAGCAACGGGAAGGATACTAGACATAGAATTTTGTATTCAGTTTTCTACATACTTGATAAGGGGAAGAATACTGGACATAGCATTTAGCAGTAACTTTATTAATCATTCGACGACGGGAAGAATACTGGACATACAAGTTGCAGACGTCATAAAAAGTAAATAAAGTGCAATAAGGCAATAAAAACATTAAGATTAGTTTTCTAGATATGCTATCTTAAGTTTCCAATGATATAATTAGGAAATAAGCCATAAAATAATGAATAAATCACTTCTTACCGCAAGCCCACGCAGCGTGTCCTTCCTTCCCACCATCTCGCCGGTGACTGCTAGCGTCTCGTCAACGTGCCAGCTTTACCGATTTTTTACAACGTAGGTAGATAGTTCAGGATGCATTATAAAGCCTAGAGCTCTGAATGTACGGTCTATTTTTTGATGTAGATTTTTTTCTTCTAACGGGAAGTATATTGCACGGCGTCGAATTAAGGGTTAAATTAATTACAATTTGATCAAACTAACACTTCGTAGCACTTAACAGCACACACCAAATTACTTTTATCGCTACGCCATTCGGCAGAGCTTTCGCACGCAAAGACGACAAAGTGAATTTGAATGTCTAGTTGTTATATATTTGATAGATTGATAGACATTTATTGATAGAAATGTATTTATTATTTTAATGTTACAGGAGGCACACATTACTACTAGTATCAGGGAGACATTAGGAAGGGCAGGGACGAGACAGTGACAGTATTAGCTCAAGCTTATTTGACAGATGTCACTACCACAGATACATACTAATCTTATTGACTACACAACACTAGTCTAACCCTCGTCTATAAATACTTTCTGCCCCACAACTACCCTTTTCTTCAAAAATTGGTAACAATGAATTCAGCACGTTCAGAGCCACGGTTCCTTCGCTAGTAAGATTCATTAACGGTGCCGGCGACTTGCCTGGCGTGCCCAAAACACAGGTTAAAACACATTTAGCCGCTATCGTTAAAGCGCACACCAAAATTGACAAAATGGCATGGCAGGCAAGTCCATCAATAAGGCCACCATGGTGAACTAAGGCCTACTTTCTAGTCAAACTTCGATTTATCACATTTAGAAATCAATAACATGATTCACGATAACTGTGTTTGATATGATGCGAATGTTACTAAACTATTATGAATTGCGTTCGTTATGCATTGTTGACTCTATAAAGGGTGAATAAATATATGATACCTGGCTCCGAAGCTTCAAGCCGGTGCGGTTATGATGCCGTTCCTGGTGACGCGGTCGATGCGCCCGCTTCTGTATGTACGCCCGCTGGGCCCCGGGCCCTCCCCATTCCGGTGGCTGGAGAACTTCGGCTGACGCCCCCTGGCCCCAGGCCCTGACCGCAAACGAATCAGTGGGGTTACTCTTGAAACCAATTCCGATCGATCGTCATTGGAATTGTTCGTGCAACACTGCGCGGACCCCTAACTACAGCTACGTGGGCGGCGCGGGCGGCGCCGCATCGCCTCGCCCGCCACAGCTCGCCACTCCACTACGGACCGCGGTGATCGCTAGCCGCCACTTATACTTACTTTAAATTGTAACAATATACGGCATTCCAAATACAGTCCACTTTTTATTTCACGTCCACCTAGGACCCTAAACATTGGTCCTTCGATCTCAAAAATTGATCAGCAGCCTTTTGAAGATCAAGATTGCAGTTTTAAGTACCGGCGTCAGTGGTCTTTGTCTTTGTTCGCGATCGTCATATTGCCGCGTCATTGCCGACTACAAAGAACGTGGAAGTCGCTACAACAACGTGAGAAGCAAGAAGATTGGTAAAGGCGTGAGTCGTTCCAATTAATTTCCCTCTTTCTAAACCAATTTTCCAATCTTTATTCAAAAAAAAAAAAATTGCCTTTTAGGTATCTTTCTTTTCCTTTTTCGCTTAGATTTGATCAAGTGGTAAATTATTTCACCCCTTTATTATTTATTGCACCGCTACAACTGCTTCGAGCATCTTTTATCCAGAATCATCATTTTTTGCAACAATAAATCCTTATCGCGCGCACGTGGCATCAGCTGACCGCCGCAAGGTCAACGCCCCGTGATTCTTTGTGTGCGCCGCTATTCTATGTTTTATTGCACCTATTCATTCATAACTAGCATCTGTTTCTTTTTCGCTTTATTTAAGAATGGCTGAACCGTTATCTAAACTCATTAAGAAGCGCTCTTCTATTAAATGCAAGCTTACTATTTTCACCAACTATATTTGTATAATTAAACGAACTTACCTTAAGTGAAGTTCTATTTCAATTTTACGAATTTCATCATCATGGAGATTACTATGCAGCAATACGGAGTGTTGTGCTAGACTTCACAGTATATAAAGCAATTCAAAAAGCTTGAATCCGTTTCCTCATCTGTCATCTGTGACGCCGCGTCCCCGACGTTCCTCTATGGTATCTTCACTATCAGTTCAAAGTAAAGCACGAGCAACCTTAAACACAGAGCAAAGCAGGGAGAGAAACTGTGTTACGGGGTGGGAGGGTTGCTCCATGATGATGAAATTCGTAAAATTGAAATAGAACTTCACTTAAGGTAAGTTCGTTTAATTATACAATTTTACTCTTTCATCATCATGGAGATTACTATGCAGATGTTTAGAGCCAAGGTTGTGAGTCCTTTAAATAAAATATTTTTGTTTTCAGGATTAAAACAAAACACTTTTATTTAAAATTAGAAAATGGCATCTTGAATAAGATAACAGAAAAAAATCTCTTAAACAGCTTCTTCTTTAACAAAAATCTTAAATTCTTACATTAAAATAACAATAAACAAGGTAAATAGACTTTTACTCAGTCTTAAACTCAACTTAAAGATACTTATAATCGTATTATGACATAAAAAGGAAGAAATTAATAATTTTCAAGTATAGTGTTACTCAGTGTCCATTTGAGACAATGATCTATTATAATACTTTGTAAGAATGGTTGAATTCCCATTCTACTCAGCACATTTTCTTATGTCGTCCATGGCCATACCTGCCCATAGTGCTGCAGGGATTGACGCATGGCGAGTGCTGTGTGGGGTAAAATATTTTTGTCAATACCAGCCTCCTGAAGGGTGTATTTAATCCAACGTCCTATACTTTGGGTTGATGCTATCGTAATTGGTTTTTTATAAGTGAGAATCAAATTATTTAAATCATTTCTATAATTTTGTGTAAATTTAATGTAGCACGAAATTGTTCAAACTGGGCATATTTCAGGCTTTGGGTTATCGTAGGGTAATCTTAAGATTGGTTGTTCAGATCCATGTTTTGATGTTTTAATGATGTCAGTTATATTTATTGTCAGTCCCAACTTGGCGGGGGCACTGCCGTGCCCCCCGATACTGTTATAGACTATGTTATCAATTTTAATAAGGGTTAATGTTTGTGTTTTATGTCCTGTCGTAAGAGCCAAAGGTGTAACAAGTTTTAGGGTTAGTTTATCAATTCTGATTGATTCCTTTGGATATTATTTGGATATTATTGATTTGGATACCAAGTGGTTAATAAATTAACAACTATACAGGGATCCCAAGTTGAGTTGTATTTTGGCTTTGAGCGTTTAATTTTATAAAAACCATTGAAAAATCGTTTTATTCTATCATCTCATATCCCACACTGGGGTCTATTAATAATGATAAGGCTGACCTGAAATTATTTGGGGTTCAATGTGATGCATCAGCATAAAACAGTTTACACAGCATATAAAGGTGTAAAAATATATGGGACTGATGCTAAATATAGGTATAAGCTTTAAACCATTATGACATTGTTTAATTGTATTACATGGCAATGTCAATTTTTTTTTTTTTTTTTTTTTATAGTTATGTATTATATAATATTGTACACCCCTATAGGGCAGGACAAATATGATCCAAATTTGTGAAACTATTTTCATCTGTATTTTGTCCACAATAACGAGAATATAAATATGTAAATGATGTTATCATAATATCTAAGGAAGATTGTGGAACTCCACTTCTCTTTAGTGTTTCACAGAGAGCGTTCCTGCAGCCAGGGTAAGTGTCCAGTAAGGAACAACTAATGTGTCTGTAGCTTTATCATGCTTGATTTTAAGAAGAACTCTTAATATTAAACTAATGGTAGCTTGTATATTTGAGTGTAAAATATTAAACTAATGGTAGCTTGTATATTTGAGTGTAAATGCATCAATAGTCATAGCGTCTGGGTCTTTTTTTCCAGCTTACAAATTTTACGCATTTTCTAATAGACCATGATGGAATTAAATCTATATCAGGGTATCCAAGCTGTGTTATTATTTTTTCAAAAACAGGTTGGAATAGTTCCCACTCTACATCAGATTTTCCAGTAATCTGTTTCTATGCATACTGTCTTTAGTATTATATGTATATGATGTAAAATATAAAAAAATTCTATATGCACACCATTGCCAGATATCCCGTGTAATTGTATTCAAATGTGGATATTGGACCCCCCCCCCTCCCCAATTTATTTATGTAAGAAATGGTTGTGGTGTTATCAATTCTTATAAGAATTTTACAGTTTTTATGGTTTGCAGCTCGGCATTTTAAGCCAAACAAAAGCTGCTTTTATCTCAACATAATTAGTATGATATTTTGTTCATCTAGGTTCCACAATCTAGATCATTGCTAACTGCGCCCCAGGCTGACAAGGGTGTATGTAGATATTTCTACTATATAATCTTGTCTGATGGATTTTTTCGAATAACCTAAATTCCTTATCTACTGCTCAAATTTGGCATGTAATGTTATAGGAATTTTCATTCTGACATTATAATTGTCATTATTTAATTGAAGGGCCAAAATCTCTCACGCTCATACTTTTGTATAGGTACATAAGTCCGTACTTAATAGGAGGACAGGCTGCGTTGAGAAGACCCAGTAATTGTGCAAACTCTCTTATTTTACATTCATTCTTATTTTAAAAGTCTGTGACATATTTTGTGGTTGTAAAGATAGTCATATTTTATGAGTGTTATGTAGATCCTCAATCTTTACAAGTTCTGGATTGTGTGAGACAACATTTTTCTGTGTTCACAATAAAACATAACAAGTCACAAACTATTTTTACATGTTTAGTGCAAGTGTTATGATCTTCGTTTATAGAATTTATATCATCTTGATAAATATATTATTATTATGTTTTTACGTTTTTTTTTTCTCCTTTTTATTACAAAAGGGTAAATTACAACCACATGCACGGGCCTTAGCCAAGTACATGAGGAGGGGTTACTCTATCGATAATGTCGCTGAAGAGATTGTAGAAGAAGTTAAAAACTTTCTTGTTATTCGGCAGGTGTTCAATATAGTTGCTTTTTGTAACATGTGTAATGTGTGACTGGGCATCTTTAATGATTTTAAGCTGTGTAGAAGAGTTTTTGGGACGACTCCTGTGGATGACAAGACTACTGGGATAATGTGAATGGTTTGCGCTTGCCACTGTCTTCTAAGTTCTATTGCTAAATCCTGGTATTTACTTAGTTTTTCAGATGTGGTGTTTTGTAAGTTATGTGAATTGGGTATGGCTATATCTATGAGATATACCGTTCTATTAATTTTGTCATGAACTGTGATATCCGGTCTATTGAAATGGATAGTTTTATCAGTGACTATAGCTCTATCCCAGTACATCTTATAATGTTTATTTTCGAGTGCAGAGTCGGGTTTATATTTATAGTACGGTACCATCTTTCCTATTAGTTTGTATCTATATGCTAACTGTTGGTGAATAATAGAGGCGACTTGATCATGCCGGTGCTTATAGTCAGACTGTGCAAGCGATCTACAGCCACCCGTAATATGCTGAATTGTCTCCGGCGCGGCATTGCAATGTCGGCATGAGTCGTTATTTTGTAATGGATCCTTAATAATATATTTTCTGAAGTTGCGTGTTACTATGGTTTCATCTTGGATGGCAATCATAAACCCTTCATAATAAACCCTTATTATTATTATTTGTAGTATCTGCACATTCACAGGTCCAAGAAAATTGGACCTGGGCAGTAAGCTTGCGCGGGGACACAGGTCCAACACGTAGAGGCCTTTTGACACAATTTAATGTTGTGATGGGGTACACATGACGGATACCATCCTCGGCCGCACAATCTATCTAAAAGATTGTTCCGAAGATGGTCCCCGCCATATGGACAGGAACTATAGAAAGGAATAGAAAAATTTCCTGGAACTATTGTGATGGGATATAGAGGGACTGGTAGATGGGCTATTGCGGACTATGGGGTCACCTGCCGTTTAGATAATTAGAAGAATAATCTAACGTTAGGCAGGTGGTGACTCGCCGCCCACTGGACGGGCCCCCACTAAGTGGCGCATGCCGGAGGGCAACATCGTTGTGAGCGGCTGAGGGGTGTCGAGAGGAGCGGCACCGATTTCACCATGACGGGGGTGTTAGCCAACCGAGAGTGGATTTCACCATCCCGGGGGCATTAACCAACCGTGAGCGGGTTTCCTCGTTATTACGCCATTACTTACATTACACTTCCACCCCCGAGCATATAGCTCTAGCGGCTCCACTCTGGCCGGCCAGTTAAGGCAAGCCAGAGGTGGGGGCCTGTTCCTCTCGGTCTCCACTCCGCCTACCGGAGATGAGGAACAGGGGACCTCCCCCAGGAGCACTCAGGTCCGTGGTGTCGCTACTCACCAAAGGCTCGCCACAAGCCCCCCTGCGGGGTTTATTATTATTATTATTATTATTTTTTTTTTTGTATACTATTTTGTATGCTTGGTATGAATACCGGTATTATGACAAACTCAGGCCTAAGCCAAAGTGAGTGTCAGTGAAGTAAAACATTATTATTATTATTATTTTCAAGTGTGACACCTCTGGTTTCATTATTTTATTGAAATAAGTTCACACATTTTTTCATTAAATAAAAATCTAAGAAACTTCTTACTATTTTCAGATATTTTACTGAAAAATACGCTACTTTAAATCTAAAGTAGTTATATAGCAGTTATGTGTCATTACCTTGTAGATTTCTTTAAATTGAGGATGAATTTAAAAGTACCATTTGGTTTTGGTGTCAGAAAAATTGGGGGGAGGTATTGATCATCTTGGTATTGGTATTCAGAAATAGCACCAAGGTTTTATAATTGTGTTATTTCTACTGAAAGACTATTTACTTTATTTTCAGACCACATAATTTTCGATTGCAGTTTACATCTATAAGGTATGGTATCTAGGAAAGAGATATCATAACCTAATATCTATTATAAAATTACTGGATCTTTAGTTGGACGTTGCCAGTTGTGATACAGAAGGTTTATTCGCCCTGCATGTACCTTATTTATCTGCGTTGTGCTGGCTTTGACTGCTGTGGCCGGTAAGGTTTCTTAGGTTGTTGCTGGTTCTTATGCCTGCCTTTGGAGTTTTATCTCCTGTGAGGCGGACCCTTAGATGGGTTTTTCCAGTTTAAATTTTTGGTGGTAGTTGATGTGGAAGTTGTTTTGCTTTTTTAAAAGCCTGTACTTGTTTTAATGTAGGTCCAGTTTTTTCTACAACTTTTACAGTTTTCAGTCTATCACAGAAATTCTCACCAAAGAGGTAAGGGTTTTTTCACTGAAATTCTCACCAGAGGTAAGTGTCAGTGGGCACATTGGTTATTGCTAATTTAACGCAACTTTGTACCGAGGTGAGGATGAAATGTTTTCGGGTCATTGAATCATAGTAATTCATTGTTATTACATAGTGTTTTAGCTGCATCATTTATACCTTCTATTAGTTTTATGTTGTTTATATTCCAATTTGTTGTCTTTCTTCAGGACATTCTCTGAAACTGCTGCTGCAATCTCAGAATTAAAGACAAAGACAAACTCATAATTTCTTTTTTGTCCTTTCTGCTCATCAACTTTTCCCTCTTCGCCCAGTGCTAGGAGAAACTCCTCAAGAAGGGCTTCCTCAAGATATGAGGTTTCTGAAATTTTAATGATTTTCACAATTCAACATAGGTTTATTGAATTACATATGAGGTCTATCGATGCCATTTAATTTTTCCAAATTAATGGACAAGGTGAACACAGAGTTCAAGCCCTATGGGCATGGGTCTCACCGTCTGCCCTCTCGTGACAGCTCTAGAAATGTGGACCACTTAACTTGCACTAGCCAACAATTTTTTCCAATTAAATGGAAAATATGAACACAGAGTTCAGGCCCCATGGGGTTGGTCTCAGTCTGCCCGCTCGTGACAGCTCTAAAAAGAATGTTGGACCACTTAATTGACTACTAGCAATCTAGTAATCTGACCAATATTAATGGACAAGGTGAACATAATGTTCAAGCCCCATGGGGTGTGGGTCTCCGTCTGCCCGCTCGTGACAGCTCTATAAAATATGGACCACTTAATGGCTAGGCTAGTACATCGACCTCTATATTAGTGGGGAAGAATGATGGGAGTTATTGATGCAGTCAAACACATTAGTAACTGACCTGCTTCCGGTTGTACTGGTTTTCTTCTTCCTTGTTTTGTCCTGGTGGTTCCTCTTCAAGTGTTTCCAGCTTTTCCTTTTGTTTTGATAGCTTGTTTTCTAATCTTCTTATTTTATTTTGGATATATTCACTTTTGTTAACTTTTCGTTTGCTCATTTTATATAAGTTACAATGACTTTGGTGGTGTTGTTTAACCGACGCTATATTGAACTATATTCATTATGAATGTTTGAAAACTTTGGAATTAGCCGCGTGGTGGTTAGTTTGAATGGTGGAGGGTGGAGTTGTTTATGTTAAACCGACGCCTATACCTACTTGTTACGTGGTGTAAGATGGCTTGTTAACAAAAACATAACTAACCTTGAAAAGTTACCGTAGTATTGTTATAGGCAAATTTATGTCAAATTACGTAATTTCTCTTCAATTAGCACATGAAACGATACATATATGTAATTCTATGAAAGAATAAAACATACCTTTCTTCAAAGCACCTGAATAAAATTCGGTACTAACTTGATTCAGAACACGACATATATTATGCGGCATCATTTTGTGTTCACACAAGTAGTAATCACTACTTTCACTTTTATTAAATGCCGTGCACGTTCTAAAATACATTTTTATTTACTTTTAGTCATAAATTACTGTAGAATTTGTAAAATTATCAAAATACATTGAAAAAACATTGAAGTCTTTTGGGCACAAAAATCCATAGTGAAGATACCATAGAGGAACGTCGGGGACGCGGCGGATTCAAGCTTTTTGAATTGCTTTATATACTGTGAAGTCTAGCACAACACTCCGTATTGCTGCATAGTAATCTCCATGATGATGAAAGAGTAAAATTCAAATCTTAAGAGTTGCACTTCTTTATCCCAATTACAACGCCTCGAATTAGAGGGACGCCTTGCTAAATATGATGCCCTATACGAGGAATTTGATAGCTTACAGACCGAGATCGAGGCGCTGTCGGAGTCCAAGTCGGAGGACGCGTCTGCGGAACGGGTCCAGTTTGAGGAGGTGTACCATGCGCAAGCGGCCCTGGCTCGCAGCCTGCTCGCTGAGAACCAGTTTCGAGACTGCGTGGGCTCCGTGGCGGGCTCGGAATCAGGTGGGACAAACAGAAATAACTATGTACGCTTGCCTAGAATTGATTTGCCTCACTTTGATGGTAGCATTCATTATTGGTTAGAGTATCGAGATACATTTACTTCATTAATTCATAAAAACGATTGTATCGACCCCATCAATAAATTCCACTATTTACGTGCCACTTTAAAGGGAAGTGCAGCCATAATCATAAAAAACATTGATTTTACCAGTGAGAATTATCAAATCGCTTGGGACTTATTGTGCGAGCGATACAATAATAACCGCTTATTAGTAAATAATCATGTTCAAGCATTATTTGGTGTTGAGCCCATCATAAAAGAATCAAGTAGATGCTTACGTAATCTAATAGATGTTACTAATAAAAACATTAGAGCCTTAACTATTCTAAATCAACCTACAGAGTATTGGGATACACTCATAATTTTTGTGATGTCTTCAAAACTAGATTCCACAACCAGTCGTCACTGGCAAGAATATCGCAATACTTTGACGGATGCGCCTACATTAAATCAATTTTGCACGTTCATTAGTAATAGAATAGACCTTTTAGAATCATTAGAGAATCATTCACATCAATCACATCAATCACATCATTATCATTACAATCAAAAATCAAACAAATTAGATAATAGCAAGCCTAAAAGTTTTATTGTCGAATCGAAAAATAATAATAATCAATTTAAATATAATTCATTATGCCCTATGTGCTCTAAAAATCATTTACTGTTTACATGTGAAGAATTTAGAAATCTTTCGATTGAAACACGTATCGAAAAAGCAAAGAACTTTAAGGTTTGCTTAAATTGTCTTCGCCCAGGCCATAATCATAAAACATGTAAACTATCTCATTGTAAATATTGCAAATACAAACATAACACGCTTTTGCATTTGGAATCTCATCAAAACCCCATTATTAATCCAATGCCTTCTTCTTCTGAAAATGTTGTTTTATCCTCAAATATTGTTCAGCCTACTGTTTCTGCTGTCTTACTTTCCACAGCTCTGGTGAAAGTCGTGGACTACAAGGGTAAGCAGCACACTGCCAGGATCCTCTTGGATAATGGAAGTACTACCAATTTTATTACTAGCAGCCTATGCGATACGCTAGGGTTGTCAAGATGCGAGGCGAGCTCCACGGTGACAGGTATAAACAATCAGACATCTAATAGCACACAGTCTTGTAACCTCACTATCGAGTCTTATTACGGTGACTATAGAGTCGACATAGATTGTCTAATTTTGCCTGAAATTACCAAGCTATTGCCGTCAAGATTAATTAATCGAAATAAAATACCTATTCCCAAGGGCCTTCAACTTGCTGACCCCTCTTTCAACATACCGTCGACAATTGACATTTTATTAGGGGCAGACTTATTCTGGCACCTCTTAGGGTCTCAAATTATTGATTTAGGTAAACATCAACCAAAATTATGTGACTCAAAATTAGGGTGGATAGTGTCGGGTCATGTCGGCCACACTTCCTATAAGTCGCATTTCTGCAATTTTTCAAATTCATTCATTAATTTATCTAATTCAAATCCCGATCTTACTAAATTTTGGGATCTAGACACCGTTTCTTTTTCACATTCTCTTTCTGCTGAAGAGAAGGCTTGTGAAGAAAGTTTTTATTTAAATACTTTTCGTAAGGAAAACGGTCGTTTTGTGATCACGATACCTTTCAAACATGATCAAAGTTTATTAGGTGATTCGTTTGAAATGGCAAAGAAACGTTTTTTATCATTAGAACGACGTTTTCAGCGTGATCTTGAATTTAAAAATAGTTACGTAGCCTTTATGAATGAATATGAGCAACTGGGACACATGGTTGAGGACTTCTTACCTACTTGCAATTCGAACAAACAATTTACTTATTTTTTACCTCACCATGGTGTCATTCGTACTTCAAGCACTACGACAAAACTACGCACTGTCTTCGATGCGTCTGCTGCTACTACCACAGGCGTGTCCCTTAATGACCTTCAAATGGTAGGCCCTGTCGTGCAGGATGACCTGCTGTCTATTTTACTACGTTTTAGACAACACAAATTTGTAGTTACAGCCGACATCGAAAAAATGTATAGGTCAATAGATGTCAATCCTAATCAACGTTCCTTGCAACGAATTATTTATCGTGCAGACTGCAAGCAGCCTCTAAAGACTTACACTTTGAACACAGTAACCTACGGCACCGCGTCTGCCCCTTATTTGGCTACAAAGTGTTTAGTGAGTCTAGCGTCTAGCGCCTTAAATGCTGACGTCAAGCGCTGTATCGAACACGACTTTTACGTCGATGATTTTTTAAGTGGTTCGTCTTCAATTGCGACCACCGTAGACATTTGCCAAAATGTTAAATCTATTTTATCGTCTGCTCATTTTAATCTACGAAAATGGCAGTCCAATAGTCCCCAAATTTTGTCTGAAATCGACAAAACCTCTAATGTGTCATGTAATGTCTTAGATCTTAACAAAAATAGTCAAAATACTTCTTCCAAAACGTTAGGTTTGCACTGGTATTGCGATTCAGACACCTTAACTTTTTCCATAAATATTAATTTATCCGACAAAATCACTAAACGACACATCCTATCTGTTATTAGCCAAATATTCGACCCTCTGGGCCTCGTAGGTCCTTGCGTTGTCGAAGCCAAAATAATAATGCAAAAATTGTGGATCGAAAAATATGCTTGGGATGACGAAGTATCTCAAACCATTAAAGGTTTATGGTCCTCTTTCGCAAATACACTTTCGTCTTTAAATAACCTTAAAATTTCACGCTGGGTTCTTAGTGATAACTCGGTCGTTCACGAACTTCATGTATTCACCGACGCCTCCGAAAAGGCTTATGGCACGTGTATTTACATTAGATCTATCAGCAGCTCAGGTAGTGTAAGTGTTCGACTGCTCGCGTCTAAAAATCGTGTGGCGCCTATTAAGCCTACAACGATTCCGCGCCTAGAACTATGCGGAGCCCTATTAGGTACAAGACTGTGTACTAAAGTGTTAAAATCACTTACACTAACCTTTAAAAATTGCTATTTCTGGTGCGACTCCACTATTGTTTTAGGTTGGTTGACTACACCGCCTAATCAACAATTTGTCCGCAATCGCGTTAACGAAACTCAAGAAAGCACTAGTTGTCATACGTGGAGCTACGTGCCGTCTAAAGACAACCCGGCGGATCTTGTTTCTCGCGGGGTCAAGGCTGATAAGATCAGCTGTTGCGAGTTATGGTGGTCGGGACCCAGCTTTCTTCTCAAAGACAAAATAGATTGGCCCAAAATGCCTACAAGTTACGAGAAACAAGACCTACCGGATATAACATCTAATTATTGTTCCAATTTTTGTAATCAATCAATTAATTTACCCAATCAATGTTCCCTAACTCAAAATTGCGAAAACAACACTACAATTATTCAAAATTTATTTACAAAATATTCTAATTATAACTATTTACAAAGAGTGATCGCCTATATACAAAGATTTATTCATAATTGTTCAAGTAAAACTAAAAATAACAAATACAAAGGTCCCTTATCTGTTCAAGAACTCAATAATTCTTCAAGGCTTATTCTGCAACATGCGCAATCTCAAATGTTTCCGGAAGAAATTCACTTTTTAACTTCTGGAAAACCCTTACCTCGAAAAAATAGACTAATTTCTTTAACTCCATTTTTAGATCACAACAAAATCATTCGCGTGGGCGGCAGGCTTGATAACTCCCCTTACGACTACGACACTAAGCATCCAATACTACTATGCAGTAAGCATCAATTAACTAAATTAATATTTCAAACACAACATATAAAACTTCTACACGCTGGTCCTCAACTTCTATTAGCTAATGTTCGTCAAAATTATTGGCCTCTTAAAGGTAAAAATCTTGCAAAAAATACAGTTAACAATTGTCTTAAATGTTACAGACTCAAAGCCAAAAATGCTCAACCAATGATGGGACAGTTACCTATTAACAGAACGAGTCTAGAATTTCCCTTTCTTAACTGTAACGTAGATTATGCGGGACCAATACTGATTGCTGACCGGAAGGGTCGAGGTTGCAAACTTTTAAAATCGTACATTTGTATTTTTGTTTGTCAGGCGGTTAAAGCCGTGCATATCGAGCTCGTCACGGACTTAACTAAAGAAGCCTACATGGCCGCTCTTAACCGCTTCGTAGCGGGTCGCGGGAGACCTCGTAGTATCTCATCTGATAACGGGACGAACTTTGTCGGGACGTCTAATGACATTTACAAATTTTTACAGGACTCCAACATAGCGTCCGACATGGCTCAAGAGGGCATCGAATTTAGCTTTGCCCCCGCTTATTCACCACACTTCAACGGCATTGCTGAAGCAGCCGTGAAGTCCACTAAGTATCATCTTAAGAGGTTACTCCAACTCACTCATTTTACCTTTGAAGAGATGTGCACTTGTTTGACTCAAATCGAAGCAGTCTTGAATTCTCGACCTCTTACCCCTATTTCCTCAGATCCTTTAGATTTTTCAGCCCTTACTCCTTCCCATTTCTTAATTGGACGATCACTCACGACACTACCACACCCACCAGTCGCCGACATCGACCTTACTCGATTGCAGCGCTACCAGAGAATGGAAAGCATTAAACAACATTTCTGGCACCGTTTTAACATCGAATATGTCTCTCTACTTCAGCAGAAGACCAAGTGGATGACGTCATCTGGCGACCTGGCCTTGGGCACGCTTGTCCTAGTGAAGGACAAGACGCTCCCGCCACTGATGTGGTGCTTGGGGCGCGTCACCAAAATCTACCCCGGCAGCGACGGCATCACCCGCGTCGTCGACATAAGGACGAAGCGTGGGACCATCCGTCGGGGCTTCAACAACGTCTGCCCGCTTCCCATCAATTGAACTCCATACTTCAAGGGCGGGAGTATGTTCGTGCAACACTGCGCGGACCCCTAACTACAGCTACGTGGGCGGCGCGGGCGGCGCCGCATCGCCTCGCCCGCCACAGCTCGCCACTCCACTACGGACCGCGGTGATCGCTAGCCGCCACTCGCGATCATAGAAAACAGAATAAGTAATAGAAAGGAAATAATAACGTATTTGCTCCGAGTCCACTGTAGCCCTTTCGGCTAGCGGCGACACGCCCCAACCTCGCCCCCCCGCACCCGCTCGAAAATCATTCTGTTGAACTAGAGAGTTCCGAACTTTTATATCGATATCGATATTTTAGATTTTTATCGTAATTGCAAGATGTCTTATATTTTATTTGTTTTTATATTTCTTTGCAACAATCCGCATATGTGGATGTTCCACATTTCCACATTTTCCACCGCACTCAGAGACATTCATTAACTTTAATGGTTCATTATGAAAATAACGATGACACTAATGTCAATACGAATAAAGACGATTTTATTTGTTTGTTAATGAACATTACGTTAAATGACGTCTCTGAGTGCGGCCGTTTGGTATGGACCCACCACCGCCATTATATAATCACAACTATTTTTCTGAGAACATTTACTCTAATAAATAAATAAATAAATAAGCCTTTTATTTCTCATTTCATTTAACATAACATTGGCTTTAACAAAATATTTTATCACATAATTTATTTTATTATATTTCATTTAAATTCACTTAAAATAATCTTTATAAATTAAATCATATTAAATTATTTTCGATGCCCTAGGTCGTACATCCCTAGTCGTACTATGCCATGGTCGATGTTTGTCAATGTTGCCGCTTTAGCGACTTCACTAGTTAATTCGCGGGAAAAACTTCAGTTTTCGCGAATAATATCTTAGTAAATGATTTTGCGCAAATGAACTACAAGACCGCTCTTGTATAAGCGTTAATATAAAGAATTGAGGCCTCCACTTATTGCAGTAAATAGCCCTACCCGGCATTCGAACTTGAAAAGCAAAAATTTTTTCCCATATTTACCTTGCGAAATTTTCAGATTATCGAGGAATTTTAAATTGTGCAGAGCGGCAACACTGGTGATCGTATCGTAACATGTCGCGATGAGTTGATTAATTTTCTATGAAATTTATGTATTTATGAAGTGTAAAACACTTGAAAATACACTAACTGGTGATAGGAAATTCATTCATTAGAGACATTTCATTTATTGCTCCTTGCCCCGCACGTAATAACTGCACAAGTCGGCATATTTTAGCCTTTTTTACAGCCATAGTTACGGCGCGAAGGCTCGAAAGCGACTGGAGCGGTTGATCACGCGTTCTGCCTTATGTTTGAACTGTTGTGCTCATGTTGGGGTACGCGTGCCCCGCCCACATAGCCGTTCTATTAGTATTCTGTTTTCTATGCTCGCGATACTTTAAATTGTAACAATATACGGCATTCCAAATACAGTCCACTTTTTATTTCACGTCCACCTAGGACCCTAAACAGGAATTGTTGCATACTAGCGCCTTATTTTTCCAATTTTGAACGGATGTTATATCTAACAGAACTAAATGAAATTGTGTCATTTCGTTGCAATCTTCTTAAGGGCAAAGAGTAATGCCAATTGCGTTCAAGAGTACCAAATCGTGTGACAGTTCAGATTGGATCGGAATTGGAATTGAGATTGTTTTCAAGAGTAAGGCCACTGATGTTAAGAATTTTTTTATACGATTATTATACGATTATACGATTTTTATACGACAGTATTCACGCACTGTCCCGCATCACGCGCGTACCTACATGCAGATGCGTGCTCTGTGTGTTGGACTGTGCGTGTTTTCTATACAAATGGAAATACTTACATACAACGTTAGGTCACGCATTCCCGCGCTACGCTGCGTGATGCGGGACAGTGTTTTAATCGCTAGGGTCCATTAATATATACAGGCATTGAGTGTGCGGCGATGTGGTTTAGATTGTGTAAATATAAAATATATAATAGTACTCACCTTTGGACACTGGTCTTTTGAACATGATTTATAACACGAAAAAATTTTAAAATTAAAAAGTCTACAACATAATTTTGACTTGACTAAAACGTCAAACAATATTTATTTATTGTTTATTCGCTGTTATTTCAAAAGCTAGCCAGTAATATATTATGTAGTTCGGATAGGATTTCTTACTTAACCCTTATGGTTATGTTGGTTATAGATGGTTATAGATGGTTATGTTGTATAAGAGGACTAAATGGGGCAGTGGCCCCGAGGCCACCACGTTCAGGGGGCCCTTTGGATTCTGACATGAATTTTGAATTAACCCTTGCATTTATTTCAAAGAAGCTGAAAACTTGCATCAGTGTTAGGGATACCATTATAATGAATTTGCGAAAAGTCCTCATCGATCCCATATTTCCAAAAAATTATCAAACAACTGAGTACAGACTAAAACCCAACTGTGTTTCTCCACAGTGGAGTTGGACTCGATCATCGACACAGCGGGTATTCTCATGGATTCCCCCACGAAAATAAAGGATCTTTATCCTAATGGAGTCCTATCCTGCTAGCTTGAACGTGAGTACGTGAGTACATACTTATCTACACAATATCCACGACGGAGCATGCAAGTTCAAATAGACGTTCGTCTCAAATAAAGTATCTGATTGCGGTTATAAAGAAAAAGCCTTTTAGATTTTGTCAATCATTTATTTCATGCACGGTACATGGCTCCTCCTAGTGACGCGCCACTGTTCACACATAGGTACACTGATGTTGCATGGATGAGAAAAGACTTCTTGCAGTTATTTATTTGTCCTTTATTGCCCAAAAAGTGGTACGAAAGACGAGCTGAATGTTTCATAGCATTCTCTCAAAAAATATGGAGGTGGTTGATTTATAAGAACAAATAATTAGAAAAAGTGACCACAAAAATAAAAATAAGCATAGTAAATACAGTAACAGAAGGAAAAATAAATAAACTGGAAACAGTGAGCGAAAAATTCATTTTTAAAAAATAATAATTTTGAGCATTTCTATTCGCGGTTTTCGTAGTTACAACTAATATTAAATCTGTGCCTGTAGGTTTTACACCGCAAACTACCGCGGCGCGCGATGCCGTTGATCGAGCGGCAGGCGCTTTCCCTCTTCGCTGTCTTCATCGATGCTTGCGGCGCCCCACTGAAAGTTATAAGACACATTATAAATTATTTACACAAAATTGGATTACAGACAATCCACTACACCGACCTGTTCCGAGAGTGGGTATTCCTTGAGCACGGTGTAGAGGTAGCCGGTGTAGGCGAGGTTGGCGACGCCCAGCGCGCGCATGGCGGTCTCGAATCCCGCCCACCACGACAGCACGCCGCCCACCACCGGCCCTACGAGACAGGATCAACAAAATAATTGAAGTATTCGCGGAAATGAGTGGTCGACCGTGAATTCGGCAATCGCATTGATTTAAAATCTGTATCAAGAACAAAAATGATTAAAATTATTTTTGTTTTTTTTGAGTCATACATGACTCATGACCAATCATGATGCGTTATTTTTCTTTTTCCCCTCCCTCTCACCTCAATGCTTTGTCTGTTTGTTCTTTGTAGAAACTATGACATGTGGTATCTATTAGGTTTTGTGGTCGTTGGATTGTGTTAACGCTCACGTCACTGGAGCATACCGATGGCGTAAGCGGCGGCGGCGGCGGCCTGCAGCAGCGCGGCGGCGGGCGGCAGGGCGGCGGCGCGCGCCAGCACCGCGGGCACCAGCGCCGCGTCCAGCGCGCCCAGACCTGCGCCCAGCCACAGCTGCGCCAAGCCCAGCCCACTCATCTGTACACCACAACAACAACAACAGCAGTTAAAGGGGAATCCCTGGAATCCCAAATACTCCGGCATTTACCCTGTGCTACACCGGTATTTTGGGATTCCAGCAAGCTGGAAAGAGTTGTTTTCTTCTCAGGTGTTCACTCTTGCCGGAGTGGTTGTGGTTAACACGGTTGTTTATTGGTCGCGAGCTGTACAATTCGTCGCTACTCCTATCTCCTTTCCGCTTTCCTGGCGCATTTGTGCAAAGGGACACCCACTGTGGCCCTGATCTCGTCTGTCCACCTCATGGGCGATCTACCATGAGATCTTGTACCCTCCACTGTCTCTTTTACCACGCTGCGTTCGATAGATGAAATTTTCGATAAATAAATGTGCACTCCAGCAAATAGGCGACGATAGGGTTAATGGGAATTCAAGCAAAGAGAAGAAGAAGAAAAACCATTTTTTCGCAGCATTAGGGTTTGGCGTGTACCTAGTGGTGCAGTGGTGTAGTCATGTAGTGTAGTACCGATTTGGCGTGCGGCACAGCGAACGTGATCAGCAACCCCGCCAGCGCAGAGCCGTGCAGTATAGCGAGTGGGTCAGTGATGTAGCGGTGCAGTTTACAGGGTTACCCGTAAAACACATAGCTAACACCATAAGCAACAACTTTTGTTCTATGAGTGTTTGTTATGAGTCTTTTGTTCTAGTGCCACTAGTACAGTGGTGTAATGGTGTGTAATGGTGCAGTTACCGAGTTGGCGTGCGGCACGGCGAGCGCGGCCAGCCCCACGGCCAGCAGCCCGGCCAGCGCCACGCGCTCGGCACCCAGCCGACGCGCCACGCCGCCCAGCGCGCTCGCCGCCGCCAGGTAGCCCACGCTGTCCGGCAGGAACGCCGCGCCCAGCGCCCACCGCTGAACACAACACAATACACATGAATATTTCATTCAATAGAATATCATCTATGTATAATGTATCTGTCTGTAATCTATTAATGACCCACTCAGCAGCGTCGGGCCTGCAGTGGGCCATTAATAGGTTACTAACCGAGGTCTCAGTTTCTTAGCGTAAATGTTCGCCGCGATTAATCTCTGTGGATTCATCTTGCGAAAATTAAAAACTAACTAAGAAACTTGAAATTCGCGGTGAAACAAGTATCCTATAACCTGACTCGGGTTTTGTCCGTTATTGGAGCCGCACACTCCTCGCTCACCTGCGGGTGGAACCGGTGCAGGATCCACAGCGGCAGGCAGGGCTCCAGCGCAGCCATGGCGCTGGTGGTGAGCAGCACGCCGCCCGCGCACGCCGCCGCGCCGCCGCGCCGCGCCTCCGCCCGCACCGCCGCCCAGCCCGACGCCGACACGCCGCACGACTCCTCGGTCACCTGCCCACACGCGGTAACACCAGTCATTCACAGGAACGGCTGCAACCCTTTCATGGCTTCATGGCCCACTGTTGGGCACGGGTCTCTCCTCACAACAGGGGGAGGCCTGGAGCATACTACACCACGTTGCTCCAATGCGTTGGTTGGTGGACTACGTTGGTGGAGAAACGGGCTAGTGGCCAACCCGTGTCAGATGTTTTCATGCCGCCCATGGCCTTCGACAAGGTTTAACGACTGCTATCAAATCAATAACAACCGGGACCGACGGCTCAACGTGCCCTACGAAGCACGGAAGCGGCCTCTAGCGGTCACCCATCCAGGTACTAATCGCGCCCATAGTTACTTTACTTTTTCGCTCCCTTGCGATCTACTCAAGCATCGGGGCTATGCGCGCTTCTCACAGGAATACAATACACACAAATTGCTTAACTTGTATGAAGTGTGGAAGCTTTTGCTACTCGGTAAAAGATGGCGCCACGGGTATCCTGAATTAAGCTATAAAAGTTTTTTACATAAAAAAAATGCAATTGGTACGCATGATTACTTACCATATTGTACTCTTCAGTATTCAGAAAGATATATTGCAAGCCTGTAAAATTAGTAGAAATAAAATAAATAAGCATTCAATTTGTCACTTAGATTAGAATGTGTAGGAAGTCGGTGCAATTCATAAGTGTCGGTCTGTAACGACTACTACAGGGCCGAGTTGGTCCGTGCCACTGGAATTAGAACCCGGACCCCTCTCGAGTAAGAGGTCGAACTCTAAGCCGCTTGGCTATCACCGCTTTATTGATAAGTAACGTGACTAATAATTATTATGATGGAAAATGCATGCCTGAGAAGTAAAAAAATAAAAAACGGGCGCGGCGCAAGCTCGCGGCCTCCGTGCGCGCGCGCTCGTCGTCGTGGCCGCATCAGATTTCTTATTTGTTTTTTATTTATATTGATGCGTTTTTGTTTTTTTCACTCTATAGTGTTTAAGTACTCTATGCTCTATACCAATTTCTCTTACTACAATGTTCTAACACTACGAATTGTAAGTTTAATTCTAAGTCTTATTTTCTTCTATACAATGATGTTTTAGAAAAGTTTTATTATGTTAAATAAATATTCTTCTATACAACAAACCAAAGTTCAAAGATATGTAGTACAAAAATTATTCTAAGCTACAAGGATCAAAGTTATGTTACAAAGTTATTCATCTAAGTTCACCTATGTTACCTTCTACGTTCAATTATATACTCGTATATCTACGCAAAGATTAAAACGAAGTTTTACTGTAAGAACTAACAACAGGTGATAATAATAATTAATTTACAGAGGTTGATAAGCAAAGCAGCTGCCAGTATCTGGAAGGGCGCAGCCGGGCTCCACAGCAGGTAAGCAGCTCCTCCGAAAGGGTAGCCCACCAGCACTCCTGCAAGCCAATTAGATACCTGGTCTTCATGGTCATGGTTCGAACAATGTTGTCCACTTTTAAACTAAGGTAAGATAGTAATACTTAATTATGTTAGGTGTCGTGAAATATGTATAATCATAAGATCTTATTTTCTTACTTTATTTGTACTGACTAGGGAACTAGGGAGTATAGCTCAGTAGATGAAAGTTTTCATATTTGAGGAGGTAACTGTAGAGAAGAGCTGTCTGTAAACGTTGTAGGGACGAAATCTATTTTTAGTTTTAAAAATTGTCAAATCATAATTTAGTAAGATCATAGGTTTTATGTCATTTTTTTTTGTATTTTTCTGTGACACAGGTCATTGTGTTTAAAGTTTTCTGTGTTTTCTTTTGTCTGTTATTTTTGTACTTCCATATAAATTTATAGTTAGTTAGCGACTCTAAGCAAAACCCCGAGAGCCGCGTGCGTCTCGGCGGGCGCCATGGCTCGGGGCGCCAGCGCCATGCCCGCCACGCTTGCTCCCCTCGTACATAGCGAGCACTGGCACCACACATCACCCACTACGTATCAGTTACCGAGGGCGACGGCTCCGAGCAGCGCCCCGAGAGCCGCGTGCGTCTTGGCGGGCGCCATGGCTCGGGGCGCCAGCGCCATGCCCGCCACGCTTGCTCCCCTCGTACATAGCGAGTATTGGCACCACACATCACCCACTACGTATCAGTTACCGAGGGCGACGGCTCCGAGCAGCGCCCCGAGAGCCGCGTGCGTCTTGGCGGGCGGCATGGCTCGGGCCGCCAGCGCCATGCCCGCCACGCCCGCCAGCGCCGCGCCGCCGCCCTGCGCCGCTCGGCCGCCGCCCGCGCACACCGCGCCGCCCACGCCGCTCAGCCCGCACCCCGCGCACGCCGCGAACACTGACACCACACATTACCACACATACATAACAGTCATAAGTAGTTAAATTTCATAGGAGTAACTTTCATGTCAAAACTGCCCAAAATATTTAAAATTAAAAAAAAGAATTTTATAAATAAAAATAAATCTTATTTTGCAAATTGAAATGGAATAATTTTATCAAATTATTGTAGGTGTGTCATCGGTCCTCGATAAATTTACAAAGTTTGAACGAAATCTGCCCGTGGGTCAAAATCGCGCCAAAGTAGTCGGTTAGCAAACAAACTGCTTTGACGACCTGCGTGGCGCAGTGGTTAAGACGCCGGTGCGCTGCGCGGAGGGTCCTGGGTTCGATTCCCAGCAGAGCAGAGATTTGAATGATGAGTTTGGATTTCTGTTTCTGGTCTGGGTGTGTGTGTTGTTGTCTTGTGTGTGTCCATGGCGCCCACGACACAGGGAATCCTAGTGTGGGGCTGTGAGTGTGAAGCGTTATTTATTTATTATTTATAAACAAACATACAGGTGAAGCTAACAAAGAAGTAAGGCGGTATACCGAGAGCGGCGGCCGCGAGCAGCGCGGTGGCGAAACGCAGCGCGCGCGCGGGCCCCCGGCGCGCCACCAGCGCCGCCGCCGCGCCCGCCGCCAGCAGCTGCGCCGCCGCCTTCGCGCCCAGCACCGCGCCCACGCCCGCCTGCGATGCGCCCACCTCGCTGCCTGAATAACACTTATTTGTTTACAACCCCTGCAAATTGCTAGTGTGCTAGAACTTTGTCGCACGAGACTATGTATTGTGCAGCCGCGGCATGCCGCCGCGCTTGAAATACGATCGCAGGCAGCTAGCCGCAGAGTGGCCAGTGGTTGCTGTCTGCAGCCCATCTAGGAATGGTACGTGAGTGTTTGTAAACATCTGATATATCTACCTAAAATAATGGCTCAACTCGCACGCATTTTTTACGTCTACATTATTTCATATCGGCGATTTAATTTTAATCTTTTCAATAAAAAGTAGTGCCAAGAAGTTAACCAAATTAGACAAGAGTGAAAAACGGAGAGTAATTACTTGAAGCATCGTCGTCGGCCACTCGTTGCACTGTGGAGTTGAGCAGCTTGGCGAGCGGGGCGCCGCGCTCCGCCCACAGCGCCAGCGACTCCCCGCGGATCCAGTCCGGGATTATTGGCACTACGACCAGACAACACTAGAATATATTTTTTTCATACTACTTAATTAAAACGGCACAATATAGCCACTTGCACTAATTAGGCAGCTCTAGTTCACTGACTTCTCGCAAAACTAGAATCGTCTCCCATTCGTCCGCAAGCACGTCGCAACTCGGCTGGTGAGCCAGGAGGGCGTTAAGTGCTGGCAGCACGCGAGGAACAGGGGACTTGGCCCGCGACATTGTACGACTAGAGGGAACTGACAGCTTATGTTACCGGCCTGGCCGCCAGTTGTCCGGTACAAATATTTTAAAGATAGTTAGGTATTCCACAAGAAAAGAAAACAAAAGAGTTGATTTACACGAAATTGGATTACTTCCGGTTTTTAGCCGCGCCCTTTGCGGTGGTGATACAGCCGATTTATTTCCAATCTCACGAGTCGAAGTTCTGTGCGGTACCGCAGCCGCCGTTTCCGATTGCGCCCGCTAACTTTGCGGTTACCGCAAGACGACGTATGGACGTGAGGATAGCGACCCGTCGCGTCGGCCGGTCGACCGACGCTTCGGAAGCCACATGCAACCGCACACACCGCGTGCGCAAAACGCGTCGTGAAAACTGCTTATTTTTTTACATACGAGTACATATTGCATTCTACGGGAGCTGCGGGTCCGCAACTGCTTGGGGTGCGGCTTAAAACCGTATCATGACTCATGAGTTCTTGGCGATAGTTATACCAAGAGAAAAGAATGTATTATCTTTCTTATTACATTTTGATTGTATTTTAATCTTTTAGTGTGCACTAAGTTTGCCTCAATGCTGTAAGAGATCCCTGTGTGGGATAAGCAGTGCCCTTGTACGCTATTTTCAATCCATTATGTTTCCTACCATTATTTTGTGTACATTAATAAATTAAAAAAAAAGAAAACAAAAGTGTTTATTAAATTTGCACGAATGCGGATCACTTTGTGGTTTAAATTCATCTTTTAAAATTAAGTTAAGTATTTTTACCACAGGTTTTGTTAACAACTTAACACTTAAACACACTCAAATACTTAATTTATTTTGTGTATGAGCGATAAAAAAAGATTAAGTAGGTATCTATAGTTTGATGTTTTTCATAAAATTTTGCATTACAATTAACAAGAATTACAATTGAAATCACCAACCTAGTACTGTCAGAAGAACATTATCCAGGAAGAACGTGAGGTAAATGAGCGCGAAGGCGACCGCCCCATTGGTCTGGGTAGCGTGGCCCATGTTGTCCCACTGTGTCCGAGCCGTTGCAGAGCTGGTCTCCAACTGTCGCGGGTGGGGATGAAACGATACGAGTAAATATCTTACTCGATACCTTTCTTCCGAAACCAAGTACTTTTACAGTCGATACAATACAAGTACAAGTAGTCGATACAATTCAAGTATCGATTAGATATCGTCGGAAGAATTCGTATTACAAAAAAATACCAGGCATGATATAGCACAGCCTGCTATATCATTCACGTTAAAGATTTTTTTTCATAAAAGTCTGATTTTATGGGGGTGGCATAGTTACTGTGTGACAAAACCCCTTTCAATAATAAAGAAAAAAAAGTCTGATTTTCCAAAATAAATGTGTGTTTTTGTAGTGTGTAGTGTAATAGTGTGTTTTCCTATTTTTAGCTTATAATTTTTTTATATTTTTTCGTATCTTGTTACAGTTTTTACTCTAAATTTTTTATAAAATCTTAATTTTCCGAAAAAGATTCGATACAACTAAGTATTGATATTTTTCAACTGATACCGAGTAAGTATCGATACTCGACGACCGATACAATATTGAGTAGAAGTATCGATACCGCAATGGTATCTTTTCATCCCTAGTCGCGGGAGATAACGAGCCCGGTGCGTTTTCAATCAGCGGTCGCCCGCGCGTGTGCGTCCCCTAACGCAATTTTCTGCTTCGTGAACGGTTTTATAGGATACCCGTATCGCTTTGCGTCTTCGCTTCTGTATTTTGTACATCTTTGACGCATTTCATTTTAAAAAATCGTTAAACTTATTAGAGTATACAAATATTGCTCGTATAAAAATATAGGATAACTGTCAATATTGTAATGGACGTATACCTAATATACAAGGTGGATACGTTCATACGACAATAATTTTAACCACATGAACCTATCCATCTCCCAAGCCTCCAAACAAATTTTCAATCAAATATCTTTAATACTTTAGGCACAGGAATTTATTTTCATTTTTCAAATTTTTTACACGCTGTATTAGTTGTTTTACTCCATCGCAGAAAATTTATGAATCGAAACGTAATAAAACCATAGAGGTATTATAGTAGAGCAGGGAAATCGGGCTTCCAACTGTCCTTCGGTTAAAAAGACAGAGAAGATTGCGGTACCTTCTCTATCTGTCACAATTTTAGGTATAAAAAGTGTTTAATGCGCATGCGTGAAGTGCGCGAATGCATTAAATTCTTTAAATGCGCACGCGTTAGTCGAGAGACCGATTTTGAGATTTCATCATAAAGTGATGAAATGTGCGGCCTATCCAATTTAGTTTTTTAAAATTTGGTTTTGATTTGCATCGTGCAAAAATTGTGAAACTTTAATTGCGTTTTCCCAAAAATCAGAAATTTTGCGTTAATTCACATAATTTTAAACGAGCGATGTTTTCCGTACTCTATTATAATATCTGTATGAATAAAACTACAATGTTGCAAATTCTTGAAATTAAGTAAATGTAATTTGTACCTTATTCCTGAGACATAAGGATCACGCCGCGTATGAAAATTTCGACAACATCCATTGCATTCATTCAACGAAAATTTCACAGAACAGATAAAGAGGTTAGAAGGGCCTTGTGGGCGGGGCAGGCGTGCCGCTCATTTGAGCAGACGCGCAAAAGGCAACCGAAATGTGAATTACCGGTCAACAGTCGCGCTCTTGTTGTAACAGAGTTCGAAACTCCGCAAAAAAAAATAATTATGCCGTCTTGCGCGATTATAACGTGTCGGAAAAGAAGTCAGGAGTCTAATGTGGCCCGAGGAGGGATTTCTTTTCACCGGTAAGTCCAAAAACCTTAAAATACGAGTGATATTTGTAATTATTTAAAAGTTTTATGAAGTTTGTAGACAAAAACGATAAAATCGCATTCAGATGCAAAATTATACATTGCTTGCAATACATGGGTACGATTTTGTACGACTTGAGCGGTTGCGCAATGTATTACGTTCACTGCGAACATCGCGTACGTCGAGCCAAAGCTAAATGTGGGTAAACTGTGCGGGTCTATAGTGTTGTACCAAATTGTAAACGATGTCGATATTAAGTATGTGTATACGATGAAAAATATATTTATAGTTAATAAATATATTTTATAGTTAATAAATATATTTATAGTTAATAAATATATTTTCCACAGAGTAATTCACAATATATTAATTAGATTATATTATTATGTTAATTTGACTTAGCATTTGATAAGGCCGTGAAATTTTAAATTCCTTTTAGTTTTTTGCAAATTGTAGCTTTGTTTTACGTTTTATGTTATTCAAAATGCTTTTTTCTCTCTTTCTATTATTATGACGTAAAACAGAGCTGCAACGAGCATAAAACGAAAGAAAATTTAAATTTCGCGGCAGTATCGGATGTTCCCCCTTAGTTTGACTTTGCTTGAATTTTATTCATATGTAATTAGGAAGTTCAAATTATTCGTACCGTACCCGCAACTTAACTATTTCCTTTCTAATCTCTTTTACCTGTTCTGTGGTTCTGCCTTCCTTTCCAATCTATCGATAATGACAATATTTTGTGTCACCGCACTGGCTGAGTAGCGGTGACACAAAAGCGGTTAATGATATTTTAAGGAAATGTCAACCTTATTTCGAGGTTTATATAGTTCAAAGTTATTTTCTTACTGTGTTCTTACTGCTGCCTGCCATCTGTTGTGGAGTAGCTGAACTTCTTAGTAAATCGAAGCTGGTAGGTTCAAAATATGAAACGTTGTAAATGCTTTTTTTATCTATAGCAAAATGAACTCTATTTAACAGGCTGAAGGGCTGTTTTGTTTTGCAGTTTGTATAATTTAGGCTAATTTGGGATAGGAGATATGCGACAAATCAAAACTATTGTTCATTAGTAGTGCAATGTACAATTTACCGTTTGTATGTGTGAGTTTGGCGACAGCGGTTCTGGTATTAAACTTGCCATATGGCCCTTCCATCCTTTTTTATCTATTCCGTGGAAAATTTAGTATGTGTAAAAGAGACAAAACCAGGAAGTTGTACTTTTATTTACATTTTTGAAGTTTTGAACACAAACAGATCAGTCGGCCGCACCGTCTGATCGCGCGCGCTTCTTTCTTTATCGCTTGCCTTTGAACTACCGACTGTCGCCACCACCGCGCCGCCATTATTTTTGTTTTCAATTTTTAAACTAAAGTTTGAAGTGTTAATAATTGTGCGATATTGGACGCCTATTTTATTATAACAGTAACTGGACACATAAACCTCGTGATTTGGTGACGTGATTACGCGAAAAAGACGTTACTCAGTGGTGTGGTGTGGTTTTAAGTAGGTACATCTGTTAAGAAGGTTGCATACTGTCTTTGACAAGTGCATTTCTTTTTTAGTATTTTTATGTTTCCTAGCAACTGTTTATTGACACTTGAATATATTGAGTTGTACAAAATATACGTATTTAATTATTTGTAGATCCTAAAACTATATTTCTTAAAGTGGTAGCAGAGCGATCGTGGTTAAAATGGAGCAAATAATTGTAAATGCGGCAAAAGTTCAAGTGGGAAACCTGGATTCTACAAATTACAAAACCTGGAAATACAAAATTCAGATTGTATTAAAAGCGATGCCGGGTTGCATGGACCTATTAAAGGGTAAGGTAAGAAAACCTACCATGGCACCGAACGCATCAGCTGAAGAAAAGGTTGAGTTTGAGAAGAACCTCCAGTATGTGGAATCTTTGAACAGTGCGACATTAATTTTGTTAACAACCAATATGTCCGATGAAATTTTGCAAAAAGTTATCAGATTTGAGTGTGCAAAAGAAATGTGGGAAGAATTGGAGCGGATATATGGTGGAACATGTGTTGATTTAACATATGACCTATGTCTAAAATTTTTTGGCTATAAAAAAGACAAAGACCATGATATAATTACTCATATATCAATCCTTAAGAATATCTGGACTGATTTGTCGAGGGAATTGGATGAGGCAAAATTACCAGAAATTCTACTCATTTGATGGTGAATTTATTCCACTTTCTGCGTCTTCAAATGCATCAGTTTCATTATTATCTAATTCTATTTCGCCGTTAACTTGTTCAGGGTCGTAACTTATAGAAGATGTTTGCTCAACAGTTTGCTCATCTTGATTATTATCATTATCATTATGCTGAAAAGATGTTGACTGTTGCTTTCCGTCTATATTATTTTGGCTCTCTAAATCAGGCAAACCAAAGTTAAATTGACAATTAGGCTTCTTTTGATTTTGTGTATCATCTGTTTTGGTCGTCTCAGGTACTAGATGATCTAATAAGGGTTCTTCATCAAAAATTACGTCTCTTGACCGTATCAATTTACATGTGTCACTATTCCATATTCGATAACCATCGTCAGAGTTATAGCCAATTAGAATTCCCTTTTGTGCCTTTTTGTCTAACTTTTTCCGTAATTGTTTGGGAACGTGCGAATAACATTTAGATCCAATTATTCTCATGTGACTCAATCTGGGTTTCTTATGGTGCCAAACTTCATACGGTGATTTTCCATCGATACAGGTAGGCCCTGTTCTATTTAAAATATACACCGATGCTGATACCATTTCTGCCCACAGTCCTTTAGGAATATTGCCATGAGCATGCATTAGACTTCTTGCCATTTCTACAACAGTCCTATTATCCCTCTCTGTAGGATTTTGTTGTGGAGTGTAGGGCATTGTTAGTCTTTGCCTTATTCCTTCTTTGTTGAGAATAGCTCGTACTTTGAAATTGTCAAACTCACCTCCGTTATCGCTCAACAGTTCTTGAATAACAACTCCTGCTGCTTTTACTTCAGATATCATTAATGACAATTTTTCGTGTACTTCGGCTTTTTCTCTCATAAAATATACAAATCTGTACCTTGTATAATCATCTTTGAAAAGAACAAAATATCGACGTTTTGAAATTGAGTACGGGAAGGGTCCACAAACATCAGCGTACACCAGTTCTCCAGGTCGGGTTGCCTTCTCTCTAGTTCCAAATTTTAATCTATGTGCTTTGCCATAAATACAACCTGCACAAAGTTCTTTAGTTGCATCCGCTTTAATGTTGAACTCTCTTTCTATTAATTTCTTTACGTGAATTTTGTTTTGATGTCCAAATCTTTCATGATATAGCTGTAACAGATTTGAAGTAGTTGACAATTGGTTTATTCGTACAGCTGGCTTCTGACATGTAAGCTTCAGCTTATATAATCCTCCAAACTTTTCACGAGTACCAACGAGTTTTACTTGTCCATCTACTTTTAGAGTACACCTCAATGTTTTTGACTCAAAAATACTATGTTCCGATTTATCATGAGTAGCAAGAACTGAAAATAAATTTTTGGTAACATTTGGTACATACCATACGTTTTTCAACAGTATCGGTTCTAATTTACCATTTACATCAGCTTCTGCCAGAATATTTCCAATTCCTAGGGCTTCGATACTTTGGCCATTTGCGCCTGTCACCGTGTGCTGGCTTTTAAAATAGGTAAAAGTCTGAAAAAGATCACCTCTGTTTGTGACATGATTGGTTGTTCCATTGTCCACGTACCAGTTATCTGTGTCTTTTGTCTCACCTAATACATTTGCCAAATTTAGTGTGGTCAGATTATTGTTTACAGAATTACATTCCTTCGGCGGTCTACCGTCTTGAATCCATTTCTTACAATTTCTAACTCTGTGGCCCTTTTTCTTGCAGTAATTACAAGTTTTCTCATTTTTGGAATTATTCTTTTTGTTTTCATTCAATTTTGCAAATAGAATTTCAGAATTGTTTTTGTCTTCTTTGACAGTCTCGTCATTTTGACACAAAACTCTTTCATGTGCACATAATTGTGATGTCAAATTTTGAATGGAACGTTCTTTTTTAGACATTAAAAGCCAACTAGATTTAAATCCCAAATATTCCGGCGGTAAAGTGTCTAGGATTTTACAAATGAGTAGAATTTCTGGTAATTTTGCCTCATCCAATTCCCTCGACAAATCAGTCCAGATATTCTTAAGGATTGATATATGAGTAATTATATCATGGTCTTTGTCTTTTTTATAGCCAAAAAATTTTAGACATAGGTCATATGTTAAATCAACACATGTTCCACCATATATCCGCTCCAATTCTTCCCACATTTCTTTTGCACACTCAAATCTGATAACTTTTTGCAAAATTTCATCGGACATATTGGTTGTTAACAAAATTAATGTCGCACTGTTCAAAGATTCCACATACTGGAGGTTCTTCTCAAACTCAACCTTTTCTTCAGCTGATGCGTTCGGTGCCATGGTAGGTTTTCTTACCTTACCCTTTAATAGGTCCATGCAACCCGGCATCGCTTTTAATACAATCTGAATTTTGTATTTCCAGGTTTTGTAATTTGTAGAATCCAGGTTTCCCACTTGAACTTTTGCCGCATTTACAATTATTTGCTCCATTTTAACCACGATCGCTCTGCTACCACTTTAAGAAATATAGTTTTAGGATCTACAAATAATTAAATACGTATATTTTGTACAACTCAATATATTCAAGTGTCAATAAACAGTTGCTAGGAAACATAAAAATACTAAAAAAGAAATGCACTTGTCAAAGACAGTATGCAACCTTCTTAACATCCCGTCTCCTTTTTATGCAACTGTTTGTTAATTAGAAATTCCTGCTAACTTGCATAGATCTTGCAGGCGAGGCTTAAATAAAGGCTTCGTCAAAAAATCAGCAACCTGATCCTTCGTGTCTACTTTTAAAACTTCTAGGTCTTTTTCTAAGACACACTGCCTTATAAAGAAATGCCTCAGCTTAATGTGTTTTGTCCGCTGGTGAGATTCGTACGGTGGATCATGAGCTAATCGTATTGCCGATTCATTATCTACATATAGCTTTGGTAGTATCTCTGTACTATCATCCTTCATAAACTTTATGATCCGTGTTAGCCATATGATCTCTCTTGCGGCTTCACTTGCAGCTACAATTTCTGCTTCTGTTGATGATATAGCAACAGTAGACTGTCGTTTGCTATGCCATGCAATTACACCGTTGGCATAAAGACATATCATGCCACTAGTTGAGCGCCCTGTATAATTATCTCCTCCATGATCTGCGTCACTATATGACCGTAACCCTTGAGGCACAGTAGAAGGCCGATATATTATTCCGCAATTTATGGTGCCTTTAACATAGCGTAAAATTCGCTTTACTCTCGTCACATCATCAGAATTTGGGCTATCTAATTTTCGTGATACCATCCCGACAGCATAAGCAATATCAGGCCTGGTGCCCACCATTAAATATGACAGTGCTCCTACAGCTTGTCGATAGGGAAAGCTTTGAATATCTTCCTTTGTGGAGTTCACGATATCTTTAACAATTGGTGTCATAGCGGCTTTGCAATCTTCCATTCCGAATCTTTGTAATAACCGCTTTGCATAACCTTTTTGATCAATCTTGATACTGCCATCTGCTTTCTGGTCTATTTCTATTCCGAGAAAATAGTTTCCGGATTTAGTTGTTATCTTAAAACGCTGCCGCATCTCATGAAAAAACTTTTCAGTCTCTTTAGAGTCTGCAGAAGCAATTAAGCCGTCATCTACATACAAGACTAGTATCAGCTTGGTTTTCCCCTCTCCTCTTTTAAACAAGCAAGGGTCACTTTCACTTTGTTTAAAATTAAGTTTCAGGATATGCTCAGTTATAGTGGAGTTCCAACAACGCGGAGCTTGCTTAAGTCCATAAAGGCTCCGTTTAAGCTTGCAAACTTTTCCATCATTAGTTGAGTAACCCTCAGGGGGTTTCATATAAATCTCTTCTTTCAAAGTTCCATACAGAAATGCAGTAGAAACATCAAATTGAGAAAGTGAAAGATTTTCTTGTGCAGCAATACCGAGTAATGCTCTAATCGTGCTGGTCTTGGCAACAGGACTAAAAGTTTCCTCGTAATCAAGGCCTTTCCTCTGTGAATATCCTTTGATAACAAGTCGGGCTTTATACTTATCTATAGACCCATCTGGAAGTGTCTTAACTTTATATATCCACTTACAAGGAATGGATTTTCGTCCTGTAGGTAAGTGTGCCATTTCCCACGTATTATTTTCTTTTAAAGAATTGATCTCGTTGTCCATCGCTTTACGCCATTGCTCAGAATCTTTAGATGCCATCGCCTCCTTGAAAGTTTTCGGTTCTGTAACAAGATCATTAGTAAAAGAATTGACATTAAAACAAACATTGCAGATGAAATCTTCATATCTAGAGGGTGGCTTGAGATTTGCGCGATCTCGCAGCGTCATCCTGCCTTCCGCTTCGATTTCAGATGCAGACAATTGGGAATCAGTTCCACTCTCAAGCATTGGTGAATTTATTCCACTTTCTGCGTCTTCAAATGCATCAGTTTCATTATTATCTAATTCTATTTCGCCGTTAACTTGTTCAGGGTCGTAACTTATAGAAGATGTTTGCTCAACAGTTTGCTCATCTTGATTATTATCATTATCATTATGCTGAAAAGATGTTGACTGTTGCTTTCCGTCTATATTATTTTGGCTCTCTAAATCAGGCAAACCAAAGTTAAATTGACAATTAGGCTTCTTTTGATTTTGTGTATCATCTGTTTTGGTCGTCTCAGGTACTAGATGATCTAATAAGGGTTCTTCATCAAAAATTACGTCTCTTGACCGTATCAATTTACATGTGTCACTATTCCATATTCGATAACCATCGTCAGAGTTATAGCCAATTAGAATTCCCTTTTGTGCCTTTTTGTCTAACTTTTTCCGTAATTGTTTGGGAACGTGCGAATAACATTTAGATCCAATTATTCTCATGTGACTCAATCTGGGTTTCTTATGGTGCCAAACTTCATACGGTGATTTTCCATCGATACAGGTAGGCCCTGTTCTATTTAAAATATACACCGATGCTGATACCATTTCTGCCCACAGTCCTTTAGGAATATTGCCATGAGCATGCATTAGACTTCTTGCCATTTCTACAACAGTCCTATTATCCCTCTCTGTAGGATTTTGTTGTGGAGTGTAGGGCATTGTTAGTCTTTGCCTTATTCCTTCTTTGTTGAGAATAGCTCGTACTTTGAAATTGTCAAACTCACCTCCGTTATCGCTCAACAGTTCTTGAATAACAACTCCTGCTGCTTTTACTTCAGATATCATTAATGACAATTTTTCGTGTACTTCGGCTTTTTCTCTCATAAAATATACAAATCTGTACCTTGTATAATCATCTTTGAAAAGAACAAAATATCGACGTTTTGAAATTGAGTACGGGAAGGGTCCACAAACATCAGCGTACACCAGTTCTCCAGGTCGGGTTGCCTTCTCTCTAGTTCCAAATTTTAATCTATGTGCTTTGCCATAAATACAACCTGCACAAAGTTCTTTAGTTGCATCCGCTTTAATGTTGAACTCTCTTTCTATTAATTTCTTTACGTGAATTTTGTTTTGATGTCCAAATCTTTCATGATATAGCTGTAACAGATTTGAAGTAGTTGACTATTGGTTTATTCGTACAGCTGGCTTCTGACATGTAAGCTTCAGCTTATATAATCCTCCAAACTTTTCACGAGTACCAACGAGTTTTACTTGTCCATCTACTTTTAGAGTACACCTCAATGTTTTTGACTCAAAAATACTATGTTCCGATTTATCATGAGTAGCAAGAACTGAAAATAAATTTTTGGTAACATTTGGTACATACCATACGTTTTTCAACAGTATCGGTTCTAATTTACCATTTACATCAGCTTCTGCCAGAATATTTCCAATTCCTAGGGCTTCGATACTTTGGCCATTTGCGCCTGTCACCGTGTGCTGGCTTTTAAAATAGGTAAAAGTCTGAAAAAGATCACCTCTGTTTGTGACATGATTGGTTGTTCCATTGTCCACGTACCAGTTATCTGTGTCTTTTGTCTCACCTAATAAATTTGCCAAATTTAGTGTGGTCAGATTATTGTTTACAGAATTACATTCCTTCGGCGGTCTACCGTCTTGAATCCATTTCTTACAATTTCTAACTCTGTGGCCCTTTTTCTTGCAGTAATTACAAGTTTTCTCATTTTTGGAATTATTCTTTTTGTTTTCATTCAATTTTGCAAATAGAATTTCAGAATTGTTTTTGTCTTCTTTGACAGTCTCGTCATTTTGACACAAAACTCTTTCATGTGCACATAATTGTGATGTCAAATTTTGAATGGAACGTTCTTTTTTAGACATTAAAAGCCAACTAGATTTAAATCCCAAATATTCCGGCGGTAAAGTGTCTAGGATTTTACAAATGAGTAGAATTTCTGGTAATTTTGCCTCATCCAATTCCCTCGACAAATCAGTCCAGATATTCTTAAGGATTGATATATGAGGAATTAGATAATAATGAAACTGATGCATTTGAAGACGCAGAAAGTGGAATAAATTCACCAATGCTTGAGAGTGGAACTGATTCCCAATTGTCTGCATCTGAAATCGAAGCGGAAGGCAGGATGACGCTGCGAGATCGCGCAAATCTCAAGCCACCCTCTAGATATGAAGATTTCATCTGCAATGTTTGTTTTAATGTCAATTCTTTTACTAATGATCTTGTTACAGAACCGAAAACTTTCAAGGAGGCGATGGCATCTAAAGATTCTGAGCAATGGCGTAAAGCGATGGACAACGAGATCAATTCTTTAAAAGAAAATAATACGTGGGAAATGGCACACTTACCTACAGGACGAAAATCCATTCCTTGTAAGTGGATATATAAAGTTAAGACACTTCCAGATGGGTCTATAGATAAGTATAAAGCCCGACTTGTTATCAAAGGATATTCACAGAAGAAAGGCCTTGATTACGAGGAAACTTTTAGTCCTGTTGCCAAGACCAGCACGATTAGAGCATTACTCGGTATTGCTGCACAAGAAAATCTTTCACTTTCTCAATTTGATGTTTCTACTGCATTTCTGTATGGAACTTTGAAAGAAGAGATTTATATGAAACCCCCTGAGGGTTACTCAACTAATGATGGAAAAGTTTGCAAGCTTAAACGGAGCCTTTATGGACTTAAGCAAGCTCCGCGTTGCTGGAACTCCACTATAACTGAGCATATCCTGAAACTTAATTTTAAACAAAGTGAAAGTGACCCTTGCTTGTTTAAAAGAGGAGAGGGGAAAACCAAGCTGATACTAGTCTTGTATGTAGATGACGGCTTAATTGCTTCTGCAGACTCTAAAGAGACTGAAAAGTTTTTTCATGAGATGCGGCAGCGTTTTAAGATAACAACTAAATCCGGAAACTATTTTCTCGGAATAGAAATAGACCAGAAAGCAGATGGCAGTATCAAGATTGATCAAAAAGGTTATGCAAAGCGGTTATTACAAAGATTCGGAATGGAAGATTGCAAAGCCGCTATGACACCAATTGTTAAAGATATCGTGAACTCCACAAAGGAAGATATTCAAAGCTTTCCCTATCGACAAGCTGTAGGAGCACTGTCATATTTAATGGTGGGCACCAGGCCTGATATTGCTTATGCTGTCGGGATGGTATCACGAAAATTAGATAGCCCAAATTCTGATGATGTGACGAGAGTAAAGCGAATTTTACGCTATGTTAAAGGCACCATAAATTGCGGAATAATATATCGGCCTTCTACTGTGCCTCAAGGGTTACGGTCATATAGTGACGCAGATCATGGAGGAGATAATTATACAGGGCGCTCAACTAGTGGCATGATATGTCTTTATGCCAACGGTGTAATTGCATGGCATAGCAAACGACAGTCTACTGTTGCTATATCATCAACAGAAGCAGAAATTGTAGCTGCAAGTGAAGCCGCAAGAGAGATCATATGGCTAACACGGATCATAAAGTTTATGAAGGATGATAGTACAGAGATACTACCAAAGCTATATGTAGATAATGAATCGGCAATACGATTAGCTCATGATCCACCGTACGAATCTCACCAGCGGACAAAACACATTAAGCTGAGGCATTTCTTTATAAGGCAGTGTGTCTTAGAAAAAGACCTAGAAGTTTTAAAAGTAGACACGAAGGATCAGGTTGCTGATTTTTTGACGAAGCCTTTATTTAAGCCTCGCCTGCAAGATCTATGCAAGTTAGCAGGAATTTCTAATTAACAAACAGTTGCATAAAAAGGAGACGGGATGTTAAGAAGGTTGCATACTGTCTTTGACAAGTGCATTTCTTCTTTAGTATTTTTATGTTTCCTAGCAACTGTTTATTGACACTTGAATATATTTGTAGGTTTTGTGTGGGCAAAATCAAAGATTAATTAGGATTTAAATATACGTTTAATCCTTTATAATAATTGGGAAGAGCAAACATCCGTTACCTAGCAATATTACAATCATTAGTCAGATCAATTTCTACTAGGTGGCGCTTCTGTGGAATTTGAATTTAAATAATTATTCTTTATACCAAAGAGGTCCAGATTAATTTTTGTAAAATTAAAATAGATATTCCAACACGCCCCCTCAAAAATTAATCCATCATTAGAACATAATTGCAAACATTTATACAATTGCAAAAATACCTAAACAGATCAACTGCTCCTTCCCAATGTTTACTGGGGAATACATTAATATGGTCCAACATTTGTTGCAAGGATTAGGAAAAACCCAGAAAAACCTAATCAGACCATTTCAGTTAGTAAAAGTAGTTAAGAATTTCAACTTAGAAACTTATTGATTTTAACAAAATAACAAAGTGAAATTAAAAACTGAAATCACTTCTGCAATATAAGACAATCAGTATTATATTAAATTATTTCGAGTTGTACAAAATATACGTATTTAATTATTTGTAGATCCTAAAACTCTGATAAATCTGAGCGTATAATTCCTTGATGAATTACTAGTACATATTTTAATTAAATAAAACGACACCGGCATTCATGACACTATTTAATAAAAGAACATCAAAATACATCATAGAGATTCCACCCTAGGTGGCACATTCATACGTCTATGGTGGGACAGAACATACATCACACCCTCACCCTTAACCAAAACCTTAACAACTTAAAATTAATCATAAACAAATTAACAACAATATCTTCTAAATATAACTTACTTAAATAAATCTTTGACTTCACTGTAACGCAAAACAACAATCATAAATTCATAAAATTCTACCGCTAGCAGCAATACCTTTTAGGTCTTTTAATCTTCTCTCTCGGTCTCAGCAAAGGCCCAGGGACATTGAGCGGTAAACCAGTCTCATGATTATTGCTATCACTAGACCTAGCTTCTGGGACTTCTGCACTGGACCTAGCCTCAGACCTAAACTCTTGGACGTCTGAACTGGACCTAACCTCGGCCTCTGGACTAGCCCTAACCTCTTGGACGTCTGGTACGAATACCTCATCAGGATCATTCAACTGGAATGATAAACCAGCCGAAGCATGTGACGAGTTCAAAGCACCAATACCTGCACCTCTACTTTTTATCTGATCAACATGCCTTTTAACGTGTGGACCGTCTTCCCTACCTATTAAGTAGTGTCTAGAACCAACTATCGCTTCCACCACGCCTTCCTTCCATTTACTCCCCCCTGTGAAATTTTTAAACCAGACCTTGTCACCTATTTTAAATTCCCGATAAGTACCACCAGCATATTCTAGCTCTTTGTCTCTCTTATCACTCACCCGATTTTCAACCATACGCATCCCTCGTAATAAATCTAACCTCGTACGTAAGGTTCGACGCTGCAGGAGCATGGCCGGTGATTCCCCTGTTGTGCTTTGGTCCACATTTCTATAAGCCATCAAATAAGCTTGTAAGGACGCATCTAAATCACATCCATCCCTCAACGCCTTTTTAATTGCCCGTTTGCACAGTTTTACTGCTGCCTCAGCTGCTCCATTTGACGAAGGATGGTGGACAGCCGTAAACGTAAGCTTAATACCGTTTTGAGTCATAAAGTCGGCATATTCTTTGCTCGTAAATGGTGGTCCGTTGTCTGACACTATCTCTTTTGGTAAACCAAAACGAGCAAAAGTCTCTCTCATAGTTTTAATAACCGCCCCTGCAGTTGTTTTTGGCATTTCAAAAACTTCTAACCATTTAGTCGTCGAGTCTATAATAATTAAAAAGGTTTTACCGTTTATGGGTCCTAGAAAATCCACATGTAGCCTACTCCAAGGTTCGGGAATGTAAGGCCATGGTTTTATGGGTGCGCGTGGCGGTGCCGCACTCTCGGCGGCGCAGGTCGTACATTCCCGACAAACGCGCTCGATGTCCGCGTCCACCCCTGGCCACCACATGAAACTACGCGCTATACTTTTCATCTTCACTATCCCCATGTGCCCCACGTGTAATTCCTGTAGCAATTTATCGCGCAAAGATCCCGATATCACTAATCTATAACCCCAAACAATACAGCCCATATCTAGGTATAGCTCATTTTTACGCAAATAATATGGCCTTAAGCTTTCGTCCTGTATGTAATTAGGCCATCCTGTTTGCAAAAACGACACTACCCTCTTTAAAGTTTCATCCTCCTCCATATTCTGTATCACTGCTTTCCTGTCAACTGGTAAAAATTTCTGAATGAAATTAATGTAAGTACACTGTTTAACGTCCCTTTTTGGTACACCCACTGGTAGACGAGACAATGCATCGGCCGCATTCTTCTCACTACTGACATATTCAATTTTAAAATCATACCCGGGTTTCCATGATTTCTAAATTCAAATTGTAAGGTGTTCTTATTTTGAATTTATAAAGTGAAGTGTATTTTCCTATTGGGACACTGGTTCCTATAAATCATGTTTCCCTTCCTGACACGGAGCCTTTCTACGTTTCCAGGATTTATACCACGGATTTACATCCAGGATTTATACTTGGGATTCATACTTCGGATTTATATCTCGGATTCATACCTCGGATTCATATTGGACTACTTCCAATTCTACTCGGAAGAAGTCTACTTGGATTTTCATAACCTACTACATAGGTTATGAAGGACTACCCTTGAATTATAATTCCGATTCTACCCGGACAAGACCCTACCTATCTACGACACTAGGAAGAACACGAAGCCGGCTACCGGCTACCGGCATTGAATACCGGTGGAGATCTCCCCGCGTGCACGGAACAAATAAGAAGCCAACACCACCTGGATCCACAGTCAGGCCAGTGTCCTTCCCTAACCTACCCCTGCGCTACCAGAACGTGAGTCAGCTGACGAAATATAAGGCGAAAATTAAGGTATCTATAGCACCTTATTCCGAACCCCTACCCTCTATCTGACCGCAGCTAGGCCTACCCCTAGCAAGCGCGGCAGTGGCGCCCAAACTTGGTTTTTTTCTGAAGCCTGCTCACGTCCTGGTACTATATTTTTCAAAAATATAGCATATTTTTGTATAACTGCAACATACCTACTTGTATTGCATCGTGTGAACGCGAAGGTGACCTACCGCCGAGCGAACTGGTACGTACTTATTGCTTATCTAATAATATCTAATTGTCACTATATTTCTTTGTTTTGAATGTCATACTTTGCTACAATATTTGTTTTATTGTTTTGTATCGGCCGTGCTAAACATGTGCTAAACGTCAAAATTTAAATACCGTTATCTAACCTATCGTGTTTAAATACTATGAATTACTACAAAAACACTAATTATTGTTGTAATACGTAATAGTTCGCAGAGCTATAGTAATAACTAGTAAATTCAAGTTCTATTTGCAAATAATTCAATACTTCGTTTGAATTTCGAATTCATAACCTTTCAATTTGTCGTTTGTGCATTTCAACTAACAATAATAAAATGTCTAACAACTTTGATGAAGCTGACTGGAAAAAATGGCTTAGTACAGTCAAGATCTACTTCTCTAGCTATTTCATTGCATCAATCTTCGATAAACCTCCTAAAGATGACACTAGGCCTTATGCAACTATTCAGGTCCGTGACCATAATCTGTGTGGTTTACTGGATTCTGGTTCTTCAGTCACTATCGTGGGCAATGATTCCCATTGTCACTTAATTTCTCTTGGTTTAACACTTCATACTGATGTCTCCAAACATTTTACTACAGCTGGTGGTCAATGTCTAGTACCTATCGGATACATTAACTTACCAGTAAGTTTTGAAAAACAATTTCATATACTTAGAGCTTATGTCATACCATCTGTAACATCAAATTTAATTTTAGGTATTGATTTCTGGACAAAATTTAAACTATTTCCTAAATTTTCTAACTCAATTTCCTTTCATAGTGATGAAAATATCACTAGTGAAATTAATTCAGTAACTAAAACTAATAATTTATTTCACTCTTATAGTGACTTGTCTCATGATCAACGTGTAACTGCTGATAATATTATAGAACAGTTTAGTAATATTTCTACTGAAAAATGTGGGTTAGGTAGGACTCACCTAGTAACACATCATATTGACACTGGCGATTCTTTACCTATAAGGCAGAGATACTACAGACTTTCTCCTGAAAGACAACGTATCCTCTCCGAACAACTAGATGAGATGTTATCTCTAGGTGTCGTTGAAGAGTGTGAAAGTCCATGGTCTTCTCCTGTCCTATTGACTCCAAAAAAGGATGGTACACTTAGATTCTGTCTAGATAGTCGTAAACTTAATTCTGTCACTAAGAAGGATGCATATAAATTACCCTATATTTCTGAAATTCTAGATAACCTCAAAAATGCTAAATATTTAAGTAGTATTGACCTATCAAAAGCTTTTTGGCAAATTCCTATAGCTGAAAATGACCGTAATAAAACTGCATTTTATATTCCTCATCGTGGAACATTTAGATTTGTAACTATGCCTTTTGGGTTAACTAATTCCCCTGCTACTCAACAGAGACTAGTTGATACCTTATTTTATGGTCCTGAATTTGAAAACTCAGTCTTTGTCTACATAGATGACATCATAGTCATAAGTTCTAGTTTTGAAAATCATATTTCACTTCTTCTTAAAGTTCATAAAAAATTAGTTATGGCCAATCTAACAATTAATTTTGAAAAATCAGTATTTTTCCGTAATCAATTAAAATATTTAGGTTATGTCATAGACTCTAATGGTCTTCATGTCGATCCAGCAAAAATTGACTGTATTTTAAATTATCCCACACCTAAGAATAAAAAAGAAGTTAAAAGATTTCTTGGGATTGCTTCTTGGTACCGTAAATTTGTTCCTAGTTTTAGTACTATTGCTGGACCTTTAAATAAATTAACTTCCACTAATAAGAAATCTAATCCCTTTGTTTGGTGTAATAAAGCTGAAGAGTCTTTCATTAAATTAAAAGAATTACTAGTTTCTGCTCCAATTCTATCATGTCCTAATTTTGATCTACCTTTTGAAGTCCATACTGACGCTAGTGATTATGGAGTAGGTGGTCTTCTAACACAGACCATTGATGGTGTCGAACACCCTATAGCCTACACGAGTAGAACCTTGTCTGGGCCAGAGCGTAATTATAGTATCACTGAAAGAGAAGCTCTCGCTGTCTTAGTGGCTCTAGAACACTGGAGATGCTATCTAGATAATGGTAAAAAGTTCACAGTGTACACTGACCATTCAGCTCTGAAATGGTTCCTTAATTTAAACAACCCTACCGGTCGTTTAGCTAGATGGGGTGTACGATTATCAGCATTTAATTTTGAAATTAAACATCGCAGAGGAGTTGATAATATCATTCCTGATGCTCTATCTCGCACATGTCATATCTCTACAATTAATGATAATAATTCTAATGTAATATCTACTACAGATTCTTGGTATTTAAATATATTTAATGGTTGTCAGAATTCTCCTACATCTTTCCCTAACTATTTAGTAAAAAATAATCGTTTATTTCCCAAAAAAAAACCATCAGTCTTCTAATTCTTTGAAATATCAATATTTGTGCTCTTTGGTCACCTGCCTACCTACTTACTTATTATGAAAATTATAAAAACAATTTCTTTTGGTCACTAGGCACAACCTTTGCTTGCATTTGGAGCAATGCATATTGGTTTTGTTATTGTTGCAGAACTTGCAACGTCCATATGTTGTATATACAGGCCAGTGGTTGTAGCTATCATAACGTACAGAAACTGGGGGTCTCGGAGCACTTGGATTTTGAATAAGCGCTTTTTTCGGTAGAGGGCTTGGTGGTTCCGCCTCAATCGATCTTCCTGTTTGCCTCAGTTCTATCGCCAACCTCTGTCTAAACTTCTTCAGGCTTACGTTTTTCCATCTCTTCCTGTTACATTTTCTCCTGTAAAGAAGCCAAGCATTGTTTACCGCAATATCTAACATTTGGCCAAAGATGTTCATGTACCAACGGCGGCTTTTGAAAGACGTGCGATAGAGAGCTATCAACATATCGCAGAGGTCAACTCCTCCCATATGTTGATTATAGTGTCGAACTAATTGTGGACACGTGGCACCAACTTTCCTTTTCTGTTCCTTGCTCCATCTCTTGACTTCATGAACTGGGTAAGAATCTGCATAAGAAGAGGCCAATGTCACAATTTTATTATCGAACCATTTGATAATGGAGACTTTCCTTTCGTTGTCTACCACTTGACTAAATGAACCTCTACCTCTTTTCTTCAATTCTTTGTCACTTATCAGTCCTTCGATGCCACCTTTCAGTCTATTTTGCCGTATAGTGCCAATACTGAAAATCCCCTTATATTCTCGTAGATACCATATCAAATCGAGTGTCGTGAAATAATTATCGAAATAAACAGCACACCCGGGTGTCTGAATTGTCTTGCAAAGGGCTAATACCATTTTCGCACCCAGTGTCATCTGCTCTTCCTCCTCGCTAAAATCTATATATACCGGAAGGTATCATCGCCACCGTATAACAAGAAATCATAGACAATTCCGGAAGCACCAGCGCGTACTACGTTCTTGAATCCCCATTTATTAGGTTTCATGGGGTTATACTGTCTACGATTTCCTGCTTTAGTACCCTTGTAGGGTATAGTCATCTCATCTATGCTGTACTTCATTTCTTCTTCCGTTGCAAGGCAGTTTCTCCTTATTTTTTCAGTAAATGGTCGTATCTTATAATATCTGTCCTCATTCGAATTGGTGTTGTCCACAAAGTGAATGTTGCGTCGAATCTGCTCAAATCGTTTTAATGGCATAACATCAGCCACATGGGGATATCTAAATTCTTTAGACCAATAGTCTAGATAGGAGGGCATTTTCACTATACCCATGATAAGGAGAATCGCGAGAAAGTCTTTTAGCTGCTCGATGGTCAATTGTATACATTTACCAGTTCTTTGGGTAGAGTATAAGTTTGTGTTGTCAACGATATCGGCGAGAATATCTGGGGAGAAGAAGCGATAAAAAAATTCTAATGGAGAGTCAGTGTCCGGTAAATCAAACACGAAGTCATCTGATTGGATGTCAGCCTTGTGTCTGAATTGTCCTTTTTTCCATTTGTAGCTCATAACTAGTTTTTTCTTAGCTTTTTTTGGCTGGACATTTGGTACAGCATGTGTTGGTGGTTTTCTCTTCCGTCTGGTTGTTCTTTGTATTGATGGACAAGTCGTAGCCATAGGCGAACCATTTGAAGACGGGACCGATAATAATGAAGCTAAACTTGGTATAGCATTATAATTGATTTCACCAGTTGGTGGTAGCACATTGTTAATAATAGGTGTAAACGGAGGTAGCCCAGTGTTCAAATTCTCTTTGTCGTTGTTGTTTGCTGTCTCGATGAAAGTATCAGATTCAGCATTTGTCTCGTCACTGTCAATTGAAATATTGTCCTGGGTAGCATTATCGGAGCTATCTAATAAATTCATGCGTTGTAACTCTGAATCAATGGAAGGGCAGGGTGAAGAAGACAATTCTTCAGCTCTAACTCCAATTTCCTCTTCATTTTCTAGCTCTGATCCACTATCTACATCCGATGGAGCGTTTTCAGGTGGCACCAATGCTACTAAGCGATGTCCTCTTGACATAAAACTCTGAAAAACAAAGTTAATGAAGTGTAAAACCATATTATCTGTAGAATCCTCAAAATATTATTACTCGAAATAAAAAGTTTATTTTTCTAATATAACAGCAACGGGAAGGATACTAGACATAGAATTTTGTATTCAGTTTTCTACATACTTGATAAGGGGAAGAATACTGGACATAGCATTTAGCAGTAACTTTATTAATCATTCGACGACGGGAAGAATACTGGACATACAAGTTGCAGACGTCATAAAAAGTAAATAAAGTGCAATAAGGCAATAAAAACATTAAGATTAGTTTTCTAGATATGCTATCTTAAGTTTCCAATGATATAATTAGGAAATAAGCCATAAAATAATGAATAAATCACTTCTTACCGCAAGCCCACGCAGCGTGTCCTTCCTTCCCACCATCTCGCCGGTGACTGCTAGCGTCTCGTCAACGTGCCAGCTTTACCGATTTTTTACAACGTAGGTAGATAGTTCAGGATGCATTATAAAGCCTAGAGCTCTGAATGTACGGTCTATTTTTTGATGTAGATTTTTTTTCTTCTAACGGGAAGTATATTGCACGGCGTCGAATTAAGGGTTAAATTAATTACAATTTGATCAAACTAACACTTCGTAGCACTTAACAGCACACACCAAATTACTTTTATCGCTACGCCATTCGGCAGAGCTTTCGCACGCAAAGACGACAAAGTGAATTTGAATGTCTAGTTGTTATATATTTGATAGATTGATAGACATTTATTGATAGAAATGTATTTATTATTTTAATGTTACAGGAGGCACACATTACTACTAGTATCAGGGAGACATTAGGAAGGGCAGGGACGAGACAGTGACAGTATTAGCTCAAGCTTATTTGACAGATGTCACTACCACAGATACATACTAATCTTATTGACTACACAACACTAGTCTAACCCTCGTCTATAAATACTTTCTGCCCCACAACTACCCTTTTCTTCAAAAATTGGTAACAATGAATTCAGCACGTTCAGAGCCACGGTTCCTTCGCTAGTAAGATTCATTAACGGTGCCGGCGACTTGCCTGGCGTGCCCAAAACACAGGTTAAAACACATTTAGCCGCTATCGTTAAAGCGCACACCAAAATTGACAAAATGGCATGGCAGGCAAGTCCATCAATAAGGCCACCATGGTGAACTAAGGCCTACTTTCTAGTCAAACTTCGATTTATCACATTTAGAAATCAATAACATGATTCACGATAACTGTGTTTGATATGATGCGAATGTTACTAAACTATTATGAATTGCGTTCGTTATGCATTGTTGACTCTATAAAGGGTGAATAAATATATGATACCTGGCTCCGAAGCTCCAAGCCGTGACGCGGTCGATGTGGTTCGCGGGACCGGGCCCCGCTGCGCCCGCTTCTATACATACGCCCGCTGGGCCCCGGGCCCTCCCCATTCTGTTGGCTGGGGGACTTCGGCTGACGCCTGGCCCCAGGCCCTGACCGCAAACGAATCAGTGGGGTTACTCTTGAAACCAATTCCGATCGATCTTCATTGGAATTGTTCGTGCAACACTGCGCGGACCCCTAACTACAGCTACGTGGGCGGCGCGGGCGGCGCCGCATCGCCTCGCCCGCCACAGCTCGCCACTCCACTACGGACCGCGGTGATCGCTAGCCGCCACTCGCGATCATAGAAAACAGAATAAGTAATAGAAAGGAAATAATAACGTATTTGCTCCGAGTCCACTGTAGCCCTTTCGGCTAGCGGCGACACGCCCCAACCTCGCCCCCCCGCACCCGCTCGAAAATCATTCTGTTGAACTAGAGAGTTCCGAACTTTTATATCGATATCGATATTTTAGATTTTTATCGTAATTGCAAGATGTCTTATATTTTATTTGTTTTTATATTTCTTTGCAACAATCCGCATATGTGGATGTTCCACATTTCCACATTTTCCACCGCACTCAGAGACATTCATTAACTTTAATGGTTCATTATGAAAATAACGATGACACTAATGTCAATACGAATAAAGACGATTTTATTTGTTTGTTAATGAACATTACGTTAAATGACGTCTCTGAGTGCGGCCGTTTGGTATGGACCCACCACCGCCATTATATAATCACAACTATTTTTCTGAGAACATTTACTCTAATAAATAAATAAATAAGCCTTTTATTTCTCATTTCATTTAACATAACATTGGCTTTAACAAAATATTTTATCACATAATTTATTTTATTATATTTCATTTAAATTCACTTAAAATAATCTTTATAAATTAAATCATATTAAATTATTTTCGATGCCCTAGGTCGTACATCCCTAGTCGTACTATGCCATGGTCGATGTTTGTCAATGTTGCCGCTTTAGCGACTTCACTAGTTAATTCGCGGGAAAAACTTCAGTTTTCGCGAATAAAAATATTTTACAATTTTTGGAGAATTTTGAACCGTATTGTAGATGTTATTCTCAAAACGTTGTTTAAGGCCCCTAGTTAATTTATGATTCGTGATCTTTTTATTATTCAAGAATTGACAATTTTAACAACTTACTAATATAGTTCTTTACTAAAATAGATTAATAGTTTATTCTAAAGTACTTTAGTAAAAATAATAACTTAAACATTTCCATATCTAATTCATAATATCTTAGTAAATGATTTTGCGCAAATGAACTACAAGACCGCTCTTGTATAAGCGTTAATATAAAGAATTGAGGCCTCCACTTATTGCAGTAAATAGCCCTACCCGGCATTCGAACTTGAAAAGCAAAAATTTTTTCCCATATTTACCTTGCGAAATTTTCAGATTATCGAGGAATTTTAAATTGTGCAGAGCGGCAACACTGGTGATCGTATCGTAACATGTCGCGATGAGTTGATTAATTTTCTATGAAATTTATGTATTTATGAAGTGTAAAACACTTGAAAATACACTAACTGGTGATAGGAAATTCATTCATTAGAGACATTTCATTTATTGCTCCTTGCCCAGCACGTAATAACTGCACAAGTCGGCATATTTTAGCCTTTTTTACAGCCATAGTTACGGCGCGAAGGCTCGAAAGCGACTGGAGCGGTTGATCACGCGTTCTGCCTTATGTTTGAACTGTTGTGCTCATGTTGGGGTACGCGTGCCCCGCCCACATAGCCGTTCTATTAGTATTCTGTTTTCTATGCTCGCGATACTTTAAATTGTAACAATATACGGCATTCCAAATACAGTCCACTTTTTATTTAACGTCCACCTAGGACCCTAAACAGGAATTGTTGCATACTAGCGCCTTATTTTTCCAATTTTGAACGGATGTTATATCTAACAGAACTAAATGAAATTGTGTCATTTCGTTGCAATCTTCTTAAGGGCAAAGAGTAATGCCAATTGCGTTCAAGAGTACCAAATCGTGTGACAGTTCAGATTGGATCGGAATTGGAATTGAGATTGTTTTCAAGAGTAAGGCCACTGATGTTAAGAATTTTTTTATACGATTATTATACGATTATACGATTTTTATACGACAGTATTCACGCACTGTCCCGCATCACGCGCGTACCTACATGCAGATGCGTGCTCTGTGTGTTGGACTGTGCGTGTTTTCTATACAAATGGAAATACTTACATACAACGTTAGGTCACGCATTCCCGCGCTACGCTGCGTGATGCGGGACAGTGTTTTAATCGCTAGGGTCCATTAATATATACAGGCATTGAGTGTGCGGCGATGTGGTTTAGATTGTGTAAATATAAAATATATAATAGTACTCACCTTTGGACACTGGTCTATTGAACATTATTTTTATTATTATTATTATATTATATTTTTATTAATTTACACTGTAAAATTTTAAAATTTTAATAAAAAAAATTAACTTTATAATTTTGACTTCATAATTTTGATTTAAAACGTCAAACAATATTTATTTATTGTTTATTCGCTGTTATTTCAAAAGCTAGCCAGTAATATATTATGTAGTTCGGATAGGATTTCTTACTTAACCCTTATGGTTATGTTGGTTATAGATGGTTATAGATGGTTATGTTGTATAAGAGGACTAAATGGGGCAGTGGCCCCGAGGCCACCACGTTCAGGGGGCCCTTTGGATTCTGACATGAATTTTGAATTAACCCTTGCATTTATTTCAAAGAAGCTGAAAACTTGCATCAGTGTTAGGGATACCATTATAATGAATTTGCGAAAAGTCCTCATCGATCCCATATTTCCAAAAAATTATCAAACAACTGAGTACAGACTAAAACCCAACTGTGTTTCTCCACAGTGGAGTTGGACTCGATCATCGACACAGCGGGTATTCTCATGGATTCCCCCACGAAAATAAAGGATCTTTATCCTAATGGAGTCCTATCCTGCTAGCTTGAACGTGAGTACGTGAGTACATACTTATCTACACAATATCCACGACGGAGCATGCAAGTTCAAATAGACGTTCGTCTCAAATAAAGTATCTGATTGCGGTTATAAAGAAAAAGCCTTTTAGATTTTGTCAATCATTTATTTCATGCACGGTACATGGCACCTCCTAGACCTCCTAGTGACGCGCCACTGTTCACACATAGGTACACTGATGTTGCATGGATGAGAAAAGACTTCTTGCAGTTATTTATTTGTCCTTTATTGCCCAAAAAGTGGTACGAAAGACGAGCTGAATGTTTCATAGCATTCTCTCAAAAAATATGGAGGTGGTTGATTTATAAGAACAAATAATTAGAAAAAGTGACCACAAAAATAAAAATAAGCATAGTAAATACAGTAACAGAAGGAAAAATAAATAAACTGGAAACAGTGAGCGAAAAATTCATTTTTAAAAAATAATAATTTTGAGCACATATTGTATTTTCTATTCGCGGTTTTCGTAGTTACAACTAATATTAAATCTGTGCCTGTAGGTTTTACACCGCAAACTACCGCGGCGCGCGATGCCGTTGATCGAGCGGCAGGCGCTTTCCCTCTTCGCTGTCTTCATCGATGCTTGCGGCGCCCCACTGAAAGTTATAAGACACATTATAAATTATTTACACAAAATTGGATTACAGACAATCCACTACACCGACCTGTTCCGAGAGTGGGTATTCCTTGAGCACGGTGTAGAGGTAGCCGGTGTAGGCGAGGTTGGCGACGCCCAGCGCGCGCATGGCGGTCTCGAATCCCGCCCACCACGACAGCACGCCGCCCACCACCGGCCCTACGAGACAGGATCAACAAAATAATTGAAGTATTCGCGGAAATGGGTGGAGTCGACCGTGAATTCGGCAATCGCATTGATTTAAAATCTGTATCAAGAACAAAAATGATTAAAAATATCTTTGTTTTTTTTGAGTCATACATGACTCATGGACCAAGGAAGTGGTTGAAGTTTTTTTTGAGTCATACATGACTCATGACCAATCACGATGCGTTATTTTTCTTTTTCCCCTCCCTCTCACCTCAATGCTTTGTCTGTTTGTTATTTGTAGAAACTATGACATGTGGTATCTATTAGGTTTTGTGGTCGTTGGATTGTGTTAACGCTCACGTCACTGGAGCATACCGATGGCGTAAGCGGCGGCGGCGGCGGCCTGCAGCAGCGCGGCGGCGGGCGGCAGGGCGGCGGCGCGCGCCAGCACCGCGGGCACCAGCGCCGCGTCCAGCGCGCCCAGCCCCGCGCCCAGCCACAGCTGCGCCAAGCCCAGCCCACTCATCTGTACACCACAACAACAACAACAGCAAATAAGGGAGAATCCCTGGAATCCCAAATACTCCGGTATTTATCCCGTACTGTATTTTGGGATTCCAGCAAGTTGGAAAGAGTGGTTTTCTTCTCAGGTGTTCACTCTTGCCGGAGTGGTTGTGATTAACACGGTTGTTTATTGGTCGCGAGCTGTACAATTCGTCGCCACTCCTATCTCCTTTCCGCTTTCCTGGCGGATTTGTGCAAAGGGACACCCACTGTGGCCCTGATCTCGTCTGTTCATCTCATGGGCGATCTACCATGAGATCTTATACCCTCCACTCTCTCTTTTACCACGCTGCGTTCGATAGATGAAATTTTCGATAAATAAATGTGCACTCCAGCAAATAGGCGACGATAGGGTTAATGGGTAGTCAACGATATCGGCGAGAATATCTGGGGAGAAGAAGCGATAAAAAAATTCTAATGGAGAGTCAGTGTCCGGTAAATCAAACACGAAGTCATCTGATTGGATGTCAGCCTTGTGTCTGAATAAGCATGGTGACTAATTTTCAAAAACTCTTCTATGATATTCAGAAGTTTCTATTATGTCTAAAATATATCATATTTTTGTAGAAAATTAAGGTTTTTGTGCAATAAAAGTATATTTAAATTTTAAGTTTCAAATTCATTCCAAAACGCTCGCCCGTGTCATGGCGTCTGTCATTGCGTTACGGCTCAGTAAAAAATGCCAGATCGCGTATAATATACTTACGAAAAAAATGACGTTTACTAAGACATGACGTAATTTGACGTAATTCGATCTGATGGGTGTTTAAGCTATCATGGCGGATTGTTGTATTTTGTAGATTTATTTTAACAAATAAATTATTAATCTCGACATTAATAAGAGAATAAATACATGTTTCAAAATCTTTGAATCCTATTTCATTAGATCACATAAATATTTTGGCGATATTTGATTACTGTCATCATGCCTATTGTCCTTTTTTCCATTTGTAGCTCATAACTACCCTGGGCGTCAAAAATAAGTAGTACACTTTTCAAATTGCAATTACTCCTAAACTATAGTAGTTACACTTATGAAATAAAAAGCAGTTTATAGTAAACTTAACGAAGTTTATTAAAGTTATATTTTATTTGGCATGAATAAAGTTTCAAACTTAAAATTAAGATAAATACTAAAAAGTATCAATTTTTAACGATATGTCAACCACTTAATTTTCACGTTTTGGAACTTTTTCACAATTTAATAACTTGTGTTGCCGCCTCGGGCTCTAATTACAGCTTGGATCCGGTTTGGCATGCTGAACACTAAGTTTCGGAGGCGGTGTTGGGGAATATTTTCCCATTCTTCTATCAGCGCATGTTTTAGAGCCCTGAGTGTGGCAGGAGGTGGACTGCGCCTTCTGACTAGCCTCCCAAGCTCATCCCAGGCGTGTTCAATCGGGTTGAGATCTGGGCTTCTCGATGGCCAAGCCATCAAGTTGATGCCAACCTCCTGAATGTACTCTTGTACGTGGTGAGCAGTGTGTGGCCGGGCGTTATCATGCATTAGGATGGCTCCATCACCCATATTTATTAAATATGGCCCTGCATACTCGTTGAGGATCTCCGAGGCATATCTTTCACCAGTCAAAGTCCCATTTTCTATTACCACAAGCTCTGTGCGACTCTCTGAAGAGATACCAGCCCATACGTGTACAGAGCCCCCGCCATATTGGACTCTTTCCGAGATACAAGCTTGAATGTATCGCTCACCGGGTCGTCTGTAGACTCTCCGCCGTCCATCTGAAGTGTATAAAGAGAATCGAGACTCATCTGTGAATAAAACTCTAGCCCATTCTTCTTCGCCCCATTGTACGTGTTGACGGGCGTAGCGTAGTCTTGCTACGCGATGCTCTGTCTCAAGTTTGGGGCCATTTGCTGGTCTTAGAGGCTTCAGGTTAGCTTCAGCAAGTCTTCTTCTCACTGTACTCTCACTGATGTAGTCTGTTCGGGTCCGAAGAAGCTGTTGCTGAACCTCAACTGCATTAAGGTGATTGCTGATTTCTTAACACAGTGGAAACAATAAAGCGATCTTCTCGGGTACTTGTGCACCTGGGTCTGCCATTACCTCGTCTCCTTAGATGGTTTCCAGTCTCTTCGTACCTTTGCTTTACTCGCTGAACCGTTCTCAAAGTTACACCCACCCTCCTTGCAGTACGACGCATACTGATGCCCACTTCGAGAAAAGCTAAGATTCTTGCACATTCTTCTGGTGAAAGAGGCATGATTAGTCAAATTTACTCTCTGAAGATACCTATGCTTTTCAATTACAATTGCTTTATCAGCAGCGAATGTGTCAAACACAAAAATCCTAAGTAAGACAACACCTTTCAACAGTTTAAAAAAAGTGTTTTTATTTATTCGTTTTTTTTAAAGTCAAGCATTATAAGTTCTTATAATGCATGAAGTTTTTATTGAATAAGATTAAATTTTCTTTTTAACCTTTTTTGTTTCAAAGGTCTAAGTTTTATAGTTTGGGAGAAATCGCAATTTTAAAACTGTACTACTTATTTTTGACGCCCAGTGTAGTTTTTTCTTAGCTTTTTTTGGCTGGACATTTGGTACAGCATGTGTTGGTGGTTTTCTCTTCCGTCTGGTTGTTCTTTGTATTGATGGACAAGTCGTAGCCATAGGCGAACCATTTGAAGACGGGACCGATAATAATGAAGCTAAA